>OW052241.1:103042073-104292073 GCA_932526585.2 Philonthus cognatus
CAGGTTAAGGTTAGGTGCACGAAATAGATTTAACTTGGTGCGCTTGTGAGTTTATTGCTGAAAAATGACTATTTTTCATATAGGTAATGTTATTAATGCCAGGTTTAGGTTAGGTGCACGAAATAGATTTAACTTGGTGCGCTTGTGAAACATGTGATATATGTATATAGATATATATATATATATATATATATATATATATATATATATATATATATAAAGATATATGCTGATTTGGCAATGTCTTTACAGACTCGGGGAGTTTATTATTGAGGACAATAGTAGTTTGTGCCATTTTTACATTTGGTCAGGCGTAGGTATTTGGTACATATGTCCATTATATTCCTTGTATCGCGATTATGATCGCTATGGTGAGTATTGCATGTTAGCATGTTTGTCTTTACAAGCAACAGATACTCCAAAGCATAAATACAGGGTAGTGTTAAAATCTTATGGTGTATGTATGCGTGCTTGCCTGTTCCAAGACATAGAATGGCACGAATTGCACGTCGTTGTATGCCAAACAAGCGATGTATAGTGCTAGAATGACCCCAGGATAATATGCCATACGTAATATGCGAATGACATAACGCGACGTAGGCGGATTTTACAGCCATAAGTGGTAGGCGGGATTTTAAATGACGTAGCAAGTAGACAGTACTATTTAGTTTACTAGCGGTGTCTTGCCCATGCGCCTGCCAATTTAACTTACTATTCAAAGTAATTCCCAAAAAAAAACGAGTTGTTGTTACCTCTATTCTATGCTTAAGGGTAAATGTAAGATTTATAGTTTTTTGAGGGTTAACTGATAATCTATTTGCGGTAAACCATTTCGATATTATCCTATTGGTGTTGGTGTTATTACCTTTGGTAGTAAGTAAGTCATTAGATGTATTTATGCATGATGTGTCATCTGCATATAGAATTATGTTAGACTTGGGGGCAGAGGCTGGGAGAGCATTTATATAAATTAAGAAAAGCAGAGGCCCAATACTGAATAACTGGGGTATCCCGTACTTGATCTCTGATTTATAAGACATTTGCGACCTGGCTCCAAGATAGCTGTTTAACAATCTACAACTTTTGGGACTGAAATTGTAGAAATATATTAATAAAAAAACGGTTTAACTTTGTTTGTATAACACAATTTAATTTTAAAAATAAATTGTGTTATACAAACAAAGTTAAACCGTTTTTTAATAATAAATTAACATGTATAACGAAGTAGAAGCCTCCACAATACAAAATTTGTAGAAATATAATTTACGTAGAAGAACATCGTGGGGACCGCAGTCGAATGCCTTGGTAAGATCAAGGAATGATGAAATAGAGTCAGAATGATTTTCAAATCCCTCCAAGAGCTCTTCTACAAACGCAACCACCGCGTCCCAAGTCGACCTTCCTCTGCGGTAACCATATTGGTTGCAGCATAACAAATTATGTTTGTTAAGAAATGTGGTGATTTGATCAGATAAGATCTTTTCAACAACTTTGGAGACAATTGCCAGCAATAAAATCGGCCTGTAGTTGTTGACGTCAGTTGTAATACCTTTTTTGTGTATCGGAATGATACATCTTGATTTCAGCACGACAGGAAAAGAGCCTATATTTATGCAGGTGTTAAATGCTGTTAGTGGTGAAATAAGTTTTATTACTACATCCTTTAGAATCCCTGTTGTCATTCCATATATATCTCGAGCATATGCATTTTTGAGATTATGAATCACGTTTCTTACTCCTACTTGGCTTACTACATGAACATTCTGATAGACCAGAATCAATTCGATGTACCAGAATAAATTTCCCATTCGAGTTTGAGAAAACATTGTCCAAGCAGTTATGTTTCCTTGTTGGAAAATTGACAACGTCAAAAATAGAATTATGTTCAATAAAAAATGCGTCCAATTCGTTTACAATATTACGCATGCTCTGGATATTTGTAAAATTAATGTTCACGAGTTGATGTTCGTGTTGTATTGCCTTTGAATGAATATCAGTAAAGATAGGTTTTATTTGAGTTGCACGGATTTCACTCCGGCCATATTTATGGATCTTTTAGGTCCTCCAGTTGCATACTAGTGACGCCGACTTTGAAGGAAGAATATTCTTGGGGCCGTTTTGAATTTAGTTGTTCACATCGAACTTTGGTAAAATGATTGCTTTGCAAATATTGTGTGAGCTGCTCCGAAGTAAGCTGAGGATCCAGCATATTAAAATGTAGATACCTATATCGAATAATTCCCTTAATTGGACCATTTCTCGAAATACCGTAAATTATAGATTTATTATATTTACGTTTTCTATTTACAGTTTTTCATTCGTTTCTGTATTTTTCACTGCTCTGTTCTTCTTCGTTCAATTCTTGATTTTCCTTGTGTGACTTATCATTGGTTTGTATTTTAAATGTATTTATTTTTGCCAGTGTTTTATTTCCAGTAGTGTTTGTAGCATTTGCATTGCGGTTTATACCTTATAAGTTCAAATCCAGCTCGTCACTAGTTGCCTTACAAGGGGTTTGCTTTCTAGTAACGCGGCTATATGTTGGGTTGCCCGCGTCTTCTGACACTATCAAAATGCTATCATAAGATTGATGATTGCAGGGATGTTGGATTTGTTGCATATCATCTTAGAACAGTTTGTCTTTATCAGCAGAAACTGTCACTGGTTCGACTGGTTGCATATCATCTAGGGGGTTCGTCTAATTTGGCCGAAACTGGGTGTTCTTTAGTGCATAATTGGTTGCATTTTTGTTTTCCATTATGATTTTGTTGCTGTGCAGAGTTGTTTCAAAAGTTTGCTGCGATGAAAACTTGCACCACATTTCACACATATCACTATTTTAGTTAATTTGTTACAGCATTGTGTACGATAATTTGGCTTTTCCGATTTACTCGTGACGGTCGCCATAAAAAAAAATGTTGCAATCACAAGAAAACATGAAATTTTTTGAGATACTCAGATACAGGGTGTCCCATTTAAGAAAATGTTAGTTTTGATAATATCTGAACAATTAAAACATCTATACTATTTTTAAGTACACCAATGGATTCTACGTAAAAAGTAAAAAAACCTTTGTATTTAAAATATTTTTTATCTCCATAAATAATCGAGTCATATGAGATAATAAAAACCAGTATATTTTGAAAATCATCCTGTATCTTCTTCCAATCAAAAAAGAAAACGGGACACAGATCTTAGTTTTTTTGTCTCTTGCCATTTAGCCTATACCCTATAATATTAACGAAGAAAAAAAAAAAACGCCCTGTACATAAATAAAAGAAGTAATGAAAACAAATCGAAATCAATGCTTAAATCATTTATTTCCAATGAGTTTTTATTTCATTCAAATTTTCAATTTAACGTTATCACCTAAAACATATCTACCTATTCTTATAATCGGAAGATTTTCTTTAAATAACATTCATATATCACTATAATTATACTTTACAAGAACCGTGAAAAACTGAAAAGGAAATATCACAATCAAACTAGATACATGTTTTATATTATGTTATTTGTTTTTTTTTCCACAAAACGGAAATACTCGCACAGAACTAAAACTTAAAGACCTGTATACAAAAATATACTAATACTGTTTGGAAAGACATTCATGTTTTTTTTTTAATATTTATAGTATTTTTTAAATAGGTATATAGATTAGTTGGTATCTAGATATTTAGAAAAACAAAATGGTTGGGAATAATAATTATGTTAATTAAATTAAATATTGATACAGTTCCACTAATTCATAAAATTCAGGCTACTTGACTTGATTTAACCAGTTTCATCTGGAAAATCAGCGAGTTCTAAAACTTGCATTTTTCATTTACATATTTGAAAAATAATTACACTACGTGTAATTCAATGATTTTATTTAAACTCGCACTGATTTTATCATAAATGGTCGAGTAACTTGAAACTTAAGTCAAGAGTGAAACTAGAAAAATAAACAAAATTGGGAGGAATATTTTTTTTTTCTTTGTGAGGATATATGACTAGAGGGGAAGGGTTTTTATATTAATAAAATGCTGTCATACATACATTCTGAATATTTTACATAATTTTTGAGTTTGTTCACTATAATAACGATTTTCTTTGTTGCTTTCCTAAAAACTGCATTCAATCTTAAATATTTAATTACAATGGATTATTGAATAAACTAAAACATTATTAGACTAAAATGATCATCCAGGATTCGTTTTAATCACAATGTAACTGAATTACTTAATCGATTTACAAATGAATTATTTGATTACAATGTAATTCAATTATTATTTATTGGAATTACAAAATAATTACAAAGTGATTGTTGAATTATGATTAAATAGAAGTGAATTCGTTGAATTCGCTGTTGTAAAAAACGCTAAATTTAAAGCTACTAACAAGTGTTTCCACTCCTACATTAAACATGAATTAAAATTCCCAGTTCAGAAAAGCTTGAAAATATGGTTTGATCGCTCCGCGAAACGAAGCGACCATACTAAATTTTCAGGCTTTTCTAAACCAGAAATTTTACTTCATGCGCCACGCGTATAAAACACTGATTTCAAATTAAGTTAAGTACTACTTAAGTTTGATTTCAGGTTAATAAATAATATAAATGTTTATTTCGTGTTCGAAAATTCAAGAAAATCGAACTTCGAACGTGCCTAAACAAAATAAAATATTACTAAAATTTATTAAAATAAAATCTAACTCATGGAGCATATTTTGAACTTCGCTTTAAATCAGTGTTTTATACGCTTGGCACATTAGGTAAAATTTCGAGTTTAGAATAGCCTGAAAATTTGGTTTAGCCGCTTCGCAAAGCGGAGCGACTAAACCAAATTTTCAGGCTTTTCCTACCTCAAAATTTTGCTTCATGCTTAATCTGAGAGTGAAAACACTCGTTA
Source organism: Philonthus cognatus (assembly GCA_932526585.2). Lineage (NCBI taxonomy): Eukaryota > Metazoa > Arthropoda > Insecta > Coleoptera > Staphylinidae > Philonthus > Philonthus cognatus. The sequence continues at coordinate 103,046,966 of OW052241.1, forward strand.
AGAGCTTTAAATTAAACGATATAATCAACTTAATTAATCAAAGTTAATTTACAGTTTATGAATCGTGATATGTTGTACCTAAAATTCTCTAATACGCAATAAAATAAGAACAATTTATTTACTTTTTTAAATTACTAATTATTTGCAAAATAATTCAATTACCTAATCAAATTACAATTTATTTGCAAAATAATTTAATTAGTTAATCAAATCACAAATAAATTTAACAATTACAAAGTAATTTATTTAAGCAAATTAGAATATAATTTTATTATTTACAAAGTAATTCAATTAATTTAGGTAAGCAAATTACAAATTTATTTGAAAAATTACGAAATAATTCAATTACTTGAGCAATTTATAATTTGATGTATTAACTATAAAGTAATTCATGTAAGCCATTACATTTTTTTTAATAATTACAAAGTAAATCAATTATTTAAGCATATTATAAATATATCTGCTTATTCACAAAGTAATTGAAATACATAATTAAATTACAAATTAATTTATTAACTACAAAATAATGCATCTACGCAAATTAAAAATTCATTTGATTAGTTAAAAAGTAATTCAATTACTTAAGTAAATTATAAATTCATTTAATTGATACAAAGTAATCCACGTAAGCAAATTGGAAATTGATTTGATTAATCACAAAGTACATCATTAATAATGCACTTGCTTAAGCAAATTATAAACTAATGTTTAACAACAAATTAATAAATCTATGCAAATCACAAATTTATTGTATTAATTACAAAGTAATTCAATTGCTTAATGTATAAACTACAAAGCAATTAATCTAAGCAAATTGTAAATTAATTAAGTTATTGCAAAGTTATTCAATTGCAACATTATATTTTAATTGATTTGGAAAAAAAAAAGATATTTTATTAATTACGAAGTAATTCAAATGCTTGATCTATTAGCTATAAAGTAATTATTCTAAGCGAATTACAAATAATTTAATTCATTACAAAGTAATACACTTGGCTTTTAAGTAATTCAGTTACAATTTATTTTAATTAATTTTAAATGGAATTTTGTTTAAAACAGTTATTGTTTGACACCACCATTGAAATTAAACATTATTTGCTTTAGAATATAGTTTCAAATCTTCCTACGAAGGCATAATACCATGCTTAGTACAGTTTTTAAACCTCTATCAATTGAGACAGTTGGGCGTTAATTAATCATAAAATAATGTAATTACATTACAATGTAATTAATTATAAAATAATGCATAATTTTGTAAATATAGCGGGTGTAACTCAAAACTGGTACACTCCCTTTCCTTTTTTTTTTATTATTTAAAATATCAATTTGAAGTTTAGTAGGTTTATATTAAGCAGACATTGGAGTATAGTTGTGATCTGACCGCTTTAGTTAAAACTAAAATGACATTCACTATATATTTTTTTGTTTTTGAATACAGCGTGCCATTTTACATACAAATCAATTATTTTTTTTAATTAATATTGCATCTAGGCTTCTATGACCGCCCCAAAATGTATTGTTCGTATCATAGACTTACAGAAAATTCATAGCAATGTTTTCGTTTTCATTATTAATTAAATAATAGACTGATTTAAACTTGGGCATGCTGTACGTCATTCAATTCAATTTAATAACTAATGAGTTATTTTAGTAAATAATCGAGTAACAATTTCCAACTATGTATTGACTAAACTATAAAACAAAAGTTAATGATTTGAATTTTTTGTAAGTCTATGACACGAAACAAAACATTTTGAAACGGCTAAGGCACCTAGATGCAATATTAATTTTTAGACAAAGAGTACAGGTGTATTTAAAAAAAGTGATTAAAATTACAAATTTATGTAATTACTTATACAGGGTGACCCAAATTCGATGTTTTCATAGTATATCTCAGTAACCCGAATAGTAAGGCAAATGTTGATGTACACGTCATGACCTCTTTCTCTGAGACAATAACAATAGCATTGACAGATCATGGCTAGCTCAATTAGCTATTTTAAAATACGTCGTTTTGTCAATAACTATAAGATATACAAATATAAAGTTTAATAGTTATTTGTGTAGTTTTTAACGTAGAATTCAGTGGCTTGTTTGTTAATTTCAACTTTTAATTTAAGAGTTAAGACACCAAGTATAACAATATTTATTATTAAATGTTTATCTAAAAGCTTAGTTAGAAAAACAATTTTTCAACAAAAAAACCTGAATTTTATTTAAATATGTTAAGCTAAATTAATGTGCTATTCAATGACATAAAAATATATATGGTGTTCCATTTAAAAAAAATGAACTTTATATCATAACTCAGAAATTAAAAGTCTGACTAAAAAAATAAGTACGCCACCGCATTTTACGGTGAAAAGTACACAAATAATTATTAAACAATTTTTTCGTATATCTGTATATCTCAGAAAAAGAGGTCATGACGTCAATATCATTTTTATCTAACTCTTCAGGTTACCAAAATACCCTATGAAAACATCGAATTTCATCCTAAACAATCATTATAATTACAACGTTATGCATCACTTTTCCTATTAATATAGTTACAAAGTAATGCATTGTTTTAAAACATGTTTAAAACACTTTTTTAAAACAAAGTATATTAAACATAACAACTCTGCTCAAAATAGATATTGCTACTAAAATGTTTTATTAAAAAACTGATTATAACTACAAAGTAATGTAATTACTTGTCTAATGATTATAATTACAACGTAATGTATTACTTTTTTTATTATTATAGTTACAAAGTAATGCATTAATTTTTCAATAGTTAAAATTACAAAGTAATATATTACTTTTGCCATAATTATAACTACAAAGTAATGCAATACTTTTCCAATAATTATAATTATAATTATAAAGTTATGCAATACTTTGCCTATAATTAGAATTACAAATTATTACTACTAATGTAATGTTATTACATTTTTGCCCAACACTGGAGACAGTACAAATTTTGTTTGTTTTTTTATACTTTCAGTCCTTTCATCATACATTTGTTTGGCAACAAAATGAACATGTCTTTTTTTTCATAAACAATCATCACATACACACGCACACTTTCTGTACTCAGGCACTGACGTATGTGAAGTGTACTTTTTTTTTTTCATTAAATTTATAATAATCAGTCCGGTGTATGTACAGACGCGTGATAAAACGTAAACGAATTTTAAATAACTTTTATTATTTATATTCTAAAATTAAACTCAACACGACGAAGCGTCTATTTTTAACTTGTATTTTCTTTTTCTTCAATATACAGTGGCTTAATCAATTTTTATTAAGAAACAGCAATTTTTTTATACACTCTGTTCGGTAAATTGTTGCTTCTTTTTGAAATTTTATTTTGTTTAAACATTTATTAGCACTTCACTATTCTAGACATTTATTGAATGTTGCAGTAAAATCAATGAACGGAATTTATTTACATAGTTTTTTTTTTCTTTTTTGCTTTTCTTTTGCGGTTTATTCGGTTAGTAGTTTTTGATTAATTGAGTTTTTTGTGGTATTAGAAAACCATAAATGTAACATTACTAAAAGTAAGAGATCTTTTTAAAATTGATATTAGAAAAGAAATTGTATTTTTGATATATTATAATATAGGTTTTCTTTGAAGTATACATGTCCCAATTACAACGTATATACTGTAAATCTTTAGATATTCGTTGTTTCTTTTTTAAGAGTTAAATTTTAAGCTTCAAACGAGTGTTTTCCACGCCCAGATTAAGCATGAAGTGAAATTTCGAGTTTAGAAAATCCTGAACATTTTCTAAACTCGAAATTTTACTTTATGAGCCACGCGTATAAAATACTGATTTAAAGTAAACCCCAAGATATATTTTTTAGCATATTGATTTAGAAGTATATTTCAAACCATAACTATTGTTTTGGTTTTAAAACAATTGCTAACCTTTCTAGATGTGACTAGAGATGCTAGATGTGACTAGTGATCCGCCAAATCCATACGAAATTCGACAAATGCATTTGTCACATCTCGTATGTCACAACGCGCCATCGCTCTGGTCAGAAAACAATAGTAATCGACTAAAACGTTTTATTAATCCGAAAATGTCAATAAATGTCAATATCATCCTGAGAACTGTGTTAAAACTGTCTATTAATATGGTCTATTAATAAGGCTGGTTATGTATAAAACACGTTTTAAACATGTTTTTAATTGTTAATGTTTTAAACATTGTTTCATTGAAAAAAACACGTTTTGTAAAAAAAAACTGTTTGTTTTTTTGTTAAAATGAAAAAAAAAACGTTTTTTTAACAACCCTGGATGTGACTATGCTTAGGTCTCTGAACAGACAGATAGATATAACGTCACATGATTTCAATACCATCTGCGATATGACCTTCGCTTAGCAAGTCGTTTTTATTCTCGGCACTCACGAACTTTTCGTTGCAACTTTTTATGTTTCATGTGTTTTATTGTGGAAAATATCGCAATAGATATTGAAGTTCGATATTACATTTAATAGATTTTCATGTATCATTTATTCCAATTACCATTTTCATAGTAAAACAAACGCTTAGATAGTGTTCGATTTTTTTGTATTTTCTTGCCTATATTAGTGTTTTCAGTTAGGTTGTACTCATTAGTACTCAAAATAAAAGATGCCATATTGAACTTTCGAGTTTCCTTTAACATTCCTATAAGTTAATTATCTTCCGAGTTTTCACATTTTATTTTAATTATTTTTTAAATTATATTGCGTTTTTCAGAATCTGATGTATCAAATCTAAAGCATCTGGAAAATTAAATTGTTCAAATTACAAAATGTTCAAGTGAACAGCTAAATAAAATACGAAGTATATTGAATAGTTTCAAGATTGTGTACAAGCGAAAGTGGCTTGCGTAGAACAGCAAGGACGCACGTTTCTTGGAAATAAATTGAAAAATGGCTGAATATCGTCATTTCGCTACATGCTACCCATACTGAAATCTGCTCAAAAGTGAGGCCAAGCAAAGAATACGGGGAATCTAGTGACCGTTCAAAGCGCAAAACAAACAAAAACAAACACTTAGAAAAAGTGTACCTGCTTATGAACCAGGCTACGGGTAATACTAACATGGCAAAAGTAATTCAAGAAATTACGAAATCTTTGAAGAGAGCGATAAAGTTTCAAAAAACAGTGGTCGGTGCCAGAAAACTAACAACGACTAGCATGCATTCGCCATCAGAAGCTTTGGAAATATTTATAAAAGTAGATCTTTCTACAGCACAATATGAAGATATTCAACGGGACACCAAGAATGTTTACTCCTGTTATTCTGCTATGCAAAATTCTAAACAAGAATGTTACCCAAGAAAAGAAAGCATCACTATCACAGAAACTTCTGCTGAATTGAAACTTCAAGACCTACTAAATCACACGGCCTCGAGATTGTGCAAATATTTAAAAGAAGTGATCTAAACTTGTACAAAGGAAGAGAAGATACATTTGGAGCTCTTTTGTAAGTGTAAGTGAAAATGAAGAAGACAATAATACTTACATCTTTCAAAGCTCACTTTTTCATTTGAGGCTTTCAAGTGGTAAGAAAATTGTGTGGCAGAATCCTTTACCGTCTTTGCCGACATATTGCAGACCCATTTGAATACGATTTATCAAATGAATAAATTAAATATGTGGAAGAATAAGAAAAATATCTTTAGAAAACTAAAATTTAGGTCGAACAAGACAAAATTAAACATGTTCATCTGCTAATCATGATCGACGAAAAGTGTGTAACGCGGCTACCAACACTGCATCAACTCTCTCTCTCTTCGGTCCGTTACCCTAGGAAGGGTCTAGTGGTTTCATGCGTAGTCTAAACGTTGGTTTCCATTTTGGACCATATGAACCGCTCTATGTATCACGGATTTTGTTTGGTCAACCCATCGTTTCGGTGACCTGCCGCGTGGGCGGCGTCCATTTATTTTTCGTCGACCACTAGACGTTCGAGCGTGTCGTATTTTCTGGCAATGTGGCCAAAGTATCGAAGACAAGACTAGCTGACTTTTGTAGATAGACACGTTTAAATATTTAATTCGTTTAGAATGGAGTCATTCGTGCGATGCAAAGTCCAGGATATTCGCTGCATACGTCGGTATGTCCACATTTTAAACGCATCTATTCTTTGCTTGTCTACCTCCTTCACAGTCCAGGTTTCTGAAGCATAGCTGGCGATTGGAAAAACAGTCTTAGCATTGTATTTCGTGTGGTAGCAGAGTCCCTCCTTATGTTATTTAGTTTCATTGTTGCTGTTCTGGCTATAGCTAGGCATCTTCCGATCTCTTCTTCACATCCTGTAGTGTTTGTGATAGATGCACTGAGGTATATGAGCTGGTACACAACTCTATAGCCTGCTATATTGTGATCATGTGGGAGATTATTATTCGGACACTCAACTATCATCACTTTTGTTATTGCGGTGTTAAGTTCTAACCCGTAGTCTTTGCTTATCAAATTAAGTCTCCTCATCACTCTTCCCGGCTTGAGCCTATGATATGGGTATCATCAGCACAGATTACTGATTTTCTAACCTCCTATTGCTACGCCGCCTTTCTATTTATAGGCAACAAGATGCACCCCCTGTCTCCTATCAGCCTCTACACCAAACTCATTCGAGAGTGTGCTATTTGTTTTGATCATAGCTGAGTTATTTTCATACAGCTGTCTGATTAAGTTGGCCAAATGTATTGGTACTCCCATTTCACTGAGTATAATCCACAGTGAGTCTCACTTAATAGAGTCGAAGGCTTTAGTGTAGTTCACAAAACAGAGGTACATTGAGACGTTAAATTTACGTGCTGTTTCAATTTACTAACGTACGTTTAGTATTTGCTCTTGCGTTCCCCCTCCTAGCATCCTAGCATAAAACCAGCTTGTCCATCGGCTATTTGTGGGAGTAGAAGTGGTTTAAGCCGGTTGTTGAGAATCTGGAGCATGATCTTGCTAGTATGAGGAACCAAAGCAATCATGCGGTAGTTGTTACAATCCAGAGCTGGGCAGGATTCGAATCATTCATGATCCATTATCCTTTTTGAGGATTCAAAAGAGGTATTCGAATACTTTAGTACAACTGGATTCGTGATCCGGATTTGTTACGTTTTTTTTAGAGTATTCGTATTCGAATCTAAATGCGGGTGATTCGAATCCTTATAAAAGGATTCGAATGTTTATAAAAGAATTCGAATATTTATTAAAGGATTCAAATACTCACAAAAAGATTAAAATATTTATAAAAAGGATTTGAATCGTCAAAAATTATCGAATTAATTGTGAGGATTAACATAAAACATTTCTTTTGCGTGTTTTTAGATTTTTCGTTGAATCAGTGTTTTATATGCGTGGCGCATGAAGTAAAATTTCGAGTTTAGAAAAGCGACCCTCGACAAATTTTCTACGCGGGGCTTTTCTAAACTCGAAATTTTACTTCATGCTTAGTCTGGGAGTGGAAACACAAAAAATTATCGACTTAAAATATAAGCTCCAGTTTAAACCTAAAATAATTAAACCTACATTGTATAAAAGTCTTATTCATTAGCCGTTGTTTCCTTTTTATTATTAACTTGTAATAAAATGTAAGTAGTGTATTTTGTATTTAATTGCAATCAGTGTTTTATACGCATGACCCACGAAGTGAAATTTTGAGTTTAGAAAAGCCCCGTGAAAATTTGTCTCGGGGCACTGCGCGACCCTAAACAAATTGTGTACGCGGGGCTTTTCTAAACTCGAAATTTTACTTCATGCTTAGCCTGGGAGTGGAAGCGCTAGTTCGAAACTTTAAACTGAACATTAAATGACTTTAAGAACATTAAATGACTGAAAATGTTTTTAAAGATAATAATCTTGTTTTTTTGTCAATATTCAAGTTTATTTTATAAATTTTTACGTGTTTCGTAATTTTAATGTTGTTTGTTGATTTTGGCAAATTCAATAATATCATGTGGCTTTTTTGTTAGTATTATGGTCAATTTGAATATAATTCTATGACTTTTCTCCGACTTTCCTAGTTTTAATGGTATTAAGTGATTTTTTATTTACGAAATTTTCAGGCATTCGTCGATTTTATAATATAGTTCAATTTAAAGTTTTGAACGAGTGATTCCCAGGTTAAGCATGAAGTAAAATTTCAAGTTTAGAAAAGCCCCCCGTAGAAAATGTTCACGGGGCTTTTCTAAACTCGAAATTTTACTTCATGCGCCACGCGTATATAACACTGATTCAACGAAAAATTTAAAAACACGCAACCAAACCAAATTTTCAGGAATTTCGAAACTTGAAATTTTACTTCGTGCGCCACGCGTACAAAATACTGATTTGAAGTGAAGTTCAAAAACACACAAATACATCCTCAATCAAAGTAACACGGAATCAGATATTAGGTCTGTTATCAACAATGTTCAGTGTAATTAGGTTTTTAATACTTTTATTAAAACAACTGGTAACGATATTTATATGTTAATGGTTGCAAAAAAATAATTAAATCAAATTTATTTTTAAAGGATTTGTATTCGTGATTCGAAAAAACACGATTCCAATCTTTGATTCGAATCATATTTATCTCTTACGAATCCTTTATTCGAGTATACTCGATTCGAACCATATGAGGTGATTCGGATTCGTGATTCGAATCCGTTTTACGAGAATTCGCCCCAGCTTTGTTACAGTCTGTGTGCGATTTTATAAATGGTTATATAGACTGATTTGCACCATTCTTTTGGCTAGCATGCAGCTTTCCAATTCTGGTTGCGTAGTGTGTGAATCATATCTATACTAACTGGTCCTATTGCTTTGATTACATCAGTTGTTATTCCATCATTTCCAGTAGCTTTTCTATTCCCTAATCGGTTCACTGCCACTTTTACTTCTGATCTTAGTATTTCCGCTTCTAGATCTTCCGTTCTCGTAGTATTTTTAGAAGTTCTGGTCGTTCTGGGGGTACTCCCATAAAATTTAGAGCAGTGCTTACTATACCTCAGCGATTTCTTCTGCATCTGTGACAATTAGCCTATTCGCATCTTTGATTATTTGTGTGCGGAGCTTAGATGCGCCTGCCAGGTACCTTACTTTGGTATAGAGTTCGTATGATTTATTATGATTTGCATGTTTTTCGGCTTTCAGACATATACTGTCAATGAGTTTGTTCTTGTCCAACCGGCAGGATTTTTTAATATCCTGGCTGAGTCGGGACATTATTTGTGTTTTCTATCGGTTAAAGTATGCGAGAGTCGAAAGTGGTGTCTTTCATCCAGTAATTTTATTGTTGCGTCTGACATCCAGTGCTTTTGCTTTCTGTGTGATAAAACAATCAGCTAGTGTTTTATCACACACTTCTGAGTAGCGTTTGTTATCCAGCTTTCTATTTGTGTCCAGAGTTGTTGAGGGTTAGAGGCAGCTGTACGTGTTAGCGTCCGCCTGAGCTTGGCTTAGAATAGAGGGGCAGGCGTAGTTGGAGTTGCGCGGATATTTGTGACTTTGGCGATTATTCTCAGCCTAATTTTTAGGTTTGCCACTAGGATTTTGTGGTCGGAGCCACAATCTAAAGATTGTTTTGTCCTAGTATCTATTATCGAAGTTCTCCACTTTTTTCGCACCAGTATACAGGGTGTCTACGCTAAACCGTTCGTTAAAAGTTTATGGGGTTGCCGTTGCATTAAAAGTTAAAAAAAAATCCCCGTCATACGATTAAATCAGTTCTCCTTATGTGAAATATTTTCAACTTTCTATCACTTTCGGTTCCACCGGAAGTAGCACTAAATTTATTATTTTAAATGGAACGCCCTATATATTAGTAATTTTATCGATTCTTCGTTAAAATTGCAACATATTTTATTCTGGTACACTTATCTCTTATAGTTTACAAGAAACAACTATGTTTCTAAAATTTTGGCTCTAAAAGGCATCTTGAAATCTCTCTGTACCTAGAGAATGCCTCTATGAGTAAAATAATTCAAAACTGTGAATTTTGACAATAAGAGTTCTTAAATGTCAATGTCTAAGTGTTCTTTTTAATATCTTGTATTTAATTATTTAAATAGAATGACCGATCTTTTATCACAAAACAAAAGCATACTACTTGCCTACTAAAATTCAATTGCGACTTATGCGCGCATTATGCCCTGCATAAACGCGACGAAAAACGAATCCTCGAAATAATTCGAAAACTACTTGCTTTAAGAGTATACTTTTTTGTAATAAACTTTCCCAACAATCGTACCTTTACTTAAAAAAAAATTGAATTACGAAAAATTGAAGAGGGCACTTAAAAATTAACATTTTAAGAAAACTTATTGTCAAAATTGACAGTTTCCAATTATTTCCAACTAGAAATATAAATCATATTTGTATCTTATTCTTAAGAAAAGTTACAGACAGATTTCAAGATATCTTTTAAAGGTCAACATTTTAGAAATATTTTTTTTTCTTGAAAACTATAGGAGATATGTCCGAATAAAATATGATTCAATTTAAACTAGGAATCTAAAAAATTACTAATATATAGGGTGTTGCATTTAAAACAACAAATATGGTGCCACTTCCGGTGGAACCGAAAGTGATAGAAAGTTGAAAATATTTTACACGAGAAGAACTGATTTGACCGTGTGACAAGGATTATTTTTCAAATTTTTAGTGCAACGGCAACCCCATAAACTTTTAACGAACGGTTTAGCTTAGACACCCTGTATAGTCAATTTGGTTTTTGGTCCTCTTATCTGGAGATATCCAGGTTGATAAGCGGCGTAGGTGGTGTTGAAACATTGAGGTTGTTCTCTAATGCGAATTGTAGAAATGTTTCTGCTCTATCGTGACGAACACCAAGCCCAAATCTGCTAACTGTTTTGCGAATGTGCGTATCGAGTTTCGTGCATCCCACCTTCGCGTTGAACTATGCATCAACTATGTGCTATATTTGTAGCAAAACATCTAAACAAGCTAGAAAACCCGGATACGTTTAAGTTTGTGTTATCTATACTTCATGCAACAATAAAGTTCTTTGAGTTTATTCTGCACCTATCATATAAAATAAAGGCAGAAGTTTATAAAGGCCATGTGATGTTGGCAGTTGATACGAAGCAGATGCAAAACGTCAAATCCAGAATGATTTAAAAAACAGCTGAGATTGCTCGTGGACCTACCTAAAATTATTTTTAAAAACACGAACGATAGAAACACGTCTCGTCAATTTTTTAAAGACCCCAAAAAGGCTGGTTTGCTCACCGGAGTGGCCCAAGAATTAATTTAGAGACTCGCAATAATTCTTGAACTTCTTTCGTCAGGCTTCGAAATAAATCTATAGAAATTCTCTTTAAAGCTGCAGAAGCAAGAATCAAACATTCTAGATAATTTAGGCAACATTTTTCTGGGAAATGTTGTAGAGCAAGTTGCAATCGGGATGTTCTGAATAGACTTTACTTGACCTCTGATCTGTTCTTGACAAGTATGCGGCCTAAATCAACAAAGCAAAAGCTGCCGTTCTCGAAGGTTGCAATAGAACTATTCAAGCAAGGTTAATTCACTGAATCGAAACGTGAAAATGAATAGAAACTTAGGCCTTTACCTAAAATAATTAGGTATTATAATATATTATTTTGTTTATATACATTATTTATACATACAATGATAATTATTATATTTAGTAATAAATGTGTAAGTGTGTATTGTTGTAGAATTGTAGTTTCACAATGATTTTTATTTAATTGTAAAATAAAATTCGTTATTTTTATTAACAGATTGTCATATTTAGATCGCATTTTTTTAGTCATGTTTTGATGTTAAATATCGCACTGTGCGCCGCTAAAGCCAAAATAGTAGATTGTTTGACAAGTTTAGAAAGCTTCGCATTGCTTGCGAATGCCAAATTACATTTACGGGCTCACAGGGCGAGTAAATGCAAGGTATGAGCATGCAATGTAGCTTTCAAAACGTATTTAACACTCTGTTTTCTCCTACGACCACACAGCGGCGGCGTTAATGGTTCTCCGTCACTACACATTTAATTTAAATAATTTTGACAATGACGTCCACAAACGTCTTTACTTTCAAAACTAGTTTTGAAAATTAAATTTTCAAGCGTGACATTACTTGTAAAAATACAGACACCTTTCAATGCACAGGTATAGCGACGAAATGTCTGTTTTCGGGAGCGGTCGTAGGAAAACATAATTTATATTTGACAACTTAATGGAAAAGATAAATGTCGTATATTTTAAACTTCAGAATAGTTCAGTATTACGCGGAGCGATCAAACCAAATTTTCAAGCTTTTTTAAAATCAAAATTTTACTTCGTGCTTAATTTGGGAGTGAAAACACGCGTAGAAGCTTTAAACTAAACGATTTTTTAATATCGTGTTAATAAATTTTAGAAACATTTATTTTATCCAACCAAATCTTACCACTTCAAAATTGGAGCAGTTAGTTTAGTAATATGTAAAAGAAAAAATAACTGTATATATCTTTCTGCTTTTCTTAATTCAAGTTTGATAATTACAAGAAAAAATGTATAAAACTAGTTACTCAAATGTACAAACAATTATACAAGCGATTTTCTGATTTTTGTTTTAAATTGTGGTATTAAATTGCAGTTTCGGTTAACAAAATAAATTAAATTTAATTAAAAACTATTAGTTAGTAATTTGCTAACCATGAATTACACATATTTATAGAAAAAATAATTTAAATAAATGTATTTTATATTTGAAAGAAAAATTGAAATGTAGTATTACAGGATGTATATACCAGGTGGCAATGAAAGTATTGCCTACGCAATTACTCAGGTAATATATATATGGTAGAAATTTGAGTTTTTGGATGTATTTATAATTCCGGCTTAGATGGTAGTGAATGATTTTTCTTATTTTAAACTACAACCTCAACTTTGTTCTAACTTGTAATAATTTTCTCTAAATTCCCTTTCCAATGATGTATAACAAATTGATATTTACGTTAAAACAAACCTCAAAATTAATATTTTTTGAGATTGACTTAGTAGACCGAGGAATTGTAACTAGGATAAAACATCAAAAAGTGGGCCGTAACAGGATTATGGTAGTCCATTCAACGCCTTTGATTTATCTAAGAACAGCCTGCCATTATTTATTTAACCATTGTTATTCTAAAGCCTACTTAGCGCAAACTTTTAAAAAATTGGCCTTTTAATACTGTTTAAACTGATTATTGGTTTATATTTAAAATTCGTTTGTTCCGTTAACTAATTTATTTTACATTTACAATTTGTTATTATTTTAAACGTAACTTTAATATTTAATAAGTACTTAATATCTTAGAAAGAATATCAAATGCTAAACAAAGTTTCGAAATAAGCAAGATTCAACTCATCTAACTTTCAAATTTGGTGCTACAACAGGATTTAACAATACCAACCCCCAAATTTTATGTAAACAAACAGGATTTACCTAACCCAACCTACAAATTTGATGTAAACAAACAAGATTTAACCAACCTAACCTCCGAATTTGATGTAAACAAACAAGATTTAACAACCCCAAACTCCGAATTTGATGTAAACAAACAGGATTCAATAAATATAACTTCAAAGATTGATGTAAGCCAACAGGATTTTACAAACGTAACCTCCAAACCTCTACTAGAGATTTTAACGATGTAAGCTCTAAAATTGATTTACGGGATGTGGAGTCTTTGATGTATCATGTTAAACCTAGATAGTTAGACATAACCTTACAATAAATGGCATTTGTGACTATTTCTTCAAGGTACACTAATTATAATTTTTGAAAACTATAATTTTAAATAAGAGGTATATTTTAATTTTGTTTCGACAACAATATTTTTGAAAAACAATATATTGCGCATTATTAGGTTCAGAAATATTATGTCCAACGATAAAACGAGTGTTCCCACTCACAGACTAAGCATGAAGTAAAGGCCAGCGGCCCTCGACAAATTTTCATGGGGATTTTCTGAATTCGAAATTTTACTTCATGCGCCACGGGCATAAAACATTAGTTTAAACTAAAGTCCTAATTTTTAATACTGATGTATTCGAATATTTTTTCCAAGGCATACTAATTTTATTTATATTCGACGACAATAGCTAACTTAAAAATTTTAAGTTGGCTATTATTTGGAATGAGGTTATTATTGAAATAAATCAATATTAATGTTATTTCTTAGTATTTTAACGGTTATTGCCTTTGGTTTCTGGTTCAATAAAATCTGTCAATTTTTATTTATCGAACACCCAGTATAATTGAATAGGGAATTTTAAACAGAATTTTATGATTACAAAAAAGGCAGGGAGGGCTATTTGAAATTTTCATTTTACAGTGCGTTTATAAATTAGAATTTTTGGCATTTTAATTTTTGTCATTTAACATTTTATGCCAGAAATTAAAAAAAAATGTCAATGTAATTAAAAATTGTTTTTAGTTAACATGACTTTTTCACAGCCTACTTTGTGATGTTTCATAACAGTTACAATTCCTCGGCCTACCCAGTCAATTTAAGAAAATATTAATTTTGAGGTTAGTTTTTACGCAAATATCAACTTGTTATACACCATTGAAAAGGGAATTTAGAGACAAATATTACAAGCTAGAAAAATTATATCACTTCCGGCTAAACCGAAAGTAGTATTCCTAGTTAACACTATACTAAAATCAAGCTATAGTTAATTTATACACATTTATGTAGTTAATTAATTATAAATACTTTATATATATAATGTATATACATCCCAAAATTTAAATGTCTACCATTTATATTACCTGAAATTAATAATACCGGGTGGCCATAAAAGTATTACCTACGCAATTAAGGCAATACTTTTATGGCCACCCGGTATTATTAATTTCAAAATATATAAACGAATTAATATTGATTTCTGTTTCTAATTCGGTTTTATATTTTGTAAATATTTCGCAAACAGTTGTCTAATTCAACTTTACTTTCTTATTAATTTTAGCATGTTTTATAAAATCTAATCAAAAACTACTAAACACACACTTTTCTCGCTTTTCCCTATATTTTAATTATAAATATTTTATACAATCTTGAAGACATTAATAAATACAGGAAAACACACCGACACCGAGAATAAACATGGAAAATATTAGGTTTTTTAAAACGATCGTGAGTTTTCTTGTTAAAAAACACGTACAGAGAATCTGGCAAATAGAACACTTATTACTTGCGTTTTTATTAAAATGTTGATTAACAATTAAGTTAGTTTGAATTTGTTGCAGCATTTTTCTGTTTAGACATTTTTTCCCATTTAATAAATACTTTAAATTCCACACATTTTTGTCTGATTATGTGAATATCTTAGTTTGAACATATAGTTGGATAAATTAAAAAAGAAATAAACCGTGTGATTTATAATACAGTATTTATTTGTAATTATTCATTTAATATAATCATTTATTTATTATTTCTAAACATTTATTTATTGTTTTAGTTATTTTGTTAATTATTCTTAAGAACGTTGGAGCGGCAATGAAATTATGAAGCCAAAAATGAACCGGCCACAAGCCAATGTAAAAAAACCCACAAGATCCGTGATCGTGAATCGAGTTAACCCGTTCTCATTTTAAACACAAACTTCAGAATTTCATTTAGTTGTAGCGCATATCGTCGATTATTTTCAGAATTTTATTAAAGGGATTGTGCGTTCTAATGTAAACATATGAAAAAATGTTAGAAAGAAAATACATTTACAAAATGTATGTCTATCGCCCGGTATTATCAACTTTTCTTAAACAGGCATTTAGTTAAATGATGTTTAGGTTAAAGGTACATTTAAAATTGCCATGTGTATTATAAATCTTTGTAAAGAATTTTTATGTAAATGTCAATTTAAGATCTGTTGGCAATAGATTGTATTGGCGTTTTGGTAAATTTCATTTTTGCAGGTAACACTAAATTATAACCTCTAATTTTTGCAGCCAGTTCGTTTCTGTGTCGTTTTATGAAGCGCTTGTTTGGTTATACAGAGAATTCTTCTTTTAGGTTAATATGCTGTAAATTTTCCGACATCCGTTGTTTTTCCAAAGAGCTTAATTTGAAACTATAAATGAGTATTTTTTATTCCCAGACTAAGCATGAAGTACAATTTCGAGTTTAAAAAAGCCCCGTGATTTGACCCAAGACAAATTTATGGGCTTTTCTAAACTCGAAATTTTACTTCATGCGCCACGCGTATATAACACTGATTTCAAGTGATGTTCAAATATACATAAATTCACAATATTTTTGTTTTGTGCGTGTGGCGCATAAAGTAAATTTTCGAGTTTAGAAAAGCCCAGAAAATTTGTCTCGGGTCGCTGCGCGACCCTTTACAAATTTTCACAGGGCTTTTCTAAACTCGAAATTTTACTCCATGCTTAGTCTGGGAGTGGAAAACACTCGTTTATAGTTTCAAATTGAACTCTTTAAAAAAAAACAACGTGAACATTTTCTTTTTGGTAAACATATGCATAGGCATTTTTCGACATCCGTTGTTTTTCCAAAGAGCTTAATTTGAAACTTTTAACATGTGTTTTCCTTCCAGACTAAGCATGAAGTAAAATTTCGAGCTTAGAAAAGCCCCATGAAAATTTTCTGGGCTTTTCTAAACTCGAAATTTTACCTCATGCGCCACGCGTATAACACTGATTTCATGTGAAGTTAAAATTTACATAAATTCACAATATTTTTGTTTTATACGCGTGGTGCATGAAGTACAATTTGAGTTTAGAAAAGCCCAGAAAATATGTCTCGGGGCTTTTCAAACTCGAAATTTTACTTCATGGTTAGCTTGGGAGTGGATATAGCTTATAGCTTCAAATTGAACTCTTCTTAAAAAAAAAAAAACAACAAATATCTAAAGTTTTACCAAAAATAAGCTGAGTTTGGAATACGTATACTTGAATGAAAAATTCCCTGTATATTAGTTAGAATTATTTATCTAATACAATGTTGAAGCGACATCGTTCTAAGATTTTTTTTTTCGGCGCATTTAATATTTGTTGGACGTCTTTTGTTACCTGCACATCGTTATGTTGTTAAATACCATACTCATATGCATCTTTTTGTCCGTAATTGAATATTATTTCATCTGAAGAGTCGCTGGTGAAATTTGACGAACTTGAATTTATGATTATCAACACTAACGGGTATTTATAACGACAACCGAACGGAAATTACTGTAATTTAACCTCAAAATTAGAAACGTCAAGTTTAATCGCCAATTACATTGTTACAGGGAGAAATTTCGACATTTAACGCTAACGGGTATTTATCGCTAAACGACATTTAAACTGGTTGGTAATACTGCATATTCACTCTTAAATGTCATTTGACCTTAACTGTCCTTTAAAAAGTGTTGATAATACCGGGCGTATGTATATTATGTAAATTTGTTCATATCAATTATTATAAACAAAAAAATATCTACTAAGTCTCGACATATTTAAGTTACAGAGCTGTGCTAAGTATCAATTGATAAAAGTGATGCGTTTTTGAATTATCCCTATAAAATGAAAATATGAACGCTGCAGGGGATTAAGAATACACTTTTTGTAATTTAAACGTAAATTTATATCAGTGGGTCTCTTTTATTTTTTTGTATTTTATTTTGATTAAATGTAGCTATTTTTTACTATTTTAAGAATGTATCTTCTTGTAGTATAGCTCTGTAATTAGGTTTATCCTGTTGAATAATAAATATTATTATTATTATTATAAATCACACAGTTTCTTAGTGATTTATATAAGTTTATATAAGTTTCTTCAACGATGCTTTCAAATAAGAGATATACATAAATAAATGAGTCAAATATAAGGTGTTGGTTATGTTTAAAAATCTGCTAAATTATAATTAACATGCTTAGAAGACTCTTGAAACTATCTATTATTGAGACAGTTTATGTTAAGAAATACGAGGGCTTATAAAAAAAATATTTCCAGAATCTAGAAGTTCTAGCAGTGCCATATTCTATCAACTGTCATATTTGAAATATTTGAGTACTTGTATTTAACTTAACTTATTGTTGGATCCAGGTGCGCACCCAGGGGGCTCAAGACTAACTAAATTGTAGTATGTCGAGGTATATGTTGCGGATATAACACAAAATACGGACAAAACGCGTTTTGTATAGACAAAATGCGAATTGTCCAATGTTATTAGACAATAGCCGAATAAAATTGCGTTCGTCTGTCATTTCGCACATTGTCTAGACAAAATGCGTTGTGTCTTAGGGCTATTAGACAAAATGCGTTTGCAAGATTTTACATTGAAACAAAAAAGTACTGCAAAACATAATTTTGTTTCACAAACAAAGTGACAAATTATTTATACGCAATATATTGTAAACTTTACCTGAAATCAGTGCTTCATACGCGTGGCGTTACTTTATGGTAACATTTCGAGTTTAGAAAATCCTGATAATTTGGATTTGGCAAGGCGCGACTCGCTTCGCAAATCCAAAATTTCAGGCTTTTCTAAACTCGTAATTTTACTTCATGCCTAATCTGGGAGTGGAAACACTTGATACAAGTTGGAAATTGAACGCATTTATAATAAACCTTGCATAAAAATCTACATTTCATAATTGGGAGTGATTAATTATAGATTAGAAATACAGAGTGTTCCGTTAATGTGGGGAAATGGCTTAACCATATATTCCTAGGATCAAAATATGATGATTTAACGCAACTTATCTGTATCTAAAAGTTTACGGCTAAACCGCAATTAGTCTTTAAAGTTAAAAACAATATTATTAAATTTGTTTATAACATATTTTGTATTGTGGAGACTTCTACTTTATTATACATGTTAATTTAACAATAAAAACACTGTAAACTTTGTTTGTATAACACTTATTAATAAGTGTTATAGAAACAAAGTTTAAAGTGTTTTATTGTTGTTTATAACAAAACAATTGAACGTTATATTCGATCCGACGACAAATTAGTTTTAGAGCAACTTATTTGGCATTGCAAACAAATCATATGCCCAGAGCAACCAGGTTTTTCTTATAATAAAACAACTGTAACTAACTTATTGACATTTCTATCTTGTTTTTGAACGCTTTTGAAAGCAATAAACAAATCGATGTCATTAAGGTCGATCGCAAACAATTTTGTTGATCATGTTGGAAAATTACGGGTTTGGAACTACGGTTTTAAATTGGCTGTTGAGCTTTCTAACGGAACGAACACAATTTGTTAAAATAAAAAACTATAAACCACGAACAATAATAGTCTCATCTGGTGTCCCGCACACACGGATTTTTGTTGCTTATTAATGATATAGGCAGTTATATCAAAAATAGTAAGTTCTTGCTTTTTGCTGATGATTTTAAATTTTTTGAATAATTTCTTTAAATGCCGATATACACATTCTGCAGTAAAATATTCATCATTTAAATGAATGGTGTGCAGATAATGATCTTTCACTAAAGTTCAGTTAATGTTCAGTCATGTCATTTTGCAGGAGTGAAAACCCTATAATATATAATTGTACCGGGTGTTGACTTGGCGGACGCAACATAGGAAATCCCATGTAAATTTTAAAATCTTCAAACTTTGGCTCCCATACTTATTTTAGAAACAAAATATATTTGCCTTTTTTGTAATTTTGTAAAAATTCTGAATTCATTCGTATTAACGTTTATCACTTTAAGTTTCTTTAAGTTAAAATAATTAAGAAAAAGTAATGTGATTTTATAAAAATAATGATATGCCATGGAACTGAAACAACAATTGAGGATGTCAAAATGGCAAAAGATGTCGCTGTCACTTGATTAAAGTAAATGTTTACGAAATGATTTACACTACACAAGAAAAAATCCTCAAAATAAAGTAGTATTATGCAGACCACAGTTGTCAGGATTTTTGCGATATATTTTCTGTTTTTAATCAAGTGACAGCAATATCTTGTGCTATTTTGACATCCGCAATTCTTGTTTCGATTCCATAGTATGTCATTAATTTTATAAAATCACATTAGTTTTTCTTAATTATTTTAATTTTGAGAAACGTAAAGTGTTAAATGTGAACACTAATAAATTCAGATTTTTTCCTCTGCAAAAAAGTTAAATACATTTTGTCTCTAAAATAAGTAGGGGAGCCAATATTTGAACACTTCAAAATTAACATGCGATTTTCTATATTGCGTCTGCCAAGTCAATACCCGGTCTGTTAAATGACTATTCTATCGCGTGCTTGCTCCGTTAGAGATCTTGGAATTATTTTTGATAGGAAGCTTACATTTATCAATCACATAAACCGTATTACAAGTTCAACTTTACAATCACTTAGATTTACAAAACGTTCTGGTCAACACTAAACGTATACTATATTTGTCTTTATTTAGATCTAAATTGGAATATGTGTCGAATATTTGATCGTCTCATTATAGTAATTCTGTGAATTGCATTGAACGTATACAAAACAATTTTCTATTAATTATCTCATTCACTCTGGATATACCCCCTATTAATTGAAGTAGATCACAAATGTTATTGTTAAACTTGAAATCAGAGCTGGGCTGTATTCGAATCATTCACTATTTGAATTCTGGATTCGAATTCTTTTAGAGGATTCAAAAGAGGCATTCGAATACTTTAGTTAAACTGGATTCGTGATCCGGAATAGTTACATTTTTTAAATGGATTCGTAATCGAATCCAAATACGGTTGATTCGAATCCTTATAAGGATTTCAATATTTATAAAAGGATTCGAATATTTATAAAAGAATTCGAATTCTTAAAAATGGATTCGAATACTTACAAAAGGATTTAAATCGTCAAATATAATTCCAATTAATTATGAGGATTAACATGAAAAATTTGTTCTGCGTTTTTTAAACTTCTCGTTAAATCACTATTTTATACGCGAGGCGCATGAAGAAAAAGTTAGAGTTTAAAAAAACCTAAACATTTGGGTTGGTCGCGTTGGTCCTTTTTAGGATTTTCTAAACTCGAAAATTTACATCATGCTTAGTTTGGGAGTAGAAACGCTCGTTCGAAACTTCAAACTGAATGCTTTTGTGAGAATATCAAATGACTAAAAATGTTTTAAAGATAATAATCTAGTTTTTTTAAAAACAAACGACATATGATATAAGTTGACAACAAGACAAGTCGGTGTTGGCCGGCATTTGGGCTATAATAACACTTAACCTACATGTAGATCCGCATTAGCCTGTATTTGAATTACATTTACATAAGTCGGCGGTTATCCACATATTAACTATAATGACAGTTAATAAAATGACAGTTGACGTATGTAGTAACCGGCATTTGAACTATAATGACAGTTGATACAATGAACTATAGTAACAGTTGACATAAGTTGGCGTAAGCCGACAATTAGTCATTTAGTCTAATCTAACCTCATTTCACAGAGTGATATCTAACCTAACCGAACTCGACAATGCGAAATGTAACTAAACCCAACTAACGTAACTCTTAAAGTTTCATCACTTTTTAACACGCGACCAAGCCAAATTTTCAAACTTATCTAAACTCGAAATTTTACTTCATGCGCGACGCGTACAAAACACTGATTTGAAGCGAAGTTCAAAAACACACAAACACATCTTTAATCAGAGTAACACGGAATCAGATATTTAGTCTGTCATCAACGACGTTTAGTGTTAATAAGAAATAATTAGATTTAAAATAATTTTGATAAAACAACTGCTAACGATATTTACATGTTAATGGTTGCAAACATATAAGAAAATCAAATGTATTCCTAAAAGAATTGTATTCATGATTCAAAACAGGATTTAAATATTTGATTCAAATCATATTTATTTCATACGAATCGTTTATTCGAGTATTCATGATTCGAATCATATTCGGTGATTGGGATTCGTGATTCGAATCGTTTTTACGAGGATTCGTCCCAGCTCTGCTTGAAATCATTCCATTAAAAAATAATTTATTTGGATTTATGTTTTTTGTACAAAATAGTTAATTGTTTATGTGATTGTGTTGAGCTTCTTAACATGATTAATTTTAGTATTCCTACCAATACTATATACAAACTAACTTTTTGGATAACGTTTAAATCAAATTATGGATACAATGAATCACTTTTTAGAATGTGTTGATATTGTAACAATAGCCACTTTTGTATTTTTGGTAATACTTCTAATCAATTTAAGAAATCGTGATTATATCTGATGTATCTATGTGTATATAATGCTGTATTATTATTTAATACTTATTAGATATAGATATCTTTGATCCTAACAAATTATTTTCTTATTTTTATTTTACTATTTCTTTTTGTACACTCCTTCATTTGATTTTTTTACCATCTAAGCATTATGAATTATTTGTTTAGTGTATTATTGTAAAATGGTAATACGGCGCCAATAAAGTAAAATAAAATAAAATAAAAATAATGTTATGTTATAGTAATGACATAATAATAAGTAATTTATTTTCCAGAAATTGTAAACAAATATACATATTAGTAAAAAACTATGCCATATCATAAGTGATAGAGTGACAAACAAAATATATTCACGACTGTCGTGAACTGTCGTGACTGTCGTGAACATATTTTGGCTATTTTATAGCTATCAATAAAATGTTTTATATTTTATAGCTATCAATAAAATATTTTATATTTTATAGCTATCACTTGGTAAAACATCATTATATTTTTTGTAATATTGAATTTAAATAAAACAATTTGATTTAAATAACTTTTTTTAACCAAATTAATTAATTGTATTTGAATTTAGATACTTTTTGAATTTTAAATAAGGCATAAGTTATACTTAAAATAATATTAAACCAAACTGGATTATTTAATAATGAATAACTTTCAATTATGAGAAGTACATTTTTTATACAAGGTTAATTATAAAAGCGTTCAATTTGAAACTTCTGAGTATTTTGATACCCAGATTAAGCATAAAATAAAGTTTAGAATTTAGAAAATCCTGAAAATTTGGATTTGATGGGGTGCGCGAGCGAAGCGAGTCGCAGCCCGGCCAATCCAAATTTTCAGGCTATTCTAAACTCGAAATTTTACTTCATGCATCACGCGTATAAAACACCGATTTAAAGTACAGTTTAAAATATACTCCTTATTAATTATTTGTCCCATTGTTTATAAAACAAAGTGATGATTTCCAGTACTTTTTTTGTTTAGTTTTGTTTGATCGATTTATTTAATAACTTTAGAGAAAAGCGGAAGAATGTCTTGAATTTTTCATAATATAGTCCTAACATTTAGCTCCTCTAGCTTTATTACCTCAATTTTGTTGTTTTTTTTTGCATAAAAAGCAAAGAAATTAATATTTCCTTACAAATTGTTCATTTGTTTTTATTTATTTATTATTTTGCGTGCATCAAAATAAAGCACAATGTTCTTATATTTGTAATAATTTAGATTTACGTTGAGCTTCTGTTATTACAACTTTACGAATTTGATATTTTTATGACACTTAGCATGTTAGGACTTGTCTGAACTCACCCGAAGAAAACGCGATTTGTCTGGACACAACCCGAAATTATGTATTAATTCGGACTATGTCTGTGAGCAATAGACATTTCGCGTTTAGTCTAGACATAACGCGTTTTGTTCAATTTTGTGTGTTGTAAATGGGTGAGCCCCCCCCCCATAAGATGGGATGGCCTCCATTTAAGACGCCCCCTCCCCAAAAAACGATTTCTGGGTGCGCGGATGGTTGGATCCCACTAAATTTTACAAAAACTCAAAATTGAATATAATTCAATTGATACAAAAATACTCAATAACATCAACCCAGATGCATTCAAATTTATCAAGTTTCCAACATTTATTAAGGCCCTGAGTGGCTGTGAAACCAACTTGAATTCCCACTTCTCGAAAATAGGTTATTATTTTACAAACATCAGATTCAATAATTCGGAAGTAGGAATCGTTATTCATGTTTTATTCCATAGGTACCCAGGACTTTAATAACTGTTGTACATCCGATATGTTGCAGACTAAGCAAAAACTAGTCATGATACTTGAATTTGTTTACATCATTGAAAGTAAATAATCGACACAGAATTTAAAGTGAGCCAAGATTATTAAATGTAGTAAAATGTTTTAAAAGCCTTTGTCGAAGTCGAATTAAAGGATTTTATTTGTCTTCGAATATAACAGTTAAAAGCGCGTGCAACATCTGAACTAATCGTTTTTTTCAAAAAAAGTCCTGCGAATTTAGTTTGTGTATGAAATTTTGTATAAATAATGATGGTAAATTTAATTAAAACAGTTAGTTTGTTTCACTAGTTTATCAGTAGACAATTAGGTGGTTTGTTTCACCGATTCATCAGTGAAATAAATCAAGTGTTTTAGTAAATTTACCATAATTAGATTAAAAAATGTTTCAACACGATTTAGGTGAGAAATCAATGAAATATATTTGCTAAAGCAGTTGTGAAATCTTTACTTCAATTCAGCAAAGAAACTTGTAATGAAGGAAATGTGTTGTAAACGATTTTGTTAGGTTTCTATAATTACACAATTCTATCACATAATTAATATTATTGTTATTCTAATAAAACAGATTTTACAGACCATAACCATATATGTTTTTGTAATTGTGCCAAAGTTATCACCATATTTAAATTTTCTGTGTACACATTATTTATCAGTAATAACTTAGAACGTTGTAAACATTATTTATATATATTACTTCATTTTACAAATGTAAAATTTTAATTTCATATTCGGAATATATAATCTGTTCATTGTTGAATTTATTGATTTAATTTTTAATAAAATTCCTTATGATATTCTACAATGAATTCTTCTATTTATAAGTAAAACTCATTAATGTGGACATTTTGCACGTCCTCAATAATTTTTACTGTTTATACAAATACATTTGTGTAATTAAAATGAATAGGTTTTTGTTTGTTCTCCAATTATTGACATGGCAAAAAGATATATTAGCAATAATACATTCCTGGGATTTAGGTTTATTCCAGGTTTCATTTCATTTAGATCAATTGAAGAATAACACTTTAATTATAAACATTTCTGTATTGTTAATTTTTAGTTGCCCGATATTCTAATATTTCTCAAAGAGTATGAAAATATGTAGAATGCAAATTCTTTGTTGTTATTTTAAGCTCTTGCATTTAATGAAACAAATATACGAGGTGTGTAAACTAAGTAATGAGACTGGAATCGTAAAGTTGGATATTTGCGGGACTTGAAGGGGCGACAGGTGAACAAGTGTACGCCTCCGGTACGAGTTTGAAGTCACCAGTCATTTAGCTGCCCGTAGCGATTTTTTTCCTAAACTGATTTCTGTTTAGTGTGCGTTCCAAAAATGAGTAACATCAATTTAAAGCAACAGTGTGCTATCAGGTTTGCTTCAGACTTGGACACAGTGCAACGGAAACATTTGCAAAACTACAGCAGACCTACGGAGACGGTGTTTTGACAAGGGTCCAGGTTTTTTGATGGTTTAAGGCACTTTCAGAAGGAAGAGAGTCGATTAAAAATGAACCACGCAACAAAAGAGTTGATCTTCAAGAAGCGATGAACATGTCAAGAGAATCCGGGATCTTGTGAGTTCAGATCGTCGGTAGTCAGAATGATCGGGGAAGAGATTAATTTGACTCACACCACCATTCAACAGATTTTAACCAATAAATTGAAAAACCTCAAAGAAACTAATTTTAGATACTCTAATAAATTTTAACGGTTATAACTGACCAGCTGGTTTCCAGTATTCGAGTTTCAGCACTTATACGAGAATTGGAACCGTCTTCAGCGTTGTGTGGCTTTCTAAGTAAGTTATTTTAAAGGAGACAATATTGAATTGTAATTCTATTTGAATAAAAAAATAGAAAAAATCTGTCTCATTACTTAATTTACACACCTCGTATTTTATAGCTTTCTATCGTTAATGCGTTTTACGTTTTGGGTCAATCCATTTGCAATCACCCAAATACAATAAAAATTGTTGCTCAACATTTTTGATTTTCCTAATTTTTTACTAGTTATTGCCCAATACTAGGTGAGTTCAAAACATTTTGCGCACACATTAAGTTTGCTTCGTAACCGTTTTTCGGCTGAAAATAAGTTTTACGTAAATGTATCTTACTCTATCAAATTTATAGATATGAAGACAAAATAAAACCCAAAATTATCAGAATAATGCTCAAGATTTTATGTCCTTACATAATATTAACTAAGTAGTTAGAAAAGTGCAGAAAAATATTTACAACTATAAATTGAAAATTAACCTAAAACGGGAGTGCTAGTACTGTAAAATTATTAGAAGGAAGAAAGACTTACCAATAATTTCTTCTGTCTAATAATTTTGCAGTATCAAAACTCCCGCTTTAGGTAAATTTTCAATTTATAGTTGTGAATTTTTTTCTGCACTTTTCTAACTACGTAGATAATATTATGGAAGGACAAAAAATCTAGTCTTGATATCTATAAAATTAATAGAGTTAGTTACATTTGAGTATAACTTGTTTTCTGCCGAAAAACAGTAACGAAGAAAACTTAAAATGTCCACCAGGAGAAAAGTATGAGCCTAAACATTTTTCTAACTATAGTTTTAAATTCACCTAGTATTGGGGAATAACTGGTAAGAAAATTTGAAAAAACTGTTGAGCAAGACCACGTTGGTGATTTCTATGGCTTGACCTTTTTATTAAATTTATTACAAGATTAAGAAGAGGTCGAGTGCTATCTAAACGTATCTTAGCATTTTGTCGTCTTAACTACATTCTTATTTAGGGATGAAATATTTCGAAAACTTTGTGCTTATCAATATGTCTGAATGAAATTATTGCAGAACTTTTTTTATTTAATATGATATTACAGTAGAATACATGTTAATGAGACGATTACAAAGCTTGTACCTTTTTTAAAGTATATCATTTTTTCAAATATTTTATTCAAAATAGGAGTAGTTAAAATAAGAAAATTCCGAGTTTTCTATTTTTAGACTTTCTCTTAATTACCTTATTGTACAGAAAGGCAAACATTTTTTTTGTTAAATTCATTTCTTAAGTTACGTAAAGATCAAATGAATTTGAAAAAAATAAATAACCTTTCTTTGCACATTTGTTTGAATTTCCTAACGTACATTTCGGGCACAAAGTGGCCATTCCCTAGTAGAAATGTGTCTTGTAGCAATATTGTGTCAATATTTATATCTTATATACAGGGTGTCCGTATTTCGACAGAATGTATGGGGATCACAGTTATTTGAAGAGATAGAGAGTCGGTTAAATAGGTCAAAATTACGTAGTTTAAGGCCCACTAATAATATAGAATCAAATTTAAAATATCTTCCTTTTTTTTCCAGATATTGCCAAAAAAACAAATAGTTTTTGTTTTTGTATCCAAAAACTACTGAATTTAGACATTTAGAGCTTTCACATTTAAGACGCACTTATTATTAAGAAATCTAGTAGCATATTTTGTTTTAAGATAACAATAACATTTACCCAGGGAGCCAACTATTGTTTTTCTAATGGGCGCCATTTTGGATCTTCATATTTTTTGAAAGAATATTTTTTTCTGCTCAATGATGTACTCGTAATTTATTTTAGATTTGATATTAAAAATGATAATATTTCCTTTTTTGTAAAGAGTGCCTTGGAAACAATGACGGCATATCTCTTAATCAACAAAATCTAGACAGAAATCATCCAATTTTAGCAGTCAACATTAATTAATAACAGCCAATCTTTTGTAGTAATAATAATAATAATAAGTAACCATTATTAACCATAACAAAAAGTAAAAAACGTGTGTTAAAATCAAGAGCAACGATAGAAGTGTATAATTGGTGAATAATTATAAACCATTTTTGATTTTGCTTGTAATTTCTGGATATACATTGCGAATTTAACGAATACATTTTATTTCAAGAAAAAATATTTTCTTCAATTTTTTATTACTCTTTATTAAAAATCTAGTTTTTTATAGTTATGATAACTATCACCAGTATTTCGTTTAGAAACAAATGCTTTTTCTATTAGTACAGTATAATAAGCTGCCCGTCTTCAATTAAGCAGTCGTCTTCTTCCATGATTAAGGGTGATTTTTAAGCAAATTATCGGTCCTAGGAGTTGTCAAATGAGTGAGTTACTTATTTGTTTCCAAGGCACTTTACAAAAAACAAAAGAAAACAATTTAACATATGAATTGTGCAATATATTATGAGTGTAATACATCACTGAATTCAGAAAAAAATATACATTCAAAAAATATGAAAATCTAAAATGGCGCCCATAAGAAAAACAAAAGTTGGTTATGGTCCCCGAGTAAATGTCAAAGTTATCATAAAATAAAATATGCTGCTAGATTTCTTATTAAAAAGTGCCTGTCTAATGTCAAAGTTCTAAATGTCTAGATTCAATAGTTTGTGAATAAAAAAAAAATAAGGACAGTAAACAATTTCTTTTTTTTTATCTCGAAAACGAAAGAAGATTTTTTAAATTTGTTTTTAGATTATTACTAGGTCCTAAAATACGCAACTTTGTCCCAACTTAACCGACTCCCTATCTCTTCAAATAACCAAGATCCTCATACATTCTGTCGAAATACGGACACCCTGTGTACATTAAAACTGTTATTCAAAGTGCATACAATATAGCCACAATATTAATTGCGAATAATGTTACAACAATAATATTCAATCTAGACAAAATAATGTCGATATCCAGAATAAAAATAATGAATATTCAAGCTGCGTACAATATAGACACAATATAGTTTATGCCCTAAATAACATTAATAGTTTGCACTCATTGATTCCTGACACGGGCGCCAAGTCTAATAAACGCCTAATTTTCGTTCTCAAGTGTGATTATGTGTGATCGATTCGATAGTTTGCTTATTTCTGTGGTAAGTACTTATAATATATAACAAAGCCGGGCAGGATTTTAATCATTTAGGATTCGATTCCCGGATTCGAATCCCTTTAGAGGATTCAAAAGAGGTATTCGAATACTTTAGTGAAAACGGATTCGTGATCCGGATTCTTGCATTTTTTTAAAAGAATTCGTATTCGAATCCAGACGTAGGTGATTCAAATCCTATTAAAAGGATTCGAATCCTCACAAAGGATTCAAAACCTCCTAAATAATTCGAATCACCGCTATTAGGGCTGGGATTCCAATCCGAATAATTCAAATAGTCGAATATTCTAATATGAATATTTGAATCACAAAATTATTCACATTTGAATTTGAATTTTTAACGAATATTGAATTATTCGAAAGTTTATTTTATTTAAATATTTTCTTCAAAATTCAATATTTGTGAATGCCAGAGCTGGGCAAGACTCGAATCATTCAGAATTCGAATCCTGGATTCGAATCCTTTTAAAGGATTCAAAAGAGCTATTCGAATACTTTAGTTGAACTGGATTCGTGATCCGGATTCGTTACATGTTCTTAAGAGGATTCGTATTCGAATCCAAATGCGGGTGATTCGAATCCTCACAAAAGGATTCGAATATTTATAAATACTTATAAAAGGATTCGAATATTTATAAATACTTATAAAAGGATTCGAATACTTACAAAAGGATTTGAATAGTCAAAAATAGTTCGAATTAATTGTGAGGATTAACTAGAAAAAATTGTTTTGTCTGTTTTTAAATTTCTCATTAAATCACTCAACACTGAACATCGTTGATAACAAACTAAATATCTATGTTACTTCGATTAAAGATATATTTGTGTGTTTTTGAACTTCACTTTAAATCAGTGTCTGGTACGCGTGGCGCATGAAGTAAAATTTCGAGTTTAGAAAAGCCCCGTTCTACGCGGGGCTTTTCTAAACTCGAAATTTTACTTCATGCTAAGTTTGGGAGTAGAAACTTTAAACTGAATGCTTTGATAAAAACATCAAATGACTGAAAATATTTTTATAGTAGATAATAATCTAGTTTTCAAAATTTTGTTTAATTTTTTTTTGAAGTAAAACTGACATGGTAGCCACAATCTGAAATTTTAAATTTTTCCGACATTTCCCTGATTCAAGATTTTTTTCCCTGACCTTTACGACGTTCTTCTGTGTTAAATCTCCATTTTGTAAATTGTTTTCATTGTTTTTGTCAATATTTATGAATGTTTGAGTGTTTTGTAATTTTTATGAAGCCTGTTGATTTTGACAAGTTTAATAATATCATATAGCTTTTTTGTTAGTGTTTTAGTCAATTTAAATAAAATACCATGACTTTTCTCTGACTTTCTTGGTTTAAAAGATATTCAGTGAATTTTTTCTTTACGTAATTTTCAGGCATTCGTCGATTTTATAATAGAGTTTAATTTGAAGTTTTTAACGAGTGATTCCACTCCTAGGTTAAGCATGAAGTAAAATTTCGAGTTTAGAAAAGTCCCGCGTAGAAAATTTGTCGACGGTCGCGCAGCGACCCGAGACAAATTTTCACGGGGCTTTTCTAAACTCGAAATGTTACTTCATACGCCACGCGTACAAGACACAGATTTGATGTGACGTTCAAAAACACACAAGTACATCTTTAATCAGAGTAACACAGATATTTACTCTTGAATTATTTGTTAAAACAACTGGTAACGATATTTATATGTTAATGGTTGCAAAAAAATAATAAATTCAAATTTATTCTTAAAAGATTTGTATTCGTGATTCAAAAAAACAGGATTGCAATATTGATTCGAATCATATTTATTTCCTACGAATCCTTTATTCGAGTATTCGTGAATCGAATCATATTAGGTGATTCGGATTCTGACATATAAACATAAGTGTGTGCTTGTATGTAATTAGTTTTATAAGAACAACCTTAAAATAAAATAAAATTCATTATCGAGTCAAGATTGTATGGACAATATTGTGTTAAGTTGATACAATATGACACAAAATTGTATCAACTTGACACAATCTTGAAATTCATCGTAGATTCAAGATTGTGTCGACAATATTGTATCAACTTGACACAATATTGTATCAACATGACATAATAATGTGAATCTTGTATATTTATTTATTTTCAAGTTGTATCAACGTAGTGTCGCCCTCACCTCCTAATATTGCTACAAGATTGTCGAATAGAAATTTAATATTGTGTCAACATTATTACAAGATGTAATTTATATAAGAGTCATCAGTAGATTTATGTGTCCGAAATGTACATTTGATAATTTAAATAGAATTAGAAAGTAAGGTTGTTAGTGCTATATTCGTACATTTTTTATTTTATATTTTACTGATTTTATTATTGAAATGACATATTTTTTATATTTTTAATACTGTAATGGACAAAAACAAAAAGATTTATTTTGTATTGCTAAAACGGTATGATATACTGGAATATAAGAGATTAATTCAGCCCCGATTAACGCGTACTTTGAGGCACCGCTGGTTGGTTAAATTATTACGTCTAACAAATGATGCACATTTATAATGATGAATACATCGAAAGTTAAATCGTTACATACACATATAACCGACTACGCACATGTGCTGATAATAATGAATGAACTATTAAATCTTGATTAAACACGTTTTAAATTCAATTGTGTTTTAATAATGGTGAATGCGCCGGTTAACTTTAAGAACAGTCAAAAATAGGCCTAACTTTAGGAGTGGACTGGAAGAGGAAAAATTAACCAATCATTTTCGCTCCTTTTGCAATTAAATAATTGCACTTTTACTAACCAAATGAAATATAATTCACTAAAAAATCGTGTTTGAAACAAAAAAGGCGCATAGTTTGTTAAAGTATATTCAATTGCGCTCAGCATATACCTATATTCTGACTTCATTTGTTTCAATAACACACATTTTTTGATTATTGAAGTTGAAAAAACAAGCTATGCGCTTTTTTTGTTTCAAACACGATCTTGGAGCTCTGTACTTCCCCGCGCATGAGCGTTCGCTCTAGGAGGCACTTTATTTTTTATTTTTGTGAAACATTTTCAACTCTATATTTTTTTTAGTGATTCATATTTCATTTGATTAATAAAAGTACAATTATTAATTTGAAAAAGAGCAAAAACGATTGGTTAATTTTTCTTCATCCAGTCCACTCCTAAAGTTCGGCCTATTTTTGAGGCGTTTACACAGGGTTCTCCCATTAAATTTTAGAATACAAACTGTTTTTAAATTTCATTGTCACAAATACAATAATGAACAGATTTTGTATTTATTTCCAAATATGAAAATATGTTTTAGAAAGAAATTTCGATTTCCTTCATCACTCGTTACCTTAACAAAATGTGGTTACTTGATTGGTGTAAGCTTTAAATTATTCTATTATTGCAAATATGTGCGACGCAGAGTGGGCAAATTGAGTAAATTGGACTGAAATAATTAAAAATAATAATAAATTTTGTATTGTGGAGGCTTGTACTTTGTTATACATGTTAATTTATTAATAAAAAACGTTTTAACTTTGTTTGTATAATACAATTTATTTTTATGTGACTGCAGTTTCGGCAAATTTAGCTTGCCATTATCAACCATGAAGTTCGATAATAGCAAGCTAAATTTGTTGAAACTGCAGTCACATAAAAATAAATTGTGTTATACAAAGAAAGTTAAAACGTTTTTTATTGAAAAATAATAACTTTCTGATTCTCGTCAAAATATTTTTATTTGAAAAGAAACTTGATTTCAGAATCCTTCTCTTTAAAAATACAACCTTGAAGTTCAACTTTTTGTCTGTAAATAAAAAAAAATAAGAGCTGTTTATTTACCGCTTTTCAGTTAACCATCAATACAACCACATTAAAAGTTAAAATTGTTATTTATATTTATAATACATTTTTAATTTCAGAATTAGAAAAAGGTATGTAATTACTACATTTTTGGAATATTGACTTATCTTGTTTTAATATATTTTTCAAAGAAAATGCGATTTCAAAACTATCTCTTAAAAATAAAAATTTAAACATGATTAAAAACAAATAATATCTCGTTCATTTTCGGTAACTGAACTTCTTGTAATTTCTGATAACTTAATACATATACTTTGCTATACCAATCAAAGTTAGCTGGTATTTTGACAGTTAGATTAGGTTATTAATGACATAACATATGCATTAACTGACATTTGAACTATAGTGACAGTTGACATAAATTGGCGTCAGCCGACATTAAGTCCATAGTTTAATGACGGTTACGAAATTATTAATATTTACCATTTACAAAATAATAATAATAATATTTCAATGTTTTATACGCCTGAAGTAAAACTTCGAGTTTAGATAAGACCATTTAAAATTTATCCCGGGTCGCTGCGCAGGGCTTTTCTAAACTCAAATTTTACTTAATGCTTAGTCTAGGAGTGGAAACGCTTGTTCGGAACTTCAAACTGAATGCGTTGATAAGAACATTAAATGACTGAAAATGTTTTTAAAGATAATAATCTAGTTTTTAAAATTTTGTTTAATATTATTTGGAGTAAAACTGATATGGTAGCCACAATCTGAAAAGTTAAATTTTTTTGACATTTCCCTGATTTAAAATTATTTTTCTTGATTTTTCTTCTGTGGAAAACCCCCATTTTGTTAAATTTTTTTCATTGTTTTTGTCAATATTTTAGTTGGTTTTATAAATTTTTACGTGTTTTGTAATTTTTATGATTCCTGTTGATTTTAACAAATGCAATAAAATTATATGGCTTTTTTGTTAGTGTTTTGGTCAATTTGAATAACATTCCATGACTATTATCTGACTTTCCCGGTTTTAATGATATTCAGTGAATTTTTTATTTACGTAATTTTCAGGCATTCGTCGATTTTATAATAGAGTTCAATTTGAAGGTTTGAACAAGTGATTCCACTTTCAGGTTAAGCATGAAGTAAAATTTCGAGTTTAGAAAAGCCTACAATTTTTCAGGCTTTTCTAAACTTGATATTTTACTTCATGCGCCACGCGTACAAAACACTGATTTCAAGCGATGTTCAAAAACTCAATCACAACTTTATTCAGAGTAACACGGAAACAGATATTTAGTCTGTTATCATCGACGTTCAGTGTTAATAATAAATAATGAGATTTTGAATAAATCTATAAATGCTAACGATATTTATGTTATTGGTTGCAAAAAGTAATAAAATCAAACATATTTTTACAGGATTTGTATTCGTGATTCGAAAAAACAGGATTCGAATCTTTGATTCGAATCATATTTATCTCTTACGAATCCTTTATTCGAGTATTCGTGATTCAAATCATATTAGGTGATTCGGATTCGTGATTCAAATCTTTACAAGGATTCGTCCCAGTTCTGATATGGACGTTGTTCACATTGTTACACACCTTTTGTGGTTGCATTCCCTTTAATACCTTTTCAAACTTTCCTATTATTATTCTATAATCTATATTTTCATAAAACATAAGTAAACACTCCTATATTTTTTTTTCGTTTCGTTAGTCTAAACTTTAAATATATGATAAATAATGAATGATAGCGATACCTAAAAGAACTCAAAAATTCCATATTAGAGCAATTTTGAGCAAACATTTTAATTGGTATAAGAAAGTATACATATTAATTTATCAAAAATTGTAAGAAGTCCAGTTAGTAACAATAAACGAAATATGAATTTATTAAGACAAAATTTAAAATGTATATTTTTTAAAAGATTTTCTAATTTCTTTTTTATTAAACGTGAATGAAAATAAAACGATATTTCTAAAACGTAGTAATTTAATACCATTATCTCATTATAAAATTGAAATTAGTTATAAATTCTTTTTTAAGTTTTATTTTTTCATTTTTTTTACAACTGTTGTATTTATAGCTTATCTAAACAGCGATAAATTAAGTTCGTTTTTAAACTAGGTAGATGAAAATATTCCGTTTTACCACAGGTTATGTATAATCCAGTTAGCCAACCTCTATATAAAATTTAGAAACCGTATTTGGATGCTGTTGCTGGATGCGAGACTAGTGATTGGTGTATATTACGACTATCTTACTCTTACCCGACTTCCTGGCCACAGTCTCTCCTGTTCTACTCGATTTTCAGTATTCCCATTAGCATTGGCTTCTCTTTGGTTAAAACCTTTCATTAATAAAGGAATCTTTAAAATCACGTTTCTGTACAAATAATCATAATTTGACGGTTATCAGAATTCTACGATTTTTTTTAATTATTGCACTCTAATTGACCTAATTTGCCTACTATGCGACGTAATGAATAAACTGTATTCGTTTAACAAGTCTATAGGATGAGATCAATAAATAATTAATAAATATATCCATTCCAGATAATAACAGTTTTTATAACTCACAGTTAAACGAAGAGATGAACCGCAATATTTAGTTTCAGATTTGGCCAAATGAATATATAGGGCATTTTTAGTTTAAGTATATATCCCGTTGTTTACGCTGTAAATTGTCAAGCATTTAATTTAAAGCTTCTAAAGCATGAAAGCAATTAAGCATGAAGTAAAATATACTGCTTATTTTTAATCTTAGTAAAATATAATATATAAAATTACGAAAAAACTATTCGTGAAAATGCAAACAGTGTCTTAATTAATAAGACAATTTAAGACGATAAATATCCTTTGAAACAACTACTTCCCGTGCAAATACACCTCCGGATATTGAATTATACAATGAAATATTTAAAATCTTATTTAATTTGATTTGTTACAACGCTCTATTAAAGTATATGTAACGTTTAGGTAAAATTCTCTTCAAACCAACTAACAATACAATTTAAAATGGAAGGAGAGATAGCAACAAATTAGAAGTGAAAGGACTTGGATTAAAACTAATGTCTTAGGCCATCTATAGACGCGTTTCGAGATTTATCTCTCTTCAGTATAGCTTTGCTTATGACGTTTAAAAAATTAGGAATAAAATTAAAACAAACTTACTTGGAAAAAGTGTTGTGTGTGGAATGAACAGGTACACAGAAATGGAATGAGTAAAAATGATGGTCGGTATTTATAGGTAAAAAAGGGAATTATGTCATTAGCAGGTATGAAGAATGTGAGACCTTATTATTTACCTTACGGTACAGTTCAAACAAGATAAATTCGAATTCAAAACTATTTGAATTCGAGAAAATAAGCTTACGCTTCTTATAGTTTGCACACTTTAAACATAATATATAAAATTACGAAAAAACTATTCGTGAAAATGCAAACAGTGTCTTAATTAAAAAGACAATTTAAGACGATAAATATCCTTTGAAACAACTACTTTCCGTGCAAATACACCTCCGGATATTGAATTATACAATGAAATATTTAAAATCTTATTTAATTTGATTTGTTACAACGCTCTATTAAAGTATATGTAACGTTCAGGTCAAATTCTCTTCAAACCAACTAACAATACAATTTAAAATGAAAGGAGAGATAGCAACAAATTAGAAGTGAAAGGACTTGGATTAAAACTAATGTCTTAGGCCATCTATAGACGCGTTTCGAGATTTATCTCTCTTCAGTATAGTTTTGCTTATGACGTTTAAAAAATTAGGAATAAAATTAAAACAAACTTACTTGGAAAATGTGTTGTGTGTGGAATGAACAGGTACACAGAAATGGAATGAGTGAAAATGATGGTCGGTATTTATAGGTAAAAAAGGGGATTATGTCATTAGCAGGTATGAAGAATGTGAGACCTTATTATTTACCTTACGGTACAGTTCAAACAAGATAAATTCAAATTCGAAACTATTTGAATTCGAGAAAATAAGCTTACGCTTCTTATAGTTTGCACACTTTAAACATAATATATAAAATTACGAAAAAACTATTCGTGAAAATGCAAACAGTGTCTTAATTAATAAGACAATTTAAGACGATAAATATTCTTTGAAACAACTACTTCCCGTGCAAATATGTCTTAGGCCATCTATAGACGCGTTTCGAGATTTATCTCTCTTCAGTATAGCTTTGCTTATGACGTTTAAAAAATTAGGAATAAAATTAAAACAAACTTACTTGGAAAAAGTGTTGTGTGTGGAATGAACAGGTACAAGAGAGATAAATCTCGAAACGCGTCTATAGATGGCCTATGACATTAGTTTTAATCCAAGTACTTTCACTTCTAATTTGTTGCTATCTCCGCTTTCATTTTAAATTGTATTGTTAGTTGGTTTGAAGAGAATTTGACCTAAACGTTACATATACTTTAATAGAGCGTTGTAACAAATCAAATTAAATAAGATTTTAAATATTTCATTGTATAATTCAATATCCGGAGGTGTATTTGCACGGGAAGTAGTTGTTTCAAAGGATATTTATCGTCTTAAATTGTCTTATTAATTAAATCACTGTTTGCATTTTCACGAATAGTTTTTTCGTAATTTTATATATTATGTTTAAAGTGTGCAAACTATAAGAAGCGTAAGCTTATTTTCTCGAATTCAAATAGTTTTGAATTTGAATTTATCTTGTTAGTAAAATATATTGGTAAAACGAAATAAACATTAATAATATTTTTTAACGCGAGTATATTTTGAACTCATGCTTAACTATAGAGTGTAAACAGTCGTTAGAAGCTTTAAATTAAACGCTATTATGAAAACACCGATGCATTAAAATCGTCCAAATATCATACAAAAATACCAAACATTACTAAATTCTTATTATCAAAACTAAAATAAATAATACATTTGTTATTATTTAACTAACAATTTTAGGATTATTATATATTTATCAACATTTCATAAAGGATAATTTCATGTGAAATCAGCACACTTGCAATTTCAGGTTAACGAATCTCTTTTCTATTTCTTAGTTAGAAATGAAAAAAATTTGGAGTTTTGAAAAGCCCGAAAATTTGGCGTGGTTGCACCGCTTCACTTTATGACCAAACCAAATTTTCAGGCTTTTCTAAACTCGAAATTTTACTCCATGCTTAATAAAGGAGTGAAAAAACAGCTTTAAATTGAAATACAATAAATGCCTTAAAATTTACAGCGACTACAAGGGGATATGTATACTTGAAAAAAGTTTCCAGTATATGTGGTTTTAAAAATGTTGTGGTGTCCATGAAATAAAGTATAAAAACAAATTAATTCAGTCTAAATGCATAAAATACACAACTACATTTCATCATATCAATATCAATATATAATTTTTTAAATATACATATATGTAACAAACTTTACGATATGGTACATTCGTACATTCGGAAACAAAACGAGTTTAGTGTTAATTCAACAAACAACGTTATAAGCATGTATAGTGTTGCCTTACTAGTCGTCCCATGAGGGGAACGCCGTCTCGTTGACGAAGAATGTGGGTTCTTTCGAGGATTGTTGCTGTTGTTGTGGTTGCCTCGAGGGCGCAGGTGGCGGGGGGCGGATCGCCGGGGGAAGACTAGTTGGGTTATTCTTATTGATTACAGACCTCGTGTTGTTGGTGTGCACGTTGTACTGCTGTTCCACTTGATAGCCGTACGGTTGGGTTTCTGTTGGGTTCCAAGAGTTGCTTGTGTCCCATGCTTGCTCAGGGTTCCACTCATAGGCCGGTTGTTGGTTTTGACTGCATTAAGAAAAACAACTTCATATGCAAAACAAAGGGAAAGTATTGTTTTCAAGAACATTTTCAAATCAAAAATGTTTGTGGTCCCTCGAGTTGATTAAGACCATATTTGAACATTTTCTGTCTGTCCTTTTAAAATTCTGTCCTTCTGGCGCCACTTTAAAGTCTAAACCAATTTAGCTGTTAAGATGATACTGTAGAAGGTATGAAATGGAAGACGAGACTGCCAGGCACATCCTCAGCAAATGCCCGGCACTCTCGTCTACGAGAGGATCTATACTGGGTGGACATCATCAGGGATTTGCCCACTTCAGTAATACTGGACCACTTAGACAAGGTGAGATGGTTGAGCTGAGGATGGGTGACCCGTAGTGGGAGGCAGCACAATGAGCCTAATGAGGGCTAAGTGCAGTGCAGCAATGCGCACTCCCGCTTATATCAGATACCAGATGACACTACAGGGTGTCACCCCAAACCGTTCGTTAAAAAACTTGAAAAAAATCCTTGTCATACAGTTGAATCAGTTTTCCCTATGTAAAATATTTTCAACTTTATATCACTTCCGGTTTCACCGGAAGTAGCACCAAATTTGTTATTTTAAATGGAACACCCTATATATTAGTAATTTTTTGGATTCCTTGTTTAAATTGAAACATATTTTTTTCGAACATATGTACAGTTATCTCTTATAGTTTAGAAGCAAAAAAAGTATTTCTAGAGTTTTTTAACCTCTAAAAAGCATCTTGAAATCTGTCTGTAACTTCTCTTAAGAGTAAGATTAGAATATTATTTATATCTCTACTTGTACCTAGAGAATGCCTCTATGAGTATATTAATTGGAAACTGTCAATTTTCCCAATAAGTGTTCTTAAAATATCAATATCGAAGTACCTTCAATATCTCGTAATTCATTATTTTTTAATGGAATGACCCATTTTTTATCACATGTTACGATTGGGGAGAAGGTTTCCTACAAAAAAGTATTTACAACTATACTCCTAAAGCAAGTGGTTTTCAAATTATTTCGAAGATTCGTTTTTCGTCGCATTTATGCAGGGAATAATGCGCGCTAAGTCGCAACTGAATTTTAGTAGGCAAGTAGTAATGCTTTTGTTTTGTCGTGTATGAAATGTACAATGTCAAATAATAAAAACAATTAGTACAA
This sequence comes from Philonthus cognatus, assembly GCA_932526585.2. NCBI lineage: Eukaryota > Metazoa > Arthropoda > Insecta > Coleoptera > Staphylinidae > Philonthus > Philonthus cognatus. The sequence goes on from OW052241.1 coordinate 103,086,584, forward strand.
AGTTATACAGGCATCAACAAAATGAATAAATATACTCATCAAAAAATTATCAATTTATTCTTTATACATGGCATCTGCAATGGAATTGTTACTCGAACATGTAGAGTATTTAATGAAACTTATCCACATTTGCCGCCGATGAATAAAACAAGATTTAGAAGATTGGAATCAAATTTTGTTCATTTGGCAGTTGCCATGTATATAGAATAAATTGATAATTGTTGATTTGTTTAATTATTCATTTTGTTGATTTCTGTAACACTTTGTACTAATTTATTTTATTATTTGACATTTCGCAATACAATCGCGACAAAACAAAAGCATACTACTGGCCTACTGAAATTCAATTGCGACTTATGGGCGCATTGTACCCTGCATCAATGCGACGAAAAACGAATTTTCGAAATAATTCGAAAACTACTTGCTTAAGGAGTATAGTTGTATAATACTTTTTTGTAGGAAATGTTCCCCCTAATCGTACCACGTAATAAAAATTAGGTCATTCCATTTAAATTAATTGAATTACTAGATATTGAAGAGGGCACTTAAATATTGACATTTTAGGAACACTTATTGTCAAAATTGACAGCTTCCAATTAATTTAATCATGGAGGCATCCTCTAGGTACAAGTAGAGATATAAATAATATTTTTATCTTATTCTTAAGAAAAGTTACAGACAGATTTCAAAATGCCTTTTAGAGGTCAACATTTCAGATATTTCTTTTTCATGAAAACTAAAAGAGATAAGTGTACAAATATTCAAATAAAATATGTTGCAATTTAAACGAGGAATCCAAAAAATTACTAATGCATAGGGTGTTCCATTTAAAATAACAAACTTGGTGCTACTTCCGGTGAAACCGGAAGTGATATAAAGTTGAAAATATTTCACATGAGGAGAACTTATTCAACTATATGACAAGGATTTTTTTCAAATTTTTAGTGCAACGGCAACCCCAAAAACTTTTAACGAACTTTAACTGTGCTCGCTATTCCAAGATACAAATACATGCAGGTGGAAACCAATCAGATGTTAGTTAAGAATATACAAGTTATTTTATGTTGATTGGAAAATTAATATAATCTTTGAATAAGATATAATTAAAGCTGGTGAAATTGGAAAATAATTTATAAATTTGAGCGATAATTTCTTAATTTGTGGACGATATATCTGCATTGTTCGAATTACTTGAATTTCTTTAAATATTCCGAAAATTGTAAAATATTGAAGGGAAGTCATTTCTTTGAAAATGTTGTTGTTTTAATATATTAATTAAAGGCTTGCATTTGGTTGGTAACCTTGTGCCACTCTCGTTTATTGAGGCACCAAATTCAAAGAAAGAATCGTACAGGAAGCCATAGAAATTGAAAAACATCCTTTGTGCCCAAATAAGCGATATACTGGCACAAGATTACTAACCACATGGAAACCTTTAATTAATATAATAACGATTGTAGTACACTCCTTTATTGGCTAAGAGTCCGGAAGAGGGAAGCATTGGTGGAAGGGCGAACGGAGACCAAGGCTAAACAAGAAAGGAGAGAAGCCATAATACCGAACACTCCTACATCCCGCATGCTGCTATAAAAACCGCTTGCTTGCTTGTTTCTCATGTAATACGGCCCCTTACTTGAATTTTGAACTGCTCCTACGATATTTGGTGAGCTAACTTTTTTCCTCTGAACCGGAGGAGCCAATACAACATCGATACAGACTACAGGGATTGGCACTACCTTACGACTTATCGTTCATTTAGATTTTTGTTCGTGACTAACGAAATCATGTTATATTTTTTTAAAGAACCCTTAATCCTAGATAAATTCCTGCCCTGGAATTAAGTGTAACTTTCAAAATTAATAGATTGTTAAGTTAATACCGAATATTATTCAACTAATGATTGCCCAAGAAAAATTATAGTTCATTCCCCCTTCCTGTCACTTTGGTGACCGGTGCGCAAAATCTATTATTAAGTTTCGATAGAACAAAATCAACCCACTAACCCAGCACCGCTGATTTGTTACTAGCCGTGGTAAGTCTTATAACCCCCCAAGGGGAGGTTATAATGTGTAAGGACGACTTAAGCGAGAACGCGAGGGATGTCCTACTAACTTATTGGCCCAGCCAATTGATGTGTAAGACCAAAGTCGGTTAGTATTGCGATAGATGTCCTACTAAGTAATCACAAGAATGCGGAATATATGTGTGGTTAATGTGTAAGGCCGACTTGAGCGAGAAAGCGAGGGATGTCCTACTAACTAATCGATGCAGTCGATTGATGTGTAAGGCCGACCTGAGTCAGTAGATGTCCTACTAACGACAAAAATGCGAAATATATGTGTGGTTGATGTGTAAAGCCGACTTGAGCGAGAAAACGAGGGACATCCTACTAATTAATCGACCCAGTCTATTGATGTGTAACGCCGACCAGAGTTAGTATTGCGATAGATGTCCTACTAACTAATCACAAGAATACGGAATATATGTGTGGTTGATGTGTAAGGCCGACTTGAGCGAGGAAACGAGGGATGTCCTACTAACTAATCGACCCAGTCGATTGATGTGTAAGGTCGACCTGAGTTAGTATTGCGATTGATGTCCAAGTAACTAATTACAGGAATGCGGAATACATGTGTGGTTGATGTGTCAGGCCGACTGGAGCGAAAAAGCGAGGGATGTCCTACCAACTAATCGACCCAGTCGATTGATGTGTAAGGCCGACCTGAGTCAGTAGATGTCCTACTAACGACAAAAAATGCGAAATATATGTGTGGTTGATGTGTAAAGCCGACTTGAGCGAGAAAACGATAAATGTCTTACTAACTAATCGACCCAGTCGATTGATCTGTAAGGCCGACATGAGTTAGTATTGCGATAGATGTCTTACTAACTAATCACAAGAATGCGGAATCTATGTGTAGTTGATGTGTAAGGCCGACTTGAGCGGGAAAACAAGAGATGTCCTACTAACTAATCGACCCAGTCGATTGATGTGTAAGGCCGATCTGAGTTAGTATTGCGATATATGTCCTACTAACTAATCACAAGAATGCGGAATATATGTGTTGTTGATGTGTAAGGCCGACTGGAGCGAGAAAGCGAGGGATGTCGACCCAGTCGATTAATGTGTAAGGCCGACCTAGGTTAGTATTGCTATAGATGTCCTACTAACGAATCACAACAATGACGCATTCGATTATGAGTAGACCGAGGTGAAAGGGAAAGGTCGTTCCACTTACTCATCGAGAATGTGTGTGAGATTGATGTGTAGGGATTGTTCCACTAACTAATCGCAAGTGTGTCGAGTGTGTGATGATAGCTCCGGGGTGGTTTTTGTGGGTTTTTCATCTCGTAATGCAAATCATACAATTTTAGAGTTTAACTAAATGCACATGGCTTCGAAGCACAAACGTTTGATAAAATATTTCGTAAATATAAAAAATAAAAGACAATACAATTCATTAGAAATGTCATAAAACGTCAATAAACTTTGAATACGGTAAGCTCATATGCTGTTTTATATATTGTCCACACATCCGCCTGTTCAAGTTAAAAAGGAAGAAATAGTATTCACTATAATACATATTGAAACAAACAACGAACCTGGTAAATGAATTAAAGGGTTACTACAAACACAACACAACATAAATAATATTACAAATTATAAATTTGTACAATACCTAGGGTCGAATCATTACAAAATAGATATTTTTTAGTTTACCTATATATGTTTTGGTCTTTCGCTGGATCGTACTGTGACTGTGCTGTCGTGTAATTGGGTTTCTCCGTATCTGTGACGGTCAGCTCAATGTCTCCATCGCAGCCTTCTTCAAGAGCACTGTTTTTAATTCCATAATAAAAATACATTATAAATCCTGGAAACAATAGATTATATATAACTGCTAAATAGAAATATTTATTTGAATAAACATACCTAAAGTCATCCAAATTGTAAATCGCACTAATGTCAGTATAGAAAGTTTAAATATTAAGTAAATATTCACAGTGATTGCTACTGCTGGTACAAATGGCAAACCAGGCGTCATAAACATCACACTACTCCTAAAAGAGATATTTCAGAATTTATAATATTAAACATAGTTTGCTACACAGGTGTATTACCTATTCTGGGGTTTTCTTGATATGACGAGTAAAATGGCAATTATTGCGAACAGGAATAAAAAGAAGAAAAACGTCGTGGCCCCGGTCATGTTGTGCATGCCGCAGACGATGATTAGATCAAATATGACTATTAACAAGTATAAGACACCGACCATTTTCATCACAAACATTCCAGACTCTTCAGTTGCTGGTCCAGTGTCGACCCATGGGAAGATCGCTGGACATAGATATGTTGCAGCCTAACAAGATTAAAAATTATATTAATTTACATTTGAAACTGTAACAATGCGTAAATACATACTTGTAATCTACGTCCTATGTATCCTAAACTAGGTCCTACTGTTGACCCTACTACACCACCTGTACTGGTGGCACTACCAGCACCATGTAAAGTACCTGCATTAAAACAATATTCATATTAGTAAATACAAATAGGAAGTTAATTTATTCAACGTTCTTTACAATTTACAATTATGGTAAAATCATACAAGAATTAATTACTTTCTGATCGTCTTCAGTTTCTGGTTCATCATTATTTGCTAATCGGAAACTTACCATAAAATTTATTTTCAGTCCTATCAGATACCAAAAATTGGTCATCTCTCATCGAAAAATCTTCCTCCTGTTCATCTCCTGGATACGTATCATCACTATCAGGTGAGCTGAAATTAAATTAATTTATTATTCTTGCACTTGCACGCAAACCAGACTTGTTATTTTACCTTCTTGTTACTCTCCTCACCATGACCCTCTGTGTGGTCTGCTGAGGTAAGGGCGAAGGGGAAGGAGCTGGGATGTTTGGAACGTTACTATCTAAAGCCTGTTTCAGGGAATCCGGGTGGAGAGTGGTTCCGTAGGCTTGACCATTTGTGCCTGCTTCGTCTTTCATCGGGGAACCTTTTATTGGAGTCCTCAGGCTTTGCGGAAGGAGTTCTACTAAGTTTGTGGAGTGGGGTTGGTACCTTAAGATTAGTACGCATGTTGATACTAGCGTATATGCTAATAATGTACCTACAGACAACAACAAGATATTTGCAAAATATTACAAAACATTTTAGAAAGGGATATGGGAGAATATTTTCAATGTAAAAATTCAACATCAAAAATATATACCGTGCGATCGTTTATGCGGCATTTTTTTATGCGGTTGCCCAGAATGCTAATTAAACGATAGAATACATTTGAGGTTATGGTAAACCATGTGTTAACAGTCAGTAGTGCCAATATAATTCAAAACTCAAGGCCTACTCTAAATCATGTTTTAAATTATTGCACTATAGATCATCACTTGATTTTATAATGTACTTTCGGTCAAAATCGCGGCTCGCGAGCCACATGCGGCTCTTTAAGCTAATGTAAGCGGCTCTTCTTAACATGTATAACAAATATACAGTCTTTTTGACATTTACTGTTCTTCTATTTTAAGATTTATATAAAACATATTTGTAAAAAGGTTAGTATGTCAAAAATAACGAGTAAATGTCAAAACTGCCTTATTGTGTCAAAAATGAGATATTTATAATCTGGAAATGAATAAAGTCTGTGGTAAAATCAAAAAGCCACCACCTGTTGAATTAGGTTGCCAAATAAAACAAATCGCCACTCTCACTTGTTTTGTCCCTTGGTTGCCATAAATGCTAGGAAAATTCAATAATTAATTTGTCAGATTAACAGATATGCCTCGCACACGTCTAACTCTTCTAAGTGCAGAAAGAAACAAGCCTCAAATAAATTGTTTCGGGGAATAAAATAAAATTTAAACCCGAGCTCAGTAACAGACAAATTGATGAAAAATTGGAGGTAATTTTTTCAGTAAGTTTTTTTTGTCTTAATTAAATAGCAAAATTCAAGACATCAACAGTTTATAACAATTGACATAACCTAACCCTACTTTTTCATTTTGCATTAAATATTGTTGTCGGTTGTAATTTTCAGTGAGAATACAATATTGGTGGTTTTTTTATTTTGGCTTCTACTTAAACATTCTATAATTCTCAAGAGAAAACAAAAATATCTCAACGTGTATTTTTTTAAATACTGCCACAGTGGAAATTTTGTTAAATTAGTGCAAATTGTGAATTTGTTGTTCGAACTTTTAGAAACAAATAATAAACTTAAAAATGACAGATTATTATAGAAAATTATTAAATGTCTTCATTCTAAGTAGAACATGTGAATATCTCAATGTTATTTTAATAATTGATTTAAAATAAAAATGTTTATTAAAAACTCACTCTAAAGTAAATATTTTCTTTTAATTAAATAAAATCAATAAAGAATCACAGATTCAATTTAAAACATACTGCATTTTATGATCCTAAAATATTTCTACTGTCATTAAGAAAAATTCTACCAAATGTATTTTTTTCCAATCACTGATATCAATCAATTTTATTTTTATTTCAAAATGTGAGTAAAATGACACATTACTGAAAAAGTTCGGAAATATCATGATATTTATATAAATATTAAAATATTATCACCTTCTTGATAATTATTCTTGTTTATAAATATTAGCATTTATATTATTTATTAGTTATACAGAGACTTTAAACGAGTGTTTTCCACTCCCAGACTAAGCATGATGTAAAGTCCCGTGAATATGTGTCTCCCAAGACAAGTTTTTATGGGGCTTCTCTAAACTCGAAATTTCAGTTCATTCTTACCCTGGGAGTGGAGACACCCGTTTAAAACTTCAAATTGAACTCTATTATGAAATCGACGAATGCCTGAAAATTACGTAAATAAAAAAATCATTAAATATCATTAATACCGGGAAAGTCAGAGAAAAGTCATGGAATTATATTCCAATTGATCAAAACACTAACAAAAAAGCCATACGATATTATTAAATTTGTCAATATTAGCAGGCAGATTACAAAACACGTAAACATTTATAAAATTAACTTAAATATTGAGAAAAACATGTTGGCAATATTTAACAAAATGGGGGTTTCCTACAGAAGAGAGTTATATTACAAGGCCAGGCCTTGAATCAGGGAAATGTCAGAAAAATTTAAAATTTCAGATTGTGGCTACCATGTCAGTTTCACTTCAAATAATATTAAAAAAAATTTTAAAAGCTAGATTATTATTTTAAAAAATATTTTCATTCATTTAATGTTCTTATCGAAGCATTCAGTTTGAAGTTTTGAAAATTTGTCTCGGGTCGCTACGCGACCTTCGACAAATTTTCTTGGCTTTTCTAAACTCGAAATTTTACTTCATGCGCCACGCATATAAAACAGTGTTTTGACGAGAAATTTAAAAACACACAAAAGACATTTTTCATGTTAATCCTCACAATTATTTCGAATTATTTTTGACGATTTAAACCCTTTTGTTAGTATTCGAATCCTTTTATAAATATTCGAATCCTTTTATAAATATTCGAATTATTTTATAAATATTCTAATCCTTTCGAAAGGATTCGAATCACCCACATTTGGATTCGAATACGAATCCTCTTAAAAAAATGTAACGAATCCGGATCAAAAATCCAGTTGAACTAAAGTATTTGAATGCCTCTTTTGAATCCTCTAAAAGGATTCGAATTCAGGATTCGAATCCTGCCCAGCTCTGGTATTTACTTGATTGTAATTTAAAAAAATGGTGATGTGTCCATCATAGTACTTTCCCCCGTAAATTGCGTATTAAATCAGTTTTAAAATATTTGTAGCATTATTATTTTCAAAATGTCTTCACCTTTTTGATAACTACAACTTTTATTTGAAACATTTTTCAATTGTATCAACACATACACTGAGACAAACCAATGACTAGATAAAAGAACATTATTTATTAATTATCTCAAAAACTAAGAGTGCTATGACAAAAAGTGAAGATACAAAAAATCTTTAGTTTTTCATTTCCTACAACTTTTATTTGAAATATTTTTTAATTGTATCGACACATACACTGTCACACACCAATAACTAGATAAAACACACAACTTTTGAAATATCTCAAAAACTAAGAGTGCTATGACAAAAAGTAAATAAACGATACATCTTCATTTTGTTATTATCTACAACTTTTATTTGAATGAATTTTTTGTTTGATGAACAGAAAAAATCTGAAAAAACTGAAAAACGCTACAAGTAAAGTACCACTTCCGGTTTTCCGATTTTCACCAAAAGCTTTTCAGTTCTTCCGATTGTATCAAAAAGCTTAAGTTTTAAGTATCATCTCGATATCTTTAGCGGTTTTTGCGGTACAGCGCACACAGACACACACAGACACACAGACACACAGGCAGACAGACATTTTTCAAAAATGGTCTTATTCGACTCAGGGGACCTCAAAACGGATATTTCCGCTAAAATTTTTGATTCGAAAATTTTCACGAAAACAATACTTTCCCTTTGTTTTACATACGGGGGAAAGTAAAAAAATGTAAAATCGTGATAAAATAGACTTTAATTTAAGCTATAATTTTTTTACGAAATATTCTTGGGAACAACGGGAAAAGTATCATTTAAGTCAAATATTTTTTCATTAATATACACATATATTCTAATAATTTCTGATAAATCATTGCTCAACTTTGTAAAAAAAAAAATGTAAAATCCTGATAAAGTGGACTTTAACTTGAGCTATAATTTTTTTACGAAATATTCTTGGGAATGGCGGAGAAAGTATCATTTAAGTAAAATATTGTTTCCTTGATATACACATATATTCTAATAATTTCTGATAAATCATTGCTCATCTTTGACCATGTCATAAAAATGGCTCTTTGTACTATAAAGATTGCCGATCACTGGGTTAAAAAATGATTCTATCTCTGTATTCGATTCATCCATTGGGTAATAAAGAATGCTATTAATATTAAAGGTAAAAGTTTGGAATACCTGATTGCACTTTTAATTGTCATTACATGTGTAAGTTTGCCTAAGATATATATTTCTTAGGAGAACCCATCTAACGTAAATCAATTGTTATAGATTTATTATGTAATTGTTGATTTTGATACAGGTTTTGATACAGGTTTACCCGTTGTAGTAATTTTAAATATTATCAATTATATTATTTATTCTACATGTGCTATTTTTTCTGGTTAATGATTAATTATATTTGAACAGTTGGTGTAATATTAGTGTTATTTTGAGGTATAGGCTACATGATTTACAAACATTTATTAAATCTTTTTACCTATAGACATCATCTCAACTAGGATTTCCAACTTGATGAGCAATGCTGCAACAGCTGCTGCTAAACCACAGATAAACGTCGCCACTGCTGGAGTTCCAGTACTAGGCCAAACTTGGGCAAACATTCTGCAAGCAATTGCTGTTGTTAGTATTTGCACATAAAATATACAACTATTATTGTAACGTCGCATGAGATGGACACATTAATAGTAAGTTTGAACTTGTGGGCACACAAATTAAAACTATTTATATACATTTTTTTATATAAACCTGTTTACATAAAATATCATTACTCTCACGAGTAATGCGAAATTCGTACGCATTTATTAGAAACAAAAATGCACACTTCATCTTGTATTTTGTAACTCGTTTAATTACTTAATTGATGAAACTCCATAATACTATTGTAATAAAACAACACATTTGGGAGGGTTTTACTTTTATTGTTGAACACTGCAACATGTTTCACCACACAGTAGCTTCACCGGGCAGATGAATACTGTATTTACCTATGCCCTATCTAGTAACCACACTGTCATCTTGACCCATATGTTTGACATTACGTACACATGCACCTAATAGCTTTGACAAGTATATTACGTGCTGACAGCTGATTGTTTACCGTACAACCAAATGGCATTTCTTTGATGTACAGGGAGTTTTTCTTTAAAGTATAAGTATTCCAAATTCAGTTTATTTTCTTTAAATCTGTAGTTATTCGCTGATTTTTTTAAGAGTTCCATTTGAAGCTTTGAACGAGTGTTTTCCACTCCTAGACTAAACATGATGTAAAATTTCGAGTTAAGAAAAGCCCCGTGAAAATTTGCTGAGGGCCGCGCAGCGACCCGAGACAAATTTTCTGGGCTTTTCTAAACTCGAAATTTTACTTCAAGGGCCATGCGCATAAAACACTAAAATATTGTAAACTCTATGTATATTTGAACCTCACTTGAAATCAGTGTTTTATACGCGTGGCGCATGAAGTAACCTATAGAAAACTTTTTTCAGAGATTCACATACAGTAACATTATGAAACACAGTCTATGCGCGCTTTTTCAGCCATTTACCCCACTGTGCGCCGCCCGGTCTTTATCTCCGGTCTCCGGACTCCGTCAATGCCTTCCGGATACATCTGGATTTTTGCGATGCTTTCGGACCTTATCGTCGCCACTCTGACGACCAGTCTGGGAGTGGAAAACACTACGCCCACTTATTAATTATTATTTGCTGCCGTGTTGTTTTTTTGTGCTTTTTTTGTTGTTGTTTTTTTTTTTGTAAATAAATGTGTTGTCTTGGATTGGTGTTTAAAGACTAATTGCTCGTGCTCTCCATCCTAAAATCCCTGAGCTAGCTGGAAGTACATTTAGGGTACATTCCCGCTGTGACACAAGGAGCATTTACCTGATCCTCAGAGACACTTTATTAAATTGGTAGTAGTTGCAAATAATTTGAGGCGGTGATAGGTGCATTTGAAATCGTAATCTTTTTTAAATGAATTATCTATTTTATGAGTTAATTGAATTGTCATATTACTGTCAGTTTTCCGTCCACATAACCTACAAGTTAAAATATCTTGTGGTGGAGGCGGTTACTTTGTGATACATTGTAAATATTTAACACTGATTACTTTTTTGTATTCACTTTTTATTTTGTACTGTGACTAGTTTCGACTCAACAGCGAGTCATTCTCAAACTAACTACTTAAAACTAACATTGCAATCTTATATATACTTAAAATTATTTATCAGGTAGAAAAGCGTCAAATAGAGGCGTATACATAAGTTCCGTCTGGTCGTTTATTAGCGGGATTCCCGGATTCAGTTTTGCTTTATGAATCTCTAATGACTCCAGAAGGTTCATTTTACGGCCTGTTTCTACACAATGCAAAACTGAAAGTACATCTTTATCAAAAGTATGTCCTTCTTCCATGAGGTGATTAGAAAACGTGGATTTATCCTGTTTTAATTTATACGCTCTAAGATGTTCTTTCAGCCTAATATTGAAATTTCTACCAGACTGACCTATATATACCCCTTTACAAGACTGACATGTTAACTTATATATCCCGCATTTATTGTGAATGTTGGTTTTTGTTTTTGAATTGAAAATTTCATATTTTAGTTTCGAATATGGTTTAAATGCGACTGTTATATTCTCTTTTTTTAATATATTTTTAATTTTAAGGCTTGAAATGCCGAAATAGGTCAGTGGGGCGTATTTTTGTTCATTTTTATTAGTTTTAATGGTTGCATACAAGTATTTTTTCATTTGTTTAAATTTATGTTTTTCTATTAAATTATCTATTAGTCCTGTGTTGTATCCATTATTGTTCGCAATGTTCTTAATTATTTCGATTTCTTTTTTAAACGCGTTTTTTGTTAGGGGTATGTTTAGAGCTTTATAGATCATTGAATTGAATGCCGCTAATTTGTGTTTCATAGGATGTCTAGATGATTGAGGAATTATTGTGTCTGTAAATGTTGGTTTCCTATAAATTTCGAATTCTAATTTAGAGTTGACTTTTGAGATTTTTAGGTCTAAGAAATTTATTTGATTATTTTTTTCTGTTTCTAGTGTAAACTTTATATTGGGGTGTATAAGTTAACATGTCAGTCTTGTAAAGGGGTATATATAGGTCAGTCTGGTAGAAATTTCAATATTAGGCTGAAAGAACATCTTAGAGCGTATAAATTAAAACAGGATAAATCCACGTTTTCTAATCACCTCATGGAAGAAGGACATACTTTTGATAAAGATGTACTTTCAGTTTTGCATTGTGTAGAAAAAGGCCGTAAAATGAACCTTCTGGAGTCATTAGAGATTCATAAAGCAAAACTGAATCCGGGAATCCCGCTAATAAACGACCAGACGGAACTTATGTATACGCCTCTATTTGACGCTTTTCTACCTGATAAATAATTTTAAGTATATATAAGATTGCAATGTTAGTTTTAAGTAGTTAGTTTGAGAATGACTCGCTGTTGAGTCGAAACTAGTCACAGTACAAAATAAAAAGTGAATACAAAAAAGTAATCAGTGTTAATTATTTAAATATATACAATGTATCACAAAGTATCCTCCTCCACCACAAGATATTTAATCGAAGCTAGTGTAGCAAAAAAGGCGAAAATCTACTTAAAACTAATGTTGAAAAAAGTACAAGCATCACAAAACATTTGGTTCAATCAACAGTGCATTAAATCAGGAATAATACCACATTACGTTCAACTGAAATCAAACTGCAAAACGTTCGCCGCCAAGAAAACGATAAAAATCGCTCAGAAGCTCTGGATAAAGGAGGAGATAAAATTCTGGTTCAAACAACGAGAAAGTATTTTCACGTACTTAAAAATACTTCACATTGAACTAGCTCGTCAACTACATCCAGTCGAATTTGACCTCCTAGACGACTACATTAGATGGAAAGCTAGTGTCGGAAAACACCAGAAGTACACAGCACAGAAGAAGTTGGAAAAACTAAAAAGCCAGAAAACACCGGAACAGAACCAGCATAAAACCCAGGACTCACAGCGTACCTTCCACTCCAGAGTTATAAACTGCACCGAGGTAAATTTCACCGAAATGGAACTTGGCCCTAATTATTCACCACATATTCAGGCAAAAAACCTCAAAGAATTGTTAACAGTCGAGTCAGAATTAGCATTGAATAGTATTAAAAATAGCAACCTCATAAAATCAAAAATTTGCAATATTATTATAAGTTCAACAAAAAACCCAAATAAAGTTTACCACTCAGACCATTTCACAATTAAGTCTATTAATAAGAAAGTGAAAGCCGAAAACCTCACAATAACTAAAGCCGACAAAGGGAATTCAGTGGTAATTTTAAGCAAAAATGCGTATTTTGAAAAAATCAACAATTTTATTGCCTCTTCAAACATTGTGGAAATTAAAAAAGATCCAACCACACAATTTGTTAACATCTTAAAATCAAATATTCAAAACTGTACAGCCATATTTTCAGAATATGAAAAGCGCTTATTATTACCAATGAATCCCCTCCCTCCAAAACTTTATGGTTTAATGAAAATCCATAAGCAGGATTGCCCAATTAGGCCAGTGGTCTCTTACATTAATTCACCTGCTCGTAAAATAGGTATACGTTTACACAAAATTTATAGAGAACTGACAGAATTTAAGGATGAGCATGCAGTTAAAAATTCAATTGATTTAACCGAACAACTTAAATCCTTTAAAATAGAACCTAACTACAAATTAGTATCCTTTGACGTGTCCAACATGTTCGCGAAAATCCCACCACAAGAATGCGTAAAACTAATAAAAGAGTCTTTTGATATTAACAATATAAATCCAATAATACAAAATGAATTTCTCCTACTATTAGAATCCTTATTTAAATTTAATTATTTCACATTTGACAATAAATTTTTCGATCAAAAAGAGGGGCTAGTAATAGGGTCACCACTTAGTCCATTACTTGCAGAAATTATTATGAAAAACATCACATCAGTTATTTTAAATTCCCCTCTCGGACAGAAACATATTGTTAAGTGGTACAGATATGTGGATGACATATTAGCCTGTTTTGTAGGCTCCAATAGACAATTGGATCAGTTTTTAAATTTTATTAATTCCTTACACCCCAATATAAAGTACACTAAAAACAGAAAAAAATAATCAAATAAATTTCTTAGACATAAAAATCTCAAAAGTCAACTCTAAATTAGAATTCGAAATTTGTAGGAAACCAACATTTACAGACACAATAATTCCTCAATCATCTAGACATCCTATGAAACACAAATTAGCGGCATTCAATTCAATGATCTATAAAGCTCTAAACATACCCCTAACAAAAAACGCGTTTAAAAAAGAAATCGAAATAATTAAGAACATTGCGAACAATAATGGATACAACACAGGACTAATAGATAATTTAATAGAAAAACATAAATTTAAACAAATGAAAAAATACTTGTATGCAACCATTAAAACTAATAAAAATGAACAAAAATACGCCCCACTGACCTATTTCGGCATTTCAAGCCTTAAAATTAAAAATATATTAAAAAAAAGAGAATATAACAGTCGCATTTGAACCATATTCGAAACTAAAATATGAAATTTTCAATTCAAAAACAAAAACCAACATTTATAATAAATCCGGGATATATAAGTTAACATGTCAGTCTTGTAAAGGGGCATATATAGGTCAGTCTGGTAGAAATTTCAATATTAGGCTGAAAGAACATCTTAGAGCTTATAAATTAAAACAGGATAAATCCACGTTTTCTAATCACCTCATGGAAGAAGGACATACATTTGATAAAGATGTACTTTCAGTTTTGCATTGTGTAGAAAAAGGCCGTAAAATGAACCTTCTGGAGTCATTAGAGATTCATAAAGCAAAACTGAATCCGGGAATCCCGCTAATAAACGACCAGACGGAACTTATGTATACGCCTCTATTTGACGCTTTTCTACCTGATAAATAATTTTAAGTATATATAAAATTGCAATGTTAGTTTTAAGTAGTTAGTTTGAGAATGACTCGCTGTTGAGTCGAAACTAGTCACAGTACAAAATAAAAAGTGAATACAAAAAAGTAATCAGTGTTAATTATTTAAATACAAGTTAAAAGTTGATTTACAACACAACATGTGATTAATCTTGTTCTAGCCTAAAACACACAACCTGCATTACACCACTAACTTCTTGAAATATCAAATTTGATTGGTCACATTAAAAATTAAAATTGATATGGCTGTCATAGTACTTTCCCCCATGTTAGATACTTGAGCTTTCACCTACCTTATTTTTCAACAAATGTTTCTTATTCCTGTTAAACTTTGTTCAGAAGCCTCACTTATGTTTTCAGTTTTCCACAAAACATGAATCATGACAAGGTCAAAAAATGACGTTTATAACAATAGCTAGCTCACTTATTCAAAGTAATTAATTCGTTAAATACACATTTTTAAAACAATATTAATGTAATAAAAAATTGGTAATAATTAATGCATATTCACTTTATATCGTAGTTTTATTAGTTATTTCATTAATATTGTTTTAAAATACGTAAATAACTAAAACACAATTTGAACCTTTTTACAATTCCCGTTTCAAAGCTAACATTTTCATTGAATGGACATCATTTTGGGAAAATCCCAGCTTTGTGCTTCGATGTGTTTAAAAGTTGCACCATTTTTAAGATAGACGTATATTCCTATTGAAGTTATACGGAATAAAGTATTATTGAGTTAAAGCCTTCATATTGTGATCGTTTTCATGATAAACGAGATAATCTGGAATTGCTACAAATCTTAAACATCACTTAATATAGACTTAAACACCGCAAATAATTATCAATTTTGCCGTTATAATGACTTTTATTTTTTCTTCCTATGCGCGTCTTTTTTCTGATTTGGGCCCATTGTGCGGCGTCGAAAAAGACCAGAAAGAGTCTTCGGGAGTCGAGCAGTGCCGGAAAAGGTCCGGAGGGTTCCGGAAAGCATCGATCAAAGGCTGTTTTGTTAGTAACGAAGACCGGAATGGTGACAGGCACTGAGAGCAATTTCGGTTCTTCCAATTAGTGCACTTGCAGTAATCAAAGAAAAGTTACATCAAAATAACGAAGTTAAAAAGTTACTAAACGCCACAGACTGCAATTGTATAAACTTGTTGCCGCTTTTCTTACTGGTTTGCCACTGCTGAAGAAGTGCCATCCTCCATTATTTATATGCCGAAAAATGAGGGTGGACGTGATGAGCCGGTCGAAATTCGCCGAATCCATCGTAATTACAGGCATTCGACGAATCTCGAGATTTTTGAAATTTTATCTAATCCGTTCTTTGGAAATAAGAATGCAAAAGATTATACAAATCTCTTTTTTGAAAAACGGACTGCCGCTGGTCACCAATCTTGCCTCTGGGAGTTCTACTCGGAATTCGCTCCAGGTGTTCGGACTCTCTAGTCGTTATGTAAATTACCCGAGATACTCCCCGGTCGTCCCTCGGGTAATTGCTGGGAACAAACTCATTTTATAGAAATTTAATTTTAGTTGCCGACGATTGAACGAATCGCCGGTAACACTTGCTCAGGACTATCTGTCTTCTTCATTATCTGCCCATTTATATTTTCAAATTTTGAAAAAATCCTAAATACAAGGAATTTTTCTTTTGAATATACATGTCACGATTTTGCAATGTAAATATTCAGATATTCGTGATCTTAATAAAAACTTTCAATTTGAAGACTCTAACGAGTGTTTTCAATCGCAGATTAAGCATGAAGTAAAATTTTGAGTTTATAAAATCCTGAAAATTTGGGTTGGTCGCATATTATAGCGCAGCGACCAAGCCAAATTAAGCTTTTCTAAACTCATGATTTTAGTGCATGCGCCACGCGTATAAAACACTGATTTAAAGTGAAGGTGAAAATATACTGCTTAGTTTTGATCATATGTTCATTAATTTTACAAATGTTCATATGGAATATGTGAAAGTATACGTAATAGAAAAAATCCCTGTATGTGTTGTATAAAGTTGCAAGTTGTAGCGTTCTCTTCTTTGAAACTCGCTGCATCGCGACAATTTATTTGGCAAATTATGATTTATTTGTCACATTAATAATCATTTAGCAACATCTTAAAATTTGATGTTTAAAATACCATATTGTTAAGGCAGGATTACAACTGTTCGCAGAAAATACACCCTAAGTTCGGTCATAATAAAAAAAAAACAGAGTTTAGACAAAGGTTAATTTTTATTAGCTGATTTTTTATAATGTTGGATATTTATTTAGTTGGATACTCTGGTTGTAATTCTGACTTTTGCCTACAAAATAAATTTGACGTTATATTTTCGACAAGGTTGTCATGTGCTTAAATACCCTATCATAAATATTAATTTAGTGACGGAAGATTGGGCCCGTTCATCAAATTGTTCAACATTCAACATGTTTGGATTTGTTTGTGATGTATGTTGGTACGATTGCAAAAATCCCAAACACGTTTACGATTAACAATCCGACCATCAAAGAATTCCCCAACAGTTGGCTGCAAACTCCCAACTGTTGTCTCTGATGAACAAGCCCATTACTTTCGGCATTTTATTGCCACTTATCATATATCAATGTCATTACATGACAAACAGTAGGGACACACAAATAATCGAAGAACCTAAGAAAAATAAATCCTAAATCTCGTTGGCCAATAATAAACCGAATATAATATATTCCATTTGTTTCTGGATCTCGCCTAGCCATGCTTTCGTGTTGTTATGTTGCAGTATCAACATTTACATTTTTTATTAATTGGCACTCCTGATTCCTTATTTTAACAGTGTTGCAATAATTTATGATATCATAAGTAATCCTCTTTTTAATTTTGAAGAGGTTTATTGTTAATCTTGCAACAATTATTTCGCCACGCGGTCGCTTCTTCGAGCATTTTATTATTAAATCAAATTAATCTAGTGTTGCAATGCTGTGTCAATGTCAAAGTGAAAAATAATTTCAGGCACATATTAAATATTAACATGCCAAAGATTATCTCTGAATCAAAAAGGTTACAAATTCTGAAATCCTACAAACATTTTAGGCAAAGTAATCCAAATCTACAGCATCACAATATTATTACGATTTTAATAGATATTTTTGGGATATGTCTAGTATTTTAATTATCATATATATTTAATTAAAGATAATTACATTTCAGGTAGGGAGATCTTCATTACAATTAATTTTACGACAAAGACCTGACGAATTTAAATCTACTACTTCTGGCAAACGATCTAAAAACAGTCATTTTTGGAATCACCTAGCTAGAAAAGATCTGCAACAACTAATTTGGCAATATAACTCTAGAAATCAGTATTTTACTTTGAGAGATCTTTTGAATGATATGATAGAAAATTATGAGTTCCATGGGAGTAGAACAACACTTTATAGGGTTGTTAAAAGTATGGGGTATAAATTCAAATTAATTAATGGGCGCAAAATTCTCTGTGAACAAAAACATGTTGTTGCAGCTAAAATTATTTTCCTTAGAAAATTTTTACAGTATCAAAATTCCAGTGAAGATATCCAATTCGTATACCTGGATGAAACATGGATATATCAGAATGGATCCGTGGTTCGACGCTGGGTACATGAAACGGATATAAAAAGTAATCCAACTAAATTCAAAAATGAAGGCAAACGCTTCACCATTCTACATGCTGGGTATAGGGGTGGGTTTTTGGATGGGTGCGATTTTTTATTACATTCGAAAAACAATGACCGAGATTACCATGCCACAATGGATGGTAATACTTTTCAAAATTGGGTGGTTAATCAACTTATTCCTGCTTTGGATAAGCTTTCAGGGAAATGTGTAGTTATTATGGATAATGCTGCATACCATTCTGTGCAATTAGACAAAACTCCTTCATTTTCTTGTAAGCAATGCGAAATGCAGGAGTGGTTGGTTAAACACAATGTAAAATTCAATCCAAAATTAACCAAAAAGGAACTATGGGCTTTATTTATACCTTTTCGATCAAATGACAAAATTTACGTAGTTGATGACATTTTGAGAAAGAACGGGCACGAAGTTCTTAGATTACCGCCATACCATTGTCAATACAATCCAATTGAAATGGCATGGGGGTTTTGTAAGACTTACTACAATAAGCACATAAATTCTAAGGAACCATCTAAGGATCGTGTTCAGAATTTATGGCTTGAGTCTCTCTCAAAATGTACATCCGATATGTGGCAAAATTTCTGTGATCATTGTGAAAAACTTATTTCGGATGACTGGACAAAACACATGGAGAACCTTTCTTTTGAAACCATTCCTCCTTTTATTATTTCGCTTGGGGAATCTGGCTCAGAACAAACATCAGAAGATTCAGATGCAGGTTCTCTTGACTAAATAATAAAAGTGGAATGAGGGCTTAAAAATTGTTTGACATGAAAATTATCAGTATCACAAGAGGGTGGGAATAAATTTTCAATTCTACAAAAAAATACTGAGGGCCATCAGAAGAGAGAATGATCAAAATTAAGGTGGATGGATGGAGTTGATCAAAATGTGTTAACGGGAAGACCCAAGCGAGAAATACAAATGGATGACGAAATAAGTTTGCAGAGCCGAATTCATTATATTTGTTATATACAATATTATTGCTGTGTTTGTATGTACAAAAACCAAGTAGTAAATTTTGTTAATCTTAAAACTGCATATTATTATCCTTTTATATCTGAAAATTTGTAAAACAGGCAACAGTGTAAGACCACAATAGTCAGAAATTAAAACCTTAAAATCGAACATCTGACAGTGACATTTAAAAACCCTGATTTAAAACACAACCAGCCCCATTTACAATACTTAAACTGTCACTTTTCCATAGCTAGGCGACATCCAGAAACAAATGGAATCGTGTATATATACACGGTTCCATTTGTTTCTGGATCTCGCCTAGCCATGCTTTCGTGTTGTTATGTTGCAGTATCAACATTTACATTTTTTATTAATTGGCACTCCTGATTCCTTATTTTAACAGTGTTGCAATAATTTATGATATCATAAGTAATCCTCTTTTTAATTTTTAAGAGGTTTATTGTTAATCTTGCAACAATTATTTCGCCACGCGGTCGCTTCTTCGAGCATTTTATTATTAAATCAAATTAATCCAGTGTTGCAATGCTGTGTCAATGTCAAAGTGAAAAATAATTTCAGGCACATATTAAATATTAACATGCCAAAGATTATCTCTGAATCAAAAAGGTTACAAATTCTGAAATCCTACAAACATTTTAGGAAAAGTAATCCAAATCTACAAATGAATGACCAAAATTAAGGTGGATGGATGGAGTTGATCAAAATGTGTTAACGGGAAGACCCAAGCGAGAAATACAAATGGATGACGAAATAAGTTTGCAGAGCCGAATTCATTATATTTGTTATATACAATATTATTGCTGTGTTTGTATGTACAAAAACGAAGTAGTAAATGTTGTTAATCTTAAAACTGCATATTATTATCCTTTTATATTTGAAAATTTGTAAAACAGGCAACAGTGTTAGATCACAATAGTCAGAAATTATAACCTTAAAATCGAACATCTGACAGTGACATTTAAAAACCCTGATTTAAAACACAACCAGCCCCATTTACAATACTTAAACTGTCACTTTTCCATAGTTAGGCGAGATCCAGAAACAAATGGAATATATTATAACGGGTGTATTATTTAACCTGACAAATCAAAGTAACTCGAAAAATACGCATCGTACAAAAAAACGTTCCCAGACCAAAAATTAATAGCACAACAGGGGCATCATCGTGTTCTAAATTCAGCCCCTTGCTCCACCCCCAGTAGGTGGGAAGGGGGCTAACTTTGAAATGTCAAATAGGAACCCTCTTTTTCTAAGAATCGTATTCTATGGAAAAAATACATACGTTTGCATTGAAACATTATTTTAATTCATAAAATTTAAATTTAATTTAAATTTGAAAATTGATACATTCTTTAAATCATTTATGTCATTACATGACAAACAGCAGGGACACCCAAATAATCGAAGAACCTAGGAAAAATAAATTCTAAATCTGGTTGGCCAATAATGGCCGAATATACCGGGTTAACCTGATAAATCAAAATAACTCGAAAAATACGCATCGTACGATAAAACGTTTCCAGACCAAAAATTAATAATACCTAAGGGGGCGTCATCCTGTTCTAAATTCAGCCCCCTGCTCCACCCCCAGTAGGTGGGGCGGTGGCAAGTTTAAAATGTCAAATAGGAACCCCTATTTTTTATTAAAGATTCGGATTCTAACAAAATAAATACTTAAGTTTTCATTAAAACATTATTTCAATTCATAATAAAATTTAAATTTAATTTAAATTTAAAAATTGATAAATTTAAAAATTGATAAATTTTTATTTTTATTTGTGAGATGAGCAACACATTTTAGTTGTACAAATCCTGAGCTAGCTAGCTAGCTTAGCACAATTATTGTACGTCACACATTGTCATTTTCATTCTCTTCCAACTTTTCATCATGGATATATCTGTGCAAGAAAAAAATGAAATGATTTTCATTTATGGCGAATGCATGCAAAGTTGCGACGATGCTTTCAATTTGTATGCTGACCGTTTTTCTGAAAAAGTACGATTGCTATCTTCTTTCGTTAGAGTGGATAATCAATGTTCTACTTACTGAAGTGTACAACCGCACAAAAGAATGCGTAGAGCTACTGTTTGTACAGAAAATAATCAAATAGCAGTGCTAGCTGCAGTGGCTCACAATCCATATGTAAGTATCCGCACAATTTCGCACCAATCTGAAATTCCTGCTATGAGTGTTTGGAGAATTCCCTAATCTAATAAATTTGATCTGTATCATGTGTCCTTGCACCAGGAATTAATTGACGATGACTTTCAAAACCAACTAACGTTTTGTCAATGGGCAGTTGAGAGAATACAAGTAAATCCGAAGTTTTTTGCTCGTGTGCTATTCTTTGATGAATCCAGATTCATAAACCACGGTGATGTTAACCGCCACAATATGCATTACTGGAGTGCAAAAAACCCACGCCGAATTCGTGAAGTTAATCATCAGCTTCCTTGGTCAATTAATGTTTGGTGTAGAATAACTGGTGATAAACTTATCGGACCATATTTTATTGACGGAAATTTAAATGGTAACACATACCGAAACTTTCTTGAAGAAGCACTACCAAGGTTGCTAGAAGATGTGAGGCAAAACATGCGGTTTTAACATGATGGTTGCCCAGCACATTATTCATTAGTAGCACGCGAGGTATTAGATCGGGATTATAGATCAGGACCGGTGAACTGGCCAGCCAGATCGCTAGACCTTACCTCCCCTGATTTTTTCTTCTAGGGTTACTTAAATGCAGTTAATAAAGAAACACCTACTACTCGCGAAAACATGCTGCAATGAATTAAGGATGCTTGCGCTGCAATTTCACCAGACATGGTTATGAGATATGTACAGGAATTCGTAGTACGAGTCAACAAGTGCATTGAACTTCAAGGACATCATTTTGAGAATTCAATTTAATAACGAACCCCGATGGAGACCGGCGAGACGCCACTAACTTTTTATTTATGTTAAATTTAGTTTATGCGATTACAGCGCCATCTGTTTTGAATGAAAATTATGTATCATTAATAACGTATGTATTTTTTTCCGTAGAATCCGAATCTTTAATAAAAAGTGTAGGTTCCTATTTGAAATTTTAAAGTAGCCTCCCGCCCCACCTATTGGAAGTGCAGCAGGGGGCTGAATTAAAAACAGGATGATGCCACCTTAGGTACAATTTATTTTTGGTCTGGGCACGTTTTTTTTTTGTACGATGGGTATTTTTCGAGTTATTTTGATTTGTCAGGTTAAATGGTACACCCTGTATTTAGAAATCGGAAAACTTAAAGCATTCATTCCTTTAAAACAACAAATCTCCAGTTGTTTTTAATATCAATAAATTTAGGGATTCCTTATTTTATTTAAAATAACAGTTATTTTATGGCAAAGGTTACACGATCAGTCTGGATTGACAACAGACTGATGGACAAAAAAGGCTAACTACAAATACTCATTACAAATAAAACGAATTAAAACGAAAACAGATGGAATACAGTTTGTATTTAATTAAATTATTCATTTAATTTTGATCTCATAAGTTCCCCTATTATACCTATTTCAGTAAAAATTACATCGGAGTGGGATTCAATCAATTTTTTTAATAGTTTCATTCTTCTTGGAGGAATTGTTTTATGATATTTTAAAACGTATTTATTTTCAAATATAGAATAACATTTATGTAAATACATTTTCAATACTAAATCTTTAAAGTTTTCGAAGTATGTAGGTACTTACTTGAAAATTAATCCATCAGACGCCATAGCGTACACAATCCTCGGCATAGGGAACATAGACCCGAACATGCTCACTGTCAATCCAGCAAGGGCCCCGACGGCCACGATGTATTTACACTTATAAGCCCCAACTTGACCAAACATATCCACTAAAGCGGAATTCTCTGATACCTCATCATAGGGAACTAAAAAATAAAGTAATGTACCAACAATTTTGTTATTTACTAATTTTGATTAATGCAAGAACATTGGGAGAATTTACTAGAAAAATTTGTTCTCGATTTTTTTACGCTTTACGTTGGTATCTGGTGACGCTACTTCGGCCAGGGTTGCCAAATTAGTGATTTTGTCATCAAATCTGGTGTTTTCCACTTTTGGATTGAGCCAAATTGTTTGTGATTCAGACGTGGCTAAATTTTGGCGTTTATTGGAAGTTTTCAGTGACAATCTAGTGATTCACTGTCACCAGAAAGCGATTAATTTTAAAATAGTCGAACGTGGCAAAATACTGTTAAATCTATCAAAAATTTAAAAGTAAGCGAAACAAAAAATTACTTGAGTATTTTAAAAAATACATGATTAAATATGAAACAGCGTTTGGTGCCGCCGGCCGCACAAAAGCGTTCCAAGGACCGCGGGTTGGCCGGCCCTGATTTATACGTTATTTTTTTCTGAGGTTGAGCTTTTCTTGTTGGTATAGTTTGACAAAAGTATGGTTAACTATACTTTCGACAAACGTATGGTTAACCATGCTTTCGTCGAAACATGTTTAATTATACTTTTGTCGAAAGTATGGTTAACCACAGGTTCGTATTTCCCAAAGACCCGGTCAGATATTATTTATGCGTTACTTTCTGTAAAATTAAGCTATTTTTTTGTTGATAACCCAGCCCCAGAACCAAAATATCCCTCCCAGAACAAAGAGCTGAATACGCCACCGGTTAGAAGTATTAAATTAAGCGCATTTACAACACTAATCAATTCGTGAAAATGCATACATTAGGATATATATACTTAAAATAAAAATACCCTGTATGAGTAGATATATAGTAGTTTTGTACCTATTAGAGTGAGCATCATGGAACTAGTGACGTAGGCGATGAGGATGATGGCCAAACTAGTGATGATGGCGAGCGGTATCGATTTCTTCGGATTCGTCGCTTCTTCCCCGGTAGTCGCGATTATGTCGAATCCAATAAAGGCGTAGAAGCAAGTCGCCGCACCAGTGAATACCTGAAACAAATTCATTTGTTTTTCAACCGGCAATGTTCGATTACTTTGCAAATTTATTTGCTGTGCTAACGAATCGAATCGCATGCACCGGTGCCTCCGGTTTCGTCCATTCCGTTCATTTGCGACGGATATACTATTAAAAACCATCCAGCCGGCAATATTACTTTTAATTTCAAATTAAATTGAGATACAATAACATAAAAGACACAATTTTCTTGAATAAGATGTTTTTTTTAGAAACCACTTGTATTTTTTCACCATGAATGAAACTAATTATTCTACAGATTCAATAATAAAATACAAATAAAAGAACATCACGATGCTGATGCGAAATCCATTGACTTATCAGCTTCCGACAATTATAGCTGAATTTAAAAAGGGTCATAGCACTTTACCTGTCGTTTAAAAAATAATAGTAAATTAAATAATTAAATAATAGTTTAATATCTGTCGGGGTATTAGCTCGCGAAGTAGTTGTTTTAATGAATATTTGGAGGTCTCAACGATACTAAATTTTTGCAGAAAGTCGATATTAATTTTAATTCGTTTTGATATTTTGTAAATATTCTCCAAACTATTAGCAAATTCAATTTTTCTTTATGTTAAACTGTACCGTCACCATCGGTATGTCACTCTCTTTCAGGTATAAAATTGTTCGCACCTACTAATGCACTAGCCCATCCAAAAGCTATTTATATTATGACCTGCGTACGGCAACTCTTTGTCGGTAGGCACAGAGTCGTGGATAAATAAAGTTAAAAAACAAAAAAATGTTGAGCGCCACTTGGTTTTTAAAATTTCTAGAGTAAACTTACCTCTCTTAACCAAGAAATTCGAGGAGAAAATTAATGGTCTTAAAAATGAATGAATTAATACAATATTTAAATTAACAAAATTAAATTTAATAAAAAAGAAAAAAATTAAAGGTAACAAAAATTAATAGCAAAAAAATCAAATGTGAATAAAACTAATTATAAATCAATTAAAAAGAAAACTCAGCAATACACAAATATCAAAAAAACGGCTCAACTTCATTTACACAAAATGAATTCACCCAAATAAAACATATCAACAATCTAATAATAATAAAAGAATCTAAATCAATACACAACAATAATTACACAAAAAAAACCAGATAGAATGACGTCACCCTTCTTCACATGTGTTGTACAAATAAATCATTTTATAAACAAGTCATAACTCCCTTAAATTTAAACCAAAACTTTAAGAATAATTTAAATGGTTACTAGTATTTTCTAAATTTACTCTTTTTTTTAATTTAAATAAATGTGTGTGGCGACGCGAATACCGATACATCGGCTCCGTCCCATTTTATCAAATTTTAAGTGAATAAAGCGGATTTAAAAACAGACAAGAAGTAATAGAGGAATGAAGCCTCTCACAGAGTGAGTGCAATAATTATAATTCAATAACCAAAGACCAAATATACAGAAATTAAAAAGACAATTAATATACGTTAACGGTGTATGGTGATAGTAAGTAAGAAATAACACAAATATCAGTGTCCTAGGGGTCGACCCGCGCTGATAAGAGCGTTAAACGCAGTTAAACGCGACTCAAACGGCGAATCCATCTCGGTTCATTCCCATTCATACAAAATAATACAAAGCGAGCTCGCGGGAAGTGCCGCGGCAACAAGCACGCGCACTAAGAACACTAGTAGATCCGGCACGTAGGTAGCGGCAGAATTTTAAATTGAAACAAACAGGTAAAGTACAGCTGGAAAATGAGTTCCGACGAATATACCTCAGAAGATTCAAAAAGGAAAAGAGAAACGGATGATGTAAGAGATGCATTTAGTAAAAGTAAAAAAGTGAGCAGAACTCCCGAAAAATTCAAGAGCAATAAGAATGAAAAATTAGATTTACTAACTGATATGTTGAAAATATTAATGAAGGATGTAAAGGAAATAAAGCACGATCAAAAAACATACCAAAATGAGCTGATGAATTTAAAACAAGAAAATAAAATACTAAAAGAAGAAAATAAGAAATTCAAAGAAAATATGAAAGACATGGATAACAGAATAAGAAGACTAGAGAAAGACAAAATAAAAAATAACATCGTTGTCACAGGATTGCAAATGGACACAGACAATATAGCCGATTTAAAGAATGAAGTGGAACATTTTATTGAAAAACATTAAGGAACAAAGCTTCAAATCAAAGAAGCCCAAAAGATAGGACCCGAAACCTGTAAAATTGAATTACATAATACACAAGATAAAGAAATTATTATGAAATACATAAACAAATTAAAAACTCTACAGAAAAAAATATATATAAACAGAGAATTAACAAAAGATGAAAACGAAATACAGAAGAAAATTAAAATCGCAGCAGATCAAGAGAGAAAGCAAGGGAAAACTGTAAAAATGCAATATCAGAAACTTATAATTAATGGAGTGGACTGGAAATGGGACCATGAAGAAGAAAGATTGAAAGAATTAGACACAGCAGGCAGTTTGAATCCAAAAAACTAACAAATATAAAAAATAACTGTTATAGAAAGATGACACAGGCAGTGGACAGGGAAGCTAAAATGGTAAATGGAAAAACAAATAAGTCATATAAAACGCAGCAAAAACATCTAACAGAGATGGAAGGTATTAATTACAAGATCAACATAGGTTTATGGAATATTCAAGGCATGAATGGAAAGGAAAATGAACTTATTGATGAATTCGATAACAGCAATAATGTTCTCATTGGGCTCACAGAAACTAAGAAAAAGGGTCAGGGAACTATAACTCTTACAAATGACCACATGTTAATTTATAGTGGAATACCAGAGGTAGAGAGAGAGAGAGCAATGGCTGGTGTAGGAATATTAATCAAAAATGATTTTGTCAAAGATATAAAAAGCTGGAGTTTAATTAATGAGAGGTTAATAAGACTGGACTTAAAAGTAAATGAATTAGAAGCACTTTCCGTGATCGAGGCATATGGACCATCAGAAAATGAGAAAAAAGAAAGCAAGGATAACTTTTGGGATACGCTACAGGAAGAAAGAGACAAGGTTACCAACAGAATCATTATCATGGGAGACTTTAACGGAAGAGTAGGAAGTTGTACAGAAAAAGGGTTCCCTATAGGATCGTATGGCGAAACGCTGATTAATAATAATGGCAGAAGAGTAATTGATTTCTGTTTAGCTAATAACATCATAGTGGGCAATACACATTTTAAACATAAAGATATCCATAAATTCACACGTATTATGGAAAGTCGAGGTGAAAAGTCTCTTATAGACTTATTCTTAATAGAGAATGAAAATAGGAAAGAAGTACATGATGTAAAGGTATATAGAGGACATGAGATCGGGAGCGACCACTATTTAGTGAAGGCCACGCTGAACATCCATAAAAATAAAACCAAATTAGCAGCAGTAAATGAGGTCTACAATATCCCAAGTATTAAAGTGCACAAGTTACTCCAACCAGATATAAAAAAAAGATATAGGATAACCTTACAGCATTATCTGACCAAAATTGAATGGTCAAATATTACAGAGACTGAGAAACTATGGGAAGCATTCAAAACAATGTTATGTAAGGCAGCAGAAGAAACATGTGGAAAAATTAAAGGTAGAACGAAAAAATGTACTGCGTGGTGGAACGATCAAATAAAAAAGGAAGTGAAGAAGAAAAAGAATCTCTGGAAAAAATACCTGACCAACAAAAACGAACAAAATTGGCACCTGTACAAAGAACAAAATAAGATAGTCAAAACAAGGATCAAGGATGCAAAACAAAAAACATGGGAGGAGTTTGTTTATAAAATGAAACAACACAGCCAGGGTAATGCAAAACTATTGTATCGTACGTTGAAGAACCTCAGAAAAAATAAAAATAACAAAATTACCTTTATAAAGGATAAGGGAGGTAAGCTACTCACCGATGAAAAGCTAATCGTGAACAGGTGGAAAGAACATTTCACAGAATTATTAGATTGTGACACAGAGACAGTTAATATAATCAGGGAACAACCCGAAAGCAGCGATGAAGAAAATTACATTACAAGAAAAGAAGTGGAGGACGCAGTAAAAAGATTAAAAAATGGGAAAGCAGCAGGAATTGACAATATTAAGGCAGAAATGCTCAAATATATGAATAAGGAAGGTTTTGCATGTCTACACAAATTAATAGGAATGGTTTAGAATACAGGGGTAGTCCCCAGAGACTGGACAATATCAATAATATTACCAGTATTTAAGAAAGGAAATGTTAAAAGCTGCTCTAACTATAGAGGAATATCAATACTGAGTGTTATCGGAAAAATTTATGAAATCATACTTGAAAACAGGCTAAGACAAACAATAGAACCAACCCTTAATGACAACCAGTGCGGCTTTAGACCAGAAAGAGGAACAACTGATTTAATATTTTGCATAAGGCAACTAGTAGAAAAAACGTTGGCTCGTGATAACAAACTATATATGTGCTTTGTAGACCTCACTAAAGCCTTTGACTGTGCCCCACGTGAAAAAATATGGACCATTCTAGAAGAGCGGAATGTAGATAGAAAACTAATTAGAGCAATAAGGAGTATTTATCTTACCACAAGAAATATAGTAAGACCAAATAATGTGTGCTCTGGCGAATTTATTACGACCACAGGAGTGAGACAAGGCGGAGTACTGAGCCCTTTATTATTAATCACACTAATGGATAAAATATATAAGACGTGCATGAAAAATATAAAAGCTGCCCGAATAGGTGTCCATAGGTTACAGCAGGTGTATATATCAGAAATGATGTATGCGGATGACCTACTCATACTAGCTGACTCGGAAAAAGACCTACAGAAGAACGTTGATGTATGGACTGAGGAAATGGTAAAAAATAACATGATCATAAATATAGAGAAAACGGAAGTACTAATTATAGCAAAAGAAAACGAACAAACAGAAATAACAATAAATAACTGTAGGCTCAGACAGGTTGATAACTTCAAATATCTAGGCTCTATAATAAGTGCAAATGGAAGTATGGAATCTGACATTGACAATAGAATAACAAATGCCACAAAACTGTTTTATGCCCTAAACAAATCATTTATGAGAAAAAAAGAAGTAGGCATCTCAACAAAAATAAGAATATTCAAAAGTGTATTCGTTCCAGTATTAACGTATGGGTGTGAGACGTGGTAAGCCGGATACAGGCGTGTGAAATGAGGTATCTGAGAACAGCGCCAGGAGTCACCTTAAAAGATCGCTTGAATAATCATACAATAGGCGAATGGTGTAACTCGGCAATTGATGTGGTTCGGATACTTAGTAAGAATGAATGAGGCTAGAAAAGTAAAAATTATATGGAAGGCAGGAATTGAGAAAAAGAGAAAGAGAGGAAGACCCAAAAGAAGCTGGAATGGGGAAGTTATAAAAATCCTAATGGAAAGAAAAACGAATTTAAGAGAAGCGGAGAGGCTAGCCAAGGATCAAAGTTGATGGAAGAAATTCTGCTACGACACCTCGACACCATAAGGTACAAGAGGACCGATTATGTATGTATGTATGTATACATTCTCAAACTTCAAATAAAACTAAACCATATGAATGTAAAATAATTACCTCAAATTAAACTTCAACTAATACACACTAATCTCCGTTGCCTAAACACCGGTCAAACAATTATTTTTACTTGACGTGTTTAAAACAAACAATTCACTTTATGGTCACTTATCTGTAATACTTTCCTATCCAATTTTCCGATTCACTCGCACCGTCCTCTGATTCAGCAAAGAACAGATTCTCTGGCCTTTCGATTCAATTCCACCCTCTGATCGTACAGCAAGGAATGAAAATAAACTCGACCCCTCCGGTATACTCCTACTCCGATTCCACGGATTTGCCGTGGCGAAGAATTCTAATTCGAACCGCCCTCCGGAACAACAAAAATTCCAATAATGGTTCAAAAAATTTGTTGTTAAATTTATAACCAAATTTAACTCACACAACGAGGCCTAAAATCGACATTCAAATTTTAGTGAACGACCCCAGAATTAATTATCAAAACACAAAAAACAAAATGGATAAGCTAACAAAATGTAGAAAATTCAAAAGCGAGAAAGAACAAAGTCAATAAGTTGATACAAAATAAGAAGATATGATAATTTACCTTAAGATGTAGTTTGGCCTCGCTTAATTTAATTATTTGATTCAATGGTTGTGAAAGGATCACGAAGATTCACTAAGATTTCTTCTTTCACACAACGGCACACAGCACGTGTTTTTCTTAACTTTTAACGACAACCTGTTGAGCACACAGCTCGACAATTACTCCCTATGAAAATTACTATAAATTTAACTTCCCCTAGAAATAATTAACCGAGCGCCACCTGCTCAAACTAATTAAAGATTGGTAATTTCGAATTAAAGAACATAAAGACGCGGCTACACAACCGGAACGTCGCCATAACAATATTTATAAAACTCCCACACAGGAAGTAAAACGACAGTACGAGAAACCATAATACTAATTATAATCACACGTCGCATGAGAGTAATATCACCAGACTTGATAGGAACAAAATAAAAGAAGAGAAAATTCGAACTAACAAAAATACGGACGCGCGACTCCTCCTTAACTTGACCTGTATTCGTCCTTTTTCGAACAACCGAAACTCATAAACAAACATCGAGAATTTGTACCTTAAAATCTCTCGAACACTCTACTAAACAAAATACTAAGTGCCACAGAAGACTCCGTTGGATAATTTCGGAAAATGTGAGAAACGCAGCTCTCATTTATCTTTGAGGTTAGTTTTAGTTTATTTATTCATTTATTTCAAATCTCCTTTTTTATAAATCTCCGCATGCTAAATTATCTTCTCTAGTATCTATATAAATTATCCTTTAGTGACATTTAGGTAAGTTTTAATATTTTTTTTTAGGACATAAAAGTGATTCCATCTTTATTTCCAAACGCACACTGTTACGCAACAAATAAAGGACCTGTCACACGCTGGGATCATTCGTCGTTGCATTATTGCACCTTATTATGTAATTTGAAATGTAAACATGTAAATTGATATGATTAAATTAAAAATAAATAATTCCTGTTAATTTTCATTTTGTTGTAAATTGGGTTGCCTATGTTAAATTACTGTTTTGAATTTAATTAATTAATTAATTACCAATAATTCTTCTAATTAATTATTTAGTTATTTAAAAATTTAAAGGTGACGAAACGTGAACGTTACAATATACTACTTCAAATAAAGTATTAAGAGCTCCTTTAGAGCTTGACGTACAAGAGGGGGTTTTAGTCAGTAAGAGTATGACATTACCTACTGGTATTCTTCCCATCCGTGGGCGGGATAGCAGAAGGTATCCATGAGGATTTTCTCCTCCTCTCCTCTTCGTTTTTATATTTTGTAAATATTGTATTGGAAAATTCTTTATGTTTAATTTAAAGAAATGATACC
Organism: Philonthus cognatus; assembly: GCA_932526585.2. Taxonomy (NCBI): domain Eukaryota; kingdom Metazoa; phylum Arthropoda; class Insecta; order Coleoptera; family Staphylinidae; genus Philonthus; species Philonthus cognatus. The sequence goes on from OW052241.1 coordinate 103,118,416, forward strand.
TGACATACTAAACTTATTTCACTTGCCAATCGGTTACTCACAATAGCATTTCAGACTAAATCAACTTTTTATACGCCTGACGCGTGAAGTTAAATTTTGAGCTTACAAAAGCCTAATTTGACTTGGTCGCTCCGCTTAGCAAATTGTTAGGCTTTTCTAAACTCGAAATTTTACTTCATGCTTATTAAGGGAGTGGAAACTCTCTTTCGATGATCAATCAGAAACTTATTATGCAGCTCTATTTAGTGTAAAATTAATAAAAAAATAAACAGAGTTAATGTTTCTTACTTTCCTCCATATGAAAAACAAAGGGAAAGTATTGTTTTCGCGAAAATTTTCAAATCAAAAATGTTAGTGGATATATCCATTTTAATTAAGAACATTTTTAAAAAATGTCTGTCCGTAAGTCTGTGATTCTGTTCTTCTGTGATCCTGTAATTCTGTCGCCACGATAAAGTCTAAACCGAGTTGATAATATGACACTATTAACTTAAGCTTTTCATTACAATGGTAGTATCCGATCAACTTTTGGTGAAAATGTGGAAACCGGAAGTGGTAGTTTACTTTTGAAAATTTTCGTGAATACTGATCATATACAAAAAAATTTGTTAAAAAAGTTGTAGATAATCGAAAAATTAGTATTTATATACTTCTGTCGTACCTCTTTTAGTTATTGTCGCGTACATTAATATTGTTCTAATTCTAAATTGCTTACGCGGCATTCTCTCCCTTAAAAAGTTAGGAGCCCACACACCTTGCTCGCAGCTATCAGCTATGTAATTATTAGATTGATTCTTCCGTTTTTTACGTCGACTGCCTTGCGAGTAAGGTGAGCGCCGTGTCAGCGCAGCTCGCGAAGTCCACTGGCGGTTTTTGGACCAGAATTGACAACTGACCATTTTATAAAATGACTTAAGGCATTCAATGCAACATCAGGTCAAATTATTCTATTAAGGACATTTAAAAACTCATAAAACTAAAGTTTCAGATTTTTCCATGAACTCCATGAGGCACAATTCACCCCCAAAGTTGGAACATTTCTGAAAGATGGTCGGTATGCAAAATAAGCGTTATCTTAAAAAATCACAATTTTAAGACGACACCTTCTATCGTCCCAATTTTTTGACACAACGATAAAATTATATCATTCTACTAAATGACATGTAGTTTGATTAATTTAAATAATTAATAAAATTAGTAACGCTTTGAGAATTAATTAAATACGGATAATTTTCACTACTACATTTTAACTTTAATTAGGCCGTAATAAAATTTAAAAAATAGTAAAGGTCTGGTATTACCTACAGAAAATCGGTCAATGTCTCCTCTATGATCCTATGTAGTAATCTTATTTTTATCGATCCGACCCCAAAATAATTGATTTATTTTTATCAGCGCATCGAAAATGTTATTATGTGTGAATTATGTGTTTGCATTGAAACACATAATTCACACATAATAATATTTTCAAAAATGTACAACGTTTAGCTTAGTCTTTTAATCGTACTTATTTTTTGACAGAAAGATAAGATCATATCCCCTTATCCAATTACATACAGATTTCTTCTTGGAATTGTTTTGGATAGTTATTAGAGCAAATTAAAAATTAATTATTATCATTATTACATTTTGATTTTAAGAGGTCCTTAATCAGATTTAATAATAACCCTTCCAATCTTAATTTGTATTTCCACAGGCCTCATAAGCTCAGCGCTTGTGCGTCCCTTGCACATTTGCTCATTTTATTATTGTAGCCCATCTTGCGCCTGCAGGCGGCTTATAGATGGTGAAGGTACATTTCCATCATTCGATACTAGGAATGTGGGAAAACTGCAGAAAAACCACATCCAAAATGCCGGACCCGGGGTTTGAACCCGCCCGCGTGTTATCAAGCGGTCATCACCGCTACGCCACAGCGGAACATTGTATATCAAAGATAGAGGTATGGTACTACTTTAAAAAAATCGCACATTCTCTCATTTATAACTTTTATGATAGATGGGTAATTCTTAGAATTGAATTTCGCACCAATTAGGTGTATTTTTAAGAAAATCTATTTTTCAAGTTTAAAAATAACCATCAGGAATTTACTCGTTGTGTCGGTCGTGTCCCGGAACGTCGGAATTGACCCATCAAAAGGCCCAATTCGGCCTCTGGTGAGCAACCCCAGTCTAGAAAGTTGCGTCATTGAGGGTTTACATTTGCACGTTGGATTTTTTAAAAGCTTAGCAAAAATCGAATTCTGCACGGATTTCGTTAAGATTTTCTACAATGCGTAGCCCAAAGTGCGACGCTCGCCCTTTTGCTGCTCTATCAACGCTCCGACGCATGGTTTAGACACAATATACTAAACAACAGCGAGCGGCCGGCGCCCGACTCGAAAAGGGGCACGTTAAAACAACTCTTTTTGCCAACTTTTTTATTCGGCCGCTTTGGAGGGTCCGGAATGGTCGCATTGTGTCAGCGAGGGTGCGCAAGGCTAGCATTCGAAAATTTTAAATTTCCTGACGTGTGTCAGATTCGGTCTGTCACACAGTGTTTCGAGCAATGGACAAAAATCAAAAAATGTCTTTTAATCGTACTCATTTTTTGACAGAAAGATAAGATCATATCCCCTTATCCAATTACATACAGATTTCTTCTTGGAATTGTTTAGGAAAGTTATTACAGCAAAATAAAAATTAGTTTGTATCATTATTACATTTTGACTTTAAGAGGTCCTTAATCAGATTTAATAACAACCCTTCCAATCCTAATTTGTATTTCCACAGGCCTCATAAGCTCAGCGCTTGTGCAAGGGACAAGGGCTTATTTTATTATTGTAGCCCATCTTGAGCCTGCAGGCGGCTTATAGATGGTGTAGGTACATTTCCATCATTCGATACTAGGGATGTGGGAAAACTGCAGAAAAACCACATCCAAAATGCCGGACCCGGGGTTTGAACCCGCCCGCATGTTATCAAGCGGTCATCACCGCTACGCCACAGCGGAACATTGTATATCAAAGATAGAGGTATGGTATGTATTTTTAAGAAAATCTATTTTTCAAGTTTAAAAATAACCATCAGGAAAGTACTCGTTGTGTCGGTCGTGTCCCGGAACGTCGGAATTGACCCATCAAAAGGCCCAATTCGGCCTCCGGTGAGCAACCCCAGTGTACAAAGTTTCGTCATTGAGGGTTTAAATTTGCACGTTGGATTTTTTGAAAGCTTAGCAAAAATTGAATTCTGCACGGATTTCGCTAAGATTTTCTACAATGCGTAGCCCAAAGTGCGACGCTCGCCCGTTTGCTGCTCTACCAACGCTCCGACGCCTGGTTTAGACACAATATACTAAACAACAGTGAGCGGCCGGCGCCCGACTCGATAAGGGGCACGTTAAAACAACTCTTTTTGCCAACTTTTTTATTCGGCCGCTTTGGAGGGTCCGGAATGGTCGCATTGTGTCGGCGAGGGTGCGCAAGGCTAGCATTCGAAAATTTTAAATTTTCTGACGTGTGTCAGATTCGTTCTGTCACACAGTGTTTCGAGCAATGGACAAAAATCAAAAAATGAACATTTAATTTTAAGGATTTTCATATTACCACAGTAAAGTAGATAAGCCATTACTACAAGAATTCCATTTAACAGCTACCTGAGTTTCGTAAATTTCTTATTAATGGACTCTCAAACCGAGGCAATGATCGAGCGGGTACTTGTCTTTAATATCAGTTCTATTTTATCAATTGTTCTAAGCGTTATACTACAATTGCTACGAAGTGATTTTAAATAACCTATAATGGATTCTGTATCCCAGGGTATGCAGTTTAAGACATCATTTAAAATTTATCTTTTGGTGTACGATTTACTTTGCAAATAATTTTTAAACAAACTCCTAAATTTTATATAAAATGTATGCGATTACAAACTTTAAAAAGACTTAAAAAACGTATCAAAACGTTTTGCGGTGTTAACATCCCCTTATTAGTACATTAATATACTTCAACATTTTATAAGGATCATTTGATTTTGAGTGCTCTTTTACAAGTTATGCATTTTTTGTAGAGAGAGGTACCGTCATAAAAAAATTGATCTAGCGAATATGTGCTAAAATGCTTAGAAAAGTGACCATAAATAGTATGTTTTCGACGATATGGTGAAATACGTAAAAGTATTAGAGGTTTGAAGTTATTTTTAAGTGAATTTACCAATATTGTTTAAATAAAGTATTACTAATCATTATATATACGTTATAATATTGGCCATTTAAAAGAACTTTCTTCTGTGGGAAACACCTCTTTTGTTCAATTGGTTTCATTGTTTTTGTCAATATTTAAGTTAATTTTATAAATATTTACGTGTTTTGTAATCATATGGCTTTTTTGTTAGTGTTTTGGTCAATTTGAACATAATTCCATGACTTTTCTCTGACTTTCCCGGTTTTAATAAACTGAATATCAATTTTTTATCTACGTAATTTTCAGGCATTCGTCGATTTTATAATAGAGTTTAATTTGAAGCTTTAAACGATTGTTTTTAACTCCCAGACTAAGCATGAAGTAAAATTTCGAGTTTAGAAAAGCCCCGTGAACATTTGTCTAGGGTCCCGCAGCGACCGGAGACAAATTTTCGGGCTTTTCTAAACTCGATATTTTACTTCATGCGCCACGCATGGTTAAAAAAAATTATAAAATCAAATTTATTCTTACAGGATTTGTATTCGTGATTCGAAAAAACAGGATTCGAATCTTTGATTCGAATCATATTTATCTTTTACGAATCCATTATTCGAGTAACCGTGATTCTAATCATATTAAGTGATTCGGATTCGTGATTCGAATCCTTTTTACGAGGATTCGTCCCAGCTCTGGGTAATACTAACTTAAAAATATGCGCGTAGGATGAATTTTGGAATGGTCAGAGAATGGATATATAAGTTGAAAAATCAAAATGGTTGTTGTCCCGACTAACTATAAGTCTTAAAGTATGATAGGATTTTGTAATTAAATTACTCGATCGACAGTATTTTGACAGTTGTGTTATTTTGAATTTTAAAAAATTGCTTGACTGTCTTTGGACTATCATAGGATTTTGTCATATTATATCTTTATTGACTGTGTCTTGACTATTATGACTGTCACTTGACTGTCTTTTGACTATGCTAGAATTATGTCTAATAATAATATTATGGCATATATTATGCCAGCCGACATTTGGACTATAAAAACAGTTGACATAAGTGGGCGGCGGCCGACATTTGAACTATAATGACAGTTGACAAGTCGGCGCTTACCGACACCATCAGGTCAACTTGACATAAGTCGGCGTTAACCAACATTTGGACTATAATGACAGTTGACATAAGTCGCAAGCCGACATTTAACCAATCGTGCCAACTTGATACGAGTTTGAATTGAACTATAATAAAATCGCCATGTTATTGTTTTTCTTTGTGACAGTTACGATACACATTTTGATAGTAGTGACATATTTTAAAGTAACAAGTGTCTTCTACTCCTAGACTAAGCATAAAGTAAAATTTCGAGTTTAGAAAAGCCCAACGTAGACAAATTTTCACGGGGCGTTTCTATACTCAAAATTTTACTTCATGCGCCCCGCGCGTGTATATATATATATATATATATATATATATATATACAGGGTGTGGCACTTAAGGCGCCTCGGACCATAGCTGCTTTACGATAGAAGCTATCGAAAAAAATCTAAGAGCAAAGTGGTGCATAATTACCGTCGCTATGTTCCAAAAATATTTCTAATCATCAGTGGCGTGCCGTACTCCAGTGGCGTACCAAACTTATGTTTTTTTAAATGGAATGCCCCATTTTTTATTGCAGATTTGGAAAGTGCTCGAAGAGTACTTATTTTTTTTATCTAACATGTTATACCCTTCACTTTAGCGGTTTCGCTGTTATAACCCCTTCTTTCAAAATTGCGCCCCATTTTTGAGATTGTTTTGTAGAGAAACTAATTGACGCCGGCGCCTAAATTTTGAAATGAGGTACAGGTTAAGACCTCGTATACCTTCACATAATTTTTTTTCGGGTAATTTATGGAAAAAAAATAATTTTTGATTGAACTTCGCATGTTGTCATTTTTTTCGAAAATTTCAAATAGCACCCCCCTAAACAAATTACGGCGTTGTACAGCCAAAACTCTAAATTTTTCATTGGTACAAAAAAAATTACACATTGCATAACAAAATTTAGGAGAAAAAAGGAATTTCATCGCAAATGTCGGAAAACGTTTTCCGTTCCCAAGAGTGCCATGAGAAAACAAAAACAAAAATACGGTCAACATAATAGTATGTACCTATTTATTCAACATGATATGAAAAATGCAGATAAAGAAAATTTAACAACTTAAACTAAATGTTCGAAATGACGACCTTCCTGCTGGAGGCATAACCGCAACTTCGACTCACAGGATCTAGACACTGCCCTATGGACTTCTGGTGATATACCGCCGAAAGCCGCGTGGATTCCCTCCCTCATATCCTCGACAGTAGTTGGTACCGTCCTGTAAACCTCGTCTTTGATATGGCCCCAAAGAAAGAAGTCAAGGGGAGTGAGGTCTGGTGATCTTGGCGGCCACCTCACAGGACCCCCCCCCCCCCCAACACCAATCCAGGAGTCCGGAAACGTTTCATCGAGAAATTCCCGAACGACACGGCTATTATGTGCAGGAGCTCCATCGTGCTGGAAAACTATCTGTCGTAGAGCGGCTAGAGGGACATTTTCCAAGAGATCATCCAAGTCGTCGCGAAGGAACCTCAAATAACTGTTGCCGTTCAGGCGCCCCTTGATGAAATAAGGACCCAAAAGGTGTTCTCCAAGTATGCCTCCCCAAATATTCAGCGACCATCTTTGCTGGTGGTTTATCATTCGCATGGCGTGTGGGTTTTCATCGGCGTAATAATGGTAGTTGTGGCGATTGACATGCCCATTTCTATGAAACGTCGCTTCATCAGAAAATAATACGCGCATAAGAAATGATTCCTCCTGCTCAATTTTTTTGATAGCCGACAAGCAGAAATCTTGCCTCGCATGAAAATCTTGAGGTTGCAATTCTTGGTGCAGTTGAATCTTAAATGGACGGATTTTGTACTTTTGAAGAACACGATGTACGGATCGCGTTGAAATATCGTGATTCCTACTATCACGGATACTGGTATGAGGATCTTCAATAACTGCCTCCAGAACCTGCAGTTCATTATTTTCGGTAAAAACTGTCTTCTTTCTAACTCTCCTTGGCCGTTTCACACTTCCCGTAGTAGTCAATCTCTCCAACACTTTTTGAAACGCACGTTCATTTGGATATGCCCTGTGCGGATATCTCGCAGCGTACACTCGTGACGCTAAGAAACAATTCTTGTTACATTCTCCAAGAATAAATATCATGTCAACCATTTTCTCTTGAGTTCGGAACATTTTTAGAACGTTTATCAAAAATGACTTATGGCTGCTACTGACGTCTAATAATTTACTTTGACAATTACCAATCTTTTGTTTTCTCATGGCACTCTTGGGAACTGAAAACGTTTCCCGACATTTGCGATGAAATTCCTTTTTTCTCCGAAATTTTGTTATGCAATGTGTAATTTTTTTTGTACCAATGAAAAATTTAGAGTTTTGGCTGTACAACGCCGTAATTTTTTTAAGCGGGTGCCATTTGAAATTTTCGAAAAAAATGACAACATGCGAAGTTTAATCAAAAATTATTTTTTTTCCATAAATTACCCGAAAAAAAATTATGTGAAGGTATACGAGGTCTTAACCTGTACCTCAATTCAAGATTTAGGCGCCGGCGTCAATTAGTTTCTCTACAAAACAATCTCAAAAATGGGGCGCAATTTTGAAGAAGGAGTTATAACAGCGAAACCGCTTAAGTAAAGGGTATAACATGTTAGATAAAAAAATAAGTACTCTTCGAGCACTTTCCAAATCTGCAATAAAAAATAGGACATTCCATTTAAAAAAACATAAGTTTGGTACGCCACTGGAGTACGGCACGCCACTGATGATTATAAATATTTTTGAAACAAAGCGACGGTAATTATGCACTACATTGCTCTTAGATTTTTTTCGATAGCTTTTATCGTAAAGGAGCTATGGTCCGAGGCGTCTTAAGTGCCACACCCGGTATATATATATATATATATATATATATATATATATATATATATATATATATATATATATATATATATATATATATATATATATATATATATATATATATATATATATATATATATATATATATATATATATATAAGTTAAAAGTATATAACGCTTAGATGTGAGGGTGATTAATATTTACCGAGATGTAGCGAAAAAATGCAGGAATTACTTTATTTGTGAATAGTTTTGGAATAATAATAGTAACAGTAGAATGAATTTAGTTTGAAGAACATTTCCATAATGTTGATATCACTGGTCGGCATGAAAATCGGCCCTGACACCATTCCTGCTGATTCTTATGTAAAATAACCTCCTGAATCCGAATATGACCCCCGTTTTCCCCCATCACCCACCGTTTTCGGGGGAGGCCCCCCCACCTATTTTTATCACTTTTCGATAATTTGGAGGGATGAAATGGATTATTTTAGCCTTTACGTTTATTTTGAGGGGCTAGAGTGGTGAAAAGTTCCAAAACATGAACATTTGTAGCAAGGAGGTAGATTTGGGGGGGGGGGGATTTGCCCCCTTAAATTGTAAAAGAATCCTTGAAATTATGATCGATTTTTTCGTTTTTTTCGCAGTTGTTTCACTTATTTTCTACATATTCCAGCTTCCATTCCCCCTCATCCTCCCCCAAACAATAAAAATATATAGCAACAATATATAGCAACAATAATAAAAATATATAGCAACAGTTCGGAAGATTCACTGTACCACGCTGGCGCTCTCAATACCTCGCGCGCACAGGTTTGCCTAGGAATTTTCATGCTTTGACAGGTTTAAACTTGCATTGCTCTTGTCACTATAGACCTGCACTGTAATCCTTATCTTCCCTAAGTACATCTCTAGCGATCGTAGAGTCAACTTGTCGGTGCTCTAGGCGGGGATTCTGTGTTTCCAAGTTGTTTAAATTGTGTATAACGGTAGAGTGTGAGTTGTGATTAATATCGAACATTTATTTACTGTTTAATTATGCCACGCGAGTGTAAAAATCATCCCGATTGCTTCTGCTATGTTTTCGGGGAATTGACTTTAAAAGCGCAACGAAACCCCCTTTCTCCGCTTCTTAAAACTGCTTATAAATTTTACTTTGATTGCCAAGTTGGCGATCAGGACAAGAATTGGGCTCCAACAGTTTGCTGCACTACTTGTTACAGTAGCTTGACCAAATGGCTCAAAGGTACCCGTAAATCAATGCCATTTGCTGTGCCCATGGTTTGGCGCGAACCTCGCTGTCATCTCACAGATTGTTACTTTTGTATGACTTCCACCGTCGGGTTATCTAGCAAAAGTAAGCATACAATTCAGTATCCTAATATCCCTTCAGCTCTAAGACCAGTTCCTCACAACGAATCTTTGCCAATCCCAGTGCCCCCAAAAACCTATACTCTAGAGCCAGAAACGGATTTGAAAGACTTTGAGCCACAGCCTGGACCATCTTATGATACGTTCACCGATGATGAAGAGTGTTCTGCTGATTCAGCTCATCGAAAACCTTACCTCGTTACTCAGTCGGAATTGAATGATCTCGTCAGGGAATTGGAGTTACCTAAGAGTAAATCTCAACTTCTTGGATCTCGACTTCAGCAGTGGAATCTCTTAGAAAAGGGTGTAAAAATCTCTTCTTACAGGACTAGGCAGTCAACCCTGAAATTACTTTTTTCGGCAGATGAAGGCTTAGTGTTCTACCCTAATTCAAATGCATTGATGATAAAACTGAAGATGCCATGTGACCCAGACAAATGGAGACTGTTTATAGACTCATCAAAGACAAGCTTGAAAGTTGTCCTATTGGCCAATGGGAATGAGTTACCATCACTCCCGGTTGCATACTCTGTGGATATGAAGGAGACGTACGAAAACATCAGCCGGATCCTTAATAAAATCAAATACCATGATTTTAATTAGAAACTTTGCGCTGACTTAAAAGTTGTTGCTCTACTCATGGGCCTGCAATCGGGCTTCACAAAATACTGCTGCTTCCTATGCGAATGGGACAGCCGAGCCCGAGACAAACATTACATCGTACGGAACTGGCCTCTGCGAGAAAGTTTTACTCCCGGTCAGAAAAACGTCGCTAAGGATCCTCTGGTCCCGAAGGAAAATATTTACTTGCCGCCTTTGCACATCAAACTCGGATTGATCAAACAGTTTGTGAAAGCAATGGACAAGATCGGTGATGCATTTCAATTTTTGAAAACTAGATTCACTCGGCTTAGTGAGGCTAAAATCAAGGAAGGAATTTTCGTGGGCCCCCAGATTAGACAACTTTTCCAAGATTCGACGTTTATTGAACACCTGAATCGAAAAGAAAAACGAGCTTGGATTGCATTCCAAAACGTGTGTGAGAACTTTTTGGGTAACAACAAAAGTGATGATTATGTCGCTCATGTCGAGGAATTGCTGTCAGCATACAAGGCCATGGGGTGTAACATGTCTCTTAAAGTGCACTTCCTTCACTCACACCTGGACTTCTTCCCTGAAAATTTAGGAGCAGTTTCGGATGAACACGGGGAACGGTTTCATCAAGACATCTCTAAGTTCGAGAGGAGATTTTCGGGGAAGTGGAATGCGAGCATGTTAGCAGAGTATTGCTGGTTTTTGATACGAGAAACTTCTACCTCAGGGTATAAAAGGAAAGCAAGCACCAAATGAAGGTACTTATCTTAGTTATTTATTATTCTTTACATTTATTATTTTACGTTTTATTTATTATTCTCTACAGCTAAAATAATCCTTTTCACCCCTCCAATGGATGGGGGAAACGGGGGGAGTATTGAGAGCGCCAGCGTGGTACAGTGAATCTTCCGAACTGTTGCTATATATTTTTATTATTGTTGATATATATTTTTATTATTGTTGCTATATATTGTTGCAATATATTATTATTATTTGGGGGTGTTTGGGGAAAGATGAGGGGGAATGGAAGTTTTAATATGTAGAAAATAAGTGAAAAAACTGCGAAAAAAAAGGAAAATTTTTAATGATAATTTTTAATGATTTTTTTACAATTTAATGAGGCAAATCCCCCCCTAAATCTACCTTCTTGCTACAAATGTTCATGTTTTGGAACTTTTCACCTCTCTAGCCCCTCAGAAGAAATGGAACGGCTAAAATAATCCTTTTCATCCCTCCAAATGATCGAAAAGTGATAAAAATAGGTTGGGGGGCCGTCCCCGAAAAGGGTGGGTGATGGGGGAAAACGGAGGTCATATTCGGATTCAGGAGGTCATTTTACATAAGAATCAGCAGGAATGGTGTCAGGGCTCGAAAAAATTTTTTTTTTGCAGGCCAGTGTATATAAATCATCATATCTTTAACGGGGAAAGTGCTAGGATGGACACATCACCATTTTTTAATAAGTACCTGCTAAGTTTAGATAGTATTAATTACAAATCGTTCAATTTATGGAAATTAAAAAAACTTCAACCAAACCAGAGAGTGTTAGAGTATTTTGGGTATGTGCTATTTAGGATTTGTATATCGGTGGAGGTGTGGACATTTGCAGGGGTTTCTGGTTACCGGCAAGTGCTCTCATTTCCGGTCAATCGGGATCAATTGCTAATCAGTGTTTATACCTTGTACAAAAGCAGATTACAATCAATACTGAGTAAATTATGGGAGTGTATCATTCTAGTTTATCTGACTGATATTACAACCTTCTCATTAAAATCATCATTGAGTTTTTTTTACATATACTGTATATAAATGGAAATATTTTATTTTTCATTGAACTATTGTAATTGACACACTCAGATGTAGTTGCACCTAATACGTTGAATTTAAGTTCAAAATGACAATGTCAATGTCACTTGTCACTTTGAACTAGAGTTGAATTCTACGCGTTAAGTGCAACTGACCCTTGTTATGAGGATCTGTTAATTGATTAAGATCATTTCTACCTGATAAAATTATTAAATGCATTTAAAAAAGTGTTATCGCAGGAAAAATATTCCTTAACATAGTGTTACTTCTTGTAAATGCGTGTGAAATACATGTTACTATAAAAATATAGCGGATAGGTTGTAATGACCCTTACGTATTCACAGCTTATAAGTATATCGTACATTATCAGTTAAAAATACTCCCTTAATTATCGCAGACATGTAACTACATATAGCTTCTTACAACTTTGAAAAATGTCTTTCTTCAACACTTCGAGCCCCGTCCCACGACAGTTAGCACAGTCTTTAAAATATCACTTACTAGAACTACAACGCTTGAAATGCGAAAATATTTTGATATATGTGTAATATCCGCTATATACAGGGATATTTTCAGATATTCGTCGTATTTGAAAAATGTTCAAATTGAAGCTATAAACGAGTGTTTTCCACTCCCAAATTAAACATGAAGTGAAATTTCAGGATCGCAATTTTACTTCATGCGCCACGCGTATAAAACACTGATTTCAAGTGAAGTTCAAAATATACTACTAAAGCAGTACGGTAAAGATATTTCGACTCGGGTGCATGAAAATCGGCCCACCCTTTATTTATTTTTAAATAAATATAAATAATATCACTTTAGCAATACTGCGAAAAAAGCTTTTGGTATTTTAGTCTATCAGAGCGTAGAAAAAAAGAACATATGGTACTTATCAGTTTATTTAATGATCAATAATCATCACAAATGAAATTTAAAGGTATGGTGTCTATTAGACAATGTGCATAAAGTATCAAAATGGTTACGTTCTTCTACTGTTTTTCTTTTTTTGATTTGATCTTCAGTGGATGTGAGAATAAACCCACTAAAGGTTGTTGTGTTTATTATAGTTTTACATGCTGTAGATTGTGCAAATGCAAATTGTGCTCTTGTGGAAGATTGTCGAAGCTAGTGTATGTGGCCAAAGTGATATTTTAAAGACTTCATGTGAAAAAATAAATGCAAGGGTAATGTATCCGGAATTAAAAGGTTAGTTCGTTGCACTGCAATTCTGTGCAAAGAGCATTGATAAACAAAGTGCATACGCGGTGCTTTCAACCTACTTTTTTGTATCTTAGATTTGAGCTTCACATGGAGTTTTATCGTAAAATTTCAAAAGTATTATTTGTAGTTTTCCAACAGTAATTTTATTATGAAAAACAAAAAGAAAACATGGGTGGGCCGTATATTATAAGCATGGCGCATGGAGTACAATTTCGAGTTTATAGAAGCCTGAAAATTTGGTAGTTCTAGTAAGTGCATTTTTAAAGACTGTGCCACTAGACGTGGGACGGGGCTCGTATTTTATAAATAGTTTTTGGAGGCATTTAATTATTATTGAGTAGATGTTATTATTACACAATTTCAGGAATATATTAAACATTAAAATTTAATTTGAAGGCTTCGTTTAACTTCCTTTAACAATTCAAGAAATATCGATGCTTACGTCCTACGACAATTATTTCCTATAGAAGAAACATTCAACAGGAATGTTCATTTTCCACTCAAAACATGTTATTATTTAAGAGATCGATTTAACAGCGTTTAAATATAAATTGAAAGTGCATTTTTCAGATTGAAATTGAATTTATAGTGAGGGGTGTATGTGGCGTGGAATATCTGGGAGGTAGATCAATACTTGTTTAATAAGTAAGGCGGGTGATGGGAAGGGGGTGGTTACGGGGAGGCGACCACGAAATGTGTGTACTTGTTGCTCAGTTAAGCAGTGCAGTAATAAATGGAAGCGATGCGCTGCAGATGCTACTCTGGGATTTTACTTCCTTTCGTTTTCTGAAGTAATCGATGCTATTTTCCTGAGGAAACTACAACTTTTGCAGGAAATCAGGAAGTTTTAATGTGGAATAGAAACTGCGTTTATTTAATTTATTGAGGAAGCTGTTGGTTTTGTAAGTTTAAAAGAAAAAGACATGAAAAAATGCGCTATATTTCATCGCTGGAATTGTACAAAGAAATGGGAGATATGGCTGTCAAGATATTAGAAAATAGTTGTTTGAATTCGTTTGTGTAAGACAAATTAGGAGCAGATTGCGAAAATTATCACACATTTACATTATATTTTATGAATAAATATTGCCCATGGACATGGGCGCCCGCACATATAGCCAAGGGGGGCACCCCCCCGGGGGATTTCGTCTTAGGTGGCCCATTAAATTTCACAAATTATATGTGAGGTAAAATAATGTTATGGTAAAATAAATTTATATATTTTAATATACAGGGCATAACTAATTTCTAGATTAGAAAAGAGAAAGTGAAAAAAAAAAAACGTCAAAAGTTTCGAATTGAACGATTTTCAAAAACAATTGCCTGAAAATTAACAGCGTATGTATTGAGATATGTATACTATTCATTATATGATATAGTTTTTTATTATGTTATGTTTCTCTGTTAACTTCATAATTATTGTACGTTTCTTATTCTTGTACAGCGGTCGAAATCAAACACAATTGTAGAACATTGTCAGCAATTTTGAGAAATATTCAATTGAGTTAAGATTGTAGAAAGATTTAATGTTTAGAGTTTAGGAAAATTATCAACTGTTAAGCTATTTGTTGAAATTAAGCAAAGCGATGTAAATAAAAACAGTATCATTCATTAAATGTATATAAAATATTAATATTACAATACAGTTTTTTTTTTCAATTAAGTGTACTTTTACATATTTCATAAAAACATTATAAAAATTATTCAACATAACATCAAATTTTAATTAATTAATTAAATTGAAGATATTTGTACAATTGTCCGATAGTTATTGAAGTGCAATAAAATTGATTGAACATTTTATAAGTTAATGAAATCCTAGAAAAATCACTAAAACTTATAAAAACCACAAACATTAGTTGAAATAGGAATATCTTCGAAAATAATTGATAAAAAACATTAAAAAAAATAAATTTATGAAAACGATAAAAATCATGAGTCAGAAAAATTATGGAATGGAATTGAATAGAATAAACCTTTATTTTCAGAATGAAAAGTTACATTTACAAACTAATTGAATAATTATTGAAAATTGAATAAATCAACAAAATAGACATGACGAATCGAATATTATATTACTCCTATAAAAATCAAACAAAATTTTAGCAGGATTTCAATTATTAATACAGAGAGCTTTTTTTGAATTACAGTGTATATTCTGTAAATCTTTACATATACGTTGTTTTTTTAAAGAGTTTAATTTAAAGCTTTAATCGAGTATTTTCCACTCCCAGATTAAGCATGAATCAAACTTCGAGTTTAGAAAAGCCTGAATATTTGGACTGGTCGAGTAGCGAAGCGGAAATAATATCTGTTTTTATAAATTCAGATATAATTTTGATTGAATAAAGTTCCCATTTATTACAAACTTCCTGATTTTATTTCTTGTCCACCCACAATCCTGATCAAAATGAATAAGAAAGAAAGAACAACAAACGATAATACATATTGACACAAGCAACAAACTTGTTAGATAAATAAAATGGTTACTACATACACAACACAACGTACAATTAAAAATAGAAATTATAAATTTGTATAACACCGGGGGCCGAACCACTACAATTGTTATACCAATTAATTCCTTATCAACATCTAAACCACTGGAATAGTTGAAAATACAAACATGTTTATTTGACGCATTCAACAGACAGCAAGCATCAATAGGCTTACAACTGTTCCTAAAATAAAGTTGATTTTAATTGAATTAAATAAACTATACTTATAGCATATTATTCTTCAGTGACCTACATAAAAATAGTTTATATACACGTCAAGCTATACTATAACAATAAAAAACTATAAGTAATATACAGAGAGTTGTATGTAACACCAAACATGCTAAAATGTACTCAATGTTAATTTTACTATGTTTGATGTGTACTGAGACGCATCAAAGCATTGAGTGCGACGTCATTGGCTACGATTTCTAATTGTAATATAGTCAACCCAATTTACACCTTCCCTTCAAAACTAAATGTACATTGTCAGATATCGCAAGCAAATGATATTTGCTGTTCTAGCACTTGAAGCAGACGTAGACGAAGAACGGAGAGATTAACATATCAATAATATTTACAAAGAAGGAAAATATTTTTCTGGTAAACTTATACCATGAAGAAAACAGTTCAAGAAATTCCCATGAATCATTTACTTTAAAATTTTCTGATTGACTGATACCATTTATTCAGTGACGGCTCGTCATGGTCGGCAGAGTCGGCAGGGTCGGCCGGGTCGTATATTTGATTAAACAAAAATTATACATTTTTATTTCCTCAGAAATAAATATTGCGCAGTTTTTGTAATAAATATATAGCAGGCTAATATGTAGAAATAATAATAAGCACTCAGCCTAAGGCCGATAAATGTAGAAATTTATTTTAATTTAATATATGTTTACTAAGCAAGATTAATGCAAGCGCTACGTCGTCACAAGTGTCAGTGCACTTCCTGTCGTTACATTTCCCCTGCAGGGTGTACGTACGTCCGCAAATGGTTTACTCGAGTACGGCAAATTTGCCGGGGCCCTACTCGCCGTTCTTCCACACAATATACCGATGCCTGGGTCGATGCCCACTTCAAATTCGGTTACGTTACACATCACAGATTTTTATTCTATAACTAGTGGGTTTATTTACCAATGTATTTCTGATTATTTTCATATTATTTAATTTAAAAGTAAAATAGGTTTACTTTAATACAAATTGGTCATTAAGGCCAACAATTAAACGGTATTAAAAAAAACAGTAAAAACATAATATTCGTCTTTAATTTTATTTAACAAATCAGTACATTTGAATATCGTTAACAAACTGATGTGATTTAAATATGCGAACAATCATTTAATAGTTACCTTATTGTAATTTACAAAATATTACTTCGGTATTTTAGGAGGATTATGTGAAATATATCCGTGTATAACTATAATTATTTAATTATATAACATTATTATGTATTTAATATGTTTAAAAATGTTATTGTAATTCCGATAATATTCTCTTTCTATTTTTTAAAGTCGGGCGAAACTATTTAATTTAAAGTATCGTTCTAGCGAAGGTGTATGTATGGTTCAGTACGGTTGGCCGTTTATTCCCAGTGCGCGTGCGCCAAAATACATTCGGCCGACCCACTTCATTAGATCACGAGCCGTCACTGCATTTATTTCAACCATTTCGAAGCTTAAAAAACAGTTTGTTTGGATAAATTTTATGAGCGATGAGTTAGAAGTCCGTCGATATTATTGGAAGAGATGAAATTAAACAATCTATGTTATGTCGAAGGCTATCCAATAATATCCTTACTATTGTAAAATCATTTAATATTTAAAAATTGTCTGTACATAAGGGTTCTACAAGAATTTAAGTTTAGGTCCTACAAATTCAAACATAAGTTGCCGTATGATAAAATGTTTGTAAAATTACATTTAATATGTTAAATAAAACAACGTAATGTTGCGAAAAATTGTGTTTGCTGATGAAGCGTTTATATCTTCTTACCTTCTATAATTAGTATTTTACTGATTAAATATATAACAACAGTTGATAAGCATTCTGTTTAACTAAAATATTCAAAATACAACATATTGTGGTTAATATAATAATTGAGAAATTAAATTCATTTTTTGACAGGAAGAGTGTACATTGGGTTGACTATATTACCATTATAAATCGTAGGCAATCACATCGTACTCAATGCTTTGATGGGTCCCATTACACATCGAACAAAGGAAAATTTACATTGAGTACATTTTAGCATGTTCGGGCTTACATAAAACTCTCTGTGTATGAATTTTTATTTATTTTATTAAAACTGCTTTCCTGCATTGGATTTGTTAATTTTAGATCAAAATAACATTAATTTAAGCAATTATATATATTTAGATTTACTTGTAATCTCTCTTTAAAGAAGTATTGCTAGATATAAAATGTGGCGCTTAAAAATCGAACTAGGCAGATTTGTAATTATTTAATATTTGGTTTATAAATTTCAGGTAATTCTTATTTAAAGATTAAATTAACTTTAAAAATTATCGTAACGGATCAAAACACGTGTCAGGCAACTGAAAATAAAAATAATAAAAAATACAGGTGTTTTATATCGTTGATATAACTACTGGAGAATTGGCACAAGTGTTTTACTTTACCCAATTTGAAAATTTGGTTCCACTAAGAAAGTAGTAGAACAAGTATCAAATATATATAACTTACGTATAGTTGTCGATTGAAATAAACATGTTTCTACTGCAATTATGAAATGTCTTACTTATGGGTCCTCCACTGATTAGTAAATGTAATTAATATTTTAATTATGTGTCGTTGACATAGAAACTATTCTAGTTTCAGAGTTACAATCCCTATTTCCTAACTGTTTGCACGCATGCGCAGTGGTGTGTGAGCTGGAATGCCTAAATACGACTGAACGTCAGAAATTTCAAAATATTATATGCTGGCTTGCTTCACATACACCGAACAGAGAACTCGTACTGGTCAATTTCGAGGTAAATCAGAACCCCCAACACGTTAAGACCACTCGCGTCAAACGGTCAAAAGTGTCAAATAAAAAAGTGCAGAATTCGATTTTGCATACGTCTATCGCCCTGAAATGCGAGCTGGAATATGTATAGCCGTGCCCGCATCTGATACTAAAAACAAAATGTCAAATTGAAACAGTGCGTGCGTTGCACGTTAAGGTAAAAATGTCGGAAAGTAACGATAATGAGTTTGAACTTACACCCCACAGTAATGTCAATGCTGCGAAAATCGCCAGTTCCAATTTAATACCAAAAACATCGCAGAAAAAAGTATGAAAATGCATCAAATGCGTTTATTGATTGGCGTAAGGAGCAGAAAACGGACTCACATTCAGAAAATGTTCTCGTGGCCTATTTCGGGGAGCTCGCATGAAATTTAGACCGTCTACCTTATGGTCACAGTACTCGATGTTAAGAACCACATTAAATATTAAAAACGATGTGGATATATCGAAGTACGCAAAGTTACGAAGATTTTGTAGGTTGTGTTGACTATGGGAATAATGGGTGCTTGTATAAATTGCAAGTAACTAATATTGAAGATTTAGGTTCAACAGTATTAGTTCAAATCCCAAATACAAAAACAAACGTTTCCAGAAAATTTACAATAACAGGATACTTTTATGACATTTATAAAAAATATGCCGATCTTTGCTCGCAAAATGTTCAGCAAACCTGTTTCTTTCTAAATTATCAAAAAGGAAAATGCACCACACAGAAAATCGGAATTAACAAATTTTGAAATTCAGGTAAGCAGATTGCTGTTTTCATAAAACTTCCTAATTCGGAATTATATACTGGGCATTGCTTTATCAGATCTTCTGTAACAATTCTTGTAGCTAGTGACGAAGACGTAACATCTATAAAACAACACAGAGGGTGGAAATCCACTTCAGTCGCTGAGGAATCTTTGAAAAATAAAAACCATGTAGCAAATAAAATTATAAACTCTATAGAAACAAGTGAACCACCATCCACTTTAAAAACTAACAATTCATGTACTTCAAAAATGTATTTTTTTTTTAAACGGAAAGTACAATTAACACCCCATTTACACAATATCCAAATATGGTCTTCAATAATTGCAATAATATTAAGTTAATTTTAGTTAATAAATGAAATTACTATATTATAAAATTATGTTAGATTTCGTTTTTAAAATAAATGAAAGTGATTTTTGAATACAGTGTATAGTCGTAGAGAAAGTACAGTGTAGAATTCGCATGGTATGACCATTTCCCACTCGTATAAATTGCTGCCTGCGGCTCGTACAGCAAGTTTCATACTCGTGGGAAATGTTATCATTCCATACTCATTGTACAATATACTATTCTCATTTCATTAATGTCAAAAATGTGATTCGCTTGATTTTTTTCGCATGTACGTCACATTACTAAATTTTGTTCGATTTAAGTGACGTTTAAATCTTTGTTTAAATCATTTCTACTTAAGAACAAAGTAAAACAAATATTAAATATACTTGTATTGCATTATAATTGTGGAATTCACACTTCCGCAAAATTCCACAATTATAAATTATATTTTTGCTAAATTCTAAACAATATATTACGATTTATATATTCTATATGTAAGCAGTGTAGGATATTCGGAGATCATAACTTATTTCATTGGTAATTGATTATTTAATTATTAAATCAAATTACTCTAGATAGATTTTTAATAAGATTTTTTATACACATAGAAATAAAAATCACAATAAGTAAATGTTACAAGAACATTAATCTATGTCATCTAGTAGTAGATTTAAAAAAAGTTATTTAAATAAAAAGTTATACGCATTTCAAATTTGTTCAATATTTTAGTTTTTCTCGTATGGCAGAAATCGTCCCAAAAGCGCATACTTTGCATTAAAACTTAGGTGGCTTGCAGTTACAACCTACATAGATCCAAAATTTAGAACATTATTTGAGTTTTGGCCAGCTTTTTAATCATTCTGACCACTCTGGGTCGTAGCGAATATTGTAGCGAATTGCTTACCAACTTTGTATGGTTTGACATAATGTGAATGGTTCTTGAGAATTAAAAAAAATCGTATTTTCTGTGAATCCATGGGAATGGGCATTCGCAGAATCTTTTTTAGAAATGTATTTATTTAATATTGCAATTCTTAAAGTTTTAAAAATAAAAATTAATTATTTTTTAAAAAATAGTAAAACTGAAAAGGGGTTCTAAAGAGTCGATAAATGTAGTAAAAATTTATTGATTTTCGTAAATATGTTCGCGAAAGCAACCCTACACATTTTGACACAGTGAAAATTATCGAATAGTGGTAATAATTGAGACGATCGAAAACACTGACAAAATTAATTAATAATACAGTCATTAATTTCATCAACATTTACAAAATAATCAAATATTCAATCTTTATTTTAAAAGTATTCAAATTGAAGCATTAAACAACGGTTTAAGCATGAAGTAAAATTTCGGGTTTAAAAAAAACAGAAAATTTGGTTTAGTAAAATTTTGAGTTTAGAAAAGTTTGTAAATGATGGTTTGGTTTTCAGGCTAGTCTAAATTCGAAATTTTACTGCATGCTTAATCTGGGAGTGGAGACACTCATTAAATGTATTACATTGAATGTTATTATAAAAACAATTAAATCCTAAGTAATGTCCTGTATAAGCTCTTTATTGTTTATAATCTTCATTTAGAAGACCATAGATAAAACTTGTAAGAACAAACCATGTTTATAGAATGCTTAATTTGCAGGATTATTATCAAATATTACTTGCAATACGAGTATTATTTGAATAATTACTTACACCTGACCATCCGTACGGTAGAAAACCTCGATGCTCCGACCAATTTTCAGACTTGACGTAAAACAGACCTGCAGTCATCACGAAGACCCAAATACTCAAATTGATGACGTTGAGGACGTTGTTGAAGATCAGGGATTTTTTCACACCCGCCACCAACAGTAACATCATCAGCAATGTTATGACGAACGCCAAAAAATCTGGTGGTCTTCCTACAACAAATATAATACAATTTAATAATTTTAAACCTTTATTACAGTAGCCTCTTTCCCACAATTTTTATATTTTTCAGATTTTGAAACAAAAAATATTCATTCCATTTCTAAAGCCTATTCAGTTTTATTTATGATATAGTACAGCAGTGGTTCTTAATGAGTATTTCGCAGAACGCCGGTGCTCAATAAACTAGTCATAATGTGAAAAATATAACGATTATTAAGGCGAAATGAAACGAAATAGTCAAATTAATTGTTTTATTTTACCACTGTATTCCGCATATATTTTGTAAGCCTAGAAGTATCCCGCAATTTGGAGCATTATATGGTGTAGCTAACGATATTTTTTAATAGTTATCATCACTTTGTTTATTGGTATTCTGAAAAGTTCCGTTGTAGTCTTTGATTTTAGATGTTTTAACCCCGAAATGTATCTTTTTTCCAGTCTCCAAGCAGCATCTAATATCCAAATTTTAGTTTTTAGATTTGTTTCCAAACTCGTATATCTAGACCAGCCATACGCTAAGCGTGTTCCGCGAAACCCCAGGGTTCCGCGATACCCCTGTAGGGGTTCCGCAAGAATTTAGAAAAAAAATTCAAAACACCTCTCTGGTCGACTGTTCTGACGCCGCTTATCACGATTCAGCTGAATTTAGTCGCCTCGTACAATTTTACTATGCCGCCATCGCCGATATCTACTTGTAAGCGCGTAGTCGCTTTGATAGAAGCCGCCTCTGAGATTAGACGCTATAATTGTGAACAAGCGACTTTCGGCTCTAACTTCAAAATGTAAAGTCGAGATTGTCTACACTGCTTTTTTTGTATTTCTATTTTTATTTCGGCTTTTTGTTTATCAAAGGCGCCGACTCGAGTATTTTTGAGAATGTTCGAGATCGAGGCTAGGACTATAAAAGCAACGATCGCGCCTACACACTCAGTCAGTCGACGATTAGCGTTCGCAGCGATAAGTACCTACCTGATAGAAAAAAGTGTTTATTGTTCTACTGCTGTATTCTGATTGTATCAGTTTTGTACATTTATTCTTTGGACTAAACTCTTCTACGCAGTAACGATCGTGCATTATTTTGACCCCACCATCCTGACATGTAACATTATTAATAAAGAAGAATGGAACGTTGGCTTGAAGGCGTTAAACGTGTTGCAACAACAACTTCTAACGAAGCCGAATGTTCAAAAGCAGTACGCGCGGAGTATACAGCAATTACCGATCCAGACGATGATGCAACGACGTCAAGTTCCACGGTTTCAAAGGCGAAAAAAACGAAGTATAATGAATCATATATCAGTTTCGGATTTGTTGATTCCAACGGCTCATCTCTCTGCATGTTATGTAGTAAACTGCTTCCTAATAGTACCATGGCACCTGCCAAGTTGCGCCGGCATTTAGAAACTGTACACCCCGAGTCTAAAGACAAGAATAAAGAATTTTTTTTACGTAAGAAAGAACAGTTATTGGAAAGTAAAAAATCTATAATGCATGTAAACCAAACAATTAATAAAAGGCCACGGAGGCATCATATTTAGTTAGCTATGGCATTGCACAAGCAAGTGAAGGGCACACTATTGCTGAGAATTTAATAAAACCATGTGTGTTAGACATAACAAAATGTATGCTCGATGAAAAATCTGCAAAGCATCTTTCTACTGTGCCGCTATCCGCCCACAAAACACTACCGGAAAAGACATTTTTAATAGAATAAATATATTTTTTGAGCAAAATATTCTCAGTTGGAACGATTGCATTGACATTTGTACAAATGGGGCCAATACGATGGTGGGTATGAATAAAAAATAAAGCGCCTAATTGTATTTCCAGCCATTGACAAGCACTGGCAATGAAGCAAATGCCGTAAAATCTAAAACTAGTTATGGATGAAGCGGTAAAAATAATTAATTTTATCAAATCACGACCACTACAATCCCGATTGTTCTCATTATTGTGTGAAGATTATGGCAGCAAACATAAAACACTGCTGGTCCATACAGAAGTGCGATGGCTGTCTCGGAGTAAAACTTTAACAAGGCTATTTGAACTTAGAGCCGAGTTACAAATATTTCTTTCAGATACTTCATTTAATTTGAAAGACCGTTTGTATATTAAAACTTGGTTATTCCGACTGTCTTTTATGGCGGATATCTTTCAAAAACTGAACGAATTAAATTAATCATTGCAAGGTAAACAGACAACAGTGTTCCAGGCCTGTAACAAAATACCTGCCTTCAAAAGAAAATTAGATATTTGGATTTTTTGCGTTGGAAAAAGAGAAATAGAAAGCTTTACGTCACTCAGTGAGTTTGTTAGCGATAACGACGTAGAAATGTTTCAAGATGATGTATTTGAAGAATTGGTCCAATATCTCACTTCGATGCGCGCATCTTTTGAGAAGTATTTTCCCGAAGAACAGAATACCAAAATGAAACTGAATTCATGGATTTATAATCCTTTTTTACCCAACTTACAAAAGCCCGAATGTATGTCAAACGAGATATATGAATCTCTTTTAGAAATGTCATCAACACTAGTATGGAGTCACTGTTCAAAACGACGATTCTCAACGATTTTTGGTGCAGAATCCGTGATGAATGCTTGCCAAAATAGCTCAGAATTTTCTTCTCCCGTTCCCAACAACATATTTGTGCGAAACAGGATTCTCAACCTATGCAGCCACGAAAAGAAAATACCGCAATAGACTCTACGCCGAATCTGATACGAGACTTTAACTGTCCTCTATCAAACCTGATGTCAACCAATTGATGAAAAATAAAAAACAGTTTCATACCTCCCATTAGATAGATTTGTTTTCTTTTTTAATATTTTATATTATTATACTTGGTATGTAAGTAAGTAACAAGTAACTGTTACATGTTACTTTTATTATGCTTATTAATAAAGAATTCACTTTTAAAAACTATTGTTATATTGTAGGGTTCCGTCAAGTATTTCGCTTTCCAAAAGGGTTCCATCATCAAAAAATATTGAGAATCGCTGATCTAGACTATACTCTGGGCAACTAAAGTTTAGACTCTAGTGTCTAAGCGGGATCCTAGACAGTCGATTCTGGACTATCGACGATCGTGTGAGGTCTGGATTGCATTCTGTGGACTATAGTCTAAGGACTAATCCCTTAGCTTTAGTCTCTAAACAAGTTTCAAGTTTCTAGGTTTCAGGTCTCTAATAATCTCTATACTCAAGATACGAGACGTTGTATACTGGACGCTTAACTCAGCATCTGACAAGTGAATTTATAACACATGTTCTGACAGGTGAGGTCTGAGAAACCTCTCTTTACAAATGGCTATTAGAATTTAGGACTTCGTAAAAATAAAAAGAGTAAACAAAAATGTATGTTATGGTTACCTGTAGAATCAAACACAAATTGATAAAATACCACTTTCAATTTATTATATGTAGATCTACAAAAAAAAAATGTTTAAAGAATTTTGTCATGCTTTCAGGTGTTGGGGTCTGTCAGATCTCTCGTGTCAAATGCCGGGTTAAGTCAAGACTATGATTTCAGGACACTAAATCATTGACGCTAATCTAAAATTAGGTTTAGGACTCTAATCTTGTATCCAGATGCTTCACTGTCGATTCTAAACTCTATAACTTTCGAAACATAGCTTTCCGTTCAAACACAATCAAAATAGGAACAAACAACATTAAATTGAGAATAAGTAATTTCAAATTGGGAGTAGGCAAATTTTATATAAGAAATAAGTTATATCTTTTAAATTTGGAGCATTAGGAATGTATTTTTGAATGTTAGTTACATACTTTCCACACTAAGAACTTGCTTGATCAACTTTTAAAGATGCTATCAAGCTGATCTGTCTAGATATACACATTGTAGGTTGTAAAGGCAGATTCAATATTTGACAAATTTCGTTTAGACTTAATCAACCTGAAACATATAATTAAAATATTTTCCGACATTCATTGTTTTTTAAAAGAGTTCAATTTAAAGCTTTAAACAAGTATTATCCACTCCCAGGTTAGGCATAAAGTAAAATTTCGAATTTAGAAAAGCCTGAAAATTTGGTTTGGTCGCGTTTGGTTTTAAGGTGAAGTTAAAATATACGTCTGTAGCATACTGGTTAAGTAGCATATTTCGAACTTCACAAAATGTCAATGTTTTATACACATGGAGCATACAGCAAAAGTTTGAGTTTAGAAAAGCCTGGACATTTGGTTTGGTCGCCCCGCTTCATGCTTAACCTGGGAGTGGAAATCACTCGTTTAAAGCTTTAAGTTGAACTCTAAAAAAAAAAAAAAACAACGAATATCTGAAGATTTACAGCATATACGTTGTAATTGCGATATGTATACTTAAAAGAAAAACTCCATGTATAGCGTTTTTCAAAAGTAAGTAGTATTTTAAACTACTCATATCGTGGCTGATTTTTGTGATTTTTGAAAATAAAGACAGTATCAGGTTACAGGGAAAACGGTTTTTTTTTTATTATAACCTTTTGATTGCCACAGCAAAAAATGTGTTTAAAAACACTTGCATGGAAAATAATGCAATTTTCATCACAGGCTTTTCACATTAGAACACAATTTCATTTGTGAATAGAAATGGTTTTGCCTCTGCAAACTCGCAATGAACTTGTCTTATGTTATTAGGAATGTGAACGGAGTTTCTCGGCAGGCTTTCGACAGTTTTGTACCCGTAACGGCCTTAGCGCTGACCCATGCACGTGAAGAGCTTTTCAAAAGCTAGTAGCAAAATTTGAAGAAAGTGGTTCTGTTATGGATAAAAAAAAATCTGGAAAATCCTTTGTGGCAACAGATGTTGCAATTGCTGAATTAAAATTTAGCAAATGAAAACGAATATGGAACTAGATTTACAGTATTGAAGAAAGGTTACTTCTTGTTTAAGAAAAAAATGGCGGCCACAGACAAAATTTTTAATAAATCCCATGTCTTTCTGTATAGGCATTTTTAATTTTCAAATTAATCAATGATTAATAAAAATATCATTATTTTAAAATACGACTCACATTTGAAAAAACCCTATATATCCCTCACATTCAAATATACTTAAAATCTAGAAGATGGATATAAAACATTTAAAATTATTATTGTTTCTGTTATTTTTGTTAAATTATTTAAACTGATTAATTCTTTAATAATATTTGTTCAGTCCAAATTTAGAATTGCTTATTCAAAATTGGGTGTTATTTATATTCTTTATATCTCCAGATACTATAGTTTAACCAAAGACAATTAAATAGACAATTATATGCAATAAAAGATTTACTGAGAGAGGGTTTTTGGAATCTAGGAGGCGGTAGATGTGAGCGGTGTTACCGAAAAAGACAAGCTATCCATGACGACAAAGATCAAAATATGTACATGGAATGCTAGAACGATGGCTCAGGCAGGGATCATTTACAACGCTATCCAGGAGATGGAAAGATTGGGCGTGGCGATTTTGGGAGTGAGTGAGATGCGTTGGACAGGGGCAAACTATTTTGATGTCAATGAGCATCGAGTATACTACCTACGGATGTCAACCGGTGAACACAGATATAGGCCCGGTCGTATAAAGCTTTGTCAACTCCATTATTAGCTAACATCTTGTCAGATTTAACAACATGTTAACATTATGTCAAATTTTATGTAGTTTTATAATAGTTATTTACAAAACAAGTGCGGGAAAACAATTATTCCGAGTGAACGCATTTTTGATGCACAAGCGACGAAGAAGCGAGTGCCTTTAAATGCTTGAACTCGGGAAAAATGTTCAGCTAACAGAACAGGTCCACTGCAAAAAGTCCATGTTACCTGATTCTGAAAATGTTATTGATGACTGTACTACAAAATCGTAAATGTATAACTTTGATGCTTGTTCGCCAAAATAGACATGAAACTATTTTATTTATTTTTATCTATAACATATTTGCGTAATTTAGGAGATTTAAATCTTAAATAATTATTATATTGAGTTATTGTGAAAATAGAACGAGTGGTAATATCGTAAATAATAGCGTTGAAGAGTGCTAACTATTTATATCAGACCTCAAATAATAATCGAGTTGTGTAAATTGCGGTGAACGCTCCAAGTCCAAGAGATGACAGACGGAGACAAACGTGGTGTAAACTCAGTGCAGAGTAATAGTAGCAATTTGTATTCTGAATTTCTTTCTGCACTTAGGCCATAATTTCATTAGGGCTGCTACACAAGAGACCGTGTCTGCTACTCCTTTGTAGGATATTAAGTTCATAAATATATCTTTGTACCTCTCACTTACAATAATTAGATGGCAAGGGATGGTAATAAGAAGATTTTTGTACAAGGGGTTTAATCATTGATAGATTTTATTATTAAAAAAATTAGATATGTACTGTGAATATCTTCAATCAATTTCTCATTTACTCTGTGGTGAACATTTTAAACAACTACGAATTATTGAATAATAGTTTCATCACAGTTTTTACTATGAAATATTAATTGAAACACTTGGCATTGTTTCTCTGAATCAAAAAAAAAACAATACCAAATGTTTTAATTATTAGTTCATAGCGGAGCTGGGACGAATCCTCATAAAAAGGATTCGAATCACGAATCCGAATCACCTATTATAATTCCAATCACGAATACTCGTATAAAGGATTCGTAAGAGATAAATATGATAGTTGTGACTGTGACTAAAGATGTGTTTGTGTGTTTTTGAACTTCGCTTCAAATCAGTGTTTTGTATGCGTGGCACATGGAGTAGGTTAGGAAGGTTTGGTCGCGTAGCGCGTAGCTACTTCATGCTTAACCTGGGAGTGGAATCACTCGATCAAAACTTCAAATTGAACTTTATTATAAAATCGACGAATGTCTGAAAATTACGTAAATAAAAAATTCACTGAATATCATTAAAACCGGGAAAGTCAGAAAAAAGTCATAGAATTTTATTCAAATTGACCAAAACACTAAAAAAATTGATTTAATTAAATTTGTCAAAACCAACAGGCATCATAAAAATTACAAAACATGTAAATATTTAAAAAACTAACTTAAATATTGACAAAAACAATAAAAACAATTTAACAAAATAAGGGTTTCCCACAGAAGCAGGGTCAGGGAAAAAATCTTGAATCAGGGAAATGTCGGAAAAATTTAACATTTCAGATTGTGGCTACCGTATCAGTTTTACTTCAAATAATATTAAACAAAATTTTAAATACTATGTTATTGTCTTTATATACATTTTCAGTCATATAATATTCTTATCAAAGCAGTCAGTTTGAAGTTTTAAACGAGCGTTTCCACTCCCAGACTAAGCATGAAGTAAAATTTCGAGTTTAGAAAAGCCTCGCGTAGAAAATTTATCGAGGGTCGCTCAGCGACCCGAGACAAATTTTCACGGGGCTTTTCTAAACTCGAAATTTTACTTCATGCGCCACTCATATAAAACATTGAAATAATATTATTATTATTTGTAAAAGGTGAATATTGATAATTTCATAACCGTCATTGAACTATGGACTTAATGTCGGCTGACGCCAATTTATGTCAACTGCCACTATAGTTCAAATATCAATTAATGCATATGTTAACTGTCATAGATAACTTAACCTAACCTAACTGTCAAAATACAAGCAATGCGCTAGAAATATCAAAAAGTCACACACAATGTGGATATTACGTTAAAAAGTGATGAAACTTCAAGAGTTACGTTAGTTAGGTTAGGTTAGGTTACATTTCGCTTGGACAAGTTCGGTTAGGTTAGATATCACTCTGTGAAATGAGGTTAGGTTAGACTAAATGACTAAATTTCAGCTCACGCCAACTTATGTCAACTGTCACTATAGTTAAAATGGCGGTTAATGCCTACGTCAACTGTCATTGTATCAACTGTCATTATAGTTCAAATGCCGGTTACTGCATACGTCAACTGTCATTATATTAACTGTCATTATTGTAATTATGTCGATAACCGCCGACTTATGTAATTGTAGTTCAAATACAGGCTAATGCCGATCTACATGTAGGTTAACTGTCATTATAGCCCAAATGCCGGCCAACACCGACTTGTCTTGTTGTCAACTTATATCATATGTCGTTTTTTTTTAAACTAGATTATCATCTTAAAAAATATGTTTAGTCATTTAATGTTCTCACTCAAGCATTCCGTTTGACGTTTTGAACGAGCATTTCCACTCCTAGACTAAGCATAATGTAAAATGTCGTGTTTAGAAAAGCCTAAACATTTGGTTTGGTTACGTAGAGCATAGCGCTACGCGAACAAACCAAATTTTTAGGCTTTTCTAAACTCGAAATTTTACTTTATGCACCACGCGTATAAAACAGTTATATAACGAGAAGTTTAAAAACACACAAAACAAATTTTTCATGTTAATCCTCACAATTAATTCGAATTATTTTTGACGATTCAAATCCTTTTGTGAGTATTTAAATCCTTTTTTAAGTATTTAAATCCGATCTTAAGTATTTGAATCCTTTTATAAATATTCGAATCCTTTTATAAGGATTCGAATCATTTGCATTTGGATTTGAATAGAAATCCTCTTAAAAAAATGTAACGAATTCGGATCACGGATCCAGTTTACCTCTAATCCTCTAAAATGATTCGAATCCTGCCCAGCTCTGGTTAATAGTAAGAACTGTGAAGATAAATAAAAGTATACTCGTTCTTAGCCTTTAAAGAAGATAATGATATAAGCTTTTTCTATAATCCTCTGATATAAAAATACGAATAACAGAGGAGAAAGAGAAATGAAGATATAAGAAATGTAAAGAGAGAAAGAGAGAGAACATTTAAAAAAATATGAATTGAATTGAGTATATACATTTAATGTATCTTGAACAAGTTTCTCATCTTTCAAGTGGTGAAACATATTTAACTATGATTTGAAAAAGAAAACACTTAGTTAAATTTCACTAATGTTATTGAAATTTTACCAGGTGTTTTCTTTTTGAAATCATATATTTAATGTAGTTAAAACAGTGTTATTTCATTACAGTATAATTTCTTTGCGGATAAACAAATCATTGTAAAACATTGTAAAACACTACATTGTAAAACCAACTTAAATTTTTCATGATTGGTACTCTCAATCTCAAGGTAGAAGAAAGTAAAGAGTTTTAATCTTCCTTACCAAATATGGATCCTACACTACTGGAAATCGAAGTGCTGATCGCCCCGTTAGCCATGGAGTCGAAGCAGGCGCTGAGGGCACAAGCACACGCGCTGGTGCCGATTAGGTACTCTAGGATCATATTCCAACCGATGACGAAGGCTATGAACTCGCCAACCGTCACATAGGAATACATATACGCTGAGCCGGTCGTGTGTGGAACTCGTACACCGAATTCCGCGTAACACGCACCTAAAAAAAATTATAGAAAAAATATTTCAACACATTGTACATGATTACTTCAAAACCATGCGAATCCCGCCCACCGCTCCTATGCAAATCACATGGTTTTGAAGTAATTATAAATCAATCAATTTTGTTTTGATGTTTAACCGACCGCACTACCGTGTGAAGGGTGAATTAAATTTGTGTTCAGTATTCCGGCACCGAATACCCGCGGCATCAAATAGGCTTGATAAAGTCATAAATGTTCAGTATTCCTCAGTACTGGTCCAGGACCACACTGACAAGGACTCTGAAGTTCGAAACGCGTTTATGGGTATCCGGTGCCGAAATATTAAACACAAATTCAATTTTGATATTTGTTTTCTGTTATCATAAACAAAGTTCTGCTCATTCCCCTGCTTACGAGCCGCTCTCATCGCTGATAACTAGTATTCGAAACTTACTTATCTTTTAAGAATTGTATTTTTTCACAAAAACATTAAACACTTTTACTACTGTTTGACCGAGTTTTTAGCTCGTTTTTGTCAAAACACAGCAAAGGCGCCATCCGCCCAGCTGTAATCTTATATCTGTTCTAGTATGGCGAACGCCTCCGTGGTTAGCGCGTATTTTATACTGCCCTGGCACCGGAAGATGCGAGCGAGAAAATGTCTTACGTCCTCTGCAACGGGATCTGTTTAGGTTCTAAGAAATTAGCATGCTTATCATAGCACGGTCACCGAGAAACTGTCCTGATTTCCGTGAGGAACCCATGAAGATTGTCGGAAAGCAGGTTCCGCCTAACAGTAAGCAGGCCCAGGGGACTTTGTGAACCTGGATCCTTTATTTTCACTTGCTTTTTAGTAATGACGAAATCGGTTAGAAGACCATCCCATGACACCCTGGCTAAGCAGTTGATGCTCCATGCAAAACTCGACAAAAAAGACATTGAACTCCTGACTATTGGTCACTTATTGAGAATCATCAGGGCATACTCTCCAACTCCGCCCGCCCACTGGTTCAAGATGTAAATATTGAACAACTCATTTCTCTCCTCGTCTTCGAGGAGGATACGGACTCTATGAAGTGCATTGATGAAACTCCACAACCATCCTCCAAAAAACAAAAAAAAAAACAACAACAAAAAACCTGTTATTAAATATCTGTATTTATTAAATACAGTGTTATAATAAATTTTAAGAATATAAAGTAATTTTGATAACATATTCCAAAACCTAATTATGTAAAAACATTTTTTTTAAAGTCCTATAATTGCAGGCAAGATATTTTAGCACACTGCTTATAAAGGTTTTTTATACAGAGCATTTTTATTTTGGGTATACATATCACGGTTATTATTAGTCACAATATATCCCCAGATATTTTTAATAGTACATTTATACAATTAGTAAATGATATAATTAATTCCATTCCACCTCAGCATATTGATTCTAGCCAATACATTAACTGTAATAGTAATTTTAATTTCAAGGAAGTGTCATGCAATGATGTTAGAAATGTTATTTGCAATTTAAAAAGTGGAAATTGTGTTGACATATATGGAATCTCTACTAATCTAGTAAAAATGTGCAAGGAGGCTATTCTTCCTCAAATAACTAAAGTAATTAATCAGTGCATCAGGATGTCCACCTTTCCTGATGCAATGAAAGTAGCTGCTGTAGTACCTGTTTTTAAAAAGGGATATAGAAATAACGTGAATGACTACCGACTCATTTCGTGTCTGCCTACTTTCTCAAAAATTTTAGAAACAATTCTATACAACCAGATGGTGCAATACATGAAGGAACATGCACTGCTTAATTGTAACCAATTCGGTTTTCGTGAGGGCGTCAGCACGTATGATGCACTTTTATATCTGGTAAACACTATTTTGGATTCATTTGAAGACGGAGGCTTTGCAATGGCCACTTTCTTGGACCTGTCGAAAGCATTCGACTGTGTGTCACATGATATTCTCCTAAATAAACTTGAATGTTATAACTTCAGTTCATCTAGTGTATGTCTTATAAATTCTTATCTCACTGGCAGAGCACAAATGACTCGGATAAATGGTAAAACATGTGAACCAATAATGATTAAATTTGGGGTACCACAGGGATCAATCCTAGGGCCACTTCTGTTCCTGATCTATGTCAATGAACTGCCAGTATACATTCCCAAAGTAAACGTTATCCAATATGCTGATGATACAACTTTGGTAAGTGTTGATAAAGACCTTACCACAGTTTCTACTTTGAATGTCAGTGCTTCGGCAATGGCCTTTGAGTGGTTTGCAGGCAACCGTCTTCATCTAAATCCGAATAAACGTGTAAATGTATTGTTTACTTTAAATAAAATTACTAACACTTATTCACCGCACGTCAAATGTTTGGGAATGTGGGTTGATAAGGAGTTGACCTGGGTTGAAAATATCAATCAACTTGCCAAAAAGCTGTGCTGCAGCATCTACCTTTTACGTAATCTGTCTCATTTAGTTTCCCTAGATGTTCTTAAAACAACTTATTTTGCGCATTTTCAATCTCGGATTAGTTATTGTCTGATTATATGGGGTCATTCACCGGGGTGGCAGCGTATCTTTAAACTGCAGAGACGGGCTGTCCGCATCCTTGCTCATGCTGCTTACAGAGCAGACACAAAACCTCTATTCGTAAACATGAACATTCTAACCCTTCCATCCCTATACATATATCAATGTTTAATTCATATAAAGAAAAATATTAGTGAATATCTCCAAATAAATGTTATTCATAACCATAAAACTAGACAAGAAAACAATATCCATATAGACATGATGCGCTTAACTAAATCTCACACTGGAGCTAGATATTGGGGACCCAAATTTTTCAATAATATCCCCGACGTTATTAAAGAATTGCCAATAAAAACATTTAAAGTTTGTATAAAACGAATTTTATTGGAGAAAACCTATTTTAGCTTTGATGATTTTCTGAATGAATCCAATTTAAGCTCAATTCTAAAAGCTATCTAATATCTGAAGTGTTTTGTTTTCCAGAACATAACTACCTCATTTTAATGTTTTTTTAATGTTTTAACGACTTTTTCTTACATGTATTTATATTTATTGTACGTTTATATTTTTGTATTAGCGTAGTTTCCATTGACCTGTGTACCACAATTGTGGTTAGCATTAATAAAGTATTATTATTATTATTAAGAATATTATAGAAAATAAGAAGAGTGGCAGTGTTTTATGGCAAGAAAAAGTAAAAGCTCGTTCAATGCGGCAAACGATGGTGTATTCAGATCCAAACAAATATTAAAACAAAAATATGCCAATTTAAAGAAACTATCCAAAACCAAATTATCACACAACAAAAGGGAACTAAATAAAACCGGTGGTGGTGATTCTAAACTATATGCCATAACAGACGTAGATAATTTTATTGAAAGAATTTTAGGAGAAGATCAAATTTGTGGTCTTAAGAACAACTTCGATTCTGACGGTAAGTATAAGGTTACTTTTTTATGAAATTTATCATTATAAATGGTTTATTTTCATTAGGTGTACAAGCTCATCAAGCCGGACCATCTAATGCGAATTACATTGTTATTGGCTCACCTGATGAAAGACTTTCTAACCCTAAAGAAAATGTTGTAGAAATTACTGAATGTAATGGTAGCGTAGTAATATCCTAGCTGTTGGTACATTTTAAAAATGAAATATTCTTTTAATTGTGTTTTTTTTTTTTAGATGAATTGCCAGAGGAAACATTTACTCCTACTATTATCAATCAGACAAATAATGAAAATGTGGAAATGAGCAATAGTAAAAAAAAAACTGTACAATATATTATCTATGTAATTTTTCACACAATTTTTGTAGGAACAACAGAAACCGATGACGACTGGTCTACCTATAGCCCACAAATGCTGAAAAAAACAACCAAATAAAAGATTAAAAATAGGAAAGAAAAAAATTGCTTACAAAAAATTAATCATAAATGAGTTGTTAATTAAGGAAAAACTGGAGTTTGTAAGACTTCAGAGAAAAAAGTTTTTAGAAGAACATGAGATAAAAATGACAATATTAAAACTTAAACTGCAACTTAAAGAAGCAAAAATGAGTAATTTCATAAATAATTGAAAACTGTTAGGGCAAATAATAATAAATATATTTATTAATTTGTTTTTTGAATAAATTGTTGTATGTTGTATGTATTGCGTAATAATAATTAAGTAATAATATTTATTTATTGTAAGTTAAAAAAATAATTTTGTATTAAATGTTGTCTGAAAGTATTGTTTCTTATTTGATTATTATATATCGTTAGATATTGTTTTGATCTGATGGGTTATTATTTACTAAGTTTATTGCATGATTTTCTTCATCAGTTATGTCTGGTACTTTTTCATTTTCGTCACATGCAATATTATGTAGTATTGCGGTAGCAACTATAACGACTTGAGTAGTTTCTAAATTTGTTCTAAGTCCTGCAGCAAGTCCAGGAAATCTTCGTTTCCATACACCATAGCACCTTTGCACAGGATTTCTGGTACGTATTTGTGATTCGTTATATAGATTTTCTGCTGGTGTTCTTGTTTGCAATAAGGGTGTAAGAAGATAATTTTTACAAGGATATCCGCTGTCTCCTACTAGAATGGAGTTGTGACAAAATTCATTTTGTTCAAATCGATTCATAATACTTGAATTTCTAAAAATATGGGCGTCGTGCGTAGATCCTGGCCATCTAGCCACAATATCCATTATTTTCAGATTGGCATCAGATACTGATTGCACGTTTATGCTAAAATATTGTTTTCTATTTCTAAAAATCTCTGCTTTATTGCCTCCGGGTGATAAAATTTTAACATGACTGCAATCAATTGCTCAAATGCACATAGGAAATCTAGCTTTTAAATAAAAGTCTCTTGTACATTCTAATCTTTCTTCTTCTGTGCTTGGCATTTTTATTATTCGAGGACGTAAACTTGCCAAAGCAAAGCTAACTCTCTTAATTACTTTACTGGCCGTGCATTTATGCACACCACTTCCATCTCCGACAGTAGTGAAGAAAGCACAAGTTGCATAAAACCTGAGTGCTAGCAATAATTGATCAGTTGAAGACAGAGCATCATTTCTAAAATAATGGAATAGAGTTTTATGTGATATTTCTAACTATTGGTAATACCTTTGGGTTGGATATTTTATAAGGTCGTCAATTTCTTCGATGATGTTTTCTACAGTTCATGGCGATAATCTGAACCTTTGAAAGAATTCCTTTTGATCCCATTTTTCAAAATGATTTACTCTATCTCTGACTACTCTCTGTTTTCTTAAAGGCACTTCTTCGTCGTCACTAAACACATGTATGTCATAATCATTCATTGTAATTGATAATTGATTTAATATTAACAAAATATTACACTGACGTCAAATGAAATATCAGGTAACCAAGAGTTAACTGATACCTACATATTAGTAAAGATTACTTAAAGTTAACTAAAAGTAAGATATTAATCATAATTTGAAATACATGCAACACATTTTCAACTCTGAGTTAACTCCCAATTGACAGTTAACTATCGATTGAAATACCGGGCCTTAGATGTTACCAACGCTTAAAACATATGAATATGAATTAGAGAGACCTAGAATAAATTAAGAACGTACATGAATTCCCTTCAAAACACTTCGTCATTAACTGGCAGAAAAAGGTGATGGAAGATAACCTTACTTACTATAAAAACGTCATTATCAGACATGAAGCTAGGGGATGACAAGAACAGGTTAACGATAAGACCATATTTATTTCAACATAATGCAATATTTAAGTTTAAAAATAACTTATCAAAGGAGCTCTTAACTAATAACTATCCGAAATACAATCCTAAGTTGTAACAAGCTTAGAACAATAATTATGCTATAATTTAAAAATAAAAAAGTGATTACTCTCCCTATCTAAATGCCAAATATACAGATAGTTTTATGTAACACCGAACATGTTAAAATGTACTCAATGTTAATTTTCCTATGTTCGATGTGTACTGGTACGCATCAACGCATTGAGTGCGATGTGATTGGCTACGATTTCTAATTGTAATATAGTCAACCCAATTTACACTTTTCCTTCAAAAAATAAATGTACTCTGTCAGTTATCGCAAGCTAATGATATTTGCTGTTCTAGCACTTGAAGCAGACGTAGACAAAGAACGCAGAGTTGAACATATCAATATTATTTAAAAAGGAGAAAAAAAAATCTGGTAAACTTTTACCACGGAGAAAATAGTTTAAGAAATTCCCATGAATCATTTTCTGTAAAATTCCTAATTGACTAATATCATTTATTTCAACCATTTCGAACCTTATAAAACAGATTGTTTGAATAAATTTCATGAGCGAAGAGTTGGAAGTCCGTCGATATTATTGGCAGAGATGAAATTAAACAATGTAAGTTATACCGAAGAGTGCCCAATAATGTCCTTACTATTGCAAAATCATTTAACATTTACAAATTGTCTGTACATAAGAGTTCTACAAGAATTTAAGTTTAGGTCCTATAAATTCCAGCAATATTAGTTGCTGTATGACAAAATGACGCTATAAAATGTTTGTAAAATTATATTTAATCCGTTAAATTAAACAACAATATGTTGCAAAAAATTGTGTTTTCTGATGAGGCGTTTATATCTTCTTACCTTCTTTAATTAGTATTTTATTGATGAAAAATATAACAAAAGTTGATAAGCATAATATATCCTAAATAGGTAAGCCCATGTCAAAAAAAAACAACTTCCAAAAAAACGAGCGAAGCGAGCTTTTGCGAGGGGGGCCGGAGGCCCCCCGAGACAAAACTATCAGCCGGGGGCGGCCGAAGGCCGCCCCCCTGCGCCGCACCGCCCTTCTCAAAATCCCGACTTTGCGAATTTTTTCCGGGAAAACCACGAAAGATAAAAAATCGCCTCCTTCACCCTAGGATAGAGCGCAAAAAGTTGTATGCGACGAGATTTTTTCCGACCGAAAATCGCCGCCCCCGGGGGCGGTACCGGCGAAAAACTGAAAAGGGGGGGGGGGGTCAAAATTTGCAAAAAAAAACCTACAGTCGAAATGTGATCCGCACCGAAAATTACACGAACGATCTAAAAATACCACAGTGTACCCACAAAATTTCTACATTGTATAGGCTAAAGCAGTTGAAAAAATATCCCCGGGGGGCCGAGAAAAAAAATAATTACCATTTCGAGAGCTTTTTCGCCGTTTTTCGAATCATGTACACCGCCCCGCCTCACTTTCCCAACTCGTGGGCGGTGACGGTTCTTTGAAAACAAAAATTCTCCCCAACTTTGGATTTTTTTTGTGGGCCAACGGAGCCTCCAAAAAAATATCCGCTTTCGGGGCCGTGTAGGCCGTTAAAAGGGCTTTCCATCGATGTACCCGCTTTTTGCCGGGGCCCCATTATGGGGCCCACAATCGACAAAGTTCGCGTCGCGGTCCTCCGCCATTTTGCTCGGCCACATGATGACTCATCGGGCTGAAAAAAAATACCCACGCCTAGCCAGAAGACGCCCCTATCACGTCTACCCTGTGAGCTTTCACTGAGAAAAAATCGCCAAATTTGACCAATTTTCGAAAAATTTATTTTCTCATTTTTATCCAATTTTATTTAGAAAAAAATTCACCATTTCCTGTGAGTTTATCGTAGAGGGCTGAAATTGAAAATTGATCGAATGTACTCTGTGGTAGTACCTTTTATATGCCCCGGATCGCTTCTTATCTTTTGGATATTTGCTGAAATATTTAAGTTTACGTTGGCGCAGTCGTGAAAATCACGAAAAATTACAATTTTTTTTTTTTTACTTCGGTCGTAATAATAGTAGACCGATGGGAAATGGACCATAAATGGGCAATACGAATCTGCATAAATGCTGAAAATTTCATCGTTCCAGCTCTATTAGGACGGAAATTGGTATTTTTTTCTGCGCTTCAAAACCGCTTTTCAGGCTCAAACGGCGAATTAAAAATACAATTTTTATTTTTTAGCTCCACTATTATTTATAGTACAACAATGGGAATTAGATCAATAAATAGGTAATACTAATCTCTATAAATGTTAAAAATTTCATTCACCTAGCTCAATTCAGATCGGAAATAGATTTTTTTTTTGCTTTTTAAATTATTTCAAAAAAACAATTTTTATTTTTTTTCCTATAGTAATTAAAACAGTGAAACAACTGCAATACCAATAGTAGGAAATACAAATATGTATAAACACTGAAAATTTCATTCATCCAGCTCAATTTGGATAGGTGATAGATTTTTATTTTATTTTTCATATTAATTAAATAAATAAATTTTATTTTATTGTTTCAGAATTTGATACAGCACAATAACAAGAATTATACCAGTGGATGGGAAATATAAGTTTGTATAAATGCTGAAAATTTCAATTATCTAGCTCAAGTAGGACCGGAGCAATAAATATTTTTTACTTTTTAGCAATTCTGCAAAATTATTAGGCGTTGGCTATCAAAAGCCATGAGTGGGAAAAGGACAGACTTATGCGGGTTTCAATGTTAAATTTCGAATCAAGGGGTACGTACCTTTGGATTTTTTTGAAAAAATAAAAAAACTTTTGTTAAAGGTATCAAAAAATTCCTTATTTTTTTCT
Source organism: Philonthus cognatus (assembly GCA_932526585.2). NCBI lineage: Eukaryota > Metazoa > Arthropoda > Insecta > Coleoptera > Staphylinidae > Philonthus > Philonthus cognatus. The sequence continues at coordinate 103,158,038 of OW052241.1, forward strand.
ATGACGTTTTTGTAGCAAGTGTTTTATTTTTCTCAACCGGAAGTATTTTTTTTTATTAGGACCCAGTCCTTGTGTTTTGCCTTTAAAAAAAATCGCAGCTCCTTTACCTTTTATCGTGGAACGTTGAAACTTTGCACGCGTGTATTAGACACTGGGGCCTACAATCTGTGCAGCCCTTATCCCTCCACATCTTCGTCCCGCCGAGATATGATTTTTTTTATTAATTTAAATTTGAAAATAATTTAATTTTAATCGAAATAAATACAAATAGCAAATGTAACGATATTTTAGCGATTTCAAAAGTGTAAAAATCAAAGCTAAGCCCGATTCAGTTTGCGAGCGCAGCGAGCAGGCAAGCGAGCGAAGCGAGCTGGGGTGAGCGTTAGCGAGCAGCTGAGTCCTTTTAATATACAAACTGCTTTCTCCATCCATCGCATTCTCACTACCTCAACATCACATCATTCTCCAACCACAACATTCGGCTTATGTACCCTCCTCCTTTCCTCCCGTCATCACTCGATTGTTGCAATTATTGCTTTGTTAATGCATTTAAAATTTTTTTGTTTTTATTTGAACAATCCCTCACGCTTTCTGCGGGCTTTAGCTTGGTACTCGCAGGTAGTTTCAGCGGAGCGGTAATGAATAAGAGTGGAGTACTAGATATATTCTAGTTCCGTTGAACTAAAATATTTAAAATATAACATATTGTGCTTGATATAATAATTGACTAATTTAATTTAACAGGAAGAGTGTACATTGGGTTGACTATATTACCATTAGAAATCGTAGCCAATCACATAATACTCAATGCTTTGATGCGTCCCAGTACACATCGAACATAGGAAAATTTACATTGAGTACATTTTAGCATGTTCCGTGTTACATAAAACTCTCTCTATATATAATTCCATATATATATATATATATATATATATATATATATACATATATATATGTATATATATATATATATATATATATATATATACATATATATATATATATATATATATATATATATATATAAATTTATAAATACATATTAAAAGATTAGTTCATTTAAAAGCTTTTTTTGTCCTGTGGGGGACAGCAACCCCTATCGGGCGCGTCCTCAGGTGGCGGATAAAGGAATGGCCTAAATGGAATGAACGTATGTGACCATTAGGTTAGTGGGTGTTATAAGCGTGCTCGTTGACATAAGACCTCAACTGGTAGCGTGCTAAGGCACTCACCGTGGACCAAACTTCTCGGCCCGGCTGTAGTATCGTGGCTAAGGGTTTGCAATGAGAACAACGATGCTGGTGTGACACTCCCAAACAAGGTGGATCACCGAAACACCGCTGACTCCCAAGCTGACGTGGTCATGTCTCGCGGGCGGGAGAGCGGGGATCTTGGCTTCACCGCCCGGATCGAGAGGAAATAACCTCATCAAAAATGCTAAATCCTAAGGTGGGTGGACCAGGCCGAGGGGATGCGTGGCTGATTAGAAGATCAGTCTCAACTGGTTCCGAACTCGAGGAACCGGACGACACCTCGTTTCAAATAGCCTTCCATGTCAGTGGGGCTCCTGGCATGGTGACCAGCATTTCCCTAATACTCGTGGGAACAACTATGGACACGACTACAAACAAAACCAAAACGGAAGGAGTGTCGGAAGGCACAGACTCCACTAAAGAGCACGCGGAGGCGACCCCAGGGACGTCAGACGCATGCTCAACTGAGGCGGGGGATTCAAAGGACCTGCCCGGTACCACCAGACTCTCTGGCGCTCAGAAGAAGAAACTGAGAAGAGAGGAAAAAATTAAAGCCGGAAAGTGGACAAAAGAAAATCCGGCTAGAAAACAAAAAACAGAGGCAAAAGTAGAGAAGGGGGGTGGAACCAAAAGGCTCCGCTCAGACTCCTCTACTCCTGCTTCTCAAAAGAACGCACCTAAAAGGACCAGGAGACCATCCGGTCAGACTGGGTCTTACAGCGGTGCGGTTAAAGGGATCCATATGGCTATCATCCATAAACGCCATCCCGACATCCTAATGGATCAGGCCCAATCAGACCTGATTCAAGAAAAACTAACGGCAGCAGTGTACGACACGCCTTCGGGAAGTGCGAACCCGCCGCAGTTCAATGGTGCCTGGTTCTCCGCAGGAATCCTCAGGATAAACTGCAAGAACGAGCACACCAAGAAGTGGTTAGCTGCGGTGGTGGCGAGCTTTGGGGACATCTGGGAAGGAGCGGACTTGACAACAGTTGAGTCAAAGGGGAGGTCCAAACTGACAGTCTGGATACCAGACCATCCAGAGGCGGAGGTAGTCAAGACCCAGATCGGAGCCCAGAATCCTGGACTTCGAGTGGGAGATTGGCACATCCTCAGCGAAACGAAAGAGAAGGAAGGAGTAATCCTGGCCTTATCTGTCAGTGAGGGTGATCACCAATACCTGGTAGGAAAGCAGATGAAGGCTCATTACGGACTTCGGACTGTAACCTTCAGGAAGATCGCTTCAGGTAAGAATAGTGAAAGTAATCCAGGTGAACTTGCAACACAGTAGGGCAGGCTCGGTTGCACTCTGCAAGGCAATGGAGGACTGTGACATTGCCCTCATTCAAGAACCCTGGGTATGCAGGGGGAAAATTATGGGACTGGGTGGAATTGGGGGGGAACTAATATATAGTAAAGTGTGATCTGGTACACGGACGGTTCTAAATCAACCACAGGTACTGGATCAGGAATCTATAATGAAAACATAAGGACAGGCTATGCTCAACCATTGGGTGACCTGGCATCAGTCTTTCAAGCAGAAGTATTCGCAATCATAGAATGTGCGAGAACCAACATAGAGAAGGACTGTCGAAACAGGCAAATCTATATCATGTCTAATAGCCAGGCGGCACTGAAGGCTCTCCAGAGTCAAAAGACTTTATCCAAACTGGTATTGGAATGCTTCAATACCCTAATTGACCTAGCGAGACAGAACAAGGTTACGCTTGTCTGGACGCCGGGTCACTCTGGTATTGCGGGTAATGAAAAAGCTGACGAGCTAGCAAGGCAGGGAGCCACCATTTTATTTATGGGACCCGAACCTGCCTTGGGCATAACAAAAAAGTCGAGTCGCCTTGAAGTCAGGAAGTGGACTCGCAACAAACACAAGGAATACTGGGAAATCAGACCAGGCCTTAACCATAGTAAGGCTCTTATAAAAGGGCCTAACTCAAGCCAAGCTGCAGGACTACTAACATTGAGTAGGGCACAGCTGAAAACAACCATAGGACTGCTCACAGGCCACATGACTGTTAAAGAGCATCTAAGAAAAATCGGGCTATACAACGGCGACACCAACTGTCGCCTCTGTAATACGGCACCGGAAACAGCTATGCACGTTCTGTGCAGGTGCAATGCGCTGGAGAGCAAAAAACGGCTCATATTTGGGAACAGACAAATGGAACCAAATGATTTCCACGCGCAACCTCTGAAGGACCTGCACAAGCTAGTGCAGGGCATCGAGTTCGGAATAGTTGCGTGAGTGTAATAATATTGGGGCAGTACAATAAGTCACCTAGGCTGCAGTGCATCCGGATCCGAAAGGAAGACGGCCCCCACAGGAAAAAAAAAGCTTTTTTGTCTGTTTATAATGTTTGATATCTTGTACGGTTTTGCCACAAATAAATAAATTACAAATAAACTATTTTTTATTATTTAGTAAAAACGAAAGCTACTTTTTCGGGTGATTAAAAATACATGCTTTTTCTTTGTCACCGCCATTGTTTAACAAACGTTAATTGTGTATAATAATAATTAACGAGTGTTTTTTTGAGAATTAGTTGTTATTCTCGTTATAGTTTATGGTTTATAATTATTAATTTCGTTGTAATTTGAGGATCAATAAAAAAATCGACTTTTATTTTAGCAATTCAGATACCAGAGAATATTCTTCTAATTAACCAGAAGACTTCTCAAAGCCTTGTCAACCTGTTTGATAAGTCTGAGTTTAATGTAAAGCAGTAAAAAAATAATTTCGATTTTAAATTAAAGACTTATAAATAACGTTCGCTTGACTAGGAATTAAAAATTTCTAAGATGCCAGTCACGTCTAATGTATTGTTTCTTGTTTGCTCTACTATCTGAAATGTATAAAAGCCTGAATATTACAATATACAACTTATGCATGTAATAATCATTTTCATAACATTATTTACAAACTCCCTATGTCAACATTTTCACTGTTTTGAGTTTTAAGTTTGTATAATCCAATATTTTGTATGACATGTTTAGATAGCCTTTAGAGAATAATTGTATTTATTCAGGTAAGAATAGTGAAAGTAATCCAGGCGAACTTGCAACACAGTAGGGCAGGCTCGGCTGCACTCTGCAAGGCAATGGAGGACTGTGACATTGCCCTCATTCAAGAACCCTGGGTATGCAGGGGGAAAATTATGGGACTGGGTGGAATTGGGGGGGAACTAATATATAGTAGAACCACCGATAGACCCAGGTCTTGTATTTATGTGAAAAGACACATAAAGGTACTGCCTCTAACCTCTTTCTATTCACAGGACGTAGTGGCAGTTAAGCTCACCAATAGTGTTGGTGGACTGAAGGAGCTTGTTCTCGGATCTCCCTATTGGAGACCCATGCCCCAGCGAGGCGTTGGAGGGACTGGTTGCAGGCTGAGGGGAACAAGGGACCCAGCTTGTCGTCGGTTGTGACTCCAATGCCCATCATTCTGTCTGGGGAAATTCAGAAATCAACCGCAGAGGTGAGTCACTTATACAATTTCTTATGGCAACCAAGTTAGACACTTTGAATATTGGAAATAAACCGACCTTTGTTACAAGTGTTAGCAAAGCGGTGCTAGATATAACAATAGGTACGTCATATGGCAGTAATTTTGTTAAGAATTGGCGAGTGTCAGACGAGGTGAATTGCTCGGATCACAGACACATAACATTCGATATTACGGGGTTACACCGGGTCACTGAAGTATACCGCAATCCCCGCAGAACAGACTGGAAGCCTTCAAATCAAAGCTAGACCACAATCTGACGGGTATACTAGGAGCGGTAAGCAATAACTTAGAGCTCGAGATTATAACAGAGCAAACTGCGGAAGCTATGATCTCGGCATACAACGACAACTGCCCTCTGATTGAGAGACGCATTACCAGGAGAGTTCCGTGGTGGAACAGTGCGCTGGACAAAAAGAGGAAGCAGGTAAGAAAACTCTTCAACGAAGCAAAGCGAACGGGCTCATGGGAGGCTTACAAGAACTCCCTAACCGAATACAACAAAGCACTAAGGAAAGCTCAAAGATTAACCTGGAGGAGACACTGTGAGGACATTGAAACTGTCCCAGACGGTCAGACTCTACAAGATTCTCTCGAAGAACCCCCAATGTGCGCTTCAAACTCTCGAACTCGATGACGGAGTGTATACAAAAAACGAGAAGGAAACCCTGGGTGAACTTCTACGGGTACACTTCCCCGGAGGGGAAATCTATGATGGACCACTTAATGACTGGGTCAGCCAGGGACCTGATGCAACTGGCAACAGAACATCTAAGGAAGACTTGCAGGCTGCCAGGAGAGTGGTCACCTATGACAGAGTCAAATGGGCAATAAACTCATTTGAACCTTTTAAATCGCCAGGGCCTGATGGAATCCTACCCGTCATGCTACAGAAGGGATCGGAACTACTGTGGCGAAGGCTTTGCGAGATCCTAAGGGCCAGCATGGCCCTACGATATTTGCCAAGAATATGTAGGCTTCTCAGGGTGGTTTTCTTACCAAAGACCGGCAGAACAGACTATTATCGTGCAAAATCGTACAGGCCCATCAGTCTCATGTCATTTGTACTGAAGACAATGGAAAAAATTATGGACAGGCATATTAGAGAGGGGGTACTGGTGACCTACCCACTATCCAAAGATCAATATGCCTACCTTCCAGGTAGATCAACAGAGACAGCTCTCAGCCGACTAACAAGGAGTGCCGAAGCTGCCCTGGAACACAAAGAAATTTAACTTGCTGCCTTCTTGGATATAGAAGGAGCATTTGACAATACAGCCTTTAACTCTATAACTGCTGCCCCGAGAAAGCGGGGGTTGGAGGAAATTAGCTGCAGGTGGATAGACTGCATGCTAACACAAAGGATGGTCTACACAACGTTCGCTGACCAGACACTAGCATCCAGGGTGGCCGGTGGTTGTCCGCAGGGAGGAGTTCTCTCACCCCTGCTGTGGAACCTGGTCATGGATGGAATGCTAGTGGATTTTAGCAACGAGGGATACTTTTCCCTAGGATACGCGGATGACCTAGTCATACTCGTTGAGGGAAATATTAACAACACGATCAGAGAGCGTATGGAACGTGCACTGAACGTGGTGAGCAAATGGTGTGCTAGAGAAGGACTTAAAGTCTCACCCTCGAAGACCACCCTGGTACCATTTACACGCAGGAGAAAACTGGCGGGCCTTGGACCGCTCTTTCTAAATGGTGGCAACCTAAAAATGTCGGGTGAGGTGAAGTACCTAGGAGTAATCTTTGACTCCAAACTGACCTGGACGCAAATCGGAAATTACCCTTGCGGTAATTAGACGAATGTACGACCGACAATGGGGGCTCAGACCAGGAATGGTATACTGGCTGTACACCAGAGTGGTCAGACCCGCAATCATGTATGCTGCTTTGGTATGGTGGCCTAAAGCCACACAGCATACAACCATACAAATACTCAGCAAGGTTCAAAGACTTGCTTGTATTAGCATAACGGGGGCTATGAGAACCACGCCCACTGCAGTCGTGGAGACGGTTCTAGACCTCACACCACTTCATATTCTGATAGTGGGGGAGGCAAGACTGGCACTCTATAGGCTGCAATTATCATCGGTCAACGTAAGAGTTGATACCCCACACAGAAGACTCTTGACAGACATAGGGGGACCTCTCCTGCAAATGAGGTCGGATCATATGGTAGTCAGATATCTTGAAAATTCACTCTTTAAAGTCACTATTCCAGACCGCAACGAATGGAACGGCTTTAGGGAAGATATACACAAACAATGTGTGATCTGGTACACGGACGGTTCTAAATCAACCACAGGTACTGGGTCAGGAATCTATAATGAAAACATGAGGACAGGCTATGCTCAACCATTGGGTGGCCTGGCATCAGTCATTCAAGCAGAAATATTCGCAATCATAGAATGTGCGAGAACCAACATAGAGAAGGACTGTCGAAACAGGCAAATCTATATCATGTCCGATAGCCAGGCGGCACTGAAGGCTCTCCAGAGTCAAAAGACTTTATCCAAACTGGTATTGGAATGCTTCAATACCCTGAATGACCTAGCGAGACAGAACAAGGTTATGCTTGTCTGGACGCCGGGTCACTCTGGTATTGCGGGTAATGAAAAAGCTGACGAGCTAGCAAGGCAGGGAGCCACCATTTCATTTATGGGACCCGAACCTGCCTTGGGCATAACAAAAAAGTCGAGTCGCCTTGAAGTCAGGAAGTGGACTCGCAACAAACACAAGGAATACTGGGAAAACAGACCAGGCCTTAACCATAGTAAGGCTCTTATAAAAGGGCCTAACTCAAGCCAAGCTGCAGGACTACTAACATTGAGTAGGGCACAGCTGAAAGCAATCATAGGACTGCTCACAGGCCACATGACTGTTAAAGAGCATCTAAGAAAAATCGGGCTATACAACGGCGACACCAACTGTCGCCTCTGTAATACGGCACCGGAAACAGCTATGCACGTTCGGTGCAGGTGCAATGCGCTGGAGAGCAAAAGACGGCTCATATTTGGGAACAGACAAATGGAACCAAATGATTTCCACGCGCAACCTCTGAAGGACCTGCACAAGCTAGTGCAGGGCATCGAGTTCGGAATAGTTGCGTGAGTTTAATAATATTGGGGCAGTACAATAAGTCACCTAGGCTGCAGTGCATCCGGATCCGAACGGTAAACGGCCCCCACAGGAAATAAAAAAAGCTTTTTTGTCTGTTTATAATGTTTGATATCTTGTACGGTTTTGCCACAAATAAATAAATTATAAATAAACTATTTTTTATTATTTAGTAAAAACGAAAGCTACTTTTTCGGGTGATTAAAAATACATGCATTTTCTTTGTCACCGCCATTGTTTAACAAACGTTAATTGTGTATAATAATAATTAACGAGTGTTTTTTTGAGAATTAGTTGTTATTCTCGTTATAGTTTATGGTTTATAATTATTAATTTCGTTGTAATTTGAGGATCAATAAAAAAATCGACTTTTATTTTAGCAATTCAGATACCAGAGAATATTCTTCTAATTAACTGGAAGACTTCTCAAGGTATTCTTAAAGCCTTGTCAACCTGTTTGATAAGTCTGAGTTTAATGTAAAGCAGTAAAAAAATAATTTCGATTTTAAATTAGAGACTTATTAATAACGTTCGCTTGACTAGGAATTAATTATTTCTAAGATGCCAGTCACGTCTAATGTATTGTTTCTTGTTTGCTCTACTATCTGAAATGTATAAAAGCCTGAATATTACAATATACAACTTATGCATGTAATAATCATTTTCATAAGATTATTTACAAACTCCCTATGTCAACATTTTCACTGATTTGAGTTTTAAGTTTGTATAATCCAATATTTTGTATGACATGTTTAGACAGCCTTTAGAGAATAATTGTATTTATTACTACCTAAAAACTAGCAAAATAAAACAAATTATAGTCGAATAAATATCAAAAACCCCAAAATCCCAATTTGTTATCAAAACCATGTAAATCCAATTATTTTTATACATATCAGGAAAAACTATATAAGTAAGATTTTACTCATTACTTATTCATTACTGTAAATACAACCGATTCTTGCAATTGCAACTTTAATTATTTATCTAATTCATTAAGTGAATATAAACATATTAAATTACTTGAATCCAACGAAACTGGATTAAGGGAGTTTTGGAAATAGGTGCCGTATGTATACTTAAAAGAATAATTCCCTGTATACTTTCTAATATAATTAAGTAAGATTAGTTAAATATCTCATTTAATTGTAATTTTCCATCTAATTGTATGTACATATAAAGTAATAATTATTCAGCACGGAATTTATAATTTAAAATTTGTGATGATTATTCATGTACGATACTGGAAATAATGGCGACGGGTGGTCCGTTGTTCATTAATAAATTTAAACACGCAATTAAAATTCCCCCTCCGAATATCCATCCACATCGCGCCGTAGGCAGTCCATTGTGGGGACCGAAATCAAATGGACCACACACCCGACAGAAATGTCCCCTCCAACGCATAAAACTGAAACAATATTCAAAAACCCACCCAGAATTTTATTTTTAAAAGAGGGCATTTAAAGTTGTTTTAATGAAAGTTTTTTCGAGAGATATAAAATGAAGAAATATAATTAAAATCAGTGCCCCCCGTGATCATATGTGTTAGCGGCCATGCTTGGTTTATATTTATTTATTTATTTATTTAACGGAATCCCCATTTTACATAAATCTACAAAGATAATTAATTAAACATGTATATACTACTAACATATATTTATACACACACAACATAAATATATACTTAAAAGTTAAAATTTATTAACTAAAAGTAAAATTCACTCACTAAAAAGTAAATTAAATTAAACATAGCACCGCAATTACATTAAGTATTGATGTAGCTGCCGCTGAAATAGGTTATACGGCACACCAAAAAAATCGCCGGCAGAACATATATTAGACAAAGGACTATATGGCCCGTAAGTAGTTCTATGATAAAAATTTTGAATAATTTTAATATTTCGAACAGTCCTTGCGGGAACATGGATATTGATTAAACTAACCAGACAGGTAGACGAAATGCAACCATTTAAAATCTTATAAAGTAAACACATATCCACCCGTTTGCTACGTGTTTCCAATGGCGATAGGCCCAAATATGTTTCATTGTCATTGCTTAGTATTAGTAATCCACTGCAATGCAGTTTATAAGATGCGTATTTAATGAATTTTTTCTGTACCGATTCTAATCTGTGAACTGCGTATGACGGAGATCAAATGGTCCGGCAGTACTCCAGCTGTGATCTAACGAGTGAATTGTACAGAATAGTGATAGACCGCGTATTAGTTAGATCCGACGAAAATCGTTTAAAGAGATATAGTGCTTTGTTCGCCTTATTAATAACAGCATTGATTTTTGGATTATTCTTTAGTTAAATTAGTTATGGAAATAAAGAACACTAATTTTAAAGGAAACCTATCTACCACTTGCACCGTAGATGATAGTAGATAACGAAGGCCGATTCTGGGACAATTCATTCCCTTCCCGGAAGTTCCGGTTTCCACTTCCGGTTTCCGGTTTCCGTTTCCGGTTTCCGCTTCCGGTTTCCGGTTTCCGTTTCCGGTTTCCACTTCCGGTTTCCACTTCCGGTTTCCGGTTTCCGTTTCCGGTTTCCGTTTCCGGTTTCCGGTTTCCGGTTTCCGTTTCCGTTTCCGGTTTCCGTTTCCGGCCGGATGTAGATAAGATAAGGGGTTTCCGTTTCCGGTCGGATGTTGATTAGATAAGATAAGATAAGATAAGGTGTTTCCGGTTATACAGGATGCAGATAAGGGTTTCCTGTTATACAGGAAGTAGAAAGGGTTTCCGGTTATACAGGATGTAGATAAGGGGCCCTGGCTGGTAGGAGAAAGTGGTGGGAGAAAGTGGTGGGAGAAAGTGGTAGAAGGTGTGAGCGTTGAATATACATTGTCGCAATAATGCAGTTTACAAATACGGAACGAGAGCCTCTAATGGATCGCATTAACAGTGCCATAGAAGCATACCACGAAAGTAAATTAACCTCCGAACACTTAAAATATTTACCAGAATATTACTTGAAAAGGTTGGAAGGTCTGGAGCTTTTAAACATCTGGTCATTTTTGCCGCTGAGATTCAAGGACAAGGAAAGATTACCCTGTTTTGAACACTACAATACGGGAAGGACCCACATCGATGGACCACCCTCACCAAAATATAAGTGTCATCAGTGTTTGAACACATCGAAAATTTCATTCCCAGGCAGTGAGAACTCCACATAGCAGACATTTCATTCCCAGGTGGTGACAACTTACCGACAGTTAAAATGAATTATACCAATAATTCCTCAGTAGCGTCAGAAGAAAACATTACACAGCATTTATGGGTTCCGTTTTGGTCGATAATTTTTGTAATTATATTTATTATTATTTATACAATATTACATTTATGTAAAGGTTATAAAAAATAAATAATTTTAAACATATTTTATTTTAAATTCTCCTTACATTATAATAATTTATCACAGTTATTAAATACAGTTCGGTGTGAATGTGTTCCATAAATAAAATGGTGATCCTTAAAAGGACCGTTTTTAATCCACAGTTGTTAATGAAAAATATTTTGGGTGAAGGAGGTGATGTATAAAAATAATTTTAAGGATATGGAGCTGCCGCAATATCTATATGTCCCCAGGCTAGAGTTTCGATACCGTCTTTACATATATAGCGCTTATCATCGTGAGGTGATAGGGCCAATTTATTTTGACTGTTTGAAAAAATAGTATGTTTAATAGAGCGGAATAAATTTTGTTTCCGAGTGATGGTGACAGAATTGTTTAAACAATTTTTGTAATCATCACCCGAAATATCCTTGACCACCACATTTTTCTTAACCCCCTTTGCCTTCTTGGACCAATCACCCTCGACGTTATTGGCATACATTTTAGCCCTGAGCCCAACAAATTCCTCCATAATTTTGCCTCCATTCTCATCCTTCATCAAACCTAAAACGGCCTTATTTTGCTGTGGGATACCATACTGATTGTGTGAGTCAAAATTACTTGTATCAAATTTTGTTAAGTCCTGCTTCATGTCATCAAAAACGTCCTCAGTATCAATTTTAAGTGTCAAACTATCTGTGTCCATATAACATAACCTCACTTTATTACCATATTTGAACTTTAAATAGTCGTAATAAAAATCGTACATTAATAATTTACTAAGATCTAAAACGGAAAAACCAATATAAATGGGCTTGTTGTAAACAGCCTTCAATCTATCTAATTGGATCGCTACCAAATTTTCGGTGAAAATTGAACAACAGTTAAAGTTTAATTTTGCAATTAAACTCTCCGCGCCTTTACGGTGACCGATATCCTCCCAATGATTCACCAATTTTACATCTACACGCTTATCTACATTTTCCATCGTCTTGCCGAACACTGAATTATTCATCAATTTGTAAAAATCTTTTTCGAAATCGTTTTTAGCATTTTGACGCATGGCAGTATTTAAATCAATATATTTCTTCAACCAATCCGATTGTTTGAAAAAAATTACTCGGTGAATTTTAGTTAAGTTTAACCCGTTACGTAGAGCCTGTTTTAGGTTACGATAATGAATAATGTACTTTGATTTATTATTTAAATTTGGAATTAATTTAGTGTTGACAAATTTAGAAGTGGGAGGCACAACGTTTTCCGCAAGAAAAGGTAGATCGTTGTGTAGATTATGGATATTTTCTGGATACTCAATGTCCACCTCCAAAAAGTATCCCGTTGGTGAATCATCGGGCACATTTAAAACATTAAAAGTCGCAATTTCCATCGCGCTTAACCACTGAAAGTCCGCGTATGGTAACATCTGAGACATAGCCCATCCATATAAATTGTTCGCGTCCCAGTACGTCAGATATGTGGAGGATTTTTCAGCATTAAATTCAGACATGTACTTGTTATTCGCTAGAGCGTAACGTAATGAGCATTGACTTATACCACCACGAATACCTTTCCGAATAAAATGATGCATGTCCAAGTCCGTAAGTAGTTCTAATTTAATATCTGTCAGTTTAAGCATAGCATCCCACGACAAGCCAGGAGCTGTGTAATAGTGAGCGGGATCCAAATTATATGCGTTCAAACAAACATCGCGAAAATTTTCAAAAATATCTGTTAATAATAAAACATCAGTTTTTAAGTATAGATCCGAATATTCCTGGAGATTTTGGCAATTAAATTTTGACCAAACGTTTTCAGCATGCTCATACTCCGCAGCAGTAATATCTGCGTTTGTTAACGAGTTAAAAAATGATTTTTTAGGCGGTAATTCTGTTTCGACCAATTTAGAAAAATCATCCATATATTGATATGGAAAAACGCCCTTCTTTGTTAACAATTCAAAATGTTCTTGATTAGGAAAATGTGTGCGAACTGTATTTAATTGGCTCATGTTTAAATTTTTAGCCAATTTTTCTAAACTTGACGCCATGAATCTAAAAGAATCTAAAAATCTTAACTTAAAATATATATCCCGATCAATACCTCGTTTATTTGTATATTTATCGACTTTAATTGACTTTGAGAAAGAAATGTATTTCTCCTTATTTTGAGGGATTATATCAATTTTATCCGTATCTAAACCGAACTCTTTAATAAATAAATGCGAATCGTACCCACTTAAATTATGGAAAAATATAGGTAGAAATTTCGGTAGTTTATAATTCAAATTACATTTAGAGTGGGCGGCTCCAATAAATTTTCCCGTCAAGTGACAATGATCTTTAACTTTGTCACACACTTGAATTTTTTTATTACAAATATGACATTCTGTCGAAGAGTTAAATAAATATTGTTCTTCTGGAGTTAATTTAGATATTTTAATTATCGGCTTTAAATGTTGATCATAAATTAATTTCGCATCTTCGCTCAATTTTTCCATGAAAACTTTAGGGCAGTCCAAACCAGTATATGTAAAAAATTTATTTAAGTTTTGATTAAAACTACATTTAATATAATAAGCAAAACTATACGGAGTATGAATATGTGTAGAGTAAGTATAAGATTTTTGTGGATCCGGTTCACAGGTTTGAATCGGGATGAGAAGAGATTCAAAATCAGCATAAACTACAAATGGTACCCGCATTTTAGAATTGAAATTTGAAAATGATAATAAATTTCCTGGTATCATGTGACCATTTTTATTTTTTATTAAATTGGTGGTTGGCATTACTGTATAGACTTTATTACAGTCATATTGAGAGTGAACCGATAACGCGTTATCGGTAGAGAAAAACGTCAAACACCCATCACATAAGAATTTTACATGCCCATGGCTAGACACTTGGGTGGCTATTAATCTGGACATATCTTTAATCCAGACATAATGACTTTTTAATCCATCCTCGATGTAGAGGAGGTTAACATGTCTGTCGCGCTTGGATTTTGTAAAATAAATCGGCCCTACCACCTCGTGGACATGTTTTTCAACGTTAAACTCCAACCCGTACACATTGATTGAAATATTATTAGAAATTTCAAATTTAGAGATTTGTTTTAATTTAAATGGTAGCTCCATACCCGTCAAATTTAACACCGTACTGTAATGCGGATAAGAAGAGGGACGATGTGGAGCGTTTCCGTAGGCAACTGGATACAGTGCTGACGTCACTGACCACGCAAAACAGGCATCATCATTGTTTTTGATGTTAATACATGCATGCTTCTTTTTGATGTTGGGTGGAAGATCTATGTATGAAGAGCCGCGGATGGGGGTATACTTATTGATGTTCACCTCCAGGTGGGACACCTTTATCAAGGCCCATCCGCTGTCTCGCTCCTGCAAGCGATAAAAAGCGCTTATAAGTAAATGCATACATTAATTAAATCAATGATTTTTACAATAAAAAAATATTTTAGAAAACTTACTTGGAACTCTTCACTCTTTGTTAGCACGATGTTACACAAATTCTCGTATACCTCCTCCAAGTCGTCGGTTGGGGTTACCACCACGAAGCGGGTGTTGAAGGATTTTAGCTCCGGTTGACACTCATCACCGGGTTTGGTGTACAACCCAAAGAGCTCAATGTTGACCTTCAACACCGTGTGCAGCTGACGTTCCACTAGACGGATAAACTTCTCTTTACACTTCTCGAGAAATGTTGGGATGTCAACCTCTTCATCCCCCATGACTTGAAGGGCATAGCTGGCGATACGGTTCTTAAAGGCCGACATAAGTACCTTCACTCCCTCATCGTCATAGCGCGCAACAGTGTTAAGATGTCTCTGGGACCTCGAGTGTCCCGCAAGAAGTTGGGGTGTGGCAAATTCCTCTTGACATTGATTACACCTTAACAGTTCAGCATGTTTAGGTGTGGAGGCACTAGTAGAGGGATTCACATTCTTCCTCTTTGGTGTAGGGACACTTTCACTGGGATTCACATTCTTCCTCTTTGGACCTCTTTTAAGTGCTAGAGGTATTTGTTTTTCCGGATGAAATTTTTTTGTATGTTTCACTAGATTAAAGTTCTGAGCGAACGTTGCGGAACAAAACTCACACGGAAACATTTTAGTAATACTATTATTGACGAACGGAACCGTACTAGTGTTCTTAGCAAACTGAATAGCTTTTAAGTTGGAATCACATTATATATAATGTGAGAATAGGTGGTGGAGATTAATTTTTGTCATCAACGATTAGATGGAAGTTGTGGTGGACATTAATTAATATCATCAAAGGAAATTCAAGATTATGTGGATGTTGTGGGGGTGATTAATTTTTATCATCAACGGAAATTCAAGATTATGTGGATGTTGTGGTGGAGATTAATTTTTATCATCAACGATTAGATGGAAGTTGTGGTGGATATTAATTAATATCAGCAACGGAAATTCAAGATTATGTGGAAGTTGTGGTAGAGATTAATTTTTATCATCAAAGGAAATTCGAGATTATGTGGATGTTGTGGTGGAGATTAATTTTTATCATCAACGATTAGATGGAAGTTGTGGTGGATATTAATTAATATCAGCAACGGAAATTCAAGATTATGTGGAAGTTGTGGTAGAGATTAATTTTTATCATCAAAGGAAATTCGAGATTATGTGGATGTTGTGGTGGAGATTAATTTTTATCATCAACGATTAGATGGAAGTTGTGGTGGAGATTAATTAATATCAGCAACGGAAATTCAAGATTAATCTTGAATTGTTGTTGATATTAAGAATGTAATCACCACCTCCACCTATTTTCGCAATATATAATGCGATTCACACTTGAAAGTTATTCAGTGTTACGATTAAGTTTTAACCTCAGAAAAAATAATGTGTGACGAATTTACCGAGGGTACGAGGTGTGGGGAATGCCCAATTTGCTTAACAAATTGGGTAGGATTTGCATTGAAGTGTGGTCATTTATTTTGTGGGGGTTGCATCGCGAAAATCCGTAAGTGTGCGATCTGTCGGAGACGGATCTACCGTGAAAACGTGCTGAGGATTTATTTGAATAATTCCAGCCCGAGTGCGTCTTCAACAGATCGCACACTTACGGATCCTACTCCATCAACCTCCACAAGTACGGATCCTACTCCATCAACCTCCACAAGTACGGATCCTACTTCATCAACCTCCACAAGTACGGATCCTACTCCATCAACCTCCACATCAACTCCGCTCGCCTCAACATCTTTTGCTACCACGCCAAGAACTCCACAAAACCAGAATGTCCAGGACTGGGAATTTGGGTGGTTGGGGAGGAGGCTAAGGGAGCGAAGAGTGGCAGAGAGGGGGAGGAGGCTAAGGGATCGAAGAGTGGCAGAGAGGAGGAGGCTAATACAAAGACAAATATGGGAAGAGTGGAGGGAAGAGTGGATAAGTCAAAGACAAAGATGGTTAGATTGGAGGAGGGGATACTTAGGGATGGAACCGTACATATCCGAAGATCCCTACATATCCGATAATGACACGGAGATTGAAATTTCGGACGATGAAGGGATCTTTGATGCAGACACGGAGATTGAAAATTCGGATGAGGAACCAACGGTCCCCATCCTATACAATTCCCGACAATATGATGATGATATGTATGATGAAAGTTGGTAGACATCATCATCATTTTAAAAACGGTCCTTTTCAGGACCAACAATTTATTTATGAAATATATTTACATTGCACCATATCGGTCTACGTATTAGTTTTAATCACTAACATTATTTTTTAACTATTAGGGGAGATGTGAGTAATACTAAATAATAACAGTAGAGTATTTTAAAATATTTTATTGAGTAAGTTTCTTAATTTCAAAATCAATACAAATTTTATTAAAATGTATATGCAAACATTCCAACATCAAAAATGAATTTTGTTTATGCTTATAAATAGAAATCCATTTTAACACATTTTTATATAATTCATTACTATTTGAATCCTTTGTACAAGATAATAAAATTGAACAATAATATGAATAAAATTGTAACGCTTTTAAATTATTCAATTTGCATGTAATAAGTTGTTTCAAACACATCAAATTACAAAATGTTTCTTCCGATATAATAACACTCAACTCCCTCTGCTCAATCCATATAGCCATAATATTTTTATATTCATTCTTGGTAATCTTGTGATCTCCGATGGTGATGGGCCTTTGTAAATTATTCAGGTTGATGTTCATAAACTGTAGCCATTCCTCCTCAGTGAAGAAGATACATGAATGTGCGCCCCAGATTTTCACAACTGGAATGAATCCTAGGGCTGGGCTTATTCCGATGCTCACGCTCTTTGTAGCCGATTTGTTTAGAGGATATATTGATTGACCCAAAAGTGTTAATTCAATCTTGAACGCATTATCGTAATTTGAAATTTGATTGTCAATGACATCATTGAAAGTTATTTCTTGATTTGTAGCAGACATCGTTGAATGATTCTGGACAACTAATATTTGATTGAAAATGTTTGCTTTCGTTGAATGATTCTGGTAAACTAATATTTTATTACAAAAATGTGTGCTTATATAGCGATAGTCTTATCTACATCCGGACCCTTATCTAACCACAAGCTCAAACATGCCTAAACTTGTTCAAACTTGTTCAAACCAGTTCAAACTTGTCAAGGTTAAACTTGTCTGTCTTTTAAAACAAATTATTGAATAATGCTTTAATCAAAATTTAAAAAAATATCCAAACTGATGTAAATATTTATTCACATCAATTTCAGAATTTGCATTGATAAAGATTAAAAGAGTGATTAATTTGATAAGCATCTTGTTGTGTTGAAGGTTAATAGAAAACTAATAATAATTACCATCATTAAACATATTTATATTTTTAATAATACAAACATTTACATTTATGTAGTTATAATACATTTGACTTATCTATCCAGCTATTTTGCGATTTATCTAATCCCAACCACTTGACGTACACTTTATTTCCCTTTTTCCTCAACACTTTTTCCACTAGGTAAACATCCTTATGTTTAGTTTTTAAAAGTTCTTCAGCATAAAACGCCCCCTGGATTGGATTCCCCGAACTATCTTCTAATAGGTAAACGGTAGGATTTGAAACTTTTACATGTGCTATTTTAAATAATTCAGTTGTCCAATTCGGTGTGTAGCCTTTATTAAATAATGCTTTTTGCTTACTAATACGGACGATATCACCCACTTTAAAAATCTTCTTTCCTACTATTTTGATATGTGAGTAAATTGTTTTTAACAACTGCTTCTCCTTATCTTTCGTGACGTCACAGGGTCGCATTCCAGTTGTACTGTGTTTCCGATTATTGTAATTGGACGTAATTTCACTTAAAACATCTATCCATTGATACTTTCCACGCAAACTAAATGCGCGATAAAGATGTTCTTTTAAAGTTCTTATCACACGCTCTGCCATTGCGGCTTTCATGATTGTGTAAGTAGAATAGTGGTTAATTCCGTTGCTGTGCATTACCTTCCTAAAATGTGAGTTGTAGAATTCATTTCCTTGATCAGTTTGCAAGTTTGTAGGCGTTCGTCCATCTTTTAAAATATTTTTAAATGCATTAGCCACATTTACACCAGATTTATCTTTTAACGGAGCGGTCCATAGATATTTTGAGAAACAATCAATCACTACTAATATGAATTTAAAACCCTTGTTTTCTCTTGCATAAAGACCAAATTCGGCTAAATCTGCTTGCCACAAATCGTCTAATCCTTTGATAATTGTCCGTCGTCGTGGGAATTTTTTTCTTGCAGGTTTGTGTAGTTCATTGACTATATCAGCTTTTATCTTACTCATTGGAATCAACTTTTACTTTATATCAGTATTTATTTTAGAAGGTACTCTAAGGTTTCCAGTAACACCCTCCGGGTTCTGGTTATGACGACGAACTCCTTCCAGGTTCTTGTTCATACTATTTAATACCATATCAAACATATCCAATTTCTCTTGAATGTTCGTACATGCAGCAATATTTGATTTTTTAACTTCTACAATGAACGATTTCAAATCTTTTAAATCAACGGCCGTGCCGAGTATTAATGCCCTTATAATATTCATTTTATTAGCCATGTTTTTCTCTAATGTATCCTTTATAATATTTCTGTTATTAGTAATGAGTGTCTCTAATTCATCCTTTATAGTATTTGTTTTATTATTAAACATTGTCTCTAATTCACCCTTTAAAATATTTGTTTTATTATTTATCGATTCATTAAATTCCAGTTTTAACCATGTTTTTAAATTTTTTTCAGTATCTTTAACTATTAACTTAAGTTTATTTTCAATTTCCATAGAGTCAGTTTTATCTTCGATTCGAGTTAAGATTTTAGAAATCTTTTCATAATTATTATCAACGTATAATTTAGTTGCAACATCATCCAATTCATCTGGTTCTAGAGCATGTTTTAGCCTCTTTTTCTGTATATTGTAATGACCGTCCGAAGTAATGGTAAAGCCTGGACCGGGAGGGCCGCTAGGTCCGATCGGACCGGGAGGGCCTCTATCACCTTTATAACCGGGGGGACCTGTCAGACCGTGAGGCCCGCGATCACCGGGGGGACCTGTCAGACGTGTTGGAATGACGTCCAAACTTATCGACAGACATTATGTGAATGATGTGCAACAATTAAATTAATAAATTATATCAGCTTCTCTCAGTTCTTCCTCGATCGATGCAATTTCATTGTCGTGAGAATTATTTCCAGCTCGTCGTGACGCATGTAATAACCATAATCTTTCAATTAATTCATTAGGATCATCCCAATATGTATATCTGTGAGTTTTATTTTCTACTATTAAATTTGAATCGAAACCACGACCGCCTTTAGACCTGTGTGAGCTTGCTTCAGACTTTGATCTGTGTTGTGAATGTGGCAACAATGGTTTAATAATATTTCTATATTTGTGTGACCGAGTGCCCTGAAGTTGTTGCCCAGGATCAAAATGTCGATGTAATGAATTGGTTCTTTTAAGAATATCCACATAATTTATTCGATCTGCTTCCTTGTATGCTACAGGATCCTTTCTGAATAGTAATTCATATAGACCAGAAGTGCCGATATATCTAACTCCGTCAATGATTAAATCATTTTCATCTAAATCAATGTCAGTATTGCCAATTTTAAATTTAGCATTATCCTGATTGAAATTTATACCATGAATTGTGTCAAAGTCATCACCCCCCTCATTTATTAATTTTTCCACATATTGTCTTGGTAATGCGGCGAATTGATCCAAATATTCCCGAATTATCTTAGAATCAGGTTGAGAAATTGTTGAAATATTTTGTTCCGACGGTTCGTGTGTAAAAACGTCTCCATCATCTATAAAGTCCAACCTTTTTGGTTTTGGTTTGTATTGCGAAAAGGGAGATGAATGAGCAATCTTATCAACATGAATAATATTACTGAAATCATATTTTTCCTGGATTTTCTCATTTTCTTGTTTTATTTCTTTATTTTCTCGTTTTATATCTTCATTACTCTTAATTATTTCTTCGTTAGACTTAACTAAGCTTTGCAAAGGTTCCGTAATTGGTTGAAAAAAATTTTTCAATCTGTCATCATCTTCACTACGATTTAATTTTAAAGCCAGCACTTTTTTTCTAATATCCTTTTGAACTTGTATTAGTTTCTTTTGAATGTTGCTCATATTAATGAATGAGCCTCTTTTCTTAATGAGCCTCTTTTCCTAATGAGCCTCTTTTCCTAATGATCCTCTTTTCTGAATGAGCCTCTTTTTCTAATGAGCCTCTTTTCTGAATGAGCCTCTTTTCTGAATGAGCCTCTTTTCCTAATGAGCCTCTTTTCTGAATGAGCCTCTTTTCTGAATGAGCCTCTTTTCTGAATGAGCCTCTTTTCTGAATGAGCCTCTTTTCTGAATGAGCCTCTTTTCTGAATGAGCCTCTTTTCTGAATGAGCCTCTTTTCTGAATGAGCCTCTTTTCTGAATGAGCCTCTTTTCTGAATGAGCCTCTTTTCTGAATGAGCCTCTTTTCCTAATGAACCTTTTGACGTAACACGCGCAACGTTTGTTGTTATAATGATGAGAGTGGTTGCTTAGTCTATGATTATATACTCATCGAATCCATTGCGGTACCTACCCGCATCAGAATCTTTATCTATTGTAATAAAACCATATTTTTCTTTCCAACACTCTGCACACAAAGACTTGAATTTTTCAAAAGTCATATCACTACTTACGTGATCAGTGTAAACGTGTTTTAGGTTAAGATCATCCTGTTTAAATAATATAATTAAATTTGCATTATCACGAATCAAGTGTTTAGGTATGCGAGTATATGTCTGGCAAAGGTAGAACGAATCAATGTTATTGTGTCTACCCATACTGAAATATTCACGGATTTTATCCTGCTTATCACATGCTACATCGTCAAAAATAAAAATTGAGTTTTCCTTAGCTTCTTCAGGGCTAATTATTTCAGCATTCTCTCTATACGGGAAATATTCAATCTCTGGTATCCCACTAATAATATCTTGCAAGTATTTATATTTTGGTTGATAAAGAGACTTTGAATAAATGTAAATGTTTTCAAATTTCAATCCGTTTACATTAAACAAGAGTGTTAACATTGCATTCGATTTGCCACAGTTAGATGGGCCGCAAATAACTGCTCTAATAGAATTTGGTAATAGATTCCCATGTTTTTTCTTATTATTTTTTAACACATCCCCCACTACGTTGTCAAAATTTGTTACAGTAAGAGATTGTTTCTGTTTAACAACTTTCATCGTACTGTCACCAACGATATCTTTCAGGGGCTATATATAGCGAAGCAGTCCTGATGAACGCTCAAATGATTGCGTACAGCGGCAGAGGATTCATCAATTCCATAATCAACAAGTTGCCCATTGAATTACATATCCCCGGCTATCAGTACTGTGGACCTGGCACACACTTGGAAAAACGGTTAAAAAGAGGTGACCCCGGCATTAATCCATTGGATGCGGCCTGCAAACAACACGACATTGCTTACTCTAAGAATAAGGATATTAGCGAAAGACATAAAGCGGATAAAATCTTGGCGGAAGCTGCGTGGAGTAGAGTAAAGGCTAAGGACTCTAAATTCGGTGAAAAAGCAGCAGCGTGGGCAGTTACCAACGCGATGAAGATTAAGACAAAAACGGGAATGGGTATTAAGAAAACAGCTTTGAGAAGTGGAGTAGTTATGAAGGCTCGGAAAGCTATAAAAAATTTTCGTCGAAAAATTGATAAGCCTGGAGGTGTTAAAGAAAGTAGCAAGATTGCATTATCAGCCGCAAAGATTGCTGTAAGAGCTGCTGGTGGAAAAAAGAGGATTCGAACTCCTAGAATTATACCTATTCCAAAGCAGGGTGGTATTTTGCCACTTATCCCGATATTTGCCGGTTTAAGTGCTCTCGGAGCCCTCACTGGTGGAGTCTCCGGCATTGCAAAGGCAATAAGCAGTGCCAAGGACGCTCGATCGAAACTTGAGGAATCACAGCGGCATAATAAAACGATGGAGGCTATAGCTCTAGGCAAGCAGGGAAAAGGTCTATATTTAAAACCATATCGAAAAGGAATGGGACTCTTTCTAAAACAGCACAAGACAAAAAACTGTTAAACTCGCTACCCAACCGCGCACTAACCGATACAGACTTGCTAAAAGGGGCTCGAAACGTGAAACATTTTAGAGGAGTGTTTATGCGTGATTCACTACCATCTAAACCTCTTTATATAGAAGCGGGTATTATTAACTTGGATTCCCAGGATGGTCGCGGTACGCATTGGGTGGCTTATAAAAAAGTAGGCAATAGTGTTCAGTACTTTGATAGTTTCGGAAATCTTCCACCACCTATGGAAGTAATTAAATATTTTAAAAATTGTAAAATTAGATATAATCATGATCAATATCAGACCTTTAATACGTACAACTGTGGACACTTGTGTATAGAATTTTTATATAAATAAATAATTTTTTTCTAAATGTGTCAGTCATGTCTCAGACCTTCACCTTACAAGGTACAAGCAGTGTACTCTCCACAAACTATTATCCTCCTATAGAACTTGAACCAAATCGACAGTACTGTTTGGGGTTAATTGGACTTCATACATATAATTCAATACCAAATATTGAATTCGGTGTTAATAATAAATTTATTTACGGCAATAAAACAGTTAATATACCTACGGGCTCATACGAGGTTACAGACATTGAAACTTATTTGCAAAAACAGCTGTTTGGTGATAAGAAAAAAGAGGAAGTTGATAAACTTTTTTCGCTTAAACCCAATAATAACACCTTACAGTGTGAACTTAAAAGTAAATTCGATATAGATTTTACATCTGATAAAACTATTGGTAAATTATTAGGGTTTTCTAAAAAGCTACTAAAGGCCGGTCAACTACATACATCAGATTTACCCGTGCAAATAATTAAAGTAGATAGTGTACGAATTGAGTGTAATATTACTTCAGGTGCCTATTACGACGAAAAATTATCACATACGTTGTTTGAATTTAGCCCCTCAGTTGATCCTGGCTTTGCAATAAATATAGAACCAAAAAATATATTATATCTACCGTTAAATACTCGTGATAGGATTGATAATATTACTCTTAGAATTATCGATCAAGAAGGCAAATTAATTAATTTTAGAGGAGAAAATATTTTGATTAGACTAGAATTAAAAACATGGGGATAGTTTTTGATAAAAACGATAGGACATTTGTCAATCCCGTTATTCAGAGTTCATCCCTCAAACAGATAACACGTATTAATCTGTCAAGGTTAACCTCCCTTGGATATAGAATTAAAAACTATGGAAAACGTTTTCGAACAAGTGCGGTATGATGATCGCATCAGTAAATATCAATACCACACTTATCAGCCTAGAACTACAAACTTTGAAAATAACGATGAAATTCGAATAACAATTCAAAATCAAGACATTTACACCTTTCCTGGAAACAGTTATATTTACTTGAGTGGTGAGGTTGAACACAATCTCACTGCTGGTAAAAAATTTGAGTTGGTTACAAACGCGTTTGCTTTCCTATTTGAAGAGATAAGGTATGAATTAAATGGTGTGGAAATCGATCGAACCCGAGACTTAGGGATCGCGAGTACTTTGAAAGGATTATTATCCTATAATGATTTTGAGGATATGAAAGAATTAGGGATAGCTGGATGGGCTAAAACTGGACATATTAAAACATATTTTCCCAACAAAAATTTTTATGCACTGATACCTCTAAAATGTTTATTGGGTTTTGCTGAGGATTATCAAAAGCTGATTATTAATGTTAAACAGGAATTGGTTTTACTTCGCTCCTCTAGTGATGTAAACTGTTTTGTGTGTGATGATAGTGCTCAAGTTGTTTCACAAATTAAATTTAAACTGAATAAAATTGAATGGAGAGTACCACATATTCAACTGAATGATGATTTAAAACTGAAACTGATGGAACAAATTAAAAATGATCCAAATATTTTAATTCCATTCCGAAAATGGGAATTACATGAATTACCAACCTTGAAAAAATCTAGAGATGATATATGGGCCGTTAAAACCTCGAGTAGTTTGGAGAAACCAAGATATGTAATTGTAGCCTTTCAAACAAATAAAAAAGGTGTAGCTAATGCGGATGCAACAAAATTTGATCACAACAATATAAGGAACATAAGAGTTTATCTCAATTCGGAATCATTTCCATATGATCACTTGAATTTGGACTTTAAAAGTAATGATTACTTGACTGTCTACAACATGTACTGTCAATTCCAGCAGAGTTATTATAATCAAATAAACAAGCCCTATTTATCATTCACTGATTTCAATAATTGTGCTATGTTTGTATTTGACGTGTCCAAGCAAAACGAGAGTGTAAAATCTTCAGCGGTGGACCTGCGCATTGAGATGGAGGCCACTGAAAATTTTAAAGATAATACCCGAGCATACTGCCTCATTTTGAGTGATTCTCTTCTTGAGTACACACCTATTTCGGGAATTGTTAAAAAGATAATTTAACAAGTTTGAGCTTGCGGTTATATAAGTCTATCGCTATAAAAGCAAACATTTTTCAATACAATATTAGTAATCCAGAATCATTCAACGATGTCTACCACAAATCGAGTATGCTTTGACTTGATCCCTGTAACATTTACATACACGTTAGATGGCAGTGACGATGATATAAACTGGATGCAAGTTGCTCTTGACAGACTTCGTTTCAAGAGACGGGTTCGTAATATGGAAAAATTATTGGAACTAATTCTCTTAGGGAGAATTACATCACCACCAACACCTCCGCCGCCAAAAGTCTTGTTTATAGACATCCAGGGTTTCAACATACCCGACTTTACTCCGAAAGAACTTGCTGCCACCTATGATGGTAAACACCCCATCGTTTACGTCTTCAAGCCTCCTACACCATTTCGTAAACTCAGTTTGGATTCACAGAAACAAGTTAGATGGCTGGAAAACAATTATCACGGGATCCCATACAGCACAAATGGTAGTGATTTAAGTGAATTACCAAAACTATTTAAAAAGCTATCTGCGGATATTGTGTATGTAAAGGGTAGTCAAAAATTTACTTACCTAAAACAATTTTATGATAATGTTGTAAATTTAGAATTTGATGATCAATGTCCTAATTTTAGTAAAACTCTGCATGCTTGTCAATCACATAGGATTAGGTTTAGTATGTGTAGTATTGTAAATGTAGAAAAGTTGTTTAATTATGTAAAGAATAATAAAAAATAAAAAACAATTTTTATTTAAATATTTTTTTTATTTAAATTTTATGTTCATCCCAGGAACCTTAATACCCCCACAAATAACACATACAACTATTACAATAAATAGCACAAATCCAGATGATAATATAAAGGTGGTATAATTCATTTTAACTGTCGGTAAGTTGTCACCACCTGGGAATGAAATGTCTGCTATGTGGAGTTCTCACTGCCTGGGAATGAAATTTTCGATGTGTTCAAACACTGATGACACTTATATTTTGGTGAGGGTGGTCCATCGATGTGGGTCCTTCCCGTATTGTAGTGTTCAAAACAGGGTAATCTTTCCTTGTCCTTGAATCTCAGCGGCAAAAATGACCAGATGTTTAAAAGCTCCAGACCTTCCAACCTTTTCAAGTAATATTCTGGTAAATATTTTAAGTGTTCGGAGGTTAATTTACTTTCGTGGTATGCTTCTATGGCACTGTTAATGCGATCCATTAGAGGCTCTCGTTCCGTATTTGTAAACTGCATTATTGCGACAATGTATATTCAACGCTCACACCTTCCACCACTTTCTCCCACCACTTTCTCCTACCAGCCAGGGCCCCTTATCTACATCCTGTATAACCGGAAACCCTTTCTACTTCCTGTATAACAGGAAACCCTTATCTGCATCCTGTATAACCGGAAACACCTTATCTTATCTTATCTTATCTAATCAACATCCGACCGGAAACGGAAACCCCTTATCTTATCTACATCCGGACGGAAACGGAAACCGGAAACGGAAACCGGAAACGGAAACGGAAACCGGAAACGGAAACCGGAAACGGAAACCGGAAACCGGAAGTGGAAACCGGAAACCGGAAGTGGAAACCGGAAACGGAAACCGGAAACCGGAAGCGGAAACCGGAAGCGGAAACCGGAAGCGGAAACCGGAAACCGGAAGTGGAAACCGGAACTTCCGGGAAGGGAATGAATTGTCCCAGAATCGGCCTTCGTTATCTACTGATGATACCGATTCAAAAAATATTCCATCGATATTTTTTTAACCAGTTACTGCAGATGACGTCGTCGAAGCAATACAGGAATTAAAAAACAAAACCGGTCATGATGATGTTTCTAGTATGCTAATGAAAAAGTGCTGCCATGAAATAGCACCAGTTCATGCTACCATAATTATTAAGTCAATATCACTAGGCCAATTCCCTGACTGTCGATGGTAATACCTATACTATAAAAAGGAGATCCACTTGTAGCTTGAAAATTACAGGCCTATTTCTCTTTCAATTATATTTTCAAAAATCATAAATAAACTGTATTTAACAAAATTACAGCATTTATTGTTTAAATCAATAAATTTAGTAATAAACAACACGGTTTCCACCTTAACAAATCAACGGAAACAGCCACAATCGATTTCATACGGCACATTCATAACATAATTGACAAAAAAAGTTGTCGGAGCATTTTTTGATTTATGAAGGGGTTTGATAGTCTAGACTATGATTTTATATTACAGAAACTAAATGAGTTAGGAATACGTGAAATATTAAATGGCTGGTTTGAATTCTACTTTTATCACTGGAAACGTTGTAAAGCTGAATAGTACAATATCGGACTTATTTATTGTAGACTTAGGTGTACCCCTAAGGGTACAGGGAAATGTGGCGGGCCCAATTCTCTTCATATTACACTGGTCTGCAAAAAAAATTTTTTTTTCGAGCCCTGACACTATTCCTGCTGATTCTTATGTAAAATGACCTCCTGAATCCGAATATGACCTCCGTTTTCCCCCATCACCCACCGTTTTCGGGGGAGGCCCCCCCACCTATTTTTATCACTTTTCGATAATTTGGAGGGATGAAAAGGATTATTTTAGCCTTTACATTTCTTCTGAGGGGCTAGAGAGGTGAAAAGTTCCAAAACATGAACATTTGTAGCAAGGAGGTAGATTTGGGGGGGATTTGCCCCCTTAAATTGTAAAAAAATCATTAAAAATGATCAATTTTTTCCGTTTTTTTCGCAGTTTTTTAACTTATTTTCTACATATTCCAGCTTCCATTCCCCCTCATCCTTCCCCAAACACCCCCAAATAATAAAAATATATTGCAACAATATATAGCAACAATAATACCACGCTGGCGCTCTCAATACTCCCCCCGTTTCCCCCATCCATTGGAGGGGTGAAAAGGATTATTTTAGCTGTAAAGAATAATAAATAAAAAGTAAAATAATAAATGTATAGAATAATAAATAACTAAGATAAGTACCTTCATTTGGTGCTTGCTTTCCTTTTGTACCCTGAGGTAGAAGTTTCTCGTATCAAAAACCAGCAGTAGTCTGCTAACATGCTAACATGCATTGGGGGAGGATGAGGGGGATGGAAGCTGGAATATGTAGAAAATAAGTGAATAAACTGCGAAAAAAACGGAAAAATCAAACAATTTTAAGGATTTTTTTTACAATTTAAGGGGGCAAATCCCCCCCCCCAAATCTACCTCCTTGCTACAAATGTTCATGTTTTGGAACTTTTCACCTCTCTAGCCCCTCAGAAGAAACGTAAAGGCTAAAATAATCATTTTCATCCCTCCAAATTATCGAAAAGTGATAAAAATAGGTGGGGGGGCCTCCCCCGAAAACGGTGGGTGATGGGGGAAAACGGGGGTCATATTCGGATTCAGGAGGTCATTTTACAAAAGAATCAGCAGGAATGGTGTCAGGGCCGATTTTCATGCCGACCAGTGTTATTTATAAATGACCTGCCTAAATATCTCTTACGCCCGGTATTATCAACTTTTTTTAAACAGGCATTTAGTTAAATGATGTATAGGTTAAAGGTACATTTAAAATTGTCATGTATGAATCTTTGTAAAGGATTTTTAAGTAAATGTCATTTTAATATTTGTTGGCAATAGATTGTATATGGCCTTTTGGTAAATTTCATATTTGCAGGTAGGTAACACTGAAATAACCTCTAATTTTTGCAGTCAGTTCATTCCTGAGTCGTTTTATAAAACACTTGTTTGGTTTATGCAGGGAACTTTTCTTTTAGGTAAACATATGCATGAGCTGTACATTTTCCGACATACGATGTTTTCAAAAGAGCTTAATTTGAAACTTTAAACGAGTGTTTTCCACTCCCAGACTAAGCATGAAGTAAAATTTTAAGTTTAGAAAAGCCCCGTGAAAATTTGTCGAGGGTCGCGCAGCGACCCGATACAAATTTTTTGGGCTTTTTTGAACTCGAAATTTTACTTCATGTGCCACGCGTATAAAACACCGATTTCAAGTGAGGTTCAAATATACATAATATTTTTGTTTGCGCGTGTGGCACATAAAGTAAAAAAAGTTTAGAAAAGTCCAGAAAATGTTCACGGGGCTTTTCTAAACTTGAAATTTTACTTCATGCTAAGCCTTGGAGTGGAAAACAATCGTTTATAGCTAAAAATTCAACTCTTTAAAAAAAAAAACATCGAATATCTAAAGATTTCAAGAAAAAAATCTGAATTTAGAATACGTATACTTAAAAGAAAAACTCCCTATATATTAGTTTGTATTATTTATCTAATGTAATGTTGAAGCGACACCGTTCTAAGAATTTTTTCTTTTCGGCGCATTTTTATATTTTTTGGTCTTCTGTTACCTATTTTCTGTTACCTACACATTGTTATGTTGTTAGATACATACTCATATGAATCTTTTGGTCCGTAATTGAATATTTTTTTATCCGAAGAGTCGCTGGTGAAATTTTACGAACTTGAATTCATGCTTATTAACGCTAACAGGTATTTATAACGACAACCGAACGGAAATCACTGTAATTTAACCTCAAAATTAGAAACGTCAAGTTAAATCGCCACTCAAATTGTTACAGGGAGAAATTTTGACATTCAACGCTAATAGGTATTTATCCGCTAAACGACATTTAAACTAGTTGGTAATACTGCATACTCACTCTTAAATATCATTTAAGCTTAACTGTCCTTTAAAATTTGTTGATAATACCGGCATATTTGCATGTTTGCGGATGAGACATCTATTACAACCATATCCATCCATCAGCGTTCACCATTGATAATAATTTTAACAAAACACTAATCAGTGAAGTAACATCGTTACTAGGATTACAAATTGACAAAAATCTTTCATGCAAGACCCATGTTATTAATCTAGTGAACAAACTAAACAAAACATCCGTTGCCCTATGTAGAAAAAAACATATTAAATATTAACGAACTTAAATCAGTGTATTACGGATTGGTACACTCAAATTTGAGTTATGGCATTGTAGTATGGGAACAATCGATAAACGCAACAAAGGTCTTTATATTAAGATTGATGTATAATATAACAGAGACTCGTGCAGAATAATATTTAAAATTAAAAATATAATGACACTTACATTATTTTACGTTTATATCAGGTTGACTAATAAGTCATGGAGGTTTTTTATTTTAGTTGAAAATGGCGCGGTAAAAATATAATGTTTTAGCGTAATTCATGTTATTCTAAAGAAAAATACTTAATTTACAAGAAGTATTTCGATTTAATATTCGAATTGGTTTTAGTACATTTACAGATCATTAAAATCGAGTGTCAAATTGAAAGAAATGAACATTTCCGCCACCATATTCTTTTTGCATTTATTCAAGGTGCCAAAGCTTCTGAAGCTGCCCGACAGATTTGCGCCGAGTACGACGATGAGGCTACGTCGGAGAGAACGGCTCAGAATTGGTTTAAGCGATTCAAAGATGGCATTTTTTATATCAACTGTACAGTTCGATGAGGAGCGATTGAATTAACTTCTTCACGACGATCTGCGGCAAACGACGAGATAATTTTCGGAATTGGCGGAGTGATTTCCATTATCACTCCATGGGAAAGGTTCAATAGTTTGGCCATAACTTAATAAAAAAACCGCCATGACTTATTAGCCTACCTAATAAATTATTAATACACATTCATAAAACTAGACTTCTTTCACAAAAATAGCGATACACATATTTACGGAACTGGAAATTGTTCTAATATTTATATTCATAAATTTTCATTAGAACAACAATTAAAAAAAAAGATTGAAAATACTGCCATATTCAATTCAAAAATTTACTTTGTCGTTGTAAACCATATATTATATGCACACAAACGTTTGTATATTTAGCTTTTATTTAATACATTAAGTTAGCTGTAAGCAAATTTATATAATTTTTGAATTTATATGACGAATGTATCTGTACTATGTATGGCTAACACATAATAAATAATATTGTATTGTATTGTATTTATATTAACATAAAATAGCTAATAACCAAACACAAATTTAAATGTTCAATTAGTTTAAACAAATATGTTTCGAATTTATATGAAAATTACTTGTATAAAATTATTCTTGTTTGAAATTAAACAATTTATCCGAAAACTAATTATAACATTTATAAATTATTCATACACTTTATCACAATATAATTATTAAATGTAAGGGCAATCGTGCATTAAATAAATTATTAGGAAATTAGTTTAAGTGGCTGGCAAAACAGTTTAATGCAAATATTAAATTCCGTTCTAAGAAACTCTCGTCAGCATTTTGTATAGAATTAATTAATATTGCATGGACTATAATTTTCGCTAACTGATGTAAAATAGAATTTTAAATTAGCACGAGGTTTTCCAACAACTTAAGAGATTTACAGATTTCTAACTAACCAATAATTTAAAAGCGAGAAACAGTAGCGTAGATAGCTTTTTGTGATGAAGGGGATTTGAGTTAGTATTTTGTGTCATAAATTTATTTTTCTAATGTTATACAAATATAATGATGTGTCCATCGCAGCACTTTCTCGATTAAACAATTTATGATTGACATACTAAAAGTAGCTCAATTGCTAATTGAATAAAGACCATTTTACACGAAATCGGCGTTATATACGCGTGGTGCATGAAGTAAAATTTCAAGTTCATGCTTAATCTGGGACTGGAATCACTCGTTAGATGACCAATCATAAACTTATTCTGCAGGTTTTTTTTATTGTAAAATTTATGACTAAAATAAATAGAGTTAATGTTTTAGTCAACTGTTGGTATATAGGATTTTTCTTTAAGTTTGACTAATTTTTGAATTGATAAAGTTGAAATAATGGTAATAGTAATTTTTATGACTATCATACAAGTAAATCTCAAGTTTAGTTGATTGTTTTCAGAATAAGGTGTCATTGAAAATTAAATTTTTTTCAAAAACTACATATAGGGTGTTATAGAATATAGCAAGGATTTGACCAAAGACTTCGCCCATAATGAGCATGTGATTATTATGGCGGGAACAGTGGATGCAATAAGAGGACATCATATTGACTACAAAAAAATACACCATCTTCTAAGACTCATCATTTTTGGATATACGTTAAGAATTTAAGGGATACATTATATGTCAAGAAAAATTATTTTTTTCAATTTTGTATTCCTCTATTGCAAAATCTAGTTTTTTATAGTTATTAGTAACACTAACGCAAAACTATCACGGGTATTTCGTTTATAAACAAACACATTTTCTATTAGTACAGTAATAAATTAGCTGGATGCCCTCAGGGTTGGTATGAAAGCAAATTATGGGCCCTAGGAGTTGTCAAATGAGTGCGTTACTCAACTGTTTTCAAGGCACTCTTTACAAAAAACAAGATCAATTTTTTTTACATATGAAATCTACAATAAACTACAAGTGTGGTACATCACTGAATTGAGAAAAAAAAAATATTGTTTCAAAAATATGAAAATCCAAAATGGCGCCCATAAGAAAAACAAAAGTTGACTATGATCTACAGGTAAATGTTGTAGTTATTTTAAAATAAAATATGTTACTAAATTTCTTGTTAAAAATAATTGTCAAAGTTGTTTATGTCTAGATTCAATAGTTTTTCAATAAAAAAATGAAAACGCCATTTCAAGAAATCCTTTTTTTGACAATATCTCGAAAACAGAAAAAGATATTTTCAATTTATTTTAAAATTATTATTGGGCTCTAAAATATTCATCTTAGCTCCAATTTAATCGACTCTCTGTCTGTTCAAATAACCGAGATCCCCATACATTCTGTTGAAATACGGACACCCTGTATAAATTGATTACAGCCAACTTAAATCAACAAAATAATTGAATTATGGCATTTCAGAGGTTTATTTGTATTGAACATACGATTTAGTAATTATATTTCTTTATCGGCTGTATGTTGACTATTGCAATATTGACTATAAGTCTCTAAGTATGATTTCGTCATTGAATCGCTCTGTTGTCTGTATATTGACAATTCTGACATTTTGATTGTATCAATTGGTTGGCTGACTTTAGGCTCTAACAGAATTTTGTCATATTATATCTTTATCGACTGTATTTTGACATTATGACTGTCACTTAATTGACTGTTTTTTGACTATGATTGGAATTTATTAATAAATCTTTCTTTTGACTGTTTTTTTTTCTATTGTGACATTGTAACAGTAAGTCTCTTGGTTGGCGCTCTTTAAACTTATTAGGATTTGGCTGTTTTTTGTCTATGCTAGGATTTTATCATAAAATGTCGTATTTTGACTACTGTGACATTATAACTGTAAGTCGCTTGGTTGACTGTCTTTTGAGTATGCTAGGATTTTGTTATTTTATCTTTCTATTGACTGTATTTCGACTATTGTGATATTATGATTATAAGTCACTAGGTTAACTGTATTTCAACTTATACAAATTTTATTCACTGTATTTCCACTATTGCGATATTATGACTGCAAGTCACTTAGTTTACTGGCTTTTGATTATAATAAGATTTTGTCATCAAATCACTATATCAACTGTATTTTCACTATTATGACTTTATAACTGTAAGTCACTATAACGACTGACATTAGTCTACCGTGTCAACTTGACTTAAGACGACGATAGTTGACGTTTAGTCTATTGTGCAACTTGACATCTAGTCGCCGTCAGCCAACATAAGTCTATCCTGTCAACTTGAAATTACATTTAGTCATTGGCACAAATCGGCATCAGCCGACTATTGCCAATTTGAGACAACTATTATTTAAAATATATTATGACACTTGCGACACATATTTTGATAGTTGTGACATATTTTAAAATAACGAGTGTCTTTCACTCCCAGACTAAGCATGAAGTAAAAATTCGAGTTTAGAAAAGCCCCGTGTAGAAAATTTGTCGAGGGCTTTTCAAAACTCGAAATTTTGCTTCATGCGCCACGCGTATAATCCATTGATTTAAAGTAAAGTTAAAAATATATACTGCTGAGATGTGATAGATTCGTAGGTTAAGTGGAAGATCAGTAACAGGTTAAGCTGACTGAACTTCGCCTACGCTTATAAGTATTAATTTTGTATTTATTTTTTGTATGACAAATAGAGGCATTTATTATTATTATTATTATATTTACTAAGATATGTGCTACTGGAAATGTACAACAAATGCCTGTGCGAGGGGAGGTTCCCGAATATCTGGAAATTACAACGCTTAGTGCTAATCCCAAAAGGAAAGGGCCCGGCGGACTCGCCATCAGCGTACCGACCTCTGTGTATGATAGACACAGCGGGCAAGCTTTTGGAGGGAATGCTCAAACTCCGGATTGAAGAATTTACGGAAGGACCGGCGGACTTTCTGATAAACAGCACGGTTTTAGGAAGCGTCACTCAACTCTGGGTGCAGTTAAGGAGGTAATAGACGCATTTGATTCAGCTCAACTTAGTAACCACTACGTAACACCAACAGTTGTGTTAGTAACGCTCGACGTAAAAAACGCGTTTAACTCGGCGAAATGGGACGTTATACTATCTGCGCTAGCACATAATCTGAAATTACCTCCTTACCTTCTAAGCATGATGACAAGTTATCTACAAGACAGAAAGTTATTGTACGACACCAGCAATGGTGAGAACATAAAAATACTTACCGCCGGCGCTGCTCAGGGGTCAATTCTGGGACCCATACTATGGAACATCTCATATGATGGCATCTTCAAAATGGACATGCCTGATGACACATTTCTGGTAGGATATGCTGACGACATTGCTGCAGTGATTGTGGCACGAGATTTAAAGGACGCCCAAAGAAAACTCAACCAGATAATGCGAAGAGTGATCGTATGGATAAGCGAGCACGGGTTAACTCTCGCGACCGAGAAGACCGAAGTTGTAATACTTACGAGGAAAAGAGTACCACTAGAAGTGCCACTACAAGTGGGAACCGAATGCATCACATCTACAACAAGCCTAAAGTATCTAGGATTACGGCTAGACAACAGAATGACTTTCCGACCACACATCGACATGGTATGTGAGCGGGCTTCGAAAGTGACGTCCATGTTGAGTAGGCTCATGGCAAATATATTGGGACCGTTGGCAGGAAGGCGCAGATTGCTTATGTCTGTCGTGCATTCAATCCTACTATATGGATGCGAACTATGAGCAGATAAAATATCAAGAACGTTGACAAAGAAAATGTCAAGAATACAGCGAACAAGCGCATTACGCATTGCCAGCGCATATAGAACTGTGTCAGAGCCCGCGGTGCTGGTAATTGCCGGGGTTACTCCTATTCACATTCTGGCAGTAGAGAGAAAGATCGTGTATACAAATAGGAACGTATCGGGCCAAGTACAAGCACAGATCGAAGCAAAGGAAAATTCCTCACGTCAATGGCAGGACGAGTGGCAAGCGGATCCCAGAGGAAGATGGACGAGGAAATTAATCCCGAATGTGTCCAAGTGGAACGATAGAGCGCACGGGGAGGTAAACTATTACCTGACACAATTCATGTCTGGTCACGGTTATTTCAACTCCTATCTTGCAAAAATAAAAAAGATAGAAAACCCAGCGTGCCCGTATGGGGACTCAGACAAAGACGACGCTGAACATACCATATTCACGTGCAGCAGGTGGATAAACGAGAGGAACACGTTAGAGGAGAGAGTCGGCACGATTACGCCGCACACTATTATCGACATAATGTTGTCAAACGCGGACGCATGGCACGCAGTAGCCTCTTACATCGAGGATTTGTTAAAACGGAAGAAACAAGAGACCTAGATAATAACAACTTAATTTACGTAACCACCTTGAAGTAATGTCATTTGACGGTTCCAGGGTGGCTACTTGCCTGAATCAGAGGGG
Organism: Philonthus cognatus; assembly: GCA_932526585.2. NCBI lineage: Eukaryota > Metazoa > Arthropoda > Insecta > Coleoptera > Staphylinidae > Philonthus > Philonthus cognatus. The sequence continues at coordinate 103,194,197 of OW052241.1, forward strand.
TTTTAGTGGGTGAAAGTCCCACACACCAGGGAACGGTCTCCCCTGAGGTGCTTTTAGCATTTCCCCTACGCCTAATAAAAAAAAAATATATAAGGCAAAAAAATGCATAAAATATTTGTTTTGTAAATTTTGTAAATGTGATATAATAATAATAAAAAAGTAGAAAAAATTTAGTGTGACAATTTTCCACATTTTTAATATTTAAACCATCATATCTTTTTCATTGTTAAAGCGCATTTTAAAAGAAATTAAGTTTTTGTTTCGTTTTAAGTTCAGTTTATGTATAATATATATACAGGGTCCTGCATCTCACATCCCGTCTTCTGTAGCTCAGTTACTAATTAAGTTAGGCTTTTGATATTTGGCAGACTTTACCTGTATCCTAGGGCGTATTTCAGGAAAATATTTTTGATTATATAGGGTGTCCCAAAAAAGTTTGACGTCATTATGATATATATTTTTAGATTACATGCTATACATTTTGTTCGTTATTTGGGTGCCTTCTATGGATACCTACATACTGCTAAAATTTTATAGAAATTGGTTTAGTAATTTTAGCAAAAAAAAAAATAAAAACTAAATAAAATCAGTGTTGCACCATTGGTTTAAAAAATTAATAAAAAATAAAAAAGTGCCTCGGTAAAATTATACAATGTACTTATTAAATAAGGTCTGACAGTCCCGTTAACCAAGTTTTATTCATATGAATTATACAGAGTGTCTAAAATTTATTGTCAAACTTTTCAAACTTTAAAGCACTTTATTTTTCTAATTTTAAATTAGACCCCCTGTATATTTTTATGTCGTTCCATGCGGAATTATAAAACAAACATTTTTCCTAATTACAACCCTATCGCAATTCCTAACACATTAAAAGCTATTTGCAGAAAACTCGTTTTATCAACTAATTCAATAGCCATTTTAATGATAAAAATCGAAGGTGGCTTTGAAAAACAATTTATTTTTTAACAACGTGACAAAAGCCTATTTTGACTTTAGTAATGTGAAAGTTAAAAGCATTATGAGTTAAGCTCTTTATATCCAAAAATTTGTTGTCATGAAGTACAACCGAGACGATCTCGTAGATATGATTTTCATATTAGGAGAATGCTAAAAGAACTGTTTTTTGGCAAGTCGAGTTTACGCACAGCGGTATCCGGAACGACGACATCCAGACAACAGGAGCCTGGAAAACTTATTGGAGAGATTTATACATACAAGTAATGTAAACTACATATACAAAACCAGTTAGAAATAGGCCGGTTTGAACTGAAGAAAATCATTTGGCTGTTCTATTATCAACTACGGAAAATGCTTCCGTTAGTCAACAAGCAGTCGCTGCTGCCGTGGATGTAAGCGAAAGAACCGTTCAACGAATTTTAAAGGACAACCGTTTCCATGCCTATCATATCCAGTTCCATTAAGAACTCTTTGAACAAGATTTTGATCAACGTGTCGAATTTTGCAACTGGGCGCAAACTAAAATTAGGGTACATGTTGACTTTTTTGATAAGGTTTTGTTTTCTGATGAGGCCACCTTTCATAAAAATGGATTTGTGAATCGTCATAACTTCCATTATTATTGCGACCACAATCCAAGAGTTTTCAGGCATGTTGATCAACAACACAGATGGGCAATTAAAGTGTGTGTGTGTGGGGGGGGGGGGGGGTTATTGGTGAACATATTATTGGCCCTCACTTTTTTAACGGACATTTGAATGGACCAACGTATCTGGATTTTTTGCAAAATCAATTGCCTGATTTATGTCAACATTTAGCAATCGCTATGAGGGATGCAATGTGGCTGCAATAGGATGGAGCCCCAGCACATTATTCATTACAAGTCAGGGATCATCTCAACACAACCTTCCCGAATCGGTGGATTGGAAGAGGAGGGCCAAGTAAATGGCCGCCCCGATCACCCGACTTAACTAAATTAGACTTCTTTTTGTGGGGCTACGTTAAGGAAATCGTTTATCAATAACCTTACATTTATTTGAAGTTTCCTGTATTTATTGAATTGAAATCAGTGTTGCTAATTGTTTTGTAGTAGTCAATGCCTGCTCTGAATCATATTTTTTTCGATCTCATTGTACTTTCACAATGTGTAATATGTTTAGACGAAAATATGTTTATTTAGGGGCTTAAACCTTTTTCTTATTTTCCAAAAAAAAAACAATGTTGCAGTTGTAAGATATGTATCAAATTCAAAATTACAATTACTGTTGATTAACTTTGTTTAACTTCGATAATATTTTCTTCTCTGGTGAACGAATCATAAACACCGGGCGTTCCGGTTCAACTAATAATATATATCTATATATGTATATATATATATATATATATATATTTTCGCGGGCGTAACATGTATCACTGTTTCTTCGGGTTTGGTCCCGCGTATTTTCTTGGCTCTGGTCCATTATATTTTTAATTCGACGTTTCGATGACGTCGCAGTCATCATCGTCAGGAATAACTATCAAAATTCCATTGCTCTAGCAACCACTTGTTTGACTTTTACGTACTACGTGATGCGTGAATTTCTTGTTTGGCTTCGTGTTACTCTTCTGTTTTGTTCTTCTAATGATGTAGTAGTGACAATTTCAATATTATTTTCGGAAGGGGTTGGACAAGAAATTCACGCATCAAGTAGTACGTAAAAGGCAAACAAGTGGTTGCTAGAGCAATGGAATTTTGATAGTTATTCCTGACGATGATGACTGCGACGTCATCGAAACGTCGAATTAAAAATATAATGGACCAGAGCCAAGAAAATTCGCGGGACCAAACCCGAAGAAACAGTGATATATATATATATATATATATATATATATATATATATATATATATATATATATATATATATATATATATATATATTTATATATATATATATATATACTCAATGACATAAGAAGCGTAACACCAAGAAGTAATGATTTTTTGAATTCATATTTAAGCAACAGAGTGACTATATTTAAAGCATACATTGATAACAATGTCAACCTTGTGCCTTTTATATTTATTGTGAAAAAAAAAATATTTCACTTTTATTTTTTTGATAAAACTATTTATATGAGCTGTTAAGTACAGATGTTTTTAGTTTTCGTGTTTCCGTTGAGTGTGTTAAGCTTAAATAAAATGCCTCGAGTCCGAAGACGTCCACAATATCACCATTTGAGCGATTTTTACCGGGGTCGAGTTGTTGCTTATCAAGATGTCGGTATGTCCTATCGCGAAATTGCCCGCCGTATTGATTCCACTGCAGCAACTGTAATACGTGTGTATCAGGTATGGACAGAAGATGGTAGAGGAGCAAGAAGAAGACCAATTGGTCAACCAAGGCGTACCACAGAACGTCAAGATCGGCGCTTAAGACAAATAGCCCTGCGAGACCGTTTCGCTACTACGCGTCAAATCGATGATCAATGGATTAAAGAAGAAGGTAGGCCCGTTAGTATGCGAACCTTATATCGCCGCATTCAATCCTTTGGGCTTCTTTCGTACCGTCCAAGATTAGTGCTTCCTTTAACAGCGATACACTGTCGCCAAAGGTTGGACTGGTGCAGAGAACGGCAGCATTGGGAGGTAGAATGGCACGATGTCGTATTCAGCGATGAATCACGATTTTGTCTAGGCACGCATGATGGCCGTAGAAGGGTACGTCGCTACCGTGGAGAACGACCTGATCTTAGGTTTGCTATTGAGAGGCATGTACACAGGACTGCTGGAGTAATGGTTTGGGGGGCTATTGCTTATGGTAGTCGATCACCTCTTGTATTCATTCGAGGCAGTATGACAGCTGCGCGTTATGTTGAACACGTCATACGACCGACTTTGTTGCCTTATTTAGATGGCCGCCCAGACGTACTTTTTCAACAAGATAACGCACGTCCCCATATTGCTCGTCGAACTATGAACTTTCTTAATGAAGCTGGTGTTAATGTTTTGGCGTAGCCGCCCCGTTTGCAGGATTTAAATCCCATTGAACATGTGTGGGATATCATGGGAAGAAGAATATTCTCTTTGCACCATCCTCCACAGACTCTAGCACAGTTGATCGATGAAATTCAAGTTGCTTGGAACGAGATGCCTCAAGAAGACATCGACCATCTCATTTTGTCGATGCTCAGACGTCTACAGGAGTGTATACAGCAAAGGGGTCGCCAAACACATTATTAATTTTTTTTAGATTGTTTTTAAATAAAATTTCTTGAAAATGTAATCATTTTATTCTTGATGTAAGACTACCATACTGGCAAAAAATCAAGTTAAAATAATAACTCCTTCTGGGTGTTACGCTTCTAATGTCATTGAGTATATATATATATATATATATATATATATATATATATATATATATATATATATATATATATATATATATATATATATATATATATAAATTATTTTTCTCGTGATTAAACTTGAGTTTTTAAAAAGGATTTTATTATCAAGACTACGTCTTACATCAAGCAGAACAAATACAAGACTGAATAAATATAATATGAATAACAATACGGTACACTTATCTAAAAAGAGTAATATAAGAAGCTGATTACATTATGCTGATGCATGCGTGCATATGCATCCTAGACAAAGGAATACGAATAATTATATAAGAGAATTATATAGGGTGAGCGATAGCTAACTCCTCCCCCCTTAAATTTAGGATCCCCCCGGAAGATGGAAATCGATTGATGTATCTTCTGGTGGTTGTGTCGTCTTCGGCAGCGTCTTCTTTCTTGATTGGATCCAGCGTGATAGTAGGTATCCTGAACCAACCAAAATAAACAGGTATAGGATCGACGTCCAGATACTTGGAGTGTAGATATGTTGATTTTCCGTAATTATCGGAATCTGTTGTAGTACAGGGATTTCTTGAAGATTCAGTTTTCGTAGAGAAATCTTGAATGTTGTGAAGTTAATTTTGTTGAAATGTAGTTCGCTGCTCCTTATTATGGCTGGACTGCCAAAGGTCGCGTCTTGATAAGAGATTTGATGTCCTCTGAAGAATACTTCGCAGTTTCCTTTTTGTATTAGATAAATACCGATTATATTTTTATTTTCGGTTCCATGTTTACAGCTTATTTTGATGTCTTCTTTAACGGGAAATACAGCTAGGTATTGATTTATGAAGGTTAGAATTTCCAGATGATTTTCTTCGATGTGCAGAGTAGTATATTGACAATTTTTGTTATTTCCGGTCAGCAGAATTGGTTTTTCACATTCGGCCTTATGGCTTGTGAGCAAGTGTCTTGGACATTCGTAATAATTTATAACTTTTGTACATAAGCGGTCTAGAGGCCAAATCTTATCGTCTTTTGATTTAATAAGGTATTTACGTTAGGGATGATTGTTATAAATTTATTCTCAAACTTCGTAGGAATAGAATTTAAGTAATACAATTCAAATTCAGTTTCATAGTATATTGGAATTGATAGGAAATAACTAATTTTTGTTGGTTCGATGTTACAATTTACTTTAATAATTGATTCAAAATCTAGTACGTTTTCATATTTTAATTCAAATGGCAATTGTTTGTTATAATAAGTGGAAATTCTTTTAAGTTCAGAAAATAAATCCTTGGGGTTTAGGACGCTAGGGTGAAGTGATCCTAGTTTACAGAACGTGATTGAATTTTCAATATTTTCTATATTTTTTAAGATTAAATTATATAAAATAATTAATTGATTGAACAAGTCTTTAGCAAACAATAAATTTTGATGATCTAAGTCTTCAACTAGTATAACACTTAATTGTTTAATTCTGGCTTGCAGAATATCTTCGTTATGTGCAATATTTTCGACAGTTTCGTTAATTTTTTTAATAAATTCGTTATTTAGGCTATAGCCAAATTGAATTTGATTTTTAAGGAGATTTTGGTTTTGTTGTAAGTGATTCAAAATTTCGTCTATTCTCTTACCGTCGTTGGCATCTAAATTTCCTGAAATTGTTTTAACAATTGTGCCTAGACCATTGATCAATCCTCGCTTGTTTCTATGGGTTATCAGAACGTGTGATTTAATATTATTAATTTTATTATAGATTTCGTTCACGGAGAATATTAAACTTTTATTATAGTTTGCGAAATCTCTTCCGTACATGGAGATATTTTTTAATGAATTTTCCAAAAGGCTACGTTGGGTATCTAATTTATTAAGTTCGTTAAAAATTGGTATTAAGTTGTAATGATGAACGAAGGTGTGTACGGAATCGTTGGGAATAGGTTCATTTAGATAAATATTAATTTCAATATTTGATTCATCAAAAATATAACTAATCATTGATTTTACAATTACAAAAGAAAAGTATTATAATAAACCGTCTTACAAAGACTTATTTTTATCCCTAATAAATTTAAGAAAATTCTGTGAATTAAATAACCTAACTAAATTAGCAACAATAAAATTTTGTTGTGGTTTGGACATGTTAGACTACAGTCTAACATGTCCAAACCACAACAAAATTTTAATGTTGCTAATTTAGTTAGGTTATTTAATTCACAGAATTTTCTTAAATTTATTAGGGATAAAAATAAGTCTTTGTAAGACGGTTTATTATAATACTTTTCTTTTGTAATTAAATACAGGAGGTATTGTTCCTCGCTTTTGAGATAAGCCACTGAATGTAGTTCAGGGTTTTGCGCTTTCAGCAATTCGACTTGACCGAATTTTTGTTTAACTAAAGCTTTGTTGATTATTTTTTAAAATTATCATAATTAAATAATAGTGTGTCATCGATTACTTTATCTAATTTCTTCCTCTTAACTCGAGGTCTTTTAATATTGGACAGGTGAATTTTTTCAACTGTGTTATGATGGCTAGGATAAATTTTTCCTGTTTTAAATTGTTTATTTACACTTTCTATTTTTTTGGGTTTATATTTATTTTTCGTCTTTGACTGTTTTTGTTTATTTTTGACGAATATTTTTTCTTCTATATAAGGTATTTCCTCACGATTTTTTTTACATCTTTCTAGTACTTTTTCTTTATTACTTTGTAATCTTTCATTGATGTTTTCATACAATATTTTTACTTTATTTTTATGATTTATGACGTAATTATTTATTAATTGAGTTTCTAAACTAATATCGAAAGGGTCATCTAAATCTTTTATGTGTCCTGAAATTATTTCAAATGGTTTTAATTTGGTTACAGAGTGTACAGAGTTATTGTACGGGAGAAGAGCATAATTAATTTTTATTTCAATAGGTTCCTTTTTATAATTATCTTGATTATTTAATAATCTAATATGTTCAATTATTGTGTTGAATGTATTCGTTCAACTACGCCATTCTGGGATTCTGGGCGTTGCGAGCTTATAAAATGTAAATTTACTTTATGTAATTCGAGCAACTCTTTAATTACGGAATTCTTGAATTCCAAATGATTATCAGCGATAATCGTATTAGGTACACCGTGATGGGTAAAGAATTTGATAAAATGATTAGCAATTTCTATTGCTTGATACGAATTGAGTCTATACATCTGTGTATATTTAGAAAATGAATCTATAATAGTTAAAAACTTTGCACCTTCTAATGCGATGCTATCGATGTGGACAATTTCAAAAGGTCGTACAGCAGTTGGGGTTAAATTAAATTTTGTTTTTATAGGGTTTCTCTCATATTTACATACTAAACATATTTGACATTCATTTATATAATTTTGGATAGTACGCCTCATATCTGGCCAATAAAATTTTCTTTTTAATTGAGACTCTGTCTCATCGATTCCGCGGTGATTAGTTTTGCTTTCGTGATATAATTGAATAGTATTTGTAATTTCTTCGTCGCTTTCGACATCGGCTAATTTTGTTACACATTTCACAAAATCGTATCCTGAATTTTTAAAATATTTTTGTAAGATTACACAAAATTGCTCATAAACTGGGCTTTCAAAATAAATATAATATTTTACTATAGGGACGATATATTCTTTAATTAAATCTATTACATCTTTTTCAAAGTTATTTTTACTTAATTGAATGTGTAAGCGCATTTTCTTTTTATTATAGAGATAAGTAATTTTTGGTTTGGTTGGATTATAGTTTACTTCTGAAATTATTAATTGGTTATTGCCAATATTTACGGGTTTCTCAACAATTGGTATAATGAATATTGGATCCTCTTCGTTTAAATGCATAGTTACGGAATCAGAGTGACACTGATTATTTATTTCTTCATCTATCTAGTTCTTCTACTATTTGAGATTCGTTATCCACGAATACATTTTCATCGAAATGTTTTAAATAAAAATCATACTCATCATTTACATTTAGTTCTGTGCGAACTTCATTTATATCGAATTTGATATTCGATTCTAAATTATTTAGATTATTATTATTATTATTATTATTATTTAAATTAAAGTTGTCGAGTGTTTCGACAATAAATGGTTTCTTAAATAAAATAATTCAATCTTCATTAGAATTATTTGTAATAGAAATAAGTGCTTTATTATTACGCACGCTCGTTGCGCATTGTGGAACTTCACAATCTTTAAGTTTCATATAAGGAATAATTACATCTCCGTTGTCGATATTAGACACTTCGATTTGAACTATTTCTTGAACTCTACCAGGAATGGTAATTTGTTTTATTTTCTTCGTGTGATTATTATTACAATAAAGCGGAAATATGGCTTTAGGGGTTTTTAATATATTATTAGGAAAGTCTACTACTGCTTGAAGAATTTTTAAATTATCGAGTCCGATCAATATATCGAAACTAGAATGGAAATCGAATAAATGAAATTTCATAACTAAGTTATTATCAGTATTAAAGGTTTCCTTAAAATTAATCATAGTACTATATTTTTGTACAGAGTTGCCATGTGCAGTGGCAATCTGGAATGGATCGTACTTTATTTTATTTTTATAAAACTTATTAGCAATATTGGGGTTGACAAAGGAGTGTGTACTCGCTGAATCGATTAACATTTTTAGTTGTGTATGCGGGTCGATAATGTATGGGAGTTGGCTTTGATTATTTATTATGCAAAATAATTCAATTAATTTTGCATCTCCGAGGCGATTTCGCCTAAAAAATCTTTATTTCCGGGTTCTTCAATATTTTGTGATGCACCAGGGTACATTGTTCTAGCGGTATGATGGGTTGAAAGGGACATTGGTGTTGGTAAATTTTGATTGTTGTTATTATTTCGATAATTATTATTTGTATATTGATTATTACGAGTTTGATTTGGTTGACGTTGAATATTTTGATTAATTGTTTGGGGGGCACGATATTGTGGTCTTACGTTATGAAAAGTATTTGGATTAGGTCTATTTAGTGTGTAATTGTTATTAAAATGTTGTTGAAAATTTCTATGAAAAGGTGTAACGAAGCGAGGCGAAGCTCTCGTCGGTACATTATTACGTGGGGTAGCATTTTGTTTTTGCACCAAATTGATTTGTCAACTCTATTATTTGAGACATCTAATTGAAAATCGTTCGTGATCATTGATAATGCCACATCTAAATCTGCGGGATTTTTCACTCGCATTTGAGCTCCGATTGGATCTCTAAGTCCTTTCAATAATACTCTCAACGCATTTTTTCTTAAGAAGGTATTCATAATGTTTCGTTCGTTGGCGTCGCCAGAATGGTTGGCTAGCCATGATACTTGGAGATTTAGCAAGCTTTGTATTTTATTATAATAATCAAACGGTGACTCACCAATGGACTGTTTGCATATGACTAACTCGTGATTTAAGCTAAACAAATCGCGTTTATCGCCATAAGAATTAATTAAACAATTTTTTAGATCTACGAAAGTGTTAATTACACTTGATGAAATATTAACGGCAGCATCGCCCTTTATTTTTGTGAATATTGACGATATCAAATATTCATTTTGAAAATCGTTAATATCATGTTGATTATAAAATCGGCTAACTAGTTTTTCACTAACTGCAAGAAATCTTGCTAATAATTCAGGCTCGCCCCGAAACTCGGGCAGCATATTTAAATATTCCGGTTTTATGACAGGAATTTATTGTACGACTAGGGGTGCAACTGGGGGTACAACTGGTACACCAGCAGCTTGGGAATTAGGATTAGCCATTTTTCTAATTTTACTGTTCTTAAATATATTCCTAATCAGTTTGAGTTTGATTGTTCTAAGTTGACTATTTCGTGATTTTGACGATTTAGCAACGCGCTTGACCTCTAAAAGACTTAAGTACTTACAGATAATAAATCCTGTCCATGAGCTCTCGATGATTCGCTAGCTGCAGGGACGATGTTGAACTTGTAGACGGGACGGATGGCGGATGTCTTGATTTTTTAAGAGTCCGTTATCACAAGTCGCAAAGTTCACAAAATTCGTTCTCCCGATAAATCGTTAACACGAACCAAATTGATATTCACTCAAATTGATCGGAAGATCCTACCGACTGCGCCAATTATTTTTCTCGTGATTAAACTTGAGTTTTTAAAAAAGATTTTATTATCAAGACTACGTCTTACATCAAGCAGAACAAATACAAGACTGAATAAATATAATATGAATAACAATACGGTACACTTATCTAAAGAGAGTAATATAAGAAGCTGATTACATTATGCTGATGCATGCGTGCATATGCATCCTAGACAAAGGAATAAGAATAATTATATAAGAGAATGATATAGGGTGAGCGATAGCTAACTTATATATATATATATATATATATATATATATATATATATATATATATATTATGTTAAAACGTAGATTTTTGCGGGCGTAACATGTATCACTGTTTCTTCGGGTTTGGTCCCGCGTATTTTCTTGGCTCTGGTCCATTTTATTTTATTTTATTTTATTTATTTTTTTTATGGACCAGAGACAAGAAAATACGCGAGACCAAACCCGAAGAAACAGTGATACATATATATATATATATATATATATATATATATATATATATATATATATATATATATATATATATATACTGCCTTTCAAAAAAATCAGAACACCAAGTATTTATTGCACGATTTTAATAAAATTTTCACAATTTGATCATGTAAACGAACTGTATCGATGATCAAAAAATCAACTTGAAAAACGAAAAAACAAATGAATAAAAATTAATAATGTGTTGGGCCTCCACGATTTCCCAAACACTCATTAACACGTCGAGGCATGCTAGAAATCAGGCTGTCAATATCGACTTGGGGTATTTCATTCCAAACTTCGATAATTTGACCTCTAAGTTCCATTACAGTGTTAGCGGGGCGCTGTAAGTTACTTATTCTAACACCTATCATATCCCAAACATGTTCTATTGGCGATAGATCTGGAGAACGAGATGGCCAAGGTAACAAATTGATTTCGGCACTATCAAAAAACTGTCTTGTAATGGCCGCTGTGTGAGGTCGAGCATTATCTTGCTGAAATGGCTTCTGCAAGCCATTTACATAGGACACTAACACTGGCCGTAAAATGTTGTCAATATACCGAATCGCGTTAAGACTTGCTTCTAAAAAAACTAGAGGAGACCCACTACCATATGCTATCGCCCGTCAAACCATAACTTCCTATGTAAGAGCCGTATGTCTTTCAACAGCAAATTGTAAAATTCTGCGTTCACCGCGTCGACGTCTCACTCTTCTGCGACCATCATGAGCCCATAAACAGAACCGAGACTCATAGCTGAAGATAATGTTATTCCATTCATGGGTTCAATGTTGTCTTTCCCTGCACCAATCAAGTCTTGCTCTGCAATGCTGCGGAGTAAGAGGTAGACACAATTGTGGACGGTAGGATCTTATACCAAAACTGCGGATTCTTCTGTAAACAGTAGCCATGGATACTCTTTGGCCATTTAGAGCCAACCAGTCATTTCCCAATGCCCGTGACGTTGTAAATCTGTCCCTTAAAGTTGTAAGACGAAGAGCTCGATCTTTACGCTCAGTGGTGTTTCTTGGACGTCCTGATCCAAGTCTACGTCGATTCTCCCCAGCTTCGGACCATCTAGACCAGCAGCGTACGATAACCGATACACTACGGCCTACCCTTTCAGCAATAGCACAAACCGAAATCCCGCTTCTCGCATTCCAATAATGCGACCCCTTTCAAATTCACTTAGATGATGATATTGTGCACGCCGACGAATACGGGGCATCTTTTTATGTTTTACAAACTGAAATGTCAAACTACTCAGAGGCTACTTGGATATTAGAAGCAATTACATTCTAAAATCAGCAGCTCTTCATAATGGTGAAATCAAGGAAAAGTACTATTAAATAGTCACCAAAACAATTGATTTTTTGATCATCGATGCAGATCATTTACATGATCAAATTCTGTAAATTTCATTAAAATCGTCCAAAAAATACTTTGTGTTCTGATTTTTTTGAAAAGCGGTATATATCGGTTCGGTTCCGGTTTTCGTTCCAGAAAAAATAACGGCTCTTTGCGGTTTTCGGTTTTTATTTCATATGGCCATGATGGCCAAATGGGGTTACTGTTCGTCTTTTCTCAAATTGGTAGAAGAATCGGAAATTGAACGCTTTTTTACCAGAAACAACAGCGTCTTCAGAGATAACGATATAACCTAATATTTTACTTCGTCCGTAAATGTGGCTGCGCCTGCGGTTAAACGGAATAAATCTAATAAACTAGGCGATTCTTACTAGAATCTTCGCGGTCTTCGGACAAAACTAATGGATATAAGTACAGCAATACCACTAATGTTCTTATTCTAAAAGAAACTTGGCTTCATAACAACATTTCAAACGCCGAAAAAGGTTTTGATAGTTCGTTGTGGCGACTTTTTTTCAGCTGTCTCTAATAATTTTAACTCTCATAAGATTATGGGAAAAAGTTGTATTTCAGATGAACTGTGTGTAGCTATTTATTCTGAGTGCTACTCCATTCTTGCTGGCGCAGTTTACATACCTCCAAACTTTGATATTTCGGTCTAATTAGGTCATTGTAATGTTACAGAATTGATGACTGATTACGGTATTATGTGCATTTTGGAGATTATAACTTACTAAATGCAACTTGTATTAACGAGGAGTTTGGCGTACGTAATAACACTGCATGCCCAAAATTCCAATATGTAAGAATAGCGATAATAAACTTGTTCAAAATTATCGCCCTATATCCTTTATTGCAACAATCCTAACCAAAATTGAAAAATTGATGACGGATGTCTTGACTAATTCATTGGCAATCTTCAATCTCTCACAAACAACATGGGTTTCGAGTGGGGGCATCTACGGAATCTAATTTATTGTTATATGATTCTTACATTGTCTACGCCCTAGAACGCGGTTTTGAAGTTGATTCCATCTATACCGACTTCTCCAAAGCGTTTGACTCTGTTGATCATACGCTATTACTCAAGAAGCTTCATTATATTCGCATTACTTATATTCTTTTACGTTAGATAGAGTCCTACTTAACAGATAGGTTGCAAGTGATTAAAATTGGGCAAATAACATCAAAACCTCTTAAGGTTACTTCAGGTGTTCCTCAATGTTCGCACCTGGGTCCCTTGTTCTTCAATATATTTATAAACGACGCTGCGAGCTGTTTGTTAAATGCTAATTATTCACTTTTCGACTAGCATCGGAGCGGCGAGAAACCCGAACCAATGCGATGATAATATTTAGAACACCGAATTAAATTAAACAAATTAGAATTAACGACCCGCCTATAAGTACCAAATAAGAAATAACAGCGCATTAGGTCCGTAAACATTATTTTATCAAGTGAGTGTGCAAGGAGGACAGAAGACGACGACTTTTATGAGCTCCTCGGGCCGCTCACTTGATTTGTAGAACGGGTTTCTCGCCGCTCCGATGCTATTCGAAGGTTTAAACTAAAAACCGACACTAACTGTAGAAGCAAAATGAGATCAATGCCCTTATCAATGCACTAGCATTAATAAATACTGACGTCAATACCGGCTTATGGTTAGCGATTGAAACTGCTCAATGGGTATTTGGATTGCCATGATCTGTTAATATATATATATATATATATTTATATATATTTATAAATCCTCGGGCCGCTCACTTGATTTGTAGAACGGGTTTCTCGCCGCTCCGATGCTATTCGAAGGTTTTAACTAAAAACCGACACTAACTGTAGAAGCAAAATGAGATCAATGCCCTTATCAATGCACTAGCATTAATAAATACTGACGTCAATACCGGCTTATGGTTAGCGATTGAAACTGCTCAATGGGTATTTGGATTGCCATGATCTGTTAGAATTGGTTTGTATACGAGCTCCACCGCGTTCTTTTCGGTCTGACAGTACGTTACGTATGTTGACTTTTTTATTGGAACTTTTTCATTGTTAGAGCGAATTTTAAAAGAAATGTAACTTTTGTTTCGTTTTATATATACATATATATATATATATATATATATAAATATATATATATATATATATATAATTATTCACTTTTCGACTAGCATCGGAGCGGCGAGAAACCCAAACCAATGCGATGATAATATTTAGAACACCGAATTAAATTAAACAAATTAGAATTAGCGACCCGCCTATAAGTACCAAATAAGAAATAACAGCGCATTAGGTCCGTAAAAATTATTTAATCAAGTGAGTGTGCAAGGAGGACAGATGACGACGACTTTTATGAGCTCCTCGAGCCGCTCACTTGATTTGTAGAACGGGTTTCTCGCCGCTCCGATGCCATTCGAAGGTTTAAACTAAAAACCGACACTAACTGTAGAAGCAAAATGAGATCAATGCCCTTATCAATGCACAAGCATTATTAAATACTGACGTCAATACCGACTTATGGTTAGCGATTCAAACTGCTCAATGGGTATTTGGATTGCCAGTATCTGTTAGAATTGGTTTGTATACGAGCTCCACCGCATTCTTTTCGGTCTGACAGTACGTTACGTATGTTGACTTTTTTATTGGAACTTTTCCATTGTTAACGCGCATTTTAAAAGAAATGTAACTTTTGTTTCGTTTTATATATATATATATATACATACATACATATATATACCAGGTGTGGCACTTAAGACGCCTCGGACCATAGCTCCTTTACGATTTGAGGTTTGGTACGCCACTGGAGTACGGCACGCCACTGATAATTAGAAATATTTTTGAAACATAGCGACGGTAATTATGCACCACTTTGCTCTTAGATTTTTTTCGATAGCTTTTATTGTAAAGGAGCTATGGTCCGAAGCGTCTTAAGTGCCACACCCTGTATATATACGTATACATATATATATATATATATATATATATTTATAAATATTTATATATTTATAAATATATATATATATATATATATATTTATATATATATATATATATATATATATATATGTTAAATCGTAGATTTTCGCGGGCGTAACATGTATCACTGTTTCTTCGGGTTTGGTCCCGCGTATTTTCTTGGCTCTGGTCCATTTTATTTTTAATTCGACGTTTCGATGACGTCGCAGTCTTCATCGTCAGGAATAACTATTAAAATTCCATTGCTCTAGCTCTAGCCACTTCTTTGACATTTACGTACTACTTGATGCGTGAATTTCTTGTTTGGCTTCGTGTTACTCTTCTGTTTTGTTCTTCTAATGATGTAGTAGTGACAATTTCAATATTATTTTCGGAAGGGGTGGATTTTGAATTTCTTGGTTGTTGTTCGGAGATAATTTATTTTGACCAGAATTTATACAAGTTTTCCAAATTGGTGGTAGTCTTTTAGCATCATCTCTTTGATTTAGACTGTTCGGCCTCTTTTCAATTTCTATCGCTTCTCTAATAATCCTCGCGTGGAAGAAGTCTGTCTTTTTTAAAATTCTCGTTTTTTCGAAGTTTATTGTATGTTTAGAAATGTTTACGTGTTGAAATAAAGAAGATTGTGGATCAGACTTTCTTACTGCTAAAATGTGTTCATCTCGACGAATACTAATTTTCCGGTTTGTTTGTCCTACATAGCTCTTCTCACACATACCACATGGAATTTCATCTACGCCTTGAGCTACAAGTGGGATAATTTCTTTTGGAGTTCGTAGTAAATTTTGAATTTTTGTGTGTATATTGATACAAGTCTAAATCAAAGAGATACTGCTAAAAGACTACCACCAATTAGGAAAACTTGTATAAATTTTGGTCAAAATATATTATCTCCGAACAACAACCAAGAAATTTAAAATTCAACCCCTTCCGAAAATAATATTGAAATTGTCACTACTACATCATTAGAAGAACAAAACAGAAGAGTAACACGAAGCCAAACAAGAAATTCAGGCATTAAGTAGTACGTAAAAGTCAAACAAGTGGTTGCTAGAGCAATGGAATTTTGATAGTTATTCCTGACGATGATGACTGCGACGTAATCGAAACGTCGAATTAAAAATAAAACGGACCAGAGTCAAGAAAATACGCGGGACCAAACCCGAAGAAACAGTGATACATATATATATATATATATATATATATATATATATATATATATATAAGTTCCAATAAAAAAGTCAACATACGTAACGTACTGTCAGACCGAAAAGAGCGCGGTGGAGCTCGTATACAAACCAATTCTAACAGATCATGGCAATCAAAATACCCATTGAGTAGTTTGAATCGCTAACCATAAGCCGGTATTGACGTCAGTATTTATTAATGCTAGTGCATTGATAAGGGCATTGATCTCATTTTGCTTCTACAGTTAGTGTCGGTTTTTAGTTTAAACCTTCGAATAGCATCGGAGCGGCGAGAAACCCGTTCTACAAAATAAAGTGAGCGGCCCGAGGAGCTCATAAAAGTCGTCGTCTTCTGTCCTCCTTGCACACTCACTTGATAAAATAATTTTTACGGACCTAATACGCTGTTATTTCTTATTTGGTACTTATAGGCAGGTCGTTAATTCTAATTTGTTTAATTTAATTCGGTGTTCGAAATATTATCATCGCATTGGTTCGGGTTTCTCGCCGCTCCGATGCTAGTCGAAAAGTGAATAATTAGCATTTAACAAACAGCTCGCAGCGTCGTTTATAAATATATTGAAGAACAAGGGACCTAGGTGCGAACCCTGAGGAACACCTGAAGTAACCTTAAGAGGTTTTGATGTTATTTGCCCAATATTAATCACTTGCAACCTATCTGTTAAGTAAGACTCTATCTAACGTAAAAGAATATAAGTAATGCCAATATAATGAAGCTTCTTGAGTAATAGCGTATGATCAACAGAGTCAAACGCTTTGGAGAAGTCGGTATAGATGGAATCAACTTCAAAACCGCGTTCCAGGGCGTCGACAATGTAAGAATCATATAACAATAAATTAGATTCCGTAGATGCCCCCACTCAAAACCCATGTTGTTTGTTAGAGATTGAAGATTGCAATGAATTAGTCAAGACATCCGTCATCAATTTTTCAATTTTGGTTAGGATTGTTGCAATAATGGATATAGGGCGATAATTTTGAACAAGTTTATTATCGCTATTCTTACATATTGGAATTATGGGCATGCAGTGTTATTACGTACGCCAAACTTCTCGTTAATCCAAGTTGCATTTAGTAAGTTATAATCTTCAAAATGCACATGATACCGTAATCAGTCATCAATTCTGTAACATTACAATGACTTAATTAGACCGAAAAATCAAAGTGTAGAGGTATGTAAACTGCGCCAGCAAGAATGGAGTAGCACTCAGAATACATAGCTACACACAGTTTATCTGAAATACAACTTTTCCCATAATCTTATGAGAGTTAAAATTATTAGAGACAGCTATAAAAACGTCGCCACAACGAACTATCAAAACCTTTTTCGGCGTTTGAAATGTTGTTATGAAGCCAAGTTTCCGTTAGAATAAGAACATTAGTGGTATTGCTGTACTTATATTCATTAGTTTTGTCCGAAGACCGCGAAAATTCTAGTAAAATTCGCCTAGTTTATCAGATTTATTCCGTTTAACCGCAGGCGCAGCCACATTTACGGACGAAGTAAAATATTAGGTTATATCGTTATCTCTGAAGACGCTCTTGTTTCTGGTAAAAAAGCGTTCAATTTCCGATTCTTCGACCAATTTGAGAAAAGACGAACAGTAACCCCATTTGGCCATCATGGCCATATGAAATAAAAACCGAAAACCGCAAAGAGCCGTTATTTTTTCTGGAACGAAAACCGTAACCGAACCGATATATACTGCCTTTCAAAAAAATCAGAACACAAAGTATTTATTGGACGATTTTAATGAAATTTACAGAATTTGATCATGTAAATGAACTGCATCGATGATCAAAAAATCAATTGTTTTGGTTACTATTTAATGGTATTTTTCCTTGATTTCACCATTATGAAGAGCTGCTGATTTTTTAATGTAATTGCTTCTAATATCCAAGTAGCCTCTGAGTAGTTTGACGTTTCAGTTTGTAAAACATAAAAAGATGCCCCGTGTTCGTCAACGCATTAGTGGAATGCGAGAAGCGGGTTTTTCAGTTCATGCTATTGCTGAAAGGGTAGGCCGTAGTGTATCGGTGATCGTACGCTGCTGGTCTAGATGGTCCGAAGCTGGGGAGAATCGACGTAGACTTGGATCAGGACGTCCAAGAAGCACCACTGAGCGTGAAGATCGAGCTCTTCGTCTTACAACTTTAAGGGACAAATTTACAACGTGGCGGGCATTGGGAAATGACTGGTTGGCTCTAAATGGCCAAAGAGTATCCATGGCTACTGTTTACAGAAGAATCCGCAGTTTTGGTATAAGATCCTACCGTCCACAATTGTGTCTACCTCTTACTCCGCAGCATCGCAGAGCAAGACTTGATTGGTGCAGGGAAAGACAACATTGGACCCATGAATGGAATAACATTATCTTCAGCGATGAGTCTCGGTTCTGTTTATGGGCTCATGATGGTCGCAGAAGAGTGAGACGTCGACGCGGTGAACGCAGAATTTTACAATTTGCTGTTGAAAGACATACGGCTCTTACACAGGGAGTTATGGTTTGGGGGGGATAGCATATGGTAGTGGGTCTCCTCTAGTTTTTTTAGAAGCAAGTCTTAACGCGATTCGGTATATTGACAACATTTTACGGCCAGTGTTAGTGCCCTATGTAAATGGCTTGCAGAACCTCATTTTTCAGCAAGATAATGCTCGACCTCACACAGCGGCCATTACAAGACAGTTTTTTGATAGTGCCGAAATCAATTTGTTATCTTGGCCATCTCGTTCTCCAGATCTATCGCCAATAGAACATGTTTGGGATATGATAGGTGTTAGAATAAGTAACTTACAGCGCCCCGCTAACACTGTAATGGAACTTAGAGGTCAAATTATCGAAGTTTGGAATGAAATACCCCAAGTCGATATTGACAGCCTGATTTCTAGCATGCCTCGACGTGTTAATGAGTGTTTGGGAAATCGTGGAGGCCCAACACATTATTAATATTTATTCATTTGTTTTTTTGTTTTTCAAGTTGATTTTTTGATCATTGATACAGTTCGTTTACATGATCAAATTGTGTAAATTTTATTAAAATCGTGCAATAAATACTTGGTGTTCTGATTTTTTTGAAAGGCAGTATATATATATATATATATATATATATATATATATATATATATATATATATATATATAGGCGGCGGAGGCAGAGTTCGGAAAATTTCCTAACAGGGCATTCGACCAATAATACGGCAGGAGAGATGTGTGTAATCTACTTTATTGTAATACCAAGCTTTCGGGACTCATTTTGTCCCTTCCTCAGGGTTAACACTAAAAATTTGAGCTTACATTTGTGATTATTTGAACAAACTATTGTCAAACACCGCGCGCTGGCCGGCGTGACGTTCCTGGAAACGGATGGCGTGCGCCTCTCTCCGTCGGTGACAGAGACGGAGAGAGCCGAGTGGCACCTGTGGACAGGCACCAGCCATTGTTGCTGTTTATGTGAAGACACGTGCGTCGTTTCGCACTAAGATGCGGCCGCGTGAGTTAAAAGTTAATCAAATATAAACAATTGCGGTGATAACACCCCGGGTTACCCAAGAAACAGTGGAACACAGTGACAATTTCCAATTTTAAAATGTGAATGTGCCGTTTGTTTTCGTTTAAAATTTCACTTCTGCCGTAACCACGCGGTTACGATTTTTTATACACAATAACCTCACTTTTATCTAAATTCAACAACCACCATGAGTATCGTTAGGATAATAAAACAAATACAGCGTCAGTTTAACAATAGTTTGTTCAAATAATCACAAATGTAAGCTCAAATTTATTTGCTAATTAATATTTTTTCAAGAATTCGTCATCAACTAACAGTTTAATTCAGATCAGTAATTTTTTGTTTTTTTGCTCATTGTTTTTAGTGTTAACCCTGAGGAAGGGACAAAATGAGTCCCGAAAGCTTGGTATTACAATAAAGTAGATTACACACATCTCTCCTGCCGTATTATTGGTCGAATGCCCTGTTAGGAAATTTTCCGAACTCTGCCTCTAACGTAGTACGACCGTTACTTCTTGTGCTGGTATATATATATATATATATATATATATATATATATATATATATATATATATATATATATATATATATATATATATATATATATATATATATATATATGTATGTATATATATATATATATATATATATATGTATGTATCACTGTTTCTTCGGGTTTAGTCCCGTGTATTTTCTTGGCTCTGGTCCATAAAAAAAATAAATAAAATAAAATAAAATGGACCAGAGCCAAGAAAATACGCGGGACAAAACCCGAAGAAACAGTGATACATGTTACGCCCGCGAAAATCTACTTTTTAATATAATATATATATATATATATATATATATATATATTATATAAAATTTTATTTCTAAAATGTTTATTTAGGGGCTTAAACCTTTTTCTTATTTTCAAAAAAAAAAAACTATGTTGCAGTTGTAAGATATGTATCAAATTCAAAATTACAATTACTGTTAATTAACTTTTTTTAACTTCGATAATATTTTCTTCTCTGGTGAACGAATCATAATCACCGGGCGTTCCGGTTCAACTAATAATATATATATATATATATATATATATATATATATATATATATATATATATATATATACATATATATATATATATATATATATATATATATATATATATATATATATATATATATATATATATATATTGTTACCATACCAGCCACCTACCCATTTGCTGATTCAGCTACCCATCTCCATAAATACCCAGCGCCTGGAGATAACAGCCAGTTCCAGTCAGTTCCCGACAGACTCCGGCAGCTCGCGCTCGTATCAAATTACTTATTCAAATTAATCTTTGTATTTTCATTCTTTCAATTTTAATTGTGTTCAATAAATAAAACTTTTTAAAAACAATCGTTACGTAGTGAATACGTTAACTGGCGCAGTCGGTAGGATAACTCGACGTTATTGTGCTCTAAAATCGTGCAGTGTAACGGTGAGTGTTAACTCTTTACGGATTATCCTCAAGAACCAACCCCGAAGGAAAGGACGCTACAATCGCCGAATTTCTGGTGAAATCTCCAAACGACGCTCAAATCGCTTAGTTTTGGATCCCCAAGAGAAACGAGCTAAATGAAACACACAATAATCATACTGTAAGTACCTTTTAAAAAAATTTTTGCCATCCCACTCCTGTCAAAAACGAACGTTTCCAAAATTGACCGTTTCAATCTCAACGCGATATTAGAGGCCGTTCAAGAAATTGAAGAGGCAGAAGAAAACATGGCGCAAGAAATCAAACCCGTCGATCAAAATTTAATCCCAACATTCTCCGGTGACAAAACAACGCTTAGGAGTTATGTAACAGCTTGTGAATACCTAATTGATGAATTTCTCAATCCTCAACAACCCGATGTTCGCATGCAGAGAAGACTTCTAATGATTTTCATGGGAAAACTCGAAGGAAAAGCCCGTGAAGCCCTTGATGCAAATCGAATGCCGAACACCTGGCCGGAACTCAAAGCAATTTTAGTCCACAGTTTTGGCGACAAAAGATCTGAAGACGTACTAGCTTACGATTTAAACAACATTCGACCATCGAAAAGTGACAGTTCAAAAGAATACGCCGCTAAAATTAAAGCTACTCTTTACACGCTTTTATCAAAAATCAATTTGGAAGAAAATGACATAAACATTCGTCAAATGAAGATTGCACAATACAATTCAATTGCTCTTCGCACATTCTTATTTGGACTCGACATGATTAATGACCGAATAGGACTTGAAGTAAAATTAAGAAACCCAAATGACATAGAAACAGCAGAAGGATTAGCAAGTGAAATTGAGAATTACGATCTCCAGAAAAAACGCTATCTTGACCCCAGTTATAGGCCAACGTTAAGAAATACAACGCCACCAATGCCAATGTCGCAGATAAGACGCCCACTACAGTCGAGGCCGACATTCCAGATGAACAGACCAGCGATAAACAGTGGTCATCGCTTCATTCCTCCACAACGACAACTGCCCCAACATGCGCAGTTTCCACACCAACAAATGCAACAGCGTGCACAATTTCAAAGAATAAACAGCACACCAACACCTTACAATCAGTACAGACCGTACATGAACCAGAGATATGAACAACCCACGCCTATGGAAGTTGATCCGACAGCCTTTAAACGTCCCGCTTCATCTTCAATACGACGTGAAAATAAAAGACCTTGGTTACAACACTCAATGCTTGAAAAACAAGAAGAAATGTTATCTTATGATAATGAATTTGCTTATGACGATGAAAATTATTGTACTCAACAACAGGAATGTAATGATTACAATTACGAAATTTATGAATACGACGAAAGTGAACACTTAGCAATCGAGGAGGGCCTTAAGGAAGAAATAAACAAAAAAGAAACGCCTGAAAAACAAAATGCTGCTCTAAATTTTATCATGGCCGCCGAGATAATCGAAGAAACATAACTTACGGAATAATTACATACAACGCCCAATTAGACCCACAACTACCTTATTTAAAATTTCAAAACTACAAAATTTTAATTGATACAGGTGCATCGAAATCTCTGATAAGTGAAGAAATTTATAATTCAATGAAAGATAATTATGCAATCAACGAAGAATTCAAAATTCAAACACCACATGGCATAGAAGAAGGATCAAAAGCTCTTAAAGTCAAAATACCTGATATTTTTAAAGAAGAACGTGAACACGTATTTTATTGTTTTAATTTTTCAAATTATTACGATATGCTTATAGGAATGGATTTAATAAAAACAATTAAAGCACAAATTGACACTGTTGAAGAAGTACTTAAGACACCGAAAGTAAAAATCCCCTATTATACCAGTTTAGACGATATTAAACTTTTTCCAAACACTTCTCAAGTAGTTGAATACACAGTCAATAACATGACAAACGGACTTGCATATTTTCCCCAAACACGAACCAAATTAGGAGAGAAGGAATTTATTCTATCACCACCCGCATTAGTCGAAGTAAATAATGGAAAAACCTTAATACGGATTAACAACATCACCGATAAAATTATTAAAACATCAGGAAAAACTCATAATATAAATTTAACACCAGTTCAAGAATTTACTGAGTCATACAATAAAGGAATTCAACCAACTACATCGAAAGAAGTATTTGAACAAGAAATAAACAACATTTTAAATAAAGACAATTTAAATATCGAAGAAAAAGCTTCATTAAAAATTTTATTGTTGAAATTCAAGGATATATTTTATTTGGACGGACAGAAATTAACCTTTACTCACGAAATTAAACATTCATTAAATATGAAAGATGACAAACCAGTGTATGTACGCATGTATCGCCAACCAATAGAAATGCGACGCGAAATTAAAAAGGAAATTAATAAACTCTTATCACAAGACATAATACAAGAAAGTATCTCCCCATGGTCAGCACCCGTGCATATTGTTACTACAGAAAAGGACGGAAAAATAAAGAAGAGAATGGTGATCGATTATCGACAACTGAATAAACAGATGATCGAAGATAAATATCCAATTCCGAATATCGCCGACATTCTTGATAAATTAGGACGAGGACAATACTTTACATCATTAGACCTCGCGAGTGGATATCATCAAGTAGAAATGGAGCCCAAGGATGCCCCGAAAACAGCATTTACAACAGAACAAGGACATTACGAATTCAGACGTATGCCCTTTGGACTGAAGAACGCCCCGGCAACCTTCCAAAGGTTAATGGACAACGTACTTCGAGGATTACAAGAAGATACCTGTCTTGTATACTTAGATGACATCATCATATATTCAAGTTCACTAGAGGAACATATAACTAAACTGAACAAAGTTCTACAACGCCTAAAAGAAGCCAATTTTAAAATACGTTTAGAAAAGTGTGACTTTCTGAAAAAGGAATTAAAATATCTAGGACATGTAATAACTGAAAAAGGAGTAAAACCAAATCCTGAAAAGATCAGAGCAATTCAAAAATACCCAATACCAAAAACAAAAAAAGAAATTAAGTCATTTCTAGGACTTCTCGGATACTACAGAAAGTTCATTCAAGACTTTGCACTTATAACGAAACCTTTTACAAAGTGCTTAAAAAGAAATGCAAAAATTGAACTAACAGCAGAATACGAAGCCGCTTTTGAACAATGTAAAACGCTTCTTATGAATGACCCTATTTTGCAATATCCAGACTTCGAAAAAGAATTTATAATCACAACAGACGCATCCGACGTAGCACTAGGAGCCATATTATCCCAAGGAACCGTTGGATCGGATAAACCAATTTGCTATGCATCTCGAACGCTTTCAGAAACCGAACGTAAATATTCTACTATCGAAAAAGAACTTTTGGCCGTTGTCTACGCCGTCAATCAGTTTCGACCTTACATTTACGGAAGGAAATTTACATTGTACACCGATCACAAACCATTGATTTGGCTTTGGTCCCTAAAAGAACCGAATAGTCGTTTAATGAGATGGAAAATCAAACTAGAAGAGTACGATTTCGAGATTAAACATAAGAAAGGTAAATTAAACTATAACGCTGACGCATTATCCAGAATTCAGTTAGATCAACTAAATTTAATGACACCCGAAGAAAATAATGATTTACAATCAGTTTATGTAAACGTTGATAGTTACGAAATTGATCAATTACTAAGAGAACTTGGAATCGATATTGACGAGTCAGAAACAACAAGCCCAGAACAACAACAAACAAGATTCGGACAAGGAATAGCCCAAAAGGGAATAAAAATCACAGAACAAAATGTAGAAGAAATTGAAGATTCTGATGACAACACTATTCATTCAAACGCAACATATGAACCAACGAAAGGAATTGAAATTCAAGATACAATTTTGGACAATAAACACATACAATTTATATTACGCACAGGAATAAATACTAAATTAGAAGTTAATCATCGCAACGATGACGGACGCATGATTTATGAATGCAAAATCCCACGTACAAATGCCGATCAAAATATTTTTGATATTTTTAAAGAATATATGACCAATAATAAAATAATTTACTTATATACAGAAGAAGATAAAGTGTATCAAAAATGTTGCAAAGTTTTTATCGAAAAATTTAATGACAAAGGACCGAAGATAATCAGATGTTTAAGGAGAGCGAGAATAATCAATGACCCGATGAAACAAATAGAAATAATTTTGAAATACCATGAAGGACCTCATAACCATCGAGGAATAGAGGAAACCATTAAACATTTACAACGAACGTATTGGTGGAAGAATATGAAAAAATCAATCAAGAATTTTATTGATGGATGTGACACATGTAAACTAACAAAATACAACAGACACCCTGAAGTAACGTTACTACCTGTAACAAAAACACCAAATGCCCCATTTGAAAGAATTTATGTTGATATATTTTCAATATCATCAAAGAAATATTTAACAATAATAGAATCATTTTCACGCATGGGCCAAGCTATTAAAATTAACAGCAAAAATCCACACGAAATAGTTGAAGCACTGTTACAATATTTTACGAACTACGGAATACCTGAAGAAATCTGTTTCGATCAAGGAACCGAATTTAATAATAAACTAATGAAGGAATTTCTTAAAATCCACAAAATTAATATTCATTTTGCAACAACGAAAAACCCCGAATCTCAAGGAAATATTGAAAGATTCCACTCTACGCTATTGGAACATATAAGATGTCTTAATGAAGACAGAGATATAAATATAGAAAAACAGGTTCAATTAGCTATTATAGCTTATAATAATAGCATTACTCAAGCAACAGGTTTCACACCATTAGAACTACTCTTAGGACATACCAAAACAAGAAATCCTATGGATTTATTTTACGACAATATTGCCTATCAAGAACAAATCAGTAAACATCGAGAAAGAATGAAACTTCTTTACGACCAGATAAAAAGAAAGGACATTTCAAGAAAGGAAAAAACACAAGAAAAACAAAGGAAAAATCTCAATACTACTGAATGGAAAATTGGAGAAAAAGTGTATGTTGAAAATATTACAAAATCAAGTAAACTAATGAAACCTTATTTTGGACCCTACGTAATTACAAAAATAAATGACGATAATACAGTAGACGTTAAAACTAAACGCGGAACGCAACGCTATCATCAACGGCATCTAAAACACGGTATTGTTACAGATGCTTCGTCCTCTGGACAACAGGAGAAGTAAAAATCACCCCGATCAAAGATGTTCTGTTCCCATTTTATCTTGGAACAGTCGAAAATAAGCTAACGTCATGGACAATCGCCACTCAATACGATTTACAGCCTATGATAAATGAAATTGACAGAATGAACAACAGATGTGAAGAATTTCATAAAATACTGGAAAACTCGCAGAAAAGTTCGACATATAAGCAAGAATTAACAGGGATAATTTCATCTTTAAAAACAAATCAAGAATTAATGAATGATAACTTAAAACAAGCAGTACCTACCCTTAGAACGAAAAGAGGAGCTTTCAATTTTGTAGGAACCATTATTAAAGCTATTTCTGGTAACCTAGACCAAGAAGACGCACAGCGATATGATGAGGCCATCATGAAACTTTCTACAACACAGGAGAAAATTATAGAATCTCAAAAAGAACAAATCTCACTTTCACTAACAGGAATCAAAGAATTCAAAGAAAATATTGACAACTTGGAAAAGAATCAAGACCGACTTAAATCAAGAATAACGCAACTAGGACAAGTAATTAAAAATGAAAGCATATTTGCCATCGATATCAATAATCGATTGAATCTAGGAATAATGGTAATACAATTAACAAACAGCCTTACTACAATAAACATGCTTTTAGAAAAAATAATAACAGCGAAAACTTTTGCAAGACTTGAAACTTACCATCCTACAATATTACCCAACGAAATACTTTTAAAAGAACTTCAAAACATCGAAAAACAAACTAAAACAGGAAAACTACCATTGCCTGTCGAAGAAGAAAATATTTACGCGATATCAAAGATACTAACAATAAAGGCCTATCGCAAAGGAAACATTTTAAATTTCTTAATCGAAATTCCACTATGTGAACTCCTTACCTATCAACTCTATCATCTCTATCCAATTCCACAATTTATTGATACCCATCCTAAAATCTTAAATATTGAAAATCCTTACCTGGCAGAAAACAATAAAAGGTACATATCAATTAATCATTCATGCAAGCAAATCAAAGAACGCAAATTTTTATGTGAAGAAACGAGTAAAAACTCTCTCAGCGAAACTCCCTGCGAATATGATTTAATTAAACACGAATTCCACGAAGGAAAATGCACCTACAACATCCTCAACCCAAACCAACCGGAAATAAAGAAGACATCCGACAACGAATGGATCATATCATCCCCGAAAGAAGAAAAGCTGACAATTAACTGCAACGAAAAAGAAGAAATCCGAAGAATAACAGGAACGGTACTAATCCAGTTAAGCAGTAACTGCAGTGCGGCATGGAATCAAGAAATCATGAGGACACGCACATCATTCATCTCCAATAGAGAATTCCAAATCCACCCACTAAACATTACCACATTGAAGGAAGACATCCCACGCTGGAAAAACGATGATCTTCACTTTAACGAAATTCAATGGAAGCAGTTTAATAAAACAAAGACGTCGATGGAGAATCTACAAGAAAAGTTAAACACCATGAAAACTCATCACATGAGTCACCTAGGGTATTCAACCCTTATCTTTATAATCTTATCAATCATCGCATCTTTAGCCATTTGGAAGCGATTCTACAGACTCAAGAATTCAACCGTTCCACTACAAGAAGAGCCACAGGGAGGAACCCAAGAAAACGTCAGTTCTCACCCTTGGTTGCG
Source organism: Philonthus cognatus (assembly GCA_932526585.2). NCBI lineage: Eukaryota > Metazoa > Arthropoda > Insecta > Coleoptera > Staphylinidae > Philonthus > Philonthus cognatus. The sequence goes on from OW052241.1 coordinate 103,222,507, forward strand.
AACTTCCATCTAAGAGGGGAGGTGTTACCATACCAGCCACCTACCCATTTGCTGATTCAGCTACCCATCTCCATAAATACCCAGCGCCTGGAGATAACAGCCAGTTCCAGTCAGTTCCCGACAGACTCCGGCAGCTCGCGCTCGTATCAAATTACTTATTCAAATTAATCTTTGTATTTTCATTCTTTCAATTTTAATTGTGTTCAATAAATAAAACTTTTTAAAAACAATCGTTACGTAGTGAATACGTTAACTATATATATATATATATATATATATATATATATATATATATATATATATATATATATATATATATATATACTCAATGACATTAGAAGCGTAACACCAAGAAGGAATGATTTTTTTGAATTCATATTTTAGCAACAGAGTGACTATATTTAAAGCATACATTGATAACAATTTCAACCTTGTGCCTTTTCTATTTATTGTGAAAAAAACAAAAATTCACTTTTTCTTTTTTGATAAAACTATTTATATGAGCTGTTTAGTACAGATGTTTTTAGTTTTCGTGTTTCCGTTGAGTGTGTTAAGCTTAAATAAAATGCCTCGAGTCCGAAGACGTCCACAATATCACCATTTGAGCGATTTTGACCGGGGTCGAGTTGTTGCTTATCAAGATGTCGGTATGTCCTATCGCGAAATTGCCCGCCGTATTGATTCCACTGCAGCAACTGTAATACGTGTGTATCAGGTATGGACAGAAGAAGGTAGAGGAGCAAGAAGAAGACCAATTGGTCAACCAAGGCGTACCACAGAACGTCAAGATCGGCGCTTAAGACAAATAGCCCTGGAGACCGTATCGCTACTACGCGTCAAATCGGTGATCAATGGATTGAAGAAGAAGGTAGGCCCGTTAGTATGCGAACCTTATATCGCCGCATTCAATCCTTTAGGTTTCTTTCGTACTGTCCAAGATTTGTGCTTCCTTTAACAGCGATACACTGTCGCCAAAGGTTGGACTGGTGCAGAGAACGGCAGCATTGGGAGGCAGAATAGCACGATGTCGTATTCAGCGATGAATCACGCATGATGGCCGTAGAAAGGTACGACGCTACCGTGGAGAACGACCTGATCTTAGGTTTGCTATTGAGCGGCATGTGCATAGGACTGCTGGAGTAATGGTTTGGGGGGCTATTGCTTATGGTAGTCGATCACCTCTTGTATTCATTCGAGGAAGTATGACAGCTGCGCGTTATGCTGAGGACGTCATACGACCGACTTTGTTGCCTTATTTAGATGGCCGCCCAGACGTACTTTTTCAACAAGATAACGCACGTCCCCATATTGCTCGTCGAACTATGAACTTTCTTAATGAAGCTGGTGTTAATGTTTTGGCGTGGCCGCCCCGTTCGCCGGATTTAAATCCCATTGAACATGTGTGGGATATCATGGGAAGAAGAATATTCTCTTTGCACCATCCTCCACAGACTCTAGCACAGTTGATCGATGAAATTCAAGTTGCTTGGAACGAGATGCCTCAAGAAGACATCGACCATCTCATTTTGTCGATGCCCAGACGTCTACAGGAGTGTATACAGCAAAGGGGTCGCCAAACACATTATTAATTTTTTTTTAGATTGTTTTTTAATAAAATTTCTTGAAAATGTAATCATTTTATTCTTGATGTAAGACTACCATACTGGCAAAAAATTAAGTAAAAATAATAACTCCTTCTGGGTGGGTGAGTAGCGATAGAATAATCAAACAAATGCAGCGTCAGTTTAACAATAGTTTGTTCAAATAATCACAAATGTAAGCTCAAAATTTATTCGCTAATTTTTTTTAAGAATTCGTCATTAACTAATAGTTTGATTCAGATTAGTAATTGTTTGTTTTTTTTGCTCATTGTTTTTTAGTGTTAACCCTGAGGAAGGGACAAAATGAGTCCCAAAAGCTTAGTATTACAATAAAGTAGATTACACACATCTCTCCTGCCGTATTATTGGTCGAATGCCCTGTTAGGAAATTTTCCGAACTCTGCCTATATATATATATATATATATATATATATATATATATATATATATATAACTTGCTTGAGTTTTTTGGGCTGCTTTCTCGCGTTGGTTGGTTTATTTGCGCTCTACGTTTCGGCAGCATCACTTCTGCCATCCTCAGGAGCTTTTTTGTATACTGAGTGATGGATGTCACGTTCACTGTCAGTACATTTGTTTTGTAAACTAGGGACTTGTAGTCTAGATCTGCTGCGTGTTATTGGTCCACTCGATGTAGAAGGTGCTAAAATTTCTTGATTTCTGTCCGATGTATCTGCATTATTGAAATTACTTGAATTTGTCTGAATATTCCGAAAATTGTTGGATATTGGAGGCAAGTCATTTTTTTGTTGTTTTATTATAATAATCAAAGGTTTCCATGTGGTTTGTAATCTTGTGCCATCATCTCGTTTATTGAGGCACAATGGATGTTTTTCTATCTCTATGGCTTCACGTACGATTCTTTCTTCAAATTTTGGGATAGAACTAATTACCGAAGTATTTTCAAAATCTATGTTATGGTCTGTATCAAATTTATGTTGGAATAATGAGGAATTTTGGTCGTGATTTTTTATGGCTAATTTATGTTCTTCTCGTCTTACGCTAATTCTTCTGTTGGTTTGGCCGATATATGATTTATGGCAGTCTTTACAGGGAATTTTGTATATTCCTTGTTTGTCAAGTTATAGACAAAATTTCGAATATTTTCATAAAATTTAACATACACACATCGTTCAAACCAAATCTTACGATAAAACAACTTTTACGTAGCCCTAAAGACAAAATTTTCCTTAAAAAAACAAGGAATATACAAAATTCCCTGTAAAGACTGCCATAAATCATATATCGGCCAAACCAACAGAAGAATTAGCGTAAGACGAGAAGAACATAAATTAGCCATAAAAAATCACGACCAAAATTCCTCATTATTCCAACATAAATTTGATACAGACCATAACATAGATTTTGAAAATACTTCGGTAATTAGTTCTATCCCAAAATTTGAAGAAAGAATCGTACGTGAAGCCATAGAGATAGAAAAACATCCATTGTGCCTCAATAAACGAGATGATGGCACAAGATTACAAACCACATGGAAACCTTTGATGAATATAATAAAACAACAAAAAAATGACTTGCCTCCAATATCCAACAATTTTCGGAATATTCAGACAAATTCAAGTAATTTCAATAATGCAGATACATCGGACAGAAATCAAGAAATTTTAGCACCTTCTACATCGAGTGGACCAATAACACGCAGCAGATCTAGACTACAAGTCCCTAGTTTACAAAACAAATGTACTGACAGTGAACGTGACATCCATCACTCAGTATACAAAAAAGCTCCTGAGGATGGCAGAAGTGATGCTGCCGAAACGTAGAGCGCAAATAAACCAACCAACGCGAGAAAGCAGCCCAAAAAACTCAAGCAAGTTATATATATATATATATATATATATATATATATATATATATATATATATATATATATATATATATATATATATATATAGGCAGAGTTCGGAAAATTTCCTAACAGGGCATTCGACCAATAATACGGCAGGAGAGATGTGTGTAATCTACTTTATTGTAATACTAAGCTTTTGGGACTCATTTTGTCCCTTCCTCAGGGTTAACACTAAAAAACAATGAGCAAAAAAAAACAAACAATTACTAATCTGAATCAAACTATTAGTTAATGACGAATTCTTAAAAAAAATTAGCGAATAAATTTTGAGCTTACATTTGTGATTATTTGAACAAACTATTGTTAAACTGACGCTGCATTTGTTTGATTATTCTATCGCTACTCACCCACCCAGAAGGAGTTATTATTTTTACTTAATTTTTTGCCAGTATGGTAGTCTTACATCAAGAATAAAATGATTACATTTTCAAGAAATTTTATTAAAAAACAATCTAAAAAAAAAATAATAATGTGTTTGGCGACCCCTTTGCTGTATACACTCCTGTAGACGTCTGGGCATCGACAAAATGAGATGGTCGATGTCTTCTTGAGGCATCTCGTTCCAAGCAACTTGAATTTCATCGATCAACTGTGCTAGAGTCTGTGGAGGATGGTGCAAAGAGAATATTCTTCTTCCCATGATATCCCACACATGTTCAATGGGATTTAAATCCGGCGAACGGGGCGGCCACGCCAAAACATTAACACCAGCTTCATTAAGAAAGTTCATAGTTCGACGAGCAATATGGGGACGTGCGTTATCTTGTTGAAAAAGTACGTCTGGGCGGCCATCTAAATAAGGCAACAAAGTCGGTCGTATGACGTCCTCAACATAACGCGCAGCTGTCATACTTCCTCGAATGAATACAAGAGGTGATCGACTACCATAAGCAATAGCCCCCCAAACCATTACTCCAGCAGTCCTATGCACATGCCGCTCAATAGCAAACCTAAGATCAGGTCGTTCTCCACGGTAGCGTCGTACCTTTCTACGGCCATCATGCGTGCCTAGACAAAATCGTGATTCATCGCTGAATACGACATCGTGCTATTCTGCCTCCCAATGCTGCCGTTCTCTGCACCAGTCCAACCTTTGGCGACAGTGTATCGCTGTTAAAGGAAGCACAAATCTTGGACAGTACGAAAGAAACCTAAAGGATTGAATGCGGCGATATAAGGTTCGCATACTAACGGGCCTACCTTCTTCTTCAATCCATTGATCACCGATTTGACGCGTAGTAGCGATACGGTCTCCAGGGCTATTTGTCTTAAGCGCCGATCTTGACGTTCTGTGGTACGCCTTGGTTGACCAATTGGTCTTCTTCTTGCTCCTCTACCTTCTTCTGTCCATACCTGATACACACGTATTACAGTTGCTGCAGTGGAATCAATACGGCGGGCAATTTCGCGATAGGACATACCGACATCTTGATAAGCAACAACTCGACCCCGGTCAAAATCGCTCAAATGGTGATATTGTGGACGTCTTCGGACTCGAGGCATTTTATTTAAGCTTAACACACTCAACGGAAACACGAAAACTAAAAACATCTGTACTAAACAGCTCATATAAATAGTTTTATCAAAAAAGAAAAAGTGATTTTTTTTTTTTTCACAATAAATAGAAAAGGCACAAGGTTGAAATTGTTATCAATGTATGCTTTAAATATAGTCACTCTGTTGCTAAAATATGAATTCAAAAAAATCATTCCTTCTTGGTGTTACGCTTCTAATGTCATTGAGTATATATATATATATATATATATATATATATATATATATATATATATATATATATATATATATATGTATATATATATATATATATATATATATATATATATATATTATTAGTTGAACCGGAACGCCCGGTGATTATGATTCGTTCACCAGAGAAGAAAATATTATCGAAGTTAAAAAAAGTTAATTAACAGTAATTGTAATTTTGAATTTGATACATATCTTACAACTGCAACATTGTTTTTTTTTTTTTGAAAATAAGAAAAAGGTTTAAGCCCCTAAATAAACATTTTAGAAATAAAATTTTATATAATAGCAATATTAAAATCAAGTCAAACATAACTTCTTTTAAACATCATATTTGTTATTGATGTGTTAAGTCAACGGTGAAACTCTAATAACATAAAGACGCATCAAGTCAAGATACAAAAAGACGGGTGCTTTAAAAACTGCACAATACACTTATTATGAAAAAAAAACTGTACAATGAAATCAAATAACTGCTATTGATGTCCTTATGATATCATACAAGGAATTTTTAATTCTTCTTCCCATGATATCCCACACATGTTCAATGGGATTTAAATCCGGCGAACGGGGCGGCCACGCCAAAACATTAACACCAGCTTTATTAAGAAAGTTCATAGTTCGACGAGCAATATGGGGACGTGCGTTATCTTGTTGAAAAAGTACGTCTGGGCGGCCATCTAAATAAGGCAACAAAGTCGGTCGTATGACGTCCTCAACATAACGCGCAGCTGTCATACTTCCTCGAATGAATACAAGAGGTGATCGACTACCATAAGCAATAGCCCCCCAAACCATTACTCCAGCAGTCCTATGCACATGCCGCTCAATAGCAAACCTAAGATCAGGTCGTTCTCCACGGTAGCGTCGTACCTTTCTACGGCCATCATGCGTGCCTAGACAAAATCGTGATTCATCGCTGAATACGACATCGTGCTATTCTGCCTCCCAATGCTGCCGTTCTCTGCACCAGTCCAACCTTTGGCGACAGTGTATCGCTGTTAAAGGAAGCACAAATCTTGGACAGTACGAAAGAAACCTAAAGGATTGAATGCGGCGATATAAGGTTCGCATACTAACGGGCCTACCTTCTTCTTCAATCCATTGATCACCGATTTGACGCGTAGTAGCAATACGGTCTCCAGGGCTATTTGTCTTAAGCGCCGATCTTGACGTTCTGTGGTACGCCTTGGTTGACCAATTGGTCTTCTTCTTGCTCCTCTACCTTCTTCTGTCCATACCTGATACACACGTATTACAGTTGCTGCAGTGGAATCAATACGGCGGGCAATTTCGCGATAGGACATACCGACATCTTGATAAGCAACAACTCGACCCCGGTCAAAATCGCTCAAATGGTGATATTGTGGACGTCTTCGGACTCGAGGCATTTTATTTAAGCTTAACACACTCAACGGAAACACGAAAACTAAAAACATCTGTACTAAACAGCTCATATAAATAGTTTTATCAAAAAAGAAAAAGTGATTTTTTTTTTTTCACAATAAATAGAAAAGGCACAAGGTTGAAATTGTTATCAATGTATGCTTTAAATATAGTCACTCTGTTGCTAAAATATGAATTCAAAAAAATCATTCCTTCTTGGTGTTACGCTTCTAATGTCATTGAGTATATATATATATATATATATATATATATATGTATATATATATATATATATATATATATATATATTATTAGTTGAACCGGAACGCCCGGTGATTATGATTCGTTCACCAGAGAAGAAAATATTATCGAAGTTAAAAAAAGTTAATTAACAGTAATTGTAATTTTGAATTTGATACATATCTTACAACTGCAACATTGTTTTTTTTTTTTGAAAATAAGAAAAAGGTTTAAGCCCCTAAATAAACATTTTAGAAATAAAATTTTATATAATAGCAATATTAAAATCAAGTCAAACATAACTTCTTTTAAACATCATATTTGTTATTGATGTGTTAAGTCAACGGTGAAACTCTAATAACATAAAGACGCATCAAGTCAAGATACAAAAAGACGGGTGCTTTAAAAACTGCACAATACACTTATTATGAAAAAAAAACTGTACAATGAAATCAAATAACTGCTATTGATGTCCTTATGATATCATACAAGGAATTTTTTATTCTTCTTCCCATGATATCCCACACATGTTCAATGGGATTTAAATCCGGCGAACGGGGCGGCCACGCCAAAACATTAACACCAGCTTCATTAAGAAAGTTCATAGTTCGACGAGCAATATGGGGACGTGCGTTATCTTGTTGAAAAAGTACGTCTGGGCGGCCATCTAAATAAGGCAACAAAGTCGGTCGTATGACGTCCTCAACATAACGCGCAGCTGTCATACTTCCTCGAATGAATACAAGAGGTGATCGACTACCATAAGCAATAGCCCCCCAAACCATTACTCCAGCAGTCCTATGCACATGCCGCTCAATAGCAAACCTAAGATCAGGTCGTTCTCCACGGTAGCGTCGTACCTTTCTACGGCCATCATGCGTGCCTAGACAAAATCGTGATTCATCGCTGAATACGACATCGTGCTATTCTGCCTCCCAATGCTGCCGTTCTCTGCACCAGTCCAACCTTTGGCGACAGTGTATCGCTGTTAAAGGAAGCACAAATCTTGGACAGTACGAAAGAAACCTAAAGGATTGAATGCGGCGATATAAGGTTCGCATACTAACGGGCCTACCTTCTTCTTCAATCCATCGATCACCGATTTGACGCGTAGTAGCGATACGGTCTCCAGGGCTATTTGTCTTAAGCGCCGATCTTGACGTTCTGTGGTACGCCTTGGTTGACCAATTGGTCTTCTTCTTGCTCCTCTACCTTCTTCTGTCCATACCTGATACACACGTATTACAGTTGCTGCAGTGGAATCAATACGGCGGGCAATTTCGCGATAGGACATACCGACATCTTGATAAGCAACAACTCGACCCCGGTCAAAATCGCTCAAATGGTGATATTGTGGACGTCTTCGGACTCGAGGCATTTTATTTAAGCTTAACACACTCAACGGAAACACGAAAACTAAAAACATCTGTACTAAACAGCTCATATAAATAGTTTTATCAAAAAAGAAAAAGTGATTTTTTTTTGTTCACAATAAATAGAAAAGGCACAAGGTTGAAATTGTTATCAATGTATGCTTTAAATATAGTCACTCTGTTGCTAAAATATGAATTCAAAAAAATCATTCCTTCTTGGTGTTACGCTTCTAATGTCATTGAGTATATATATATATATATATATATATATATATATATATATATATATATATATATATGTATATATATATATATATATATATATATATATATATATATATATATTATTAGTTGAACCGGAACGCCCGGTGATTATGATTCGTTCACCAGAGAAGAAAATATTATCGAAGTTAAAAAAAGTTAATTAACAGTAATTGTAATTTTGAATTTGATACATATCTTACAACTGCAACATTGTTTTTTTTTTTTGAAAATAAGAAAAAGGTTTAAGCCCCTAAATAAACATTTTAGAAATAAAATTTTATATAATAGCAATATTAAAATCAAGTCAAACATAACTTCTTTTAAACATCATATTTGTTATTGATGTGTTAAGTCAACGGTGAAACTCTAATAACATAAAGACGCATCAAGTCAAGATACAAAAAGACGGGTGCTTTAAAAACTGCACAATACACTTATTATGAAAAAAAAACTGTACAATGAAATCAAATAACTGCTATTGATGTCCTTATGATATCATACAAGGAATTTTTTATTCTTCTTCCCATGATATCCCACACATGTTCAATGGGATTTAAATCCGGCGAACGGGGCGGCCACGCCAAAACATTAACACCAGCTTCATTAAGAAAGTTCATAGTTCGACGAGCAATATGGGGACGTGCGTTATCTTGTTGAAAAAGTACGTCTGGGCGGCCATCTAAATAAGGCAACAAAGTCGGTCGTATGACGTCCTCAACATAACGCGCAGCTGTCATACTTCCTCGAATGAATACAAGAGGTGATCGACTACCATAAGCAATAGCCCCCCAAACCATTACTCCAGCAGTCCTATGCACATGCCGCTCAATAGCAAACCTAAGATCAGGTCGTTCTCCACGGTAGCGTCGTACCTTTCTACGGCCATCATGCGTGCCTAGACAAAATCGTGATTCATCGCTGAATACGACATCGTGCTATTCTGCCTCCCAATGCTGCCGTTCTCTGCACCAGTCCAACCTTTGGCGACAGTGTATCGCTGTTAAAGGAAGCACAAATCTTGGACAGTACGAAAGAAACCTAAAGGATTGAATGCGGCGATATAAGGTTCGCATACTAACGGGCCTACCTTCTTCTTCAATCCATCGATCACCGATTTGACGCGTAGTAGCGATACGGTCTCCAGGGCTATTTGTCTTAAGCGCCGATCTTGACGTTCTGTGGTACGCCTTGGTTGACCAATTGGTCTTCTTCTTGCTCCTCTACCTTCTTCTGTCCATACCTGATACACACGTATTACAGTTGCTGCAGTGGAATCAATACGGCGGGCAATTTCGCGATAGGACATACCGACATCTTGATAAGCAACAACTCGACCCCGGTCAAAATCGCTCAAATGGTGATATTGTGGACGTCTTCGGACTCGAGGCATTTTATTTAAGCTTAACACACTCAACGGAAACACGAAAACTAAAAACATCTGTACTAAACAGCTCATATAAATAGTTTTATCAAAAAAGAAAAAGTGATTTTTTTTTGTTCACAATAAATAGAAAAGGCACAAGGTTGAAATTGTTATCAATGTATGCTTTAAATATAGTCACTCTGTTGCTAAAATATGAATTCAAAAAAATCATTCCTTCTTGGTGTTACGCTTCTAATGTCATTGAGTATATATATATATATATATATATATATATATATATATATATATATATATATATATATATATATATATGTATATATATATATATATATATATATATATATATATATTATTAGTTGAACCGGAACGCCCGGTGATTATGATTCGTTCACCAGAGAAGAAAATATTATCGAAGTTAAAAAAAGTTAATTAACAGTAATTGTAATTTTGAATTTGATACATATCTTACAACTGCAACATTGTTTTTTTTTTTTTGAAAATAAGAAAAAGGTTTAAGCCCCTAAATAAACATTTTAGAAATAAAATTTTATATAATAGCAATATTAAAATCAAGTCAAACATAACTTCTTTTAAACATCATATTTGTTATTGATGTGTTAAGTCAACGGTGAAACTCTAATAACATAAAGACGCATCAAGTCAAGATACAAAAAGACGGGTGCTTTAAAAACTGCACAATACACTTATTATGAAAAAAAAACTGTACAATGAAATCAAATAACTGCTATTGATGTCCTTATGATATCATACAAGGAATTTTTTTTATGTATACACATTAGGGTGTTCCTTTTTTATACATGGAAAAACAAATTATAAAATTTTTACGGTCTAACCCCCTTAAAAGTTTATACTTGGTGTAACTACAACCCACAAAAAATTTTTTACCCGCTAGATAAATTCCATCCCGTGCCGGCGGGGGCCTAAACTTTTGTAAAAAAACGTATTTTGTAATACAAACATCAAAGTGTTTCTTTTCTCAAATTTGTTATATAATTGTTATTTTGCTAATCAAAAATGACTATTAGTTACGATTAATACCCGTACCCTGGAAACTTATAGGGGTGTAGGTACTATAGGTACAATATACACTCAGGTTATGTACAACATCTTATGGGGTGGTTTTTGTACTTGTTGGCACTAGCTTCAAGAATATGATTGGTCTTTACTAGTGGCGTACCTAAAATATAATTATTTCTTCTATTCCTATTCGAATATTGCGATGAAGGTTTAAAAATAATAAAAGGAGGGGACAAGCGTACCCCTCGTTTTATCCTTACGACATTTTAGGTACGCCACTGGTGTTTCCTTTTTAAATTCAACATCAAGACCCTAGTTCATAATCGGGGTATTCACCGAGCGGCAGTTCGCATTTTATCTCACATACAGCTGAAAAGTCCGCCGTGCGTAACTGTCTTACTATGCGGTTGTGTTATCAACGTTCTGCATAAACATTCTAATTTGTCCGCGTAATAATATAGCCAGTGCACGAAGTCAAGAACAAATTTCTCTCGTTGGAATTATAGACAACCAGATACTTGGATCAAAGCTCCCGTTAAATAAGCAGGTCGTTTCAGTGTTTTTTTTTTACAGAATGCGAACTGGAAAATTAAATACCCTAGAATGTGCAAGTTTGGGAAATCGAGAAACGGAAATGTTTTGGGATAGGGCAAGAATACCTACTAGAGCTATTTAATACTGCATCCATAAATTACTGAATCTACACGCAGAATGGCGAAACTAACAAAAATGTTAAAAAAAGGCTGGAAACGTGTTTCAAGAAAAAGAAAATGACCAGGTCGAGTGGGTTATCTTGCAGAGATTGATAAACATTTAGTACCAAAAAAAAAAAATAGATCCGAAAAACGAAAACGGGAACAAACAGAAAGAAAACTGCCGCATGAACAAATAATTTCAAGACCCTCTACTTCAACGGAGTTGCCGACAATTTAAGATTCGGATTCGGACGAATCCGACTGTGAAATCAAGAAAATCGAGCCACTTGCGCTAATGAACCAATTGAGCCAACTAAGGTTAGTATCTCTACTAACCTTAGTTGGCGTATGGTATTGGGGGCGTATAAATTTAATTCACCAAAATTGTCTATAGCCTTAGATCGATGCCAATTGAGTGTTCGAGATGCCGTTTATGTGTTACAAGCGACAGCCAAAGCTTTAGGACATAACTTGGATGAGTTAGTAATAAATTGCACTGCTATGTTATTGTACATTGGAACGGAAAGCTTTTACCAACATTAAGTAATAACGATTCGTTTGATGAGCGACTACCAATTGTCGTTACTGGTAAAAATGTAGAACAACTTCTTGGAGTACCAAATCTTGAAAGTTCTACGAGACAGGAACAGGCGGCAGCCATTTATAATGTACTGCAAGAATACCTAATATAGTTCAGGCATTATGTTGTGATACTACTGCCTCAAACACCGGGAGATTATCTGGATAGATTATCTGTAAGAGCAGAAGCTAGGGGAAGATCTTCACCTGCATTGTCGTCACCACATTTTTGAATTGGTTCTAGAGGCGTTTTTGAAGCTAAAATACCCCATGTTACCTCAAGTCCAGATATTCCACTGTTTTTTTTTTTAAGAAAAACTGGCACTGGCACAGGTTGAATCATATTAAATTTGAAAACGTTATGGAAAATTATCGGTGACGTGCTGGTTTAAAGTATGTAAGTGCGGAAATTCTTAGCTTTACATTAAGTAAATTGAAAGAAACATAAATCAGATATGATTATCGAGAACTGCTCGAAAGCGACATCTTTTTTCTGAATGGGGATGCCCAGAAAAAAATACAAATTCATCCTCCTGATGCCATTAAGCTAGATTCGATATTATTCTATTTTATATAAAAGCGTGTTTTGCTTGTCCCATGGCGTGTAAAGCTCCAAATAACGATCTCAATTTTATAAAGAGCTTGAAATTATATCATGGCACAAATCCAATCATTTCCACAGCAGCCATTAAAAAAATGTTGTGGTATTTAATCAAAGACAGCAACTCTAGTATTTTTCGATAAACCGCTATCAATCGAAACGAAAAAATTGATTGTGAAAGCTCTTGAAACTGAAGGAACTTCAAGTCCAACAAAACGTCTAATGATTCCACCGAAAGAAATCAACGCCAACTTTGTAGGTATGATTTCAATAAAATTATAAATTACCCATAGTTAGTACCAGAGCTGGGACGAATCCTCGTAAAAAAGGATTCAAATCACAAATCCAAATCACCTAATGTGATTCGAATCACGAATACTCGAATAAAGGATTTGTAAGAGATAAATATGATTCGAATCAAAGATTAAAATCCAGTTTTTTCGAATCACGAATACAAATCCTTTAAGAATAAATTTGATATTATTATTTTTTGCAACTATTAACATATAAATATCGTTATCGGTTGTTTTATCAAAAATATTCAAAATCTAATTATTTATTACTAACACTGAACATCGTTGATAACAGACTAAATATCTTATTTCGTGTTACTCTGATTAAAGATGTATTTGTGTGTTTTTCAACTTCACTTCAAATCAGTGTTTTGTACGCGTGGCGCATGAAGTAAAATTTCGAGTTTAGAAGAGCCTGACAATTTGGTTTGGTCGCGTAGCGCTACGCGCTACTCGACCAAACCAAATGGTCGGGCTTTTCTAAACTCGAAATTTTACTTCATGCTTAACCTAATAGTGGAATCACTCGTTTAAAACTTCAAATTTACCTCTATTATAAAATCGACGATTGCCTGAAAATTACGTAAATAAAAAATTCATTAATATCATTAAAACCGGGAAAGTTAGAAAATAGTCATGAAATTTTATTCAAATTGACTAAAACACTAACACCAAAGCCAAATAATATTATTAAATTTGTTAAAATCAACAAGCATCATAAAAATTACAAAACACGTACAAATTTATAAAACCAAAATAAATATTGACAAAAACAATGAAAGCAATTTAACAAAATGGGGGTGTCTTACAGTTGAAAGTTATATTAAAAGCTCAGTGAAAAAAATCTTAAATCAGGGAAAATTTAACATTCTAGATTGTGGCTACCATGTCAGTTTTACTTCAAATATTATTAAAAAAAAATTTGAAAACTAGATTATTCTCTTTCAAAACATTTTCAGCCATTTAATATTCTTATCAAAGCATTTAGTTTGAAGGTTCGAACGAGCGTTTTCACTTCCAGACTAAGCATGAAGTAAAATTTCGAGTTTAGAAAAGCCGTGTGAAAATTTGTTGAGGGTCGCGCAGCGACCCGAGACAAATTTTTTTTGCTTTTCTAAACTCGGAATTTTACTTCATGCGCCACGCGTATAAAACAGTGATTTAGCGAGAAATTTGAAAACACAAAACAATTTTTTTATGTTAATCCTCACAATTAATTGGAATTATTTTTGACGATTCAAATTCTGTTGTAAGTATTCGAATCCTTTTTTAAGTATTCGAATCCTTTTATAAATATTCGAATCCTTTTATAAGGATTCGAATCACCCGCATTTGGATTTGAATAAGAATCATTTTGAAAAAAATGTAACGAATCCCGATCACGAATCCAGTTTAACTAAAGTATTCGAATGCCGCTTTTGAATCCTCTAAAAGAATTCGAATCCTGAATAATTTGAATCCTACCCAGCTCTAGTTAGTACTAATATTGACTGAGTTTATTATCTAATTAGTAATTAAAAAAAACATGTTATTTTTCAGAAAGAACAATTGCAAAGCAAAGGTCTATTTTCTAGATTCAATATAGATCTGGAATTTTTAAATCACCATCCCGCAACATGGGAATTGCAAGATTCAGAGTCGAGTGTTAATTATAAATGCGTTAAAAGTTGTCAACGACACCGCCGAACGGTCGGTAAAGTTAAAGCACCTAACCACCTAACAAAGGATGAAAAACAGAAACAATACGTTTTGCATTGTGTGCAAGAGCACAGGAGGGTGCATAAAATTGCAAAAACAATACATTGAAACAAACATATTAATTGTTGTTTTGGCTTCTATATTAACATAAAATGGTATTTGAAAACTGTATATTTTACTTCATTCTTAGCTCTCTGTGATATGAGTATGTTTATTATAAACTGGAGTTTACTGGTCATACAGAAACTTTAGTTGGTCTTCTGGTTTCACAGGAAGTGATTATTTATATATTTTTTTGTTTTTTGTACGTTTGGTTAGGTAGACCGGGTGTTTGATTAAGCGTGGCCACCGGCTGTATCTCGGAAACTATGTAGGGTAGTATGTTGGGGTAAAAAATTGCAGAATGAAAGTGGCCAAAAGAAATCACTGGAAATTAGTTATAAGTCCCCACAAAAACAGATTTTTACGAAAAAACTGCTTAATTGAGCTAAGTTAAAAATATAAAAATCATAATCTACGCTGAATTTAACTCAATTTTAACTACTCATTTGTTTCTTTATCTAGCACATATGAAGCAGGGGAGAGCGGGAAAGTGTGATCATTGAACTGCGTGTAACGTTTGTTAGGGTTAACCGAAATTAACCAAGTTAGTCTCATTTGATAGGTAATTCAAATCACTTTAAAGCACTGGTAGCTCACGTTTACTTTAATTCTTATAGAAAGCACCAGAGGGCGTTTTTTGAACAACCGCCATATTTTATAGATCTTCTTGATAATTTCAAATTATAAGCTAAAGTTTTTCTACACTAGTTTATTACAGGAAGGAATACTGCGAAAAGTGGTGAAAACCTTATCCTGATATTTTCATCCTAACCAAAGATATAGTAAAAAGCGTGATAGATTTGCCCATTTTCAACGGCGCACCATATAAAAATATATTTTAGAATCTAGTAGGCCCTTAGGCTTGTTTTTATGTTCAAGTGATCAGAAACAATAATTTAAAGAATGACGGAGATCACTTTTCTAATTTATATGTTTTGGAAAACGAATATGTAAGTAAATCCACGAATATTTACAATCTCAAATTATAGTAGGCTATGAGATTAGTAGAATGTTTAAAACAGCGTATATTTACTACAAATAAAAACACTTATTACAATACTTCATTGGAACAATAACAAACAAAATATAAGAAAATAAAACGAATGTTATAATTAAATCTAGCTTCGCTAGTATCTCTACCGCAAAGGATATAAACAAGATTTTATTTAAATGCCAAACTAAGCTGCATATGTTAGAAATATGTAAATCTTAATCTACTGTAAATTTTGATCGATTTCAACTACCTTCTCGTTTTATTTGCTTTTACATAAGATAAAAATAGAAAAGTCTAATAATTATAATGGTTGTAACTTTAGTTAGGTTTAACCGAATATAATTAACGTTGACTAAATTGATAAATTATTGAATGCACTTGTAAACACTTTGTCTTTTGATTTAATTTAATGTCTATAGTTAGGATCAGAGGGCGCTATTAGTACAAAATACCCCATTCTGCACAATTTTCAATATATCTCCGGTTAGGATAAAGATATCGGGATGCGGTTTTCGCCAGTTTTCACACTATTTCTCATTTTAATTAATTATTGTAACTTACGTTCACCTTCCAATTTGAAAATGAAAGAAAATGGAGAAAGTACGGTGATTGTCTCAATTGCACCCTCTGGCGTCTAATATGTAAACTAAAATAAATAAGAGTGAATTGTGTGAAGTGCATTCAATTATCTATCAAATGAGCTCAAGTTTAATTCACTGGAACCTAACAGAAGTTACAGGCTTTTAATTAATTAGACATTTTCGTTTTTCCGTGCATCTTATGTGAGACATAAAAACACGAGATGATAGTTAAAATTAGGTAAAATTTACTGTAGTTTAAGATTTATATATTTTTCACATCGCATTTAGCATTTATTTGATAAAAATGTTTTAATCTTTTACTACTAGCTCTTGCGGCTAAGCTATGAACTTAAACATAATTTCCAGCCATTTCTTGTGGCCACTTTTACAATGAAACTTTTTACCGCAACATAGTGCGATGTATAGTTTCTGAGATACAGCCAATGGCCACGCTTAATCAAACACCCGGTATATTAAGCTTCTAAAAAATCATAATGAGCCACTATGTTGCCATTTAAAAAATTTAGGTAAAAAATATTAAGTCATGTATTGACCAAACGATGAAACAAAGGTAGTTAATTTTTCTTTTCTGTAAGTCTATAATACAAAACAAAACATATTAGTGCGGCACAACCATCTGGATGCACCTGGATAATTTTTGAAAAAAAATATTACACCAGTGATAATTTTTCCAAACACAATTGATTTATATGTAAAATAATATCCTGTACCCGAAAAGAAAAAAAATATACAGGGTGTTAAATTTAAAATTTCAATATTGCTCACGATAAAACTCTAATTTATGTCTAATATGAACCTACGAAATTTCAAACTGATATCTTTTTTAAAACGATTTAATTTTGATTACTTTTTACTCCTAGATTAAGCATGAAACAAAATTGCGAGTTTAGAATAACCTGAAAATTTGGGTTGGTCGCGTAGCGAAGAAAAGCGACAAAAAAATGTTCAGGCTTTTCTAAACTCGAAATTTTAGCTCATGCACCACGCGTATTATACACTGAAAACTCTTAAATATTGTGAACATGTGGACTTCACTGGAAATGAGTATCTAATACGCGTGGCACATGAAGTAAAATTTGGAGTTTAGAAAAGCCTGAAAATACTAATTGATAATCTGTTACCTTATACAGGGAGTTTTTTTACAATTGCAATTGTATGCTGTAAATCTCCAAATATTCGTCGTTTTTATATTTTAAGTTCAATTTAAGGTTTTAAACAGGTGTTTTCCACTCCCAGGTTAAGCATGAAGTAAAATTTAAATTTTCCGGGGTGCGTACTGTGATGTTTAAAACATATTGTTAAATCGTCCAAGATATAGGACATTGAATATGCCGATTCGGATCGTCCTACGAATAATAGTAAGAAAAAAGTGTACAAATGTGCCTGTGGGTTTATTGCAAAGTCGGGGTTGCAGTATACTAAGTGCAATAGTTTTTATCACCCAAGCTGCGTAAACCGTGTGAAGGAATGCTGTAATATACAACTACAAGTTTCTAACCTACAAGCTAATCCACTTTCGTCGGATGTAAACAATGATGTATCTCAAAAATTTAAGCATGCTAGTGAATTAATAAAGGCTTATATCGATTTAATAATACTACTCGAGAAAGTTATTAACCTGGAAAAAGAAAACGCATTTTTAAAAATGAATAGTAACTTAGCTAATTTAAACGGAATAGAATCCCCTATTGTTCCGCATCCGAGCAGGATTCAAAACGTAAACAAACCAATAGACAACTCTAAGTGCGTGCTAATACCAACATTGAAAAATCTAAATATTTTTGATGCGGTCGATGAAAATCCCGCTTTAATCGAAACTGAAATAAAATGGACCGAAGCAACAGGGCGCAGCCGCCGATACCGACGCAGCCGCCGATAGCGACGCAGTCACTCAAGTTATAGTCGTATCAGTTCACAATAGGAAAAAACAAACAATAAGAGGAACTGGTCAATGGGGTGATGACAACTTCAGTGCTTACACTCAAAAAGTGTGGCTTCACATTGGTCGCGCTAAACCGGACACTACTACTGAACAAATTGAAGAATTCTTGAAAAAAGATTTCCCTTAAGAAAGTTTATTATTGAAAAATTGGAATCAAAAAATACGAACCTGTCATATTTCAAACTCGGGGCAGATTTTGAATTATTAAATAAACTTAATGATTCGGATTCGAATGATTCAGGTATCACAATTCGTCGATATATTTTTTTTCGATCATCAAATACCAGCAAGTCGGATACAAAAAATTAGCAGTAATAAATTGTCGTTATTTCACATAAACGCACAGTCGCTACGCAATGAAGAGAATGAGATGGATGCATTTATAAAAAGTCAATGCGAACCTTTGGTTATTATATGCATAACGGAGCATTGGTTTCTGGAAGATAAAATTCAATTAACCAAACTAGATTAATACATGGTCGCCTCTAGCTATTCCAGGACAACACCTTATGGAGGATACATAATAATGTTACGTGAAGAAATGCCATTCAAAGTGCTTAATAATGTTGTTGAACTTTCAGCGGAAAACAAATACAAAGTTTGTGCGGCTGATTTGCCGTCCTTTAAAATGTGCGTTTAATGTATATACAAAGTTCCCAGTACTAATATTCAAGATTTCATAGGTATTATTTCCAAAATATTTTCACAAATAAAAGAAAAATACGTTCTTCTTGTAGGAGACTTTAATATAAGGTTGGGTACAACTAATAATGACTATTTACTTTCCTAGGGTTATGAAATTACGATGTATGAAAATACAAGAAGGGCCAATTGTATCGATAATATTTTAATTAATAAAAGTCTTAGTATGAGTTCAACATATCACTTGACTATCACCAATAAATATTGTTTTGTTCAATCAATTACGGAATCAGGTTTAATTATGTTGTACCAAATACTTGACAGTGCTGATTGGGATTCTGTTTATCAACTCAAAAATATTCATACAGGTTTTGAAAATTTCATTAAAATTATTCAACAGGCGTTTTATGTTGCATTTCATAAGAGACGTGTTAAGGAGGGTAAGAGATCATTAAAAATACACACATATCTTAAATACAAAATTAAAATCAAATGCAACTGTTGACATAAATCCGAAACATTTCAACGAGTATTTATGCTCGGCAGCCAATAACATCGTACAAAACTTAGAACAAACCACACATGCGAACATATTACAAATAAATAAACTAATAGTAACAAACAAATGACACAAAATATAAGCTTTCAACTAGATCACGTTACAGAAAACGAAATTAGAAATATCATCAATAATTTGTCCAATTTTAATAGTTCCGATAGCTATGGTTTTAATAGTCGAATCATTAAACATATTAAAAACATAATAATTCCTCACTTGACTAAATTATTGAATAAAGCCATCAAACAAAACATTTTTCCCAATCCGCTTAAGGTATCACGTGTTATTCCAATACATAAAAATGAAGATAGATCTGAGGTAAGTAATTATCGACCCATAGCGATCATACCCATATTTAGTAAAATATTTGAAATAGCGATAACATTTAGGCTTGTAAAGTATTTTGATGATAATAATCTACTTTTAAAATCACAATTTGGTTTCCGGCAAAATATGTCCACAGTGACTGCACTGATAGAATTGGTATCGTACATGTATTCTTGTATAGATGATGGGCAATACGTAAGCGCTCTGTTTTGTGATTTAACTAAAGTGTTTGACTGCATATCTCATGAAATTTGACTAAATAAATTGAAGTCATATAAGTTAAATAGTAACACTATCATTTTTTTAGGCATATTTTTCAGATAGATATCAATACGTTGAACTTCATAATGTGAAATCACCGATATTACCATTGCAACGCTGGGTATTATAAGGATCGGTTCTAGGACCGTTATTTTTTATAATATATATAAATGATTTACAACAACATATGCCTCAGATAAACTTAATTTTATTTGCGGATGACACCTCAGCTTTATTTTCCAATAAAAATATGGAATTATTATTATCTACAACCAACGATATTAAGAATAATATAAATGAATGGTTTACGGCTAATGAATTGTCACTTAACACTTCAAAAACACAAACAATGGTATTTGGTACTAGAAACCTTAATAATGAGTACAAAACACATAGAGCTAAAATTGTTAGGAATACACTTCAAACCAACCTTAACGCATTCCACTCTAAGATGAGCTATGAACTAATGATTTGGGGCCACTCAGCCTCTAGTTAAAGGATATTTAGATTACAGAGAAAAGTTATTAGAATTATTAGCGGGGTTGCCTACAGACGGGACACAAGAGATTTATTCAAATCATTGAAAATTCTAACGTTACCCAGTGTACTTCAGTCTCTAATGTATGTTAAACGAAACCTATCTATGAAGTAATATGTAATATCCATAACTACAGCACGCGAGCAAGACATAACTTACGAACTCCATACATTAGATTTAACAGAACCCGATGCGCTGTCAATTGGTATAGTATTAAACTTTACAATTGCCTTTCGAAAAATGTTAGGCAACTTAATGATATAAAGTTTAAACAATATGTTAGAAATATTTTATTAAAAAATAGTATATTCACATTAAATGAATTTATAAATTTTAAATTTGAAATGTAAATAATTTTAGTAATTATGTATTGACAAGTGTAAATATTGATTGTAAATATTTAGCACAATAAATTTAAAAATAATCAGTATGATAACTCAGTAAATTTTAAACTATCCAATATTTCATTGTTTTGTACGCGTGACACATAAATCTCGAAATTTTACTTCATGCTTAATCAAGGAGTGTAAACACTCATCAGAAGCTTCAAACAGAAAGCTTTCAAAAAATAACGACTGTCTCAAAATTTACAGTGTATGCATTGAGATATGTATACCTACTTAAAATAAATATTCAGAGAGTTACTACACTTAATTAAAATTAGTTTATAAAACAGTACTTTATATTCCTTTTTAATAACTTATTTAATTTTCTGTATCATTAATGTAAATTCAAGTTTGAGAGTTAGATGAGTGTAGTGATAGAGAAAAGTGACTTCTTATTAAATTCAACTGAGTGGAATACGGCATTCTCCAATTATATGGAGTGAACCCTCTGGGAATCAGCAAGTGGGCGGAAGTAAAGTCCAACAAATTGATAGATATAGCCATCTCCCTTCGTGTACTTCTCAAGTGGACCTCTCGCTAACACGATTCAACCTTAAACGTTTTCAAACTCCAGTTATCAGTACTATTTCTCACAGTAAAACCCACCTATTATTTTTATGTACAAGTAAAGTATTGTAATAAATATATTTTTTAGCAAAGTGTATTACAAGGACTTGACGTCAGCAATATTATGGATACCGTGTCACATATATTTACATTTTGTGTAAAATGGTACAATATAATAGAGGGTATTACGACAGAATGTATAGAGATCTCAGTTATTTAAAGAAATAGAGAGCCGGTTAAATTGAGGCAAAGTTGCGAATTTTAGAGCCTAACAATAATCTAAAAACAATTTTGAAATATTTTTGTTTGTTTTCGAGATATAAACAAAAAAACTGTTTTTATGAAAAGTCGTTATTATTCAAAAACTTCTGAATCTGTACATTTAGAACTTTGACAATATACAGACACTTTTTAATAAGGAATCTAGTAGCATATTTTATTTTAAGACAACTATAACATATACCTGAGGACTATAGCCAACTTTTGTTTTTCTTATGGGCGCCATTTTGGATTCTTATATTTTTTGAAAGAATATTATTATCTGGACTCAGTGATGTGTCACACTTATAATTTATTTCAGATTTGATATTTACAATTATAATATTTTTTTTGCAGAGTGCCTTGGAAACAATGACGTCTTATTTATTATTTAATAAAATATTGACAGCAGTCAATCATTGTTAGTAGTCAAAATTAATTAATTACTGTCAATCTTTTGTAATAATAATAATAAGTATCGACCTGACCTCGAATGTGTATTTTGGAAAATGCCGAATTTATTTCAGCCTTTTGGTACACCCTGTATAAGATAAATACAACTTACTCGACCAGTTAAGAACAACCGTGATAAAACAAAAATATATTTGACAAACGTTAAACAATATAAAATTTTGGACTAAACATTGTTTTTTAATTTATTATATTATATTATCATCTGGAAAATTTTTATCTGTTTTTGGTATGATGATTTTAGTTTAAAGTGCATAGTATTGCATCGAAATCAATTTACCAGCTATGGAGGGGGGTAGATAAAACCATGAAATTGCATTATAGCACTGGAAAGGGTGGACGTGTTCCGGTTATCAGCTCATTAATAAACCACTCCACCTATCTATTCTATTTTAAATGGTTAACAACCACTTATCCGTTCATTTGTACAATTCTGTTTATGCGTCATCAATTGTGTGGTTAATTAATTGCCACTAATGAATTTGCTACAAATCGATAGAAAAGAACAAATGCAGTAAATATAAATAAACTAGAATTTAAACTTTACTTACGCATGCTAACTGGATTATAGTGAACTTGATTGTGCGTAAATTGTATAAAAAATATGGGCTCGTCCGGGATTTGAACCCGGGACCTCTCGCACCCTAAGCGAAAATCATACCCCTAAGAAGAAAGGAACTAATAAAACACTTCAAAAGAAATTGAACAAATGCCAAGACTAAGTATTGAAATAGAAACGCTAACTCCCACCAATTTTCAATTCATTTCCACGTGCGCGCTTTTGAATTTCACAAAGCAGAAGTGGCACAAATACGCACGAGCCATATACTCTAGAATTTATATGAATGTGTTTGTGCTTCAGGACTTTACATATTCTGTAAACTCATGTACTTGATGTTCTGAATTTTCGAGCCCACCGGGATTTGCACACCGCACATCGACCGTATCTTTCTTTGCACGGTGCTAAATGTCTGGTAGAGACCCATTTTTGGTCATACTCATTCCCGCATGAGCAGAAATGGCGCGTCTTTTATTTGTATAAAGGATTTTTCATCTCGTAGCATAGAAATTCTCTTGCGCCGGATTATTTACTTCCTTGTGCAGATATCTTTTTTTGCGGTTCGCAGTAAATGAACCTTGAAATATGGAATAACATGTGTGTACGTGAAATATCATTTTCGTAAGAGAGATTTTCTTTTCTTGAAAATGAAACGTATGTTAAACAACGTTTATATATAAATTGATGTAATATTTTTGCAATAACATGAAGTTAATACTCTATTAATGTACTATCAGTGGGGGCTCGTAACAATTTTTATTGGTGAGGCTGCAGACATAAACATACAGATAATTCCTGTGGTATTCGTTGTATTTTGTTTCATGATTTCAATTTGAAGCTACTAACAAGTGTTTCTAATCCTTCGTTAAGCATGAAGTAAAATTTCGAGTTTAGAAAAGTTACATTTTCAGACTTTTCTAAACTCGAAATTTTACTTTATGCGCCAACCATACAAGACACTGAAATATTGTGAGATTCAAAACATTCGTGTTATGCAATATATTTTGAATCCTACTTTTGCAACAGTTTACTAAATTAGTAGTAGTAGTAGTTACATTGTACATTACAGGCACAATGTGCCCTTTATTAATAGATTAACTGACTTGACAAATTTGTAAAGTCCGGGATACCCTGTAATAACGTCAACACCCGTCTCGTCAGGGACGCCAAAGCAAAACCTGTCGAGCGACAGCACACCCCCGGGACTCCACAGAAAATCAGCCAAAAAGCCGAAGGAGGAGGAAGGACCTCTAGTAAAGAAGACCTTCAGCGACATTCTGACGGTAATAGCACTCGCTATTATACCGAAAGGATTCCTAGAGACGAACATAAGTGCAGACAAAGCCAAGGTAATTAAAGCCTCGATTCTCCAAAGCATTGATAAGACGGTGAGGGGACAGGCCTCGCCGAAATTCCAGGAATGTACCTACAAAGGGGTATTCCTGAGAATTGTATGCTCCCACCTTCTAACAAGGACATGCCTCGAGAGCATAGCCAAGGAAAAGAATCTCCCATATTGGTGCAGAACAACGTGAGCCCCGATACCTGGAGAGTGGTCAATGCGAGCCGGGCCCAAAGGGAACTCAGTACATCATACAGATGGATAAGGTCTCTTGGGGGAAAGTAGGCAAAACGAGGAGGCTGCACTTCGGCTTCTCGCACCTTACTTTCAGGGCGCTGGCGAAAAACACTGAGGATGTCAATAGATGACAGTCCATTGCTCGACACACCGACGGGTAAGTAATGTTTAAATGACTACAAATCAATATACACCACTGTAGGGCGGCATCTGCTGCCCTCAGTGCATATATCTTAAGAGAAAATATTGACATTGCACTTGTACAAGAGCCATGGCTCCACAATAGAATAGTACAGAGGTTTAACATACAGAGCAGGCGACTTATAGTAGTCGAATCTATATGTAATCCATGTGCATGTATGATTGATAAACATGAACTGAATATAATGCAACTATGGGACCTATGTTGCAGAGACCTAGTTGCAGCACGGTTGGAAGTTGTGGAAAGGGGAACTCGGAAGGAGTTTATACTCGGACCACTGCCGCCAGACGTAGTCCAGCGGCTGAAATATCGCGGGAGTCATAATGGTATACCGCTGATCCTTGGATACAATGCCAACGCACACCACATTATATGGAGGAGCACGGACATCAATCCAAGATTGGAGAAACTATTAGATTTTATCTCAGAGAATGACATTGCAATAGCAAATATTAGAAATTTACCCACGTTCGTAAATGCGGTGCAAAGCGAAGTAATAGACATTATACTTGCTTCTAGCAAGTGATTTGATAAAACTTTTGCATGTGTCTAATAAACCATCACTATCAGACCATAAATATATACGATTCGATATAGTAAGCAGATGCGAAAGGACCATACAATGCAAAGACATTGGGTTGGGGGCCATTTTGGACACAGAATATGCGTTCGACAACACAACCTTCAACTCCATAGCAACAACAATGGAAAAAAGATTGATTTACCCACAAGTGCGACACTGGGCGAACAATATGCTTAGAAGTCGGACTGTAATAAATAACCACTCTATATGGAAGAACAGCAGAAGCAATAGTCGCTGGTAGGTGCCCGTAGGGAGGGGTTCTTGCCACTCCTGTGGTCCCTCGTCATGGACAACCTTCTGCTGCTACTCAAAAAACAAGACATTTATACCCTAGGATATGCAGATGACCTGACTATTCTAGTAAGCGAGAAGTTTGGGACCACTATATTTAACTAGATGCAGAGGGCACTAAGAATCGTAGAGAGATGGTGCAAAGACGAAGGGTAGCTGTAAACAAAAATGAAGTAAAATATCTAAGGGTCATACTAGATATCAAATTGAACTTCAACTTCCACCTAGAGAACATCACCAAAAAGGACATGAGAGGACTATTTGCGACCAGAAAAATGGTAAGACGCACATGGAAACTGAGACCCAGTATGACCAAATGGCTATACACTGTGATTGTAAGACCTATAGTGACATACGCCGCGCTCACATGGAGAGAAAAGACCCAAACCAAGAGCGCAGCCGTAAAACGTAAGAAAGTGCAAAGACAGGCGTGTCTGCTGATAACTGGAGCGAACAACGCCCATAGCAGCCATAGAACAAATATTATCTCTTCCACCACTACACCTATATGTTATGATGAAAGCTAGACAGGCAGCCTACAGGCTGCACATAAATGAACACACATTAAATATAGGAACATCGAGACCAGCAATATTCAAAGTGCTACAAAAAGAAGAAACCTTAAAAATGAAGTCCGATTTTGTTTGTTTTTTCTGGAATTATTTCATTTTTTTATTGGTTGGTTTGAAGAGAACTTGACCTAAATGTTATATATACTTTCAAACAGCGTGATAACAAATCGAATAAGATTTTAAATATTTTATTGAGACTTACTGCACTAATGTAAAGTTTAGTTGAAAATATATACTTCTGAGATGTAATAGATATTTACTAAGATATAGCAAAAAATGTCAAAAATGTTTTTTTGTGAATATTTTGTAAATGTGATAACAATAATAAATGTAGAACAAATTTAGTTTGAGAAATGTTTTCATATTTTTAATATTTGAATCATCATATCTATAAGGAGGACAGTGCTATGATAGAGACATCAACATTTTTTTTTTAAATTAAATAATTACATCTCAAAAATGAAAACAATCACTTTGAGCTGAACTGAAAACCGCTAAAAACCGTTATTCTTGCCGGAACAAAAACCGGAACCGAACTGATATATATTTTATAATTTGAACGGGAAAGAAGACTGGAATACAAACAATACCGGTTTGAAGCCCTGTTACAAATTAGGGCTCTTTACACCTACACTATTTTGTTGACGATTGAATAGCACACGCCGGAAGTCGACGCAAAAGTGTACATGTAAATGCAAATTTTGCGTCGAGGAAAGAGTGGAATAAAATCTGCGTAAATGCCACGACGTCGAGGAAAGAGTCGTGGAAAGAGTGGAGTGCGTTTAATTAAGCAGCACGGTTTTGCGTGGATGAATGAACATGATAGAAACGCCACACGCCACGCAAGAGTCAACGATTGCGTCGACGCAAATCCGGCGCGCTTAATTTCGTTCCACTCTTTCGTCGGGGATTGAACGACACTCCTGAACGGCGTTTAATACTCGACGCAAAAGTGGGGTTGAAAAAGTACATCTTTTAGCCGGTGCGCCACGCTTTTCTCAACGGAGAAACGCAGTCAAAAGCGCCGTTTAATCGTCGACGAAAGAGTGTACGTGTAAAGGGTCCTGTACACAATACTTTATGGTATGGTATTATGGTTTCTTTTCATATTCACAGTTTTCATAAAAGCATTCAATTGAAACTTCTAAAGAGGGTCTCCACTCCTTGTTTAAGCATAAAGTAAAACTTCAAGTTAAGAAAAGCCTAAACATTTAGATTAGTGGGTCCACAAAACGGAGAGAAAAAACCAAATTTTCACTTTTTTCTAAACTCGAAATTTTACTTTATGCGGCATGCGTATAAAACTCTGAAATTACAATAGTAATATTGTTAAAAACAACAAAAAAATAGTTGTAGATTGCGAAAATTATCGCACTTTTAATGTTTTAAAGTATTCTAGAATCAAGTATTTTCAATTTCATTTTTTATTTTATTTCATATTTGGATTTGCAAACAACGTTCCTAATAATTTTAATTAAACTATGATTTAGCATGAAGTAAAATTTCGAGTTTAAAAAGCCCGAATAATTGAATATCCCGAGCGTAGCGATGCTTATTAAAATCATCGGAAATATAAAATTCCGTATACATTCAAAAGTGTGTAATACTGTTCGTGTATTTCGTGGGAATAGAATAAAAATCGTGCTCACGGGAAAATTGAATTTTAAAAATAGTTTATATGTGCGGTGGAGTTTAATAAATCGATCGGGATTCCATTAGGGCCGTAGGGGATTTTCTGGGTGTAATTAGATCGGGACTATATAATTCCCAATTCCCGTCCGTTTCTTAGTTTGTTATTAAAATTGAAAAAAAAAGATGGAGAAATTGAAAGGCTGCCACTTGATAACCTTACTCGGGAGTTGTCGGTTAAATGTATTTTGAATGATTACTCATTTGCTTATTAAATTTACAGTTAAATACGTTTTTTTAGGAAAATGTGTCATAGGAAATACACATGGTACATTAGATAACATTTTGTTTTTTTAAGAAATGTTTTTTAACCTGGTAAGGTCTCCTGTTACTGAATAGGAACATTAAAAACAAATGCATAACATTTAATTAAATCACTCACAGTTGCTACGTTTTCTCTAATCGATCAAAATTGAACGAACATAAGATATGTCAATTTATGCTTATACCAATTCTGATAACATTCAATAAAAAATAAGTTTTAAACTAATGATTTTCTATACTCAGACTTGAAGAGATTAGGGGGACGCTATACTCTATAAAGAAAAAACGGAAAAGAACATTATTTTTGTCGGAACGTAAACCCGAACTGAATTGAAAAAAAATATCGGTTTACTTCGGCTCAAACACGCACACGAACACAAACTTAATTTCACAACAGTTTCTACCTTTTGCAATTATTAAATCAAAACTGTTTGCGGAAATATTGGTTTCGGGGTCTCCTCACTCAATTAAGGCCATTTCTGTTTTTTTTTTTTTGGGGTGGAAATTTCAGTTATCGTACGGCTTTGGAAAAAATTCAATTTTTGTTTGCTTTTTTTTTTTTAGTAAAAATTACAGAATCAAAGAACTTAATAAAAAGGAGAATCTAAATATGACGTAAATAAGAAAATTTATTAACGGGAAACGATAACAATTTAACAGAAGTGGTATACAGGGTGTCCGTATTTCAACATAATGTATAGGGATCTCGGCTATTTGAAGATATATAGAGTCGGTTACATTGGGGCAATGTTCCATAATTTAGGGCCCAATAATAATCTCAAAACAAATTTAAAATATCTTCCTTCGTTTTTCAGGTATTGTCAAAAAAACGGATTTTTTGAAATTTCGTTTTTATTTTTTTATTCAATAACTATTTAATCCAGACATTTACAACTTTGACATTATACAAGTACCTTTTAACGATAAATCGAGTAACATATTTTATTTTAAGATACCAGGTCAGTAAATATGAAACCGGATTTTTTTGATAGAAAATACATATTTGTTGTATGAAAATCGTACAAAATAATTTATTTAAAGTATTTCCCATCGTTAGCTACACATTTTTTTCCCATCTCTCAGCCAATTTGTGGATGCCATGCCAAAAAAAATGTTGATCGTTTAAGGCAAACCAATCATTGAGCCATTTTTGTCCATTTTTGTAAGAAGTGAAGCGCTGTTCAGCAAGTGCGTGTCCCATCGATGCAAATAAGCAGTCATCGGATAAAGCCAAGTCTAGTGAGTAAGCCGCATGCGGAAGTATTTCTTCGCCAGTCAAAATTCGATAAGAAAATGATTTTCCTTTGTACCTGGTAAGCAGTATTTCGTAGGTGGTTTTTTGGTTTTTCTGCCGTCTTTCATGTGGAACACATCTTCCTATCTTCTATATCTTTCTTATGGCTTTCAAACGTATAGAGGCGACTTTTCGTGTCACATTTAACTGATCCGCAAGTTGTTGGTGCGTTTGAGCACCATCCTCATCCAACAATGCTTGCAATGCGGCGTCTTCAAACTTTCTCGGTGGTCTTCTACGTTCTTGGCTTTTCGCGTAAAAATCGCCACTTTTAAATATTTTAAATCACTCAAAGCACTATAATTTACCAAAAGCATGCTCATCGTATGCTTTGACAAGCATTCGATGCTATTCTCCAGTTTTCTTTGAATGGTAACAGAAAATCAATGCTGAAGGCGAATCTTAATTTTTAGGCTCAAAAACAGTCATCTTCAAAGCTATGAAAACATATGTATTTGTATTAAATTTGTATTTTTGTGAGTTAAAAGTCTTTGACAAATGTAAACACAAAAATAAGGGAGCAATAACGCGACTTAACAGTCACTATATTGACAACTAGAGCAATTTATAAGCAAATTCCGGTTTCATATTTACAGACCTGGTGACTATAGCATTTACCCAGGGACTATAGCCAACTTTTGTTTTACTTATGGACGCCATTTTGAAATTTCAAATTTTGGGTAAGAATATTTTTTTTTCCGAATTTAATGATGTACCACACTTATAGTTTATTATACATTTTATATGAAAAATTTAAATCTTTTGTTTTTTGTAAAGAGTGCCTCGGAAACAGTTGAGTAACTTGCTTATTTGATAAATCCTAGGACCCATAATTTTCTTACATATCACCCCTGAAGACGGGCATCTGACGATACATATTTAAGAGTTATGATGTTGTTCGCGCCAAATCGCGAATGTGTTTTATATATTTTGTGTTTTTTTAAATTTTATGTTCGTGTACATTTTTAACCGTTTGGGCTTTTGCCTGTATTGCCTGTAACGGATATTTCTAAAAATTAACGAACGGTTTTTTCGTAATATTATATATTATGTTTTAAGTGTGCTAACTATAAGAAGCGTAAGCTTATTTTCTCGAATTCAAATAGTTTTGAATTTGAATTTATTTTCAAATAATTAACAGTCATTGTTAAATTAAATCTAGGGATTTTGAGTTCATTATAAATTAATTAATAATAAAACCATATAAAATTCATCTATTCTGTCAATTCAAGTCTCTGCTCATTTGTGTAAAATAAAAAGGTTTTACGTTTGTGTTTTTGTGTATTGTGTGTGCTAAACTTACTCGTGTTTACAGGCGTCATCGTAATCCCTACGATAATCAAGTAAAGTTTGATACTCTCGATTCTCGCTGGGTCAATTTGTGTGTGCATTCGGGTTAAATCACGAGGATTTAAGGTGCGTTTGTCAAAATTTAGTGGTCGGTACGACGAGCTTCAAGGATTCATATATGTCGCTGATTAACGAGAATAAAATGTTATCAAATGTGCAGAAATGTCACTATCTGCAAAGTGTGTTAAAAGGTGAAGTGGTATCCATATTAAAGTGCTTGAGTGTCTCCGACGATGGTTACAACGTTGCGTGAAATCGGCTAGTGAAACGTTATCAATATGAGGAATTTCTCGTGAAAAAACACGTGAAAATGCTATTAAATCGTCATCTTATGGATACGGTGTCTGTGAATATTTAAGAGTTGAAAAATCTCAAAAGACCAGCTGATTAGTGGGACGACATTTTGATTGAAATAGTGTCTGATAGACTAGATTTAGCGTTTCAAAAGGACTGGGAAGGTGAAACATGTGAAAAAGTGCCGACATACGCGAAAATGGAACAAGTACACCAAGTGACTTTAAATCAAGTGTGTTATTTGTGATTTTGGCGAAAATAACGTATACAGTTGCAGCACATTTCTAAACATGACAGTGGGTGAACGAATTGCTGCAAGAAAACGTAATCAGTTATGTTCCAATTGTTTACGTACGTGCGATTTTGCGAATAAGTGCAACGCTAGTATATGTAGAAAATGCAATGAAAGACATCACAATTATTGCATTTTGCTGTAGAACAAAGTGAACAAACTGAAGCAGTGAGTGCAAGCCTCGACATCCGCGTGTGTTAATTTCTCGTACACACCATCAAGGGTCTAGCTGTGCATATGTAAAGTGCTTATACAGGATAGCAATGGCCGTAATCAAGTGGTACGAGGGGTTTTAGATAGCGGTGCTCAACCTAACGTAATAAGTAAGTAAAACGATTAGGTTTGAAACAACTGAATATCAATGCCCCAATGACGGTAATGGGCGGAGCGAATAAAAATATTTAGACATTTATTTCTGCGCAAATCAAATCTCGAGTTTCTGACTTCAGCATGCCGTTTGATGCTTTAGTGATGAACTATTTCACTGATCCCACGCCATCCTATAACTTCGATTTTGACATCTCCAGTATTCTGCTGGGAATAAAACTAGCTGATCCAGAATTTTATCTGCCCCAGTACGTTGACATTTTCATAGGCGACGAGTATCATTACGACACAGTGACTAACGAGCGAGTGAAATCAGGACCTTTCTAAATACCCAGTTTGAATGGATTGCTTACGGAAAAGCATCATAAAACCTGCATACACAACAGAACAGTGCCGCGGAAATAAACGATGTGGTTTCAAAGTTTTGGGAACTGGAAAATCACAAAGGTGAAGTACTTGCACCTGCAGACGAAAGGTGTGAGCAGTATTTCTGGAAAACTACCTCTCGAGATACATCCTGGCGGTTTCAAATATCTCTACCGTTTAAGGATAACGTCAATAAACTTGGAAATTCCAGTGTCAGGGCTAAACATAAATTCTTCGCCCTCGAGCGCAGGCTTGCCAAACCTCCATTTGTCTACGCGGAGTATCGACATTTTATGTGCAAATATGAAAGTTTAGGACATATGCGGAAAACTCAGGGAAGTGTTCATGAAGGGTATTATTTGCCTCATCATTGTGTGTTAAAGGAAAGCAGTTTGACTACAAAATTACGGGTGGTTTTTAACGGCTCTGCAGGGTGTTTCACTGAACGACATCCTAATGGTAGGTCCACCTGTACAAAACGACTTATTCGCGAGTTTAAGCTTACGTTATCACAGCCGATATCGTGAAAATGTACCGGCAGGTGAAGGTACGTTATGAGGACTGCAAATACCAACGGATTTGGTGGCTACCAACCCCTGAAGATGAATTATGCTCGTACGAGTTAACCACTGTGACATATGGAACAGCACCTGCAGCGATTCGCGTCATCAGGGAGCTCGCGGAACGCTAGGCCCTTAACTACCCGATAGGAAGTGACAGGTGTTGTAAGGATTTTTATGTGGACGGCCTAATAAGCGGCGCGGATTCTCTCGAGGAATTGACTCAAGTGCACGACCAGGTCAATGACCTTCTTGCCACAGGTGGCTTCGAACTAAAACGTTGGGCAAGCAATAACAAACAAGTGTTTAGACATTTTAAAACTGAGTGCACTGATGATGTGACAGTGCTAACCCGTGAGAGTGACGAGGCTATAAATTCAATCTCTACGCTAGGAATGATATGGAACACATCAGCTAATATGTTAAGCTATAGGCACCACATTGTTCCTACAAATGTAACTACACCGAGGACTGTGCTAAGCGAAATATCCAGGATTTATGATCCACTAGGTCTAGTAGGCCTCGTTATAATACTTGGCAAGACTTTTATACAGGATATCTGGAAACTTAAATGCGGATGGGATGATCTGCTTACCTCTGATTTTATAACCTTTGGCCGTCTTCACCCCAACGATAGAAGTACCGGAAGCGAAGTGTAATTTTGTGTCAGTTACCCCAAAACACTCTTTCGTGCCTGAATGTGGTACTTACGAAAAAACGGTTCGTGTTGTGGTATATGTGTTGAGATTTATAAACACTAAATTACGTCGACAATTAACGGTAAATGAACTAAAGAAATCGTTTTTTACCTTGATTAAAAATGTACAGTGCATGTATTTTAGTCGTGAGATACATTTGTTATCTAGAAACGCAAATTTACCCAAAGCAATTAAGTTGCTTACGCTCAACCCGTTCTTGGATAGCGACGGAATTATTCGTGTTGGTGGCCGAATAGCAAATAGCAGCCTAACAGACAGCAGGCGATTTCCAATCGTGTTACCACCAAAGCATAGATTTGTTCGATTGCTAGCAGAAAGTGTACATGAGCTGCATATCGGTGTGAAGGAACTCTCGCTGCAATGAGAATGCAATTTTGGCCACTTCGTAAAAGAACACGAACCCGCGATGTAATGAGAAAATGCATCAAGTGTGCAGTGGTTTTTATTTTATTGAACGAGTTTCGTTCAATGGAAGACTTATGTTCGCGCTAAATCGAGAATGTATTTTACATATTGTGTGTTGTTTATATTATTTTATGTTCGTGTACATTTTTAACCGTTTGGGCTTTTGGCTGTTTTGCCTGTAACGGATATTTCCAAAAATATCCGTTTTATTTTGTTTACATTTTGAACCTTATTACTACAAACTTCGTTTTGTATAAAATTCTTTTGTGTGCTCGTCGGGCCGCGTTTTATGACATATTGCAGTCGTAACTTAGGAGCGAACCATTGTCCGAAAGTTTTGAGCTTGACAATGGACTTCGCTACGGACGTGCTCAATTGACCTTAGCAAGAATTACGCTCTTCGCCAAGGGAAAGCCTGTCAAAGTCATAAAACGCAGGCCGAGCCAAATGTGAACGTTTTTGGAAATTCCTCTACTATCCTCGCTTATCTCGTGTCAGTCTATCTCTTTTTCTTTCACGTGGTTCCTTTTGGTTTCCTGTTTTCATCTTTCTGTGTCCAAAATCACTTCTAACCGAACTTCGACTCGAGTAAGTAATCAATTTAATCGGCGTAAAACTTTGTAAATATATACTGGTGAGATGTGACAAATATTCACTAAAATATAGCGAAAAAATATTTAATATGTGAATATTTTGCAAATGTGATAATAACACATGTGCAGTGAATAGACGTAGTAGAGTGGCAGAGCCTAAAATTCTTTATTTTAGAAGTAAAAAAGTCGAATTAATTAACAGAAATCTGTGTGTGTTAATCAGTTAAAACATCAAATTAGTGAAATGGAACAAGTATTCATCAATATAATAAAAACCCAGGATTTCCAAGATATGCTGAAGGCCGCATTGAGCAACACGATTTCGCCCGCCGTGAAATCAGTTTTATCAAAGGTCGAGAACGAGAAAGAAATAATACGTGAAGAATTAAATGAATTTAAAGCCAATCATAAGCCAGTTTTTGTCCGCCATTATGGCTTTACTTATTTCCAGTTCTTCCCGATAATTTAAAACTGATCCCTTGTTACCTGTATGCAACATTTTATAATCGTATGAACTGAAAAAGTGATAATATGCGATGCAATGTTTTGCGAAACCCGTGGTCTGTTTATTGTTTAAAATATCCCTTAAATATGTTCTTTTAATCGGGTTTCGAAGGACCTGCCCGTTTGTCCTATGCATATTACAGCACAGCATCACATTTCAGTTCATACACTCCACTTTTCTTATTATGGCTATTGTCTGTTTTAATTTTATTATTAACTAACATTTTACATAAATTTACTGAGTTAGTCAAAATTATGTTATTGTCTTTTCCCTTAATTGTTTTTTTAATTTTTTGTGAGATATTATTTATGTATTTTAATCTACTCCAGTAGGTTTTCTCTGTTTTTGTCGCACTATAAAAAATATTTCCTTGTTTTGTTTTTTTTCTTTTTAATTATATGGTCTATTATTCGATGTTTATAACCGTTCTTACTGGCTATTGTTTTGATTATGTTTAGTTCTATTTCATAATCTACCTTACTAAGTGGAATATTGATAAGTCTATGTAAAAATGAGTGAAATGTGCTGTATTTAATTTGGTTGTGTGTGTTTGAGTTTGCAGGTATTATTGTATTTTGTAAGTTAGTGTATTGTTTGATTTAGTAATTGTTAAACCTAAAAAGTTAATACTGTCATTATGCTGTAATTCCACTGTAAATAGGATTTTATTATTTAGTGAATTTAAATGTTTTGTGAAAATATCTTGTTGTCTTAATGACCCTGTCCATATGCAAAAGATGTCATCTACATACCTATTCCAAAAGTGAATATGTTTGCTCTCTGGTTGTTTTAATAATTTATTTTCGAAATCATCCATAAAGATTTCGGACATTAAGGGTGACAGAGGTGATCCCATTGGTAATCTATCGGGCTTAGTGATGGACATTGGGCTTAGTCATTGACTCCGATCTTCGTTTTAAAAGTCATATTGGAAAATGGACACAAAAAGCTTACTTGAACTTTAAGTTATTATTATACCTACATCACGAAATTCTTTCAGAAAATAAATTATCCAGTTATGTGATCACCTAGTACTTAGTCATTTTAACTACTGTGACGTTGTTTATGCACCTTGTATAGACAAAGTCACTCAAGAGTGTATACAAAAAGTTCAGAAATCTTGTTTACGATTTGCATATGGAATACGAAAATATGACCGAATTTCGTATAAATTAAAAGATGCAAATTGGTTAAGTATGGATCAAAGACGGTTATTACATAGTAGTGTCATGTTTCATGGGGTTATATTGATACGTAAACCACCATATCTGTATGCAAACATTAAATTTCGTACAGATGTCTACAATCTGAATCTTAGATTTAAACATTTATTATCACCTCCAATATATAATACAATGTTTTTAAATGAAGTTTCACATATAGCATATACACTTCTGCGCAATAAAATTAAGTACAAGTCTTATAACTGTTTTTCACAATATTCTAGTTGTATAATTCAGGTCTATGTTAATTGCCTAGCAGCAGTTTCAATAAATGATAAAACACCATAACTTGAAAATAACACCATTATTAAAAAAAAAAAAAAAATATGACTTTTTGAAAAAAAGCTCGTAATAAAGACAACAAAGCCGAAATAGAAAAATCATCTTCTATTTTAGTTAGAATTCGAATATTTGGATTATTGTCTAAATGAGGCAGCATTTTGACATTAAGGAAATTAACATATTTACAAATTTTTGTAACCAGGAAACTCATCACGTCCTTTTTAAACTATCACATATTTTGTGTGCTTAATTTTATTTCACAGAAGTGTACAACGTATATAATTTTATTCCAATAAATATTACATCGTTAAATGTGGGTGCTTTTAAGAAAAAATTTAAACAAATGTTATCAAAGGTTGATAATCCATAATAATCTTTAATTTCAAGAGCATATTTGTGTAATACGATAATTTAATTTGACCATAATTCGCAGATCACATATTATAAATTGTATTTGTTGTTTGTTCTACCTAAATTATTTTTTTGTCTCTATGTACATGGTAATAAGCTTTATGTTTTCACATAAAGGGCTAAGATTTAGATCAACTTTATAGTTGTTCTTAGTCCTCTTTGTACTAATTATATTTTTCATTTCTATAAATAAGTATTAACATTCAGCTGAATGATGCATTTATATTATAAATGTAAAACTCTGGATGATTGCAAATAAATGTATTATTATTATTATTAAAATTAGAAAAAAATTAAGTTTGAGACACTTTTTCAAATTCTTAATATTTAAATCATCATATCTAAAACGAGGACAGTGTTACGAT
This sequence comes from Philonthus cognatus, assembly GCA_932526585.2. Lineage (NCBI taxonomy): Eukaryota > Metazoa > Arthropoda > Insecta > Coleoptera > Staphylinidae > Philonthus > Philonthus cognatus. The sequence goes on from OW052241.1 coordinate 103,259,688, forward strand.
AGACACATCAACTTTTTTTTAAATATGAAATATAAACATTTAAAAAACTAAAACAATCACTTTCAGCTGAACCGAAAACCGCAAAGTAAAGTTATTTTATCCTGAACAAAAACCGGAACCAAACCGATATATACTGCCTTTCAAAAAAATCAGAACACCAAGTATTTATTGCACGATTTTAATAAAATTTACACAATTTGATCATGTAAACGAACTGTATCGATGATCAAAAAAATCAACTTGAAAAACAAAAAAAACAAATGAATAAAAATTAATAATGTGTTGAGCCTCCACGATTTCCCAAACACTCATTAACACGTCGAGGCATGCTAGAAATCAGGCTGTCAATATCGACTTGGGGTATTTCATTCCAAACTTCGATAATTTGACATCTAAGTTCCATTACAGTGTTAGCGGGGCGCTGTAAGTTACTTATTCGAACACCTATCATATCCCAAACATGTTCTATTGGCGATAGATCTGGAGAACGAGATGGCCAAGGTAACAAATTGATTTCGGCACTATCAAAAAACTGTCTTGTAATGGCCGCTGTGTGAGGTCGAGCATTATCTTGCTGAAAATGGGGTTCTGCAAGCCATTTACATAGGGCACTAACGCTGGCCGTAAAATGTTGTCAATATACCGAATCGCGTTAAGACTTGCTTCTAAAAACACTAGAGGAGACCAACTACCATATGCTATCGCCCCCCAAACCATAACTCCCCGTGTAAGAGCCGTATGTCTTTCAACAACAAATTGTAAAATTCTGTGTTCACCGCGTCGACGTCTCACTCTTCTGCGACCATCATGAGCCCATAAACAGAACCGAGACTCATCGCTGAAGATAATGTTATTCCATTCATGGGTCCAGTGTTGTCTTTCCCTGCACCAATCAAGTCTTGCTCTGCGATGCTGCGGAGTAAGAGGTAGACACAATTGTGGACGGTAGGATCTTATACCAAAACTGCGGATTCTTCTGTAAACAGTAGCCATGGATACTCTTTGGCCATTTAGAGCCAAAAAGTCATTTCCCAATGCCTGCGACGTTGTAAATCTGTCCCTTAAAGTTGTAAGACGAAGAGCTCGATCTTCACGCTCAGTGGTGCTTCTTGGACGTCCTGATCCAAGTCTACGTCGATTCTCCCCAGCTTCGGAGCATCTAGACCAGCAGCGTACGATCACCGATACACTACGGCCTACCCTTTCAGCAATAGCACGGACCGAAAAACCCGCTTCTCGCATTCCAATAATGCGACCCCTTTCAAATTCACTTAGATGATGATATTGTGCACGTTGACGAACACGGGGCATCTTTTTATGTTTTACAAACTGAAACGTCAAACTACTCAGAGGCTACTTGGATATTAGAAGCAATTACATTAAAAAATCAGCAGCTCTTCATAATGGTGAAATCAAGGAAAAATACCATTAAATAGTAACCAAAACAATTGATTTTTTGATCATCGATGCAGTTCATTTACATGATTAAATTCTGTAAGTTTCATTAAAATCGTCCAATAAATACTTTGTGTTCTGATTTTTTTGAAAGGCAGTATACATTTTATTATTTGATACGGAACGGAAACCGAAACCCTAAAAATAACGGTTCGAAGCTCTATGCTCTATGAATTCACTTACCTGAGAATATACTAGCTATAGCTGCTATAATGAAACTAAATACTACTCCAGGTCCCGCATAGTTTTTCGCCACCATTCCTGCCACGAGGTACATCCCTGTACCTACACAGCTTCCTACCCCTAATGAAGTTAGATCTAATGTCGTTAAACATTTCTGAAATAGAAACAAAACTTATTTTCAATACAAATTTTAACATTTTATTTCTTAAGGCGAACATATATCACATACACTAAATAGCTTAATCGTTTTTTATTTCAAGTTTTTGACCTAAATTATTATTTAATACTTAGTACCAGTTTTAAAATAATGGGCTATTAAGTCTAAATATGAGACTGAGCATGAAATTAAATTTCGAGTTTAGAAAAGCCCCGCGTAGAAAATGTTCACAAGGCTTTTCTAAACTTCATGCGCCACGCGTATAAACCACTGATTTAGAGTAAAGTTAAAAATATACAATGCTTAGATGTGATGGTGATCAATATTTACCGAGATGTAGCGAAAAAGTGCAAAAATTACTTTTTATGTTGGTTTTGGAAAAATAATAATAAAAGTTGAATAAATTTAGTTTGTGCAGCTTTTATGTGATAATCGATACTTATTATAATTACTACAAGAGACTGACATTTATTAATTAATTTTGAGTGCTAACAATACTACTGTTATGATTTTATTAATTAAAAGATATGATGTCAGTTTCCAAGGCACTCTTTGCAAAAAAGAAAATATCATTATTTTTAATATTAAATCTAAAATAAATTATGAGTGAAATACATCACTGAGTTCAGAAAAAAATATTCTTTCATAAAATATGAAATTTTAAAATGCCGCCCGTAAGAAAAACAAAAGTTGGCTATAGTCCCAGGTAAATGTTATAGTTATCTTAAAAAAAATATGCTACTAGATGCCTCATTTAAAAGATTTTAAATAAAAAAATTAAAACCATTTTTAAAAAAATCAAGTTTTTGTTAATATCTTAAAAACATAAAAAGATCTTTTAAAATTGTTTTCAGATTATTGTTAGGCCCTAAAATATGCAACTTTGCCCGAATTTAACCAACTCTCTATTTTTTCAAATAACTGAGATCCCCATACATTCTGTCGAAATACGGGCACCCTGTACACTTAAATAATTAAAAATATTAAAATAATCATACATGTTTGTTACATTTACTGCAGTATTACATTTATTTTTACACTGTTTCGCATTTAAAGCCTGTACAACGAATCAAAATTTGAAATAAGAAAAAAAAAACATCAAACCTGCGCGTCGTTTTAATTTAAAACCGCCGAACCATTTTTTTTTTTAACTAAAACTGATAGGAGTAAATATTTTGTACATTTTGTGAAATTAATAAAAAATGAGTAAATAAATGTGAAAGCAGGGAGAGTGCTGACACCGATGGAAAAGTGGTGAACGCAATTAGGGGCCGAATTGCGGGAAATTGCCTCGCTTTCAGTATGCGTGAATTTTTGCGTAGGCGTGCTTGGATGTTTGTGTTTGTGTGTTTGTATAAGTGTATTTGTATAGCTACATGTGTGTCTGTGATTCTCTATGTGTGTGTTAAAAAGACGTTATTTTTCTTCGTGGGCGGACTTTTGACATTTAAATTTCCAATAGTAGATTATAAATATCCACCTACTGTGGATACAATTGAAGACTTTTTTTTTGTTTATTGTATTTTAAACGGGTCTCGGAATTTTAGAAGGGTTTTATTATGTCATTTATGACAGTTCATATTCTACTTAAAAAACCTTTTCGCGCATCTATCGAAAATATAAAGTGATTTCACATCATATTTTCGACTATCTAAATCATCATATATCAAGGTTCGGACGATATACAGGGTGTCCGTATTTCAACAGAATGTACGGGGATCTCGGTTATTTGAAGAGATAGAGAGTCGACTAAAAAACAGGTTTTTTGTTGATATCTTGAAAACAAAAAAAGATATTTCAATTTTTTTTTTAGATTATTGTTAGGCCCTAAAATACGCAACTTTTCCCTACTCTCTATCTCTTCAAATAACTGAGATCCCCATACATTCTGTCGAAATACGGACAATAGAGGGTGTCCATACCTTTAGGTATGTATTACGATATTTATCATTATACAGGGCGTCTCGCGAAGTTCTCCCGGCACTTAAGGGGTATGTTTTTGAGATAATTTCTAGGAGAAAAGTTCATATGAACATTTCAAACTTATATAATCTTAAATCATTTTTATTTCTATGACATCAAAATTAACAAAATACATGACTGCAGGGTAATAATTAAAAAAGGCAGCAGACTAATAATTTAAAAGAACAGTCTATATAGGTGTTCAAAATGTCCACCTCCTACTTCAATGCATTTAGTCGCACGCCTGCGAATTTCACGCCTTCTATTTGTTTATTTATTTTTTTAATTCGACGCATATTTGTATAAACTTCTTTGCTTGAAATGATCTTAATAACAAGATCCTTAAGTGTCGGGAGAACTTCGCGAGACAGCCTGTACATATCGATATTTAAAAACTACGATATACCGTTCGTTTGCTTTATCGTGCTCACCATTGGGATCTCGTAAACCAGCGATTCTCAACCCGTGGTTTGATGGCTTAAGGGTACGCGAAAATAAATTAGTAATGGCGGATGTTAAATATATAACTATTCTCTTCTCGTCTCGATTCAGTTTCAGAGTGGTGGCAAACAGTGGATAAAAACATTGTTTTTATTTTCGGCCTCTACATTTTTTTTAGCACTTCTTATCGGAACATAAATTCTATTAATCATATAGCTTCAGTTGTACGTACATAATGAATCATTAATATGACGTTTTCGTGTGCTCTGTCAATTTCTATTGCTCTTGTAAAGAGTGACAGAGCGTACGAATATGCACGAACATGTTCGAATGAATAACATATTTTAAAGTAGCATCATGCAACTGAGCCATAGTCAGATACCGCGCACACAATTATTGCATTATTCGGGGGATAATTTCAATCGGCGTATAGCGATGATTTTTGTACCAATCCTCAGAATTACATCATCACATCACAAAAGTTAGTGTTAGAATTCCAATGGCTAACTAACTTTTGTCTATGGTGGGGCAAATTCAATACACGTTTCTTGTGATAACACAATTCGTATTACTAATTAATATCAATTTTATTTTCGTTCGGCAATTTTTAACATTACTTTGATTTAAAATTTATTTTAATTTCTAATTTAATTTAGGATTAAATATGGATGAGTGGTTGAAAACTGATACAGTAAAAATATTAAACATACACCAGAAAGTAACCAATTAGGAAGTACTTCTCAAGACACATCAAATGTTTTGGTAAAACACAAGAAAGGCGCAGTCTTCAGTTCTGCAGATAGGTAAAACGAGAAAATACTGCGACAACCACAAGAAATATGGATTTTCATAAACAGGAGGTGAAGACAGCCCTAAACCCAAATATGTAGTATGTGAGAAAGTACTGTCAAATGGCAGTATGAAACCCTTCCTGCTTGTACGTCATCTTCAAACAAAACATGCAATTGGAGAAACAAAGAATATGAATTTTTTAAACGCTTAGCAGCTTAAAATATGAAGATGTCAGTTTTGACCTCGTACATCCTGCTAGCTAATACGGATTACGAAAATGCGGTTGAAGCTAGTTACCGCATTAGTTACCGAATTGCTACATAATGTAAAAATCATACCATTGCTAAGAATCTAATTTAATCCTGTATAAAAAAAGCTGTTCGGTGTATGCTTGGAAAAGAACAAGCGCAAAAAATAAAAAATATTTCTCGAAGAATTTTAGACATGTCTTATGATGTTGAGGCAACAGTGATTGATCGAAAGCACAAATGTTGCTAATTTTGCTATTTTGCTTGTTATTGCGAGGTATTTAAAAGACAGTGAAGCTACAGAAAACCTTTTACTTTGCCATGTCAGAACACACAACAGGTGAGGATATATTTAAAGCTATTGATAATTATTTTAAAGAAAAGGCATAAATTGGTTTAATTGTTTGGGCTATTTACCGATGGTGGCAAGTCTATGTCAGGTATTTATTCCGGTCTGCGCGGTTGTGTCATATAGATAGCTCCAAATGTAAGTTGGAGTCACTGTTGCATCCACAGGCAAAGTTTTGTATCTAAACACATTCTAGTGAAAATAAAACTTGTTCTTGACGAAGCTACGAAAGTGGTTAATTTTATAAAGTCAAGGTCAACCAACTCGAGAATTTTTAACGCTCTTTGTAAAGATTTGAATAGTGGTTATTCTTCGTGCTCTTTTATACAGAAGTAAGGTGGCTATCTCGAGGCAAGGTCCTTATCCGGTTGTTTGAGACATAAAGTACAGGCTTTCTTGGAAGAACAAACATTCTTTTCAACTTGCTTCCAATTTAAACGACTGTAATTGGCTTTAGACGCGTGCATACTTCACGGATATTTTTCTACGTATAAACAATCTAAATTTAGCACTTTAAAATAACTCCATTACGATCTGTTTCAGATAAAATTGAACAATGATAAAAAAAAGATTTTTGGAGAACAACCAACTCGGGTAAAAAAATCATATCTCAAAAAGTTTAAAAGTGCCCATACTTTTGAAAACAGAAAAATTCTTAGGAAGGATCAGGGTATAACATATATTTTTTTTAAGAAAATGAAAACATGAGTATTTGATTATTTTTTGAGATATGTTTTATTTATTCAAAACAATCTATCTAAATAAAGTTTTTTTGTTTTGTAAAAAAATGTATTATAACTTTGCACATTTAAGCACAAAAAAAGTACTAAATAACTTTTTTTGTATAGGTAACGGTTTACGATATTTTTGAGTTAAAAATAAAGGGGTACTAAAAGTGTATATTGTTTTGATAGCCTTTATAATATATGTGAAATTCCGTAAAATCCATGATATACTCTTAAAAAGTGTGCACTTATTTATGGAATGGCCGACATATTAAAATTATTTGTTAATAACTCGCAATAAATTTTAAACTTTAAATTTAATCAGTGTTCAGTACGCGTGGCGCATGAGGTAAAATTTCGAGCTGAGAAAAGCCTGAATTTGGATTTGGACGCTGTGCGTCCAAATCCAAATTCTTCAGGCTTTTCTTAACTTAATCCGGGATTGGAACACACTCGTTAGTGAACAATCGATAACTTTTTAAGTTTTTTCTTTATTTATAAAAACTTGACGGTTTTAAAGATGATCGTCAATTTTTTAAAATAATTTGAAATTAAACAGTTCTCGTAAATGTCCATCATTATCATTATTTTCTATTTTAAATGTGCTTTATTGAATTTCCAAGGTTGTTGTTATTATTTAAATCCATAAATTCATATATTATTTTTTAATTATTTAAATGTTTACAGTTTTTGGTTTTTCTAATATTCCAAAATTTCATTTAATTTTTAAAATTCTGACGGTTTTCCATATTTTTCTAGATTTTAATTAATTCTAAAAATTCTGATCCTTTTCATAAAATTTCCGTTAACGGTAAAAATTTTTATGTTGAACAATAATAATATTAACATATATATATATGTATATATATATATATATATATACACATATATATATATATATATTATTATTATTGTTCAACATTATAATTTAATAATAATATAAATATATTATTATTATTATTATTATTATTATTATTATTATTATTATTATTATTATTATTATTATTATTGTTCAACATAAACATTTTTACCGTAACGGAAATTTTAAGAAAAGGATCAGCATTTTTGAATTAATGAAAATCCAGAAAAATATGGAAAACCGTCAGAATTTTAAATATCTATAGTTCGTTTAAAAACTATGAGGAGTAAGTGCCAAAGCCTAATTTACACTATAAAAAGTAACCAGAAATATCACTAGATAAATTTGGCGGCAATTTTAAGTAATTTTATAATTACTCTTTAAATAAAATCAAATATAATGTGAAAAATATTTAAAACTCAATAATTAATAATCATTTTTTTATACAATTTGTTTATTAAATTAAAATAAACAAATAACTTAATTATGGACTACATAATAATAATTAATAAACTAAAACTTTTATAAAATTTTATTCATTACAAAAAAATAAATATAATACATGTGAGTCAAGATCTCAACGGGGTAGTAAAACGGGCAGGGTACCTGATAACACACAAGACATTAATAAACCGTATGTGTGTAAATAGAACCCATAACCTCGTTAGCAAGTAAGGAGCACATGTCGGACTTTCTGGACCACTGAGTGGACAGTTGGGGCAAGGGAGCACGGATTAGCATCCGCGGATCGATTAAACAGTTTTGGACATTGCGTTTCTTATCCGAGCTCCAGCACCAGTAATTCCAGGAATTACTGGAGGGGTACAAGAGCAAGTCAAGAGGCAGACACTTTAACACTATTCGAAAATGTATGCATAAAGGTGGGCAAGATACCAGAATTAAAAAAATATAATTTCAAAATGTGTTAAATGTTAGTCAGATGAGTCATTTTCATATCGAAGGGAAATTAAAAATGGTTCTATTAAATTGTCTATGATACCATCCAATTTGGACATTTTTAATTCCTCTTTGATGACATGCTCAACACAAATTTTCCAATGCATTGTTACATTTTGTAGTGTTTGTAATAACAGATTTTGTACATCTGCCAATGTAAACGTTTGGTATTTAGATGACACTTCATTTTTGATTTGAGCCCATATTAGTTCACTTTTATTGTTCTTTGTGGAAACTGATGACATTTGAAAGTTCATACCGAACCATATCTTCATCAAATTAGATATTTTTTAATTGTAACCAATCCTACATATCCTTTTTCTTTGAAGATTTCGTTGGAATTTTTTCTAATTTGCGACTATGGTAAGATGCATTGTCCATTACAATGGCAGCATTATCGGGCAATGTGTTTAATAAATTAGAATACCATGCTTCAAATATCATTGCGTTAATTTCCTCATAGTAATCGGCAGTTTTTTTACGCTCAAATAGCAACAATGCTCCATCAACAAAACTTAGCTTACATCCAACGTGCAGAATTATAAGGCACTTGCCTTTTCCTGATCCATTTTTGAGCTCCATTGATAGCCCTTCAGCGAATGCCTTACACCGATTTGTTACACTATTGTTCACCCATACTTTAGATTTGGTGTAGCCTTCATTGACCCATGTTTCATCTAGATAAAAAAATTGGCCGACCTTTCATTCTGTACTTCTTAATTGTGGTTAAGTATTTTCTTCTCTATCGTACGATATCGTTAATGTTATGCTATTCGATATTTCACCTACTGCAGCAACAATGTTTAACACAACAGCAGTCATTTTCATATGTGGATCATCTGTTATCATCTGCTTATACAGATTTATTATGCACTGTTTTTCGGACAAAGATAAATGACCCAAATCCAACCTCTTCTATTCTATTTCTATTGAAAGTGAGTGGGTAGTTATGCTACCCTCCACTGCGACCGCAAGGAAATCCAACCTCTTGCGCTTTTTGGAGGTGAAGGTGATATTATCACCGAGCTTGTACTACATCCATAATCCATCACAACAATATAAACAAAACTAACTTTTAACAATGCTATAGAAACACCGCACAGAAGGTTATTACGAAACAGACAAAGTTGCAACTCGGTAACGCTTCGAATTAAGGTTATGTCAGCTGTTACGTCTAATAATGATGTAATTAGTATAGTGTAAAATGGGCGTGCTCTCAGCCAATCAGAGTTATAGGTTTTGGCGCCTGAAATTTAAAACGCTCCTCCTAGTTATTAAACAGATTATAGTCATAAAGAAAAAAATACGCTTTCATGAATTTTCTATTTCCCCATAAAATTTCGAGTTTAGAAAAATCTCAAGAGAAAAATTTCGGGGCTTTTCTAAACTCGCATAAAACAATAATATTACATTAACATTTGATATTGACATTTCATATTTCTATTTGACAGTTGATATTTGGTATTTGACATTTACCGTATTTTGACAAATATACTTTTTTGACAGATATGACTTTTTTGACATTTTATCTTAAAACGTCATTTTCATGTGTAAATTATTAAATAAAAATTAACAAAATATTACATAAATTTTAAGTAAAAATTCTGAACGTTGAACTTAAAAGTTGATAGTCAAAATTTATAAAATCCCGTTTTTACGGTATTTAAGGTTTTCTATTTTTATCTTGGTTTTTGTATCTTTAATAGTCAAGAATAATTTTATCAAAAAACAAAAAAGATTTTCTAGATGGCCATGAATTGAATGATTATTCTTTTATAATAGGTATATTAAAAACCCAGTTAATAAGAATATTACAAAATTGATAAACTAACACAACAACAACTACAAAAAACATACAAAAAATTATAATAACTCAACAATTATCTCATATACTTACTTATATAGAGAATTTTTCTTTTAAGTATACATATGCATGCTCTGCAAATTTTCCGATAAAGGAGTTTCTTAAAAGAGTTTAATTTAAAGCTTTTAATAAGTGTTATCCACTCTTAGGCTAAGCATGAAGTAAAATTTTGAGTTTAGAAAAGCCCCGTAAAATTTTCTGGGCTTTTCTAAACTTGAAGTTATACTTCATGCGCCACGCGTATAAAACTCTGATTTCAAGTGAAGTTTAAATACGTGTGGCGCATGAAGTAAAACTTCGAGTTTAGAAAAGTCCAGAAAATTTTTCTCGGGTCGCTGCGCCACCCTCGACAAATGTTCACGGGGCTTTTTAAAACTCGAAATTTTACTTCATGCTTAGTCTGGGAGTGGAAAACACTCGTTTATAGTTTCAAATCTTTTGAAAAACAACGGATGTCGGAAAATTTACAGCTTATGCATATGTTTACCTAAAAGAAAAATTCCCTGTATAACCAAACAAGTGTTTTATAAAACGACACACAATTGAACTGACTGTAAAAATTAGAGGTTATAATTCAGTGTTACCTACCTGCAAATATGAAATTTACCAAAAGGCCATATACAATCTATAGCCTACAGATCTTAAAATAACATTTACTTAAAACTCCTTTACAAAGATTCATAATACACATGACAATTTTAAATGTACCTTAAGTCCAAACATCATTTAACTAAATGCCTGTTTAAAAAAAGTTGATAATACCAGGCCTTAATCTAAGATATGTAATTTGTTATTTATAGACACTAGTTAGAAATAAATGAGGTAAATGTAACGTTTACGTTCGTTGAATTATCAATAAAACTCCAGTCTTGCTTTTATAAAAGTTGTAAAAGAGTACATTTTCCCACGTCAGTGATAGGTCGTGTGATTGTACGTTCAGTTTAAATTTGGGTTGGCCAGCCCTGATGTTAATATTGTATTGTAGCAGGTCGGAAAAATTCTAGTCTGCAATTTATTTATTAATCCTCACTTTTTTGTATTTGTACAATTTTGAATTACAAATTCAAAATTAATTATAATTACACTAAAAAGCATCATTTACATTTGTTATATTAATTAATTTAGATATTAAGTAACGAGTATTTTAATAACAAGTAGTTTTTTTAGTGATGATCACTAAAACGAATGCGCGATTCGCTCGATCCTTGCAAATAATCAAGCCGCTTGATCTTTTCGATCATTTTGATCGGCTCGATCTTTTCAATCGGCTCCATCTTTGCGAGCGGCTCGATCTTTTTGATTAGATCGATCTTTTGATCGATCTGCTTGATACTTCAACTGATCGATCATTGCTTGATCGATCCTTGAGATACTCGACAAAACCCGTACAAAAACACTAATTTAATGTGTCAAGAAGTCAAAATATATCAAATTTGACGTGAAAATCAAAATATGCCAAAAATAACATAAAAGTCACTAGACCAGTTTTATTATTTTCGTTGTGTAATAAAAAATCATAATTTTAACAGTTTTCATTAAATCCTGAAATGTTTGTATGGATGTTAAAGATACTATGCTTTTTCAAAATATGTCAAAAATTAAATATGCTCTATCGATGGTTTTCGAGTTATTTTTATCTGATTGTCAAAAAGTGCGTTTTATTTTAAATCAAATGTGATGGATTGTAAAATTTTATATGGATGTTAAGAAAACATTGCTTCATTATAATAATTTAACATTTATCTAAATCTCCATCGATACTTTCTGACTTATTTACAAAAAAAAACGACATTGTAAATTGATTTTGTCTTAGTTTTAAACCAATTGCAGTTTCAGACATTCATAACTTTCGAAAGTTTTAGGATATCGTTATGTAATTTTATGTGAAAATCAACTCGGAAAATCAACTTTATCGCGGCGACAGAATTACAGACATTAGAGACAGATATTTTTCAAAAATGGTCTTGATCAACTCGGGGGACCTCAAAATGGATATATCAACTAAAATATTTTATTTAACATTTTTCGCAAAAACAATACTTTCCTTTTGTTTTGCATATGGGGGCAAGTAAAAACCCTGTCAATATTATTTCTTTAATTCAAATAAATATGAAAAGTCAACAAAGTCAACAAAAGACCGATTGGTAATCAAGTTGATTACAAAATCAGAAATAGATTGAATTGGAAAAGCTTACGCAAACTGATCAATAAGATATTACACTTACATTTTAAAGTTAAACTCTTACAATCATACTTTGAATACACGTCGTTTATAAAAGATTTCCTTGAAACGTCAAAGAAATAAATCATTCGAATGATATGTATCATAATAATTACGTGTAGTGAACTAATAAATCCTTGTATTAACCTGAAAATACACACACACACACACACACACGTACAAAAGCGGCATTTCAAGTAGATATACGTATACAGGAGGTAATAGCGCACTACACCGCGCTATAAATAAAAATCCGCCCAGCATTCACCATAAGTAATGTGTGTGGAAATGCGAACATAATTCGCTTGATCATAACTTATTGTGTACATATTTGCAAAACACGGAGAATTAAAAAAAATGTATAGATATGAAAAAAGTAGCATTGTTTTTTCTTTTTTTTTGTAAAACATTTGAACACGAGTATGCATGAATATTTAAAACTCTAGAAATATTATGTACCATTCGCAGAGCTGGGCAGGATTCGAATCATTCAAGATTCGAATTTTGGATTCGAATCCTTCTAAAGACTTCAAAAGAGGCATTCGAATACTTTAGTTAAACTGGATTCGTGATCCAGATTCGATACATTTTTTTAAGAGGATTCGTATTCGAATCCAAATGCGGGGCTCCGTCAACTTGGCCCCCCACTTTCAATTTTTCAGAAAAACATCATTGCACAGAAAAGCCCTTAGCTAGCACAGGCTAGCACAGCCAAAATTAGAGCAAGCACACAAATAGTAAAAAAGTTATAGGGGTTTCAAATATGGGGGGGCTAAGTTGACGTTTGCCCCCCCCTTTTGATTTTTCAACTTTTTTTTATATGATTTAGATTCCTCAGAGCTAGCACAGGCTAGCACAACCAGATTTAGAGCAAGCACAACCCCAACAACCCCTTAAAAATACAAAATTAGTTTGTACCCCAGCCCCCCAATTCAATATTTTTTGATTATTTCTAAAGGAATCTGCAGCTTAGAGCAAGCACATGCAGAATATGCAAAAATTATTTTAAAAAATAAAATGGTTAAAAAGATATTTCAATTTTAATTATCAACCGTGAGCTTTCAAATCCTGTATGCGTAATTCCGTTCATGTATTTTAATTATTATGCTAAATGCGTATTTTCTAACAAATCACAATATTTCAACGAATTTGTTGACAATTACTTTGCCATATATTTAACTAACAGTTTAAAACATTGCTTTCAAATGCTGTGACCCGGAAAGCAAGCACATTAAAGACAGTGACGTAGTGAGTTATTAATGACCAATCCTCGAATAATTTAAAATGTAATAACTCCACCAAATACTAACAGATTTCAAAAATTCTTTCAAATTATAAATGAATAATGCATTGGTAATAAATGCTGTGACTCAGAAAGCTAGCACAGTAAAGACAGAGGCGTAGTAAGTAATCAATATTTAACCCTCGAATAATTTAAAATGTAATAACTCCACTAAATACAGAGAGAATTCAAAAATTCTTATAAATTATGAATCACTAATGCATTGTTATTAAATGCTGTGACTAAGAAAGCTAGCACAAGAAAGACAGTAGCGTAGTGAGTATTCAATATTTAACCCTCGCATAATTTAAAATGTAATAACTCCACAAAATACCAACAGATTTCAAAAATTCTTTCAAAATATAAATGACCAACGCATTGGTAATAAATGCTGTGACTAAGAAAGCTAGCACAGTAAAGACAAAGGCGTAGTAAGTAATCAATATTTAACCCTCGAATAATTTAAAATGTAATGACTTCACTAAATACAGAGAGATTTCAAAAATTCTTTTAAATTATGAATCACTAATGCATTGTTAATAAATGCTGTGACTAAGAGAGCTAGCACAAAAAAGACAGTAGCGTAGTGAGTAATCAATATTTAACCCTCGCATAATTTAAAATGTAATAACTCCACCAAATACCAACAGATTTCAAAAATTCTTTTAAAATATAAATGACCAATGCATTGGTAATAAATGCTGTGACTGCGAAAGCTAGCACAGTAAAGACAGAGGCGTAGTAAGTAATCAATACTGAACCCCCTAATAATTTAAAATGTAATTACTCCACGAAATACTAACAGATTTCAAAAATTCTTTCAAAATATAAATGACCAATGCATTGGTAATAAATGCTGTAAGTGAGAAAGCTAGCACATAAAAGACAGTGGCGTAGTAAGTAATCAATATTTAACCCTCAAATAATTGAAAATGTGATAAGTCCACTAAATACAAAGAAATTTTAGAAATTATTTTAAATTATAAATCACTAGTGCATTGTTAATAAATGCCGTGACTAAGAAAGCTATCACAAGAAAGACAGTAGCGTAGTGAGTAATCAATATTTAACCCTCGCATAATTTAAAATGTAATAACTCCACCAAATACAAGCAGATTTCAAAAATTCTTTCAAAATATAAATGACTAAGGCATTAGTAATAAATGCTGTGACTAAGAAAGCTAGCACAGTAAAGACAGAGGCGTAGTAAGTAATCAATATTTAACCCTCGAATAATTTAAAATGTAATAACTCCACTAAATACAGAGAGATTTCAAAAATTCTTTTAAATTATGAATCACTAATGCATTGTTAATAAATGCTGTGACTAAGAAAGCTAGCACAAGAAAAACAGTAGCGTAGTGAATAATCAATATTTAATCCTCGCATAATTTAAAATGTAATAACTCCACCAAATACCAACAGATTTCAAAAATTCTTTTAAAATATAAATGACCAATGCATTGGTAATAAATGCTGTGACTAAGAAAGATAGCACAGTAAAGACAGAGGCGTAGTAAGTAATCAATATTTAACCCTCGAATAATTTAAAATGTAATAACTCCACTAAATACAGAGAGATTTCAAAAATTCTTTTAAATTATGAATCACTAATGCACTGTTAATGAATGCTGCGAGTAAGAAAGCTAGCACAAGAAAGACAGTAGCGTAGTGAGTAATCAATATTCAACCCTCGCATAATTTAAAATGTAATAACTCCACCAAATACTAACAGATTTCAAAAATTCTTTGGTGGAGTTATTACATTTTAAATTATGCGAGGGTTAAATTTTGTTTACTCACTGTCTTTATTGTGCTAGCTTTCTTAGTCACAGCATTTATTAACAATGCATTAGTGATTTATAATTTAAAAGAATTTTTAAAATTTCTTTCTATTTAGTGGACTTATTACATTTTAAATTATTCGAGGGTTAAATATTGATTACTTACTACGCCACTGTCTTTCGTGTGCTAGATTTCCTACTTACAGCATTAATTACCAATGCATTGGTCATTTATATTTTGAAAGAATTTTTGAAATTTGTTAGTATTTGGTGGAGTTATTACATTTTAAATTATGAGAGGGTTAAATATTGATTATACACTACGCTACTGTCTTTCTTGTGCTAGCTCTCTTAGTCACAGCATTCATTACCAATTAATTAGTGATTCATAATTTAAAAGAATTTTTGAAATCTCTCTGTATTTAGTGGAATTATTACATTTTAAATTATTCGAGGGTTAACTATTGATTACTTACTACGCCTCTGTCTTTACTGTGCTAGCTTTCTCAGTCACAGCATTTATTACTAAAGCATTAGTCATTTATATTTTGAATGAATTTTTAAAATCTGTTAGTATTTGGTGGAGTTATTACATTTTTAATTATGCGAGGGTTAAATTTTGATTACTCACTACGCTACTGTCTTTCTTGTGCTAGCTTTCTTAGTCACAGCATTCATTAACAATGCATTAGTGATTCATAATTTAAAAGAATTTTTGAAATCTCTGTGTATTTAGTGGAGTTATTACATTTTAAATTATTCGAGGGTTAAATATTGATTACTTACTACGCCTCTGTCTTTACTGTGCTAGCTTTCTCAGTCACAGCATTTATTATTAAAGCATTAGTCATTTATATTTTGAAAGAATTTTTGAAATCTGTTAGTATTTGGTGAAGTTATTACATTTTTAATTATGCGAGGGTTAAATTTTGATTACTCACTACGCTACTGTCTTTCTTGTGCTAGCTTTCTTAGTCACAGCATTTATTAACAATGCATTAGTGATTCATAATTTAAAAGAATATTTGAAATTTCTTTCTATTTAGTGGATTTATCACATTTTAAATTATTCGAGGGTTAAATATTGATTACTTACTACGCCACTGTCTTCTGTGTGCTAGCTTTCCTACTCACAGCATTTATTACTAATGCATTGGTCATTTATATTTTGAAAGAATTTTTAAAATCTGTTAGTATTTGGTGGAGTTATTACATTTTAAATTATGCGAGGGTTAAATATTGATTACTCACTACGCTACTGTCTTTATTGTTCTAGCTTTCTTAGTCCCAGCATTCATTAACAATGCATTAGTGATTCATAATTTAAAAGAATTTTTGAAATCTCTCTGTATTTAGTGGAGTTATTACATTTTAAATTATTTGAGGGTTAAATATTGATTACTTACTACGCCTCTGTTTTTACTGTGCTAGCTTTCTCAGTCACAGCGTTTATTACTAATGCATTGGTCATTTATATTTTGAAAGAATTTTTGAAATCTGTTAGTATTTGGTGGAGTTATTACATTTTAAATTATGCGAGGGTTAAATATTGATTACTCACTACGCTACTGTCTTTTTTGTGCTAGCTTTCTTAGTCACAGCATTTATTACCAATGCATTGGTCATTTATATTTTGAAAGAATTTTTGAAATCTGCTGGTATTTGGTGGAGTTATTACATTTTAAATTATGCGAGGGTTAAATATTGATTACTCACTACGCTACTGTCTTTCTTGTGCTAGCTTTCTTAGTCACAGAATTCATTAACAATGCATTAGTGACTCATAATTTAAAAGAATTTTTGAAATCTCTCTGTATTTAGTGGAGTTATTACATTTTAAATTATTCGAGGGTTAAATATTGATTACTCATTACGCCTCTGTCTTTACTGTGCTAGCTTTCTCAGTTACAGCATTTATTACTAATGCATTAGTCATTTATATTCTGAAAGAATTTTTGAAATCTGTTGGTATTTGGTGGAGTTATTACATTTTAAATTATGCGAGGGTTAAATATTGATTACTCACTACGCTACAGTCTTTCTTGTGCTAACTTTCTTAGTCACAGCATTTATTAACAATGCATTAGTGATTCATAATTTAAAAGAATTTTTGAAATCTCTCTGTATTTAGTGGAGTTATTACATTTTAAATTATTCGAGGGTTAAATATTGATTACTTACTACGCCTCTGTCTTTACTGTGCTAGCTTTCTCAGTCACAGCATGTATTACCAATGCATTATTCATTTATATTTTGAAAGAATTTCTGAAATCTGTTAGTATTTGGTGGAGTTATTACATTTTAAATTATTCGAGGGTTGGTCATTAATAACTCACTACGTCACTGTCTTAAATGTGCTTGCTTTCCGGGTCACAGCATTTGAAAGCAATGTTTTAAACTGTTAGTTAAGTATATGGCAAAGTTATTGTCAACAAATCCGTTGAAATGTTGTGATTTGTTAGAAAATACGCATTTAGCATAATAATTAAAATACATGAACGGAATTACGCATACAGGATTTGAAAGCTCACGGTTGATAATTAAAATTGAAATATCTTTTTAACCATTTTATTTTTTTAAATAATTTTTGCATATTCTGCCTGTGCTTGCTCTAAGCTGCAGATTCCTTTAGAAATAATCAAAAAATATTAAAGTGGGGGGCTGGGGTACAAACTAATTTTGTATTTTTAAGGGGTTGTTGGGGTTGTGCTTGCTCTAAATCTGGTTGTGCTAGCCTGTGCTAGCTCTGAGGAATCCAAATCACATAAAATAAGTTGAAAAATCAATAGTGGGGGGCAAACGTCAACTTAGCCCCCCCATATTTGAAACCCTTATAACTTTTTTACTATTTGTGTGCTTGCTCTAATTTTGGCTGTGCTAGCCTGTGCTAGCTAAGGGTTTTTCTGTGCAATGATGTTTTTCTAAAAAATTGAAAGTGGGGGGCCAAGTTGACGGAGCCCAAATGCGGGTGATTCAAATTCTAATAAAAGGATTCGAACATTTATAAAATAATTCAAACATTTATAAAAGGATTCCAATATTAATAAAAGGATTTAAATACTTAAAAAAAGATTCGAATACTTAAAAAAGGATTTGAAACGTCAAAAATAATTCGAATTAATTGTGAGGAGTAAAAATGTGTCTTGTGTATTTTTACTTCTCGTTAAATCACGGTTTTATACGCGTGGCACATAAAGTAAAATTTCGAGTTTAGAAAAGCCTACAAATTTGGTTTGGTCGCGTAGCGCTACGAGCTACTCGCTACGCGACCAAACCAAATTTTCAGGCATTTCTAGACTACCTAACCTAACTAACGTAAGTATTAAAGTTTCATAACTTTTTAACGTACTATCCACATTGTATGTGACTTTTTGACATTTCGAGCGCTTGCTTGTGTTTTGACAGTTAGATTAGGTTAGGTTATTAATGACAGTTAACATATGCATTAATTGACATTTGAACTATAGTGACAGTTGACCTAAATTGGCGTCAGTCGACATTAAGTCTATAGTTTAATGATGGTTACGAAATTATCAATATTCACTTTTTACAAAATAATAATAATAATATTTGTTTTATAGGCGTGGCGAATAAAGTAAAACAATACAATATGACATTAACATTCACTACAATCAACGATCTAACCCGCATTCAGTTTGCCCTAATTTGGAATGAGCGTAACTTCGACAATGATGCGTTAATTATCAAGACTCAGTTGCGCTCAGATGCAACAAGTTGGACAACGTAACCAGCAACTGCACAGAAAACATTACCTGTGCCAAATGTGCTGGATAACACTCCACATTGACATGCAACACTGCCCTACCAATAAAATGCAAAGGATGTGGAGAAACAGACCATGGAATTCCGAACGTAAAAATAGTTAATCAAAACAAAAAAATCATCACAAATTGGCGAGGACCTGATATAACACGCAAGCATTCATAACCCAATCACAGTTCATGACTAAATTATTGATATTTACACTACAAAAATAAACGAACCGACAATGATAGACAGATAAGCACTCAAAAAACTGAATACTCGTTTTATTGATTCATTTCACATAGACACTCATGTTAACTCTTCAAGAAACAAGATGTTTGTCGTTATGTTCGATCTCGAATCCCCAAGTGTCATCCCCCCCGTAGCTCCCTTATCCGGTATCCAAACAGGTTTCTCGCATATTGTTAGTAAGAATGGCGGTCTTTAATTTTATATATGGCAACATTAACTTTCTTTCCAAGAAATCCCATCTATTATCTAATCACCTCACTAACAATCCCATTAATGTAATAATTATGGTCGAAACAAAAACAAAGAAACATTTTTCATTTAATAGCTGGCTCTTCATCCAAATTCCTTTCTCAATTCCCTTATAAAATGAACGAAGGGGCTCATTGGTGGCAGCCAGGCAAGAAATCAAACTGTTAAAATCAAATCCTCCAAAAATAAATAATCAAATGAATGAATGCCTGCACTGTACCAATGACCTTCCTTAATTTATACTTCACATTTTCCTTGTATACGTCTACAACTCCTCTTCCATTAAAGATACGAAAGCATGCCTGTATGACCATGCTGTCGTAATTGAGATTGGTTATATCCAACATCTAATACAAAATTTTATCCTCTTTCCCGATTTATGTTCAGACCACATGTCCATACAATTCTCTCTCAATATTTGCTCTCCTCTCCCTTCCCCTTCTAAGACAATAATATATAAATTGTGACATCGCATAAGTAACTGACGAAATTACTAAATTTATCTCTACAAACCAATTAGTTAATCCTAACACCATCTCCTTTTTCACAGATACCTTAACCAAATCCATACAACAACACACACCAACCATCTTGGAAAAACACTACAAATATCCTGTTCCAAACGACAATTATACAGAAACTCTAGACAGACTGATAATACCATCCTTTTAAAAAAATTAATTAATTAAATCAGTACAGATGTGAAAAAATAAATTATTTACATGACAAACAATACTGGCAAGAAATAAAGAAACTTAGTAAGTATCGTAAGACAGATTTTATCCAAAATATCACAGACCCCACGTCAAAAAAGACAGTGACGGACGATACTGATATTACAAAAATATTTGCTAAATATTTCGAACAATGTTACACAATGGCAGACCACATCGAAAATGACAACGACTTCCTCGACAGAGTTAATTCCTGGTACATGTCTTTTAAAACCTCCCAAATTTTCCTAACTTCAAATGATGATATAAAGGAGGAAGAGTACTTTGAAAATCTCAATAAGGGCAAACACACTGCGCCCGGTTACGACAACATTCCTAGACTTATCCTAGAATTCCCTTCAACGAACATCCACGGATATATAATAACAATATTTAACTACATCTACTCCACTCAAGCCATTCCATTGGAGTGAAAAAGAAGTATAATTACCTGTATACACAAACATATACAAGGACATAAAAAAACATTCGACTCTCTCTGGCACCGAGGCTTACTGTACAAGTGCAACTCCCTCAATATACCACCACACTTAAATTATCTCCTAAATAGTTTCCGTCACAATAGATCTCTCTAAGTGAAAATACGCCATTCTGTTTCCAACTCCTTTACTTCTGAACAAGGCTTGCCTTAAGGTCCTCCCTTATCACCACTCCTCTATAACCTCCTTGTACATGATTTTTACAACCCAATCCTAACTATATAAATAAATCTGCTTATACCCTCCTCTATGCCGATGATACTGCGCTAATCGCTCATGCCTCCACACTATCCAAAGTCCTTAGCACTCTACAGGGACTAATTGACACCATCCAAACGTGGTTCGTGAAATGGCGAATATCGATCAACCCTAATAAATCCCAACTCCTGATCCCCTTTCACCAACCGCACAACTCCTCTTTCTCTATTTCCATAAACAATCATGTCATACGTCCCTCAGCCACGTGTAAATACTTAGGTATACAATTTGATCCTAAACTCACATTTAAGAACCACTCCGTAACCCTCAAAGCAAAAGTCAAGAATCGGGCGGCACACTTTACAAGTCTAATCTATACCAAACATGGCATAAGTATAGACACATCTGTACATATATATAAAATGATATGCTGCCCCTTACTTGACTATGCTGCTATCCTTTATTCTAACCCCCATCCCTTGACGCTTAAAAACATCCAATTTGCGGCAAGATCGGCCCTTAGAGTGCTAACCAAAATTCGACACCCCTAAAACCCCCTCCATAATCCTTCAAACACGCTTCTATGTGTGCGGACTAAAGTTATCCCCATAGAAGATCGCCTAGCCCACTTGGCTGAAAAATCGTCCAACCCTATCCTCTATGACCTTCTTAACCCGTTATGTATTTCCCGAGACAAGAACACAACACCTAAGCGACAACACCCCAGCACCACCAATAATCATTTCATTTCATAACATTAACTAACACGACAATTGAAGAACAGTACTATTTCGACAAGACAATTCACGACATTAATAATCATTACCCTTTTGTACACCATAATCGAGAGTGACAGAAACTGCACAATTCAGGCGAAAAGACCAATGGTTAATAGCCAATTGGCAGAAGAAATAATTTAATATTCATTTATATTTATATGTATTTATTTTAGCATACATTAAACTGAACATCAAAAAAGACAACAAATAATTCGAAATTAATATCCGTGTTTATGTTAGCTCGGATTTGGTATCATATCTGATATTACATTTCAAGTTCGAGTTTTAATTGCACTGTTGTTATCGATTCCACAAGCGGGATAATTGTGGTTATCAATTTCGTCTAATTACAAATTATTTACTTAGAAATGCAGATTTAAAAATAGTTAACGTATTGGTTAAGTGTGTTTGGTGCATTTTTCATATTTTAATTTTAATAAATTCTTTTTTTTTAAATATCCCTACATACAGGGAATTTTTAGATTGATCGCGTAGCGAAGTGAAGCAGCCAATTCAAATTTTCAGGCTTTTCTAAACTAGAAATTTTACTTCATGCTCTAGGCATATAGAACACGGATTTGATGTGAAGTGGAAATATTTCAAGAATAACATTTATGAAAATTTCAACAACTGATAATTTTTATTAAAAAATGAGACCCAAGACTATATATTTGATTTTATGCTATTTAATTTAATTCATTAACAAAATTTCCAATTTAATAATACAATAAATCCAACGAAATACGCCCTCCTCATTGCTGATGAAAATGTCTCTTAATTTTATACAAAAATGGTGCAAAAAGTGCCGAATTCAATTAAATCCTTCCAAAACCAAATTACTCATATCTTACCATAAAATAACTACACGATCTCTTACAATAGTAATCAATTCCAGCACAATTCTTCCATCCTATTCCTGTAAATACGTAGCCATCGAATTTGATTTAAAACTTTCCTTCCTCTCACATACTAAATCCCTCAAAACCAAAATCAAAACAAGGGCTAGGTATTTCCGATCTTTGACGTATAAGCAAGAAGGCATTTCCACAAAAGCAGCAGTTAAAATATACAAAATGATATGCCGGTCACTGTTAGATTACGGTGCAATTGTATTCCTTCATATCAGTCTTTTATTCTCACACCATATCCAAGTCGCCGAAAGATCAGCCCTACAAATCCTCACAAAGCTTAGACCCGCAGCCAATACTCTCAATAATCCCTTAAACAACATTCTCTACGAAACTACCCAAGCAACAACCCAAGCAACACCAATCTCCCAACCATTAGCAAAAAATTCACTGCACACACCTATAACCTAGAACTGCTAAACAAATTCTGCATTCCTAGAATTTTTTTTTAAATTTGACTATATCTCCGTTATTTTTAATCTTATTCAAAATTTATAAAAACATTACATTTTCAGAGCAACATTTCATGACTCTACTTATGGAATAAGTTATAAAACTGCAAAGCGATTCGTATTTGTTTTTCTAGACACAACGTTTGCTTTTCTTATGGGCACATATAATGATGTGCACATCACTGAACAGTATTTTTTTACGCTAACTTAAAAGATGTGCCACATGTTGACTTTTGAAATATGTATTATTTTTATGGTATGTTGCCATGGAAACAACAGCGCAATGTCCACAAAAACTATTTATTTGCGTAAAAAAAGATAAGCAATTATTAATAGTCTTTCTCTTAAATAACATTCCAACTATTGCATAACAACTTGATATTGTTTGGTTACCATGGAAACATGAACAACAACAATAATTTAACAAACTGAAATCATTGAAATCAGAGTTATAAATGCATTTCAAGATGTGCATAAATTTGTATGTTACCATAAAAAAACAAAAGTTGAGTGAATAAATCAAAAACAAATCGCTTTGAATATTTTAAACGTTAACTATTCGATAAGTCATAAAAAGTTTCCAGAAGAAAGTTATTTCAAAATATGAAATAAATTAAAAATAGCGGAGATATGGACAACACTAAAAAATCGAAATTTTCAGTGTTATTTCGAAATACAACGAAACAATTAAAGATAATAATTTAAACGATTCTCTATCTCTTTGGATAAGCGAGATCCATATAGTACCGCTTGAAAAACAGGCCCTTGTATACAGGGTGGGGCACCCTGAATATGGGGTGGATCACCGCGCGGTCGTATTATGGAAAACCATGCAATATCGTGAAATTATTTTCGAATAGATAGATGTAGGATCGTCGTATGCACAATTTAACAGTATTAGGAGTTATACAGGGTGTCTCATAAAAAAGATCCACATTAAAGGTAAGGTTTTTTTTAAATGGAACACTCTGTATTTTTTTGTCATTTTTGAATTCTAAGGAACAAATAAAGGCGAGTTACTTTAATATTCTCTATATCTATCATTTACCGTTTTCAAAATATTTACAGGTTTGTTGAATTGAATGGTACACGCGAAATGTTATATTTGCCCCAGTGATTAACGATGAATTATTGCAATCATTTCCATTGATTGGTTGAATGTTCGAACTATAGCGTCAACCATAATTTAAAAAAATATGATACAGGGCGACAAATTAAATGTATTATAAAAAAATATTTTTTTTTATATAAATTATGATTAGATTATTGCAATCATTGTATAACCGAAATAATTAATCACCGCGTTGCACAGTGGTCTGAAACCGACCAAAATGCGACAAAACCTCACAGTTTTTTCATTTTGTGATGTCAATTTGAAATTTGGTATGCTCATACTAAACACAAATTCGATCTTACAGAATTACATAAACCCTATTTGCACTTCCAGTTTTACCGGAAATTACATCCATTTTAAAAATAGCGATGTGTTCATCATAGCACTTTCCCCGTTAAAGATATGATGATTTAAATATCAACAATATGGAAAACGTGCTTAAACTAATTTAATTCTACTTTTATTATTACTCCAAAACTTTTCACAAAAAAGTAATTCATGTAT
The DNA here is from genome assembly GCA_932526585.2 of Philonthus cognatus. Classification (NCBI taxonomy): domain Eukaryota; kingdom Metazoa; phylum Arthropoda; class Insecta; order Coleoptera; family Staphylinidae; genus Philonthus; species Philonthus cognatus. Next base: position 103,284,401 of record OW052241.1, read on the forward strand.
GCAATTTTTTGCTACATCTAGTTAAATATTAATCATTATCATATCTAAGCGTTATATATTTTTAACTTAACTGTATATCAGTGTTTTATACGAGTGGCGCATGAAGTAAAATTTCGAGTTTAGAAAAGCTCCGTAAAAATTTGTCTCGAGTCGCTGTGCGACCCTCGACAAATTTTCTTCACGGGCTTTTCTAAACTCGAAATTTTACTTCATGTTTAGTCTGGGAGTGGAAAACACTCCTTACTTAAAAGGGGGGTGCCCCGGATCCCCCCTAGATACCAAAAAATCATGCATTTAAAATTGTTGCAGGCAAGTTTTCACCAAAATTAAAATGTATAATTAGTTATCTAACGATTAGAAAATAAAATATTTATAACTGAGGAAATTTTCTACCTAAAAATTAACGAAAAGCTGTCAAAATTTATAAATAGAATTAGTATGTATAATCAGCTCAGAAGATTCAACACAATTTGTCAACCAACCAAACAATACAAAGGCTAGTATTTTTAAACTTTACAATATTTTAGTGGAGCATAAAGTAAAATTTCGAGTTTAGAAAAGCCTCGTAAAAATTTGTCTCGGGTCTCTGTGCGACCCTTGACAATTTTTTTACGCGGGGCTTTTCTAAACTCGAAATTTATTTTATGCTTAGTCTGGAAATGAGAAACAAACTTTACTTTAAAGGGGGATGGCCGCCCCCCCCCCCCCCTCTAGATACTAAAATATCATACATTTATAGTTTAGGCAAACCGTTGAAATTAATAAAAACAGCTAATTCAATAATTATAAACTACGCAAAAAATTAGGGAAAAATGATTTTTAATAAATCAATATTGACCAATATTAAAATTGAGCAAAATTTTCAAAAGTAGCCAAATTAGCATTACATCAATAACGCTTTTTAAGTTAACAATTTCAAATTAAAATCAATTCTAATTTTATTCAGTTTTCAGTATTTTTTAGGAAAAATGAATGAATATTAAAATAGAAAAACTTCAAAGTAGCAGACAAAAATTCATTAAAATAAAAAAAAAAATACATTTAATTATTTCTTTCCTATTTTTTTTTTTTGTATTTAAAAAATACTGATATTGAATTTAGAAAAACTGTACTTATAAAATCTAATTAAATTCTTCAAAATCAAAAAAGTCATTAATATCTGACATAATAATTTATCATTTTTATATTTCATATCCTTATGTATTCGTATACTCTGTACATTTGCGGACATTCGTTGATTTTATAAAAGAGTTCAATTTAAAGTTTGAACGAGTGTTTCCAATCTCAGACTAAGCATGAAGTAAAATTCCGAGTTTAGAAAAGCCCCGCGTAGAAAATTTGTCTCGGGTCGCGTAGCGACCCGAGACAAATTTTCACGGGGCTTTTCCAAACTCGAAATTTTACTTCATGCGCCACGCGTATAAAGCACTGAAATATTGTAAAGTTTAAAAAATATTGGTCTTTATTTTATTCGGTTGGTTAACAAATTGTGTTGAATCTTCTGGACTGATTATACATACTAATTCAATTTATAAATTTTGATAGCTTTTTGTCAATTTATAGGTAGACAATTTTATTTTCTAATCGTCAGATAATTAATTGTATATTTAAATGTTGCTGAAAACTCGCCTGCAACAATTTTAAATGCATGATTTTTTGATATCTAGGGGGGAGGACCCCTCTTTAAAGTAACAAGTGTTTTCAACTCCCAGACTAAGCATATGAAGAAAATTTGTCGAGGGTCGCCCAGCGACCCTAGACAAATTTTCACGGTGCTTTTTTAAACCCGAAATTTTACTTCATGCGCCACACGTATAAAACACTCATTTACGGTAACTTAAAAATATATAACACTTAGATGTAATGATGATCAATATTTACCTAGATGTAGCAAAAAATGCAAAAATTACTTTTTTTGTGAATAGTTTTAGAATAATAATAAAAGTAGAATAAATTTAGTTTAACCAAGTTTTCCATATTGTTGATATTTAAATAATCATATCTTTATAATTGATCTAATTTCCGGTGAAACCGGAAGTGCAAATAAGGTATATTGAAGTTCTGTAAGCTCAAATTTGTGTTTAATATAAGCATAATAAATTTTAAATTGATATCTCACAAAATAAAAAAAAACTGTGGTGTATTGTCGCATTTTGGTCGGTTTCAGACTACTGTGCGTCGCTCAATTCAATAAGTTGGCAAATCAAATGGGTCTCTAAGTGTCAAAACTCTTAGCGGATCACCAGCTCGTAACTGAGTCATTTGACTCTTTCGAGCCCGCTCACTGAACCAGCTCTTTAAAGAAGTGAGTCAGATCTTGTAAACCAGCTCACCGAAAAGAACCATTTCGCCCGTTTCTACTGTACAACGATCCTACATCTAACTATTTAAAAAGAATTTCACAAAATTGCATTATTTTCCATAAAACGACCGATTCGTTTGCGGTGCCCCACCCTGTATATAATACAATAAAATACTCGTATTTGCATTATCTAATGTAATGAATTAACAAAAAAAAATCATTATAAGACAAACATTTTCTAGAATGTTACAATGTGTGTTGACAAAGTGACACATGGTCTCTTTGCCCAGTATTTTATGAACCATCTTTATGTCGTTTTTTTCTGATAAAAGTCGATCTTTTTATTAACATTTTACATAATTTAAATCAAAAAGGAGGATTTTTGAGTTGTGTCACTTTTATTGTGCACTGACAATATGTACAAACATATATTGATTTTATCCATGTAACACTTTTTGCTTAGAATTTCCCCTGAAACAAGAAGTTAAAGTGTTTTACACATGTTATAATTTTTCAGGGTGTGTAACATAAACTTATTGGTCTCAGGGCGCCGTATAATGTAGGGGTTTGGGCATCACTCTCGACAGGAAACTGAGTTGTAATAAGCACATCGACATCAAAACAGACAAAGCCCCAAGGGCCTTTTGGCAATGCCGTCAGGCAGTGGGGAAAACCTGGGGGTTGAAACCGCGCAAGACGAAGTGGTTATACACAGCCATCATAAGGCCCATGTTAACATACGGCGCTTTAGTTTGGTGGTCCAGGACCAAACAGCTAACTACGAGGAAGCGACTCTCGTGCAGCGAGCAGTCTGTCTAAGCGTAACAGGCACCATGCACACTACTCCAACGATAGCGATGGAGGTCATGCTATGCCTTCCGCCACTTTATTTTCACGTGGAGAGGAAGGCCGTGGCGACCATACTTCGCCTTCAAGGCAGTGGGATCTGGAACAGTAACCGCTGTGGGGAAGTCAGAGGAGACCTTTGGAGGAGTGTCAGCAAAGACATACCTCTTTTAGAGGCTGGTACTGACTACTGTAGACCGATACTCATCCGGAATGCATCCAACACGGTTACCGTTCAACCCACTAAACAAATGAGAGAGTCGGCCATAAGGATCTACACAGATGGATCCAAAAGGATGGATAAATCAGGGATTGGAGTCCTTTCTAGGACCCTGAACATCCAAACAAAGGTCCCGATCGGAAAGCATGCCACCGTCACACAATTAGAAACGATGTGTATAACACTTGCGGCTGAGAACATCATAAACCACAAAGTGTCAAATGAAGCCATACTGATCCTAGCGGACAGCAGGTAAACGCTACTGTCTCTGAAGAAATCACATACAACTTCAGAGACAACATTAGAGTGCCTTAGAAAACTCAGGCAAGTAGCAATGTATTGGAGTCTGCTGGGTGAAGGAGCACGACTTTAACACAGGAACACGAGAGCTGACGCACTAGCAAGAGCGGCGGCTGGGATAGGCATTTTCTCACCGGAACCGCTAGTGCGCCTTACGCCTCTGTCCCTGTGCAATATGATACAAACCAACGCACTAAAGAAATTTAGGAAGCGTTGGGATGACATCGAGGACTGCAGCTGACCAGGGGGAACCTTAGGCGCATAACTGCTGCCCTGACTGGTCACTGCGGGCTAAACGCACACCGGTACATTATGCAGAGGGTGTAACATGGAAGACGAGATTGCCGGACACATTCTCAGCAATTGCCCGGCACTCTCGTCAACTAGAGTCTCCTTACTGGCTAAAAGATGGCCTACAATGGCCTACATAAGGGATCTACCCACCTCGGCTGGCTGAGCTGAGACTGGGTAATCAACGGGAGGAAGCACAATGGGCCTAATAAAGCCAAAGTGCAGTGCAGAAATGCGCACTTCCCTAAGAACCTGAACCAGGGGGTTGGGTTGGTTGCTAGAAGTTTTAGTGATAAGAAAAACCCACAAGTTCAAAAAGTGATCTTTATTACAGCACCATGACGCACTTCAAAGTTAGATGGACTTAGCAAAGAAATAGCTACAGCAGCAACATGAGATAACAAACATTACATATAGAACTGGAGATAGAACTTGCAACACTCACCTACAGCAGGTCACGCAAAACAGCATTGTGTGTTTGTGCGAAAACCAGTAGGCATATAGGCTCTCTTAAATAAATGTGCTTATCGGTAGTTTGGTCCGTCGTCGTGCTTCACAGACAACAAAAATAGCTCGGTGATGCAGGCGTATGAGAAAACACCTGTGTCGGTCAGGCTTCGCTAAGCTGAGTGCACGCAAATCTAGTGCGCGCATAATTTAAATCTACGAGAGGTATTTTATGCTACAGGTGATATGTTCCAAAAGTGCAATATTCAGTTTTTTTTAATAACTTCCAAGTTTTACAAAATGTTGACGTATTTTTAATGAGATCTGAATAAGTACAGATAACGAATATTTTTACTAAAATAGTTCATTTGAAAATGTTCTCAAAACAATACTTTTCCTTTGAATTATATATGGAGAAAAAGAAAAGACGATTTATTGCAATATAAAATTATAATAATAATGTTATAAATTGTCTATTTTTATCGTACGATTTCTATAATTGCATATGTTGACTTATTCTTATTCACAAACATTTTAAGAGTTTGTTACTTTATAATGAGGTTTCGAGTTAAACGTGCATAGCGAGTTTGTGGATATATTTGTGTTGTTGTTTCGGATTTGTTTGTATTTTAAGTTGGTGTTCTGTTTACAACTAAGGGTAGTTAGTTTGAAGTTTTAATTGTTATTAATTGTGTACGAGTATGGTGAATTATATAATTTTCTCAACTACGTGTCTTTAAGTATCCTCTAAGGAATTGTATACAATGTCTTACCCGCCGCAATTACCAAACTATTTTACACATTCTTGTTTACATTCGGTATAGCTCTCCGAAGTTGGCATTTTTTGAAAAAAAATTAGCGCTAGCACCACTATGACGAGAGAGTTACGGGGGTTTGAACTTTCGGGAGGCTAGGTTGATGCTAGCCCCCCAAGTTTAGATTTTTTAAGTTATTTTACACCATTCAGATTCCTCAGAGCTAGGCATTGGCGCTAGCCAGCGTCAATGCCACAAACTAAAAATGTGATAAAACATTTTTAACCCCAGCACCTCAAAATGCGATTTTTTTGATCAAATTTTGTAGAAATTATAGTCTGAAGCTAGCGCCAGCAGAATTTAAACAAATATTCTCTCAAAAAGATGAGGTAAAAAAATATTCACATCCAAATTTTGATGCGAGAGCTTTCAGATCTCGTGTGCGTATTACCATTCACTTGCTGAATTTCAATGCAAAATTATACTCGGCAAATAAAATATCGGTTCCAAAAAATATTTCGGCGTTGTAATTACTTGAATTATGTTCATTGCTACTAGAAAGTTGATGCATTGAAGACAGTAGCGTAACTGACAATTGTTTTTTTTCAATTCTTGATAATTTAAATCGTTGTAACTCGGAAACTAACGGTACGATTTCAATCATTCTTTCGGCAGTGTAAATACTATACTGATGTCTATAAACACTAGTAACGAGATAGCTTGCGCTAGCATACCTTGATAATATAAATCGATATAACTCAGGAACTAAGCGTACTATTTTAAAAATATTTTCGGCATTCAATTGCTATACTGATGTCTACAAACACTAGCAAGACAGTGACGTAACTGACGATTGTTTTTTACCTTTTTATAATTTATATCGTAACTCGGGAACCAACCGTACGATTTCAAAAATTCTCTTTGCATTGTAATGACTATATTGATGTCTATAAACACTGGCAACAAGATAGTTAGTGCTAGCAAGACAGTGGCGTAACTGACGATTGTTTTTTTACCCCTTCATAATTTAAACCGTTATAACTTATAAACTAACTGTATACCACTGTCTTGCTAGCGCCAGCTTTCTCGTACGGTTAGTTTCTGAGTTATATCGATTTAAATTATCAAGGGGTAAAAAAATAATCGGCAGTTACGTCACTGTCTTATTAGCGCAAGCTATATCGTTGCTAGTGTTTGTAGATATCAGTAAAGTAATAACTATTAAAAAATATTTTTAAAATCGTAGGGTGGGTTCCTGAGTTTTATCGATTTAAATTATCAAGGGGTGAAAAAACCATCGCTAGTAACACCACTGCCTTACTAGCTCAAGCTATCTCCTTGCCAGTGTTTATAGACATTAGTATAGTTATTACAATGCCGATAGAATGTCTGTAATCGTACGGTTGGTTTCCGAGTTATAACGATTTAAATGATCAAGGAGTGAAAACACAATTGTCACTTAGGCTACTGTCTTCAAGGCATCATCTTTCTAGTAACCAGCGTCAATGAGCATAATTGAAGTAATTACAACGCCTAAATGTTTTTTGGAAGCGGTATTTTATATGTCAAGCATTTTTGCATTGAAATTTAGCAAGTGAATGGTAATACACATACGAGATTTGAAAGCTCCCGCATCAACATTTAAATGTGAATATATTTTTTTTTTGAACTCACCGCATCGAAAGTAAGATTTCGAACCCCTCGAACTCGAAAGTCGCATTTCCAGTATTTTATCTACGGCACGAGGTTAAAAAGTTAAATCCATGCACGCAAAATTTGACAGATGAACTGTCATTTCAGTTGAATTATTATTTGATAATGGAATGTAAAAGTTGTGGATTTTAAAGAATGACAATAAATAATGTATTTGAAGAAGTTTGCGAAAAGGGTTGTTGGTTTGAAGATAATAAGTAAAGTATACTAACGTGCTGAATGAGTTTGGCGTGAGTGAGGTACAGGTGTAAGCTACGATACAAAGAGACAACTGTAACGGATTGAAAGAATATTTCCTCGAAGGTGTCTACGTAAGGAAGTGTGCATGAGAAGAGAGGATATAATAGAGGTATGATAGATGGATAATTCTTAGAATTTAATTCCGAATCAATTAGGCGTATTTTTGTGCAAATCTATTTTTCAAGTTTAAAAATGACCATAGGTAAAGGTTTCGTTGTATCGGCAGTGTCTGGGAACGTCGGAATTGACCCATCATAAGGCCCCATTCGGCCTTTAGTGTACAAAGTTTAGTCATTGAGTTCTGCACGGATTTCGTTGGGATTTTCTACAATGCGTAGCCCAAAGTGTCACGCTCGCAATTCTGCCACTTCAATGCCTAGTTTGGACACAATAAACTAAACAACGTTACCCGGCCGGCGCCCAACTCAAACAGGGGCACGAAAAAATAACTCTTGTTGCCAACTTTTTTATTCGGCCGATTTAGGAGTTTGGAGTGGTCGCATTGTATCGGTGGGGGTGATTTACTTCGAAATTAACCCATTTGTGACGGGCATGAGCCGCGGGCAACACAAGGCGAGCATTCGAAAATTTCCTGACGTTTGTCAGATTCGGTCAGCCATAATGAAAATTGTATTTCGTCGTTACTTTAATGAAACCTTTCATGTGAGTTGACCAAACATTTTCAGCAAACACAATAACTATAAAAAAATGGTTAAGTAGTTCTTTTTAAACAATTTTTTTGATGAATCATTGTATAAGATTTAGGAGATAACTTTACTGCATAGAGCTGATAACGTAGAGTTCTTTGATAATAAAACCCTGTTTTGTAAAAAATTACATATGAGATTTTATCAAAACAACGACAAAAAAAATCGCCAAAAATCTATTTTCAGACCGATTTTGATGCGTTTTCGTGTGCATTTACATCGTGCAGTCATAATTTCGACGTACCTGTTTGCACTGACGATAATTTTAGTTTGAGCTACATAAGACAGCAGTTATCAAAATTAAGAATTTCTATATAAGTGATCTTGTACATTTTCCATGATAGCATAATTGTGATGAGTTTCAAAAAATAGTGTACAATCCTCGTGCGTGAACAATTTTCTCGAGTTCACACATTTGAAGGTACTCGTTCCTTCATCGCTCGTGCTTCCTGTTCACTCAGGAAAATTGTTTGCCCGCACTTGTTTTGTAAATAACTGTTACCTGATTTTTTGAAGAGATTATATTATTTATATTTCGCTGGCGCTAGCTCTAAGCTAAGCTTTTAAATTGGTGGCGCTAGCTCTGTGGAATCTGAATAGTGTAAAACTTGAAATATCCAAACTAGCTCTCCGAAAGTTCAAACGAAAGTTGTCTCTCTTGTCATAGCAGCGCTAGCTTTAATTTTTGTGGTGCTAGCTAAGGCCCGTCTAACGCAATCGTTTTTATTATAGTCCAACTTCAGGGGGCTAAGTTGACTGAGCGGTAGAAAGATGTGATTAAAAAATAATTATACAAAACTAAAATAAATTACTAATAAAACTAAGACATTTCTAACAATTTTTTGTGATGGTCTACCCAAGTCTTCGATAATTTGACCCCCTGGAGTAATTTTACCTTGGTTGATATTTTTTCTAACAACATATGAAAAACACACAAAAACCCACGTACACGACCTATTTCTAGTTGACATTATTACCCACTCAGTAATCTCGAACATCAAATAATTTGTACAGAAATATTTTATTACAAAATATTGCTCTAGAGAATTGAGGGATACATGAAAAATGCATTAATGTCAAGGATAAGGGTGGATATGTTGCGGAGATAAGCATACATATTATCGCGCCGGAGATATCCCGGCAGCATAAGAAGGAAAATAAACTCGAGTGGATTGTTTTTCTTGTTTAGAGCGTTAAAGCACTATTATATCGAAGGACGGCACGCTTGAATGCATTTATTAGATGGTGAAATTGGATGTTTTATAAATAAAAATGATGATATGTCCATGTCCATATGACCACTTGGTTAAAGTGAAATAAATGTAGTATGTCAATTATCAATTGATCAAATTACAGGAAAAATGCTATGATATCATGAACACACCACTATTTTTTTAAAGTTTTTCAATATTATTTAATGTGTCAAATTCCCGCTCCGAACAGAACTAACAATTTATCAATTCTTTAATTGTATTATTTGCATAATTATTAATATTATTAATTTTAAAATTCCCTGACTAGCAGAGCTAGGACGAATTTTTGTAAAAAGGATCCGAATCACGAATCCGAATCACCTAATATGATTCGAATCACGAATACTCGAATAAAGGATTCGTAAGAGATAAATATGATTTGAATCAAAGATTTGAATTCTGGTTTTACGAATCACGAATTTAATCCTTTAAGAATAAATTTAATTTTAATATTTTTTTGCAACCATTAACATATAAATATCGTTACCAGTTGTTTTAACAAAAATATTCAAAACCTAATTATTTATTATTTTTAACACTGGACATCGTTGATAACAGACTAAATGTGTTTTTAAGCTTCACTTCAAATCAGTGTTTTAGACGCGTGGCGCATGAAGTAAAATTTCGAGTTTAGAATAGCCTAAATATTTGGTTTGGTCGCGTACTGCTACGCGCTACGCGACCAAACCAAATTTTCAGGGTTTTCTAAACTTGAAATTTTACTTCATGCTTAACCTGGGAGTGAAATCACTCGTTCAAAACTTCAAATTGAACTCTATTATAAAATCGATGAATGTCTGAAAATTACGTAAATTAAAAATTCACTAAATATCATTAAAACCGGAAAAGTCAAAGAAAAGTCATGGAAATTTATTTAATCTGACCAAAACACGAACAAAAAAGCCACATGATATTATTAAATTTGTCAAAATCAACAGGCATCATAAAAATTACAAGACACGTCAACATTTAAAAAACCAATATAGTGACCAAAACAATGAAAACAACTTAACAAAATGGGGGTTTCCCACAGAAGAAAGTTATATTAGAAGGTCAGAAAAAACAATCTAGATCAGCAAAATTTCGGAAAAATGTAGCATTTCAGATTGTGGTTACCATGTATATCAGTTTTACTTCAAATAATGTTAGACAACATTTTAAATACTAGATTATTATTTTTAGAAACATTTTCAGTTATTTAATTTTCTTATCAAAGCATTCATTTGAACGAGCGTCTCCCTCTTAGACTAAGCATGAAGTAAAATTTCTAGTTTAGAAAAGCCGCGCGTAGAAAATGTGTCAAGGGTCGCGCAGCGACTTGAGACAAATTTCCACGGGGCTTTTCTAAACTCAAAATTTTACTTCATGCGCCACGCGTATCAAACATTGGTTTAACGAGAAATTTAAACTACTATTAACTATTTACACTGATAAAGTGATAAAATTATACACTCGATTACAAACGCAGATAATATTACATTTTATTTAACCCTAATGGATATAAATCCTCCATGTAGTTTTTGAATTAATTCAGAAATTTGGGATATAAAAATCTCATATGCTGTTGAAACTTTTTAGTAAATTTCCCTCGAGTGGGATTTTTTCAGCTTCATAATAATTCAGTGCATACGAGCAATGCTTCAGGGATGCCTGAATTAAAAATAAAGGGTTAATTGACGCGGACCTTTGGTTATTACATATTTTCCACACAAAATATATCCATTGTTTTAGCTAATATTCAACCCCTCTTTATTAAAATTGACGTATACAGAAAATAATAAAAAGTAAATAAGTAATTCAATTTAGTAAGTGCTCAAGGTAATAATACATTTAGTTTCATGTATTGGCGGAATTCACCTTCAGTATATTGTTTAAATATTTACCTTTATTATAGCATATATTAAATAAGCTATGCAGAGAACATTCGTTTACAAACATTGAAATTACTTTGATAAGTTCTTTCAAAATAAGCAATTAATTGTTTCATTTTCGTCTCACAGAACATTCTATAAAAACTAATAACATCAATTGCCCGAGCGGAATTATTACTTCTGATAAGACTCCTGCTTCCAACTGGCTCCAAGTTAAAAGGCTCCTGCTTCTAATTGGCTCTAGGTTGCGATTTATTATAAAATCTAACGTTTTTGGTAGTAACTAGTTCCAGCACCATTTATGTTCTGATTACTGGACAACATTGCATGATACATTAAAATTATGCTGAAACTTGTTTTTTGTAAAAAAAAAATCCTGAAAATAGCTATTTTTTGCGTCATTTAATTACTCATTGGTAGGCAACAAAAACTTGTGCTACGTAAAATTCAAGAGTGTCCGTACATTCTGCATTCAAATGTCCGTAAATTTTGCTCAACATTAATTTAAAAAAATGGTGATGTGTTCATCATAGTATATTCCCCCGTAAATTGCGCATTAAATCACTATTAAAATGTTTGTAGCATTATTATTTTCAAAATGTCTTCAACTTTTTGATAACTACAACTTTTATTCGAAACATTTTTCAATTGGATCAACACACACTGACACAAATCAATGACTAGATAAAAAACCGTATTTATTAAATATCTCAAAAACTAAGAGTGCTATGACAAAAAGTGAATCTTCAAAAAATCTTTAATTTTTTATTTCCTACAACTTTTATTTGAAACATTTTTCAATTGTATCGACACATACACTGTCACACATCAATAACTAGATAAAACAAACAACTTTTAAAATATATCAAAAACTTAGAGTGCTATGACAAAAAGTAAATAAACAATATATCTTTATTTTGTTATTATCTACAACTTTTATTTGAAAGAATTTTTTGTTTGATGAACATTTATTGAATAAATCTGAAAAAACTGAAAAACGCTAAGAGTAAAGTACCACTTTCGGTTTTCCGATTTTTACCAAAAGCTTTTCAGTTCTTCCGATTGTAACAAGAAGCTTAAGTTTCAAGTTTCATCTCGATATATTTAGCGGTTTTTGCGGTACAGCGCACACAGACACACACACAGACACACAGCCAGACAGACAGACATTTTTCAAAAATGGTCTTATTCGACTCAGGGGACCTCAAAACGGATATTTCCGCTAAAATTTTTGATTCGAAAATTTTCACGAAAACAATACTTTCCCTTTGTATTACATACGGGGAAGAGTAAAAATCATTTTATATTGCATTAACATTTTTATGCTGGAAATAGTAATATAGGTCTCCTTTACTCTAGTTAACGGCTGGAAAGAGTCTGTTTGACTCTAGTAAACCGCAACCTTAATCTGAAAAGATCGCTGCTTTCAGAAGGCTCACATGATATTTTAGTTTCTGTCAACTCAACAAACATTACAAATGTTCATGTGTTGATCATAGTACTTTTCCTATTAAACGTCCAGTCATAATCAGCAGGATCTGATGAACCTTTGTTAGATAAACAAAATCAATAGCGTTCACCATATTTTTCAACAAGTGTTTCTTTTTCCTGTTAAACTTTGTTCGTATACCTCACTTATGTTTTAACTTTTAAACAAAATAATAATCATGACAAAGTCATTTATAGGAATATCTTACTTATTCAGTCATTAATTTGTAAAACGCACATTTTTAAAACAATATTAAGTAAATATGCATTAAATGCTAATTTTTCGATTATCTAATTTTCTTAACAAGATATTTTTAATTGATCAATATTTAAGAAAAATCAATGAAAATGCTATAAGTAAACTACAGGCATTTTTGATTTAGGAATGTTCGCGAAAACAAAACTTTCCCTTTGCTTTGCATATACGAAAAAATAAAAATTTAAGCCCGTTTCGGAACGAAAATATTACAGAAAGTGATATATGATTTAAAGAAACAACACTTATTTTTACAACAGCAGGTATTTCAAACATTTCTGAGGATATTTGCGAGGTAAGAAATTATAAATTAATTTTACATTCAATAAATAATTTAAGTTATAAGGTAAAATCAGGGTTATTATGTTTAAATCACATTGTTGAAATACAATGTTTTAAACATGTTTAAAAACAGCCGTCGTGTTTTATACGGTTTAAAACATGTTTTCAACGTTAAATTTCTCTTAAACGGTTTATTATTTATTTTAAATTTGCTAAATTATATTATAAACTACTTCATTTAGATTTTTTATTTACATTTTTAAATTTTACCTAAATTGTTGAAGATATTTCAATATACATTATTAAACAAAACATTTTATTACAAGAAAATATCAAATATGTGTGCACAAATGTGATTTTTAATTACAGGAAATTTTTCTTGCAGGTATACATATTCATGTACTGTACATTTTACGACATTAGTTGTTTTTTCAAAAGATTTTCATTTGAATTTTTAGACGTGGGTTTTCCACTCCCAGACTAAGCATGAAGTAAAATTTCGAGCTTAGAAAAGCCTGAAAATTTGGATTGGCCGGATACTTCATGCGCCACACGTATAAAACATTGAAATATCGCAAAGTTTAAAATATACGGCATTAGCTATTCAGTATGTAGATGCTAATAAAACGTGAGTCAAATTCTGTGCTGTAGAAATTGTTTAAAACAGCGATTATAGGCAACCCAATAACTCTAACGTATATTAGGTTGCCTATAATCGTTGTTGCATTCGTGTGTTTTTTGAACTTCACTGTAAATCAATGTTTTTAAGCGTGGCGCATGAAGTAAAATTTCGAGTTTAGAAAAGCCTAGTTTGGCCAATCCAAACTAGGCTTATCTAAACTCGAAATTTGCGATAATAAGAAATATTAGATTGCGTACAACATTGTTCTCAGCTGTGAATGTATAAATTATTTTGCTTACTGTGACATATATTATTACGATTTTAGAAATGCAGATTACGGCAAAATTAATAGTGTCATTGCTAGTATGGTATGGAACGACAAATTTAAATTATATCTAGATGTTAATAGTGCTGTGGATGCGTTTTATTCAATACTCTATGCTGCAATAGATTACTTTGTACCAAAAAAGAGGGTGCATTATGGAAGCAAATATCCAAAATGGTTCAATTACAAGTAATAAATTTGATTAAGGATAAAAAGTTAGCAAATATCACTTTTAAAAATTCAAATCAATTCAAAGAATTTTTGATTTTTAAAGTTAATTATATTCTAATTATATTTAAATGACAGAGAATAATATTTGTTATAATAGCAATAACTTTTGTAAATTTATCCAAGAACAGAAAAATACAAAGGGTACACCTTCAAATATGTATTTAAATGATGATGAAAGTGTGAATTTACAAGAATCTGCAACTTTGTTTGCCGAGTATTTTTCAAGCGATTATATTTAAAGTCTAACAATAAGTGAGTCGCCTATTTCCAAAAACCATTTTTTAACAAATATTGAACTAGTATTGCCATCTGCTATTATATAGTTAGAGGAATATTTTAGCACGATATTAGCCATCAAATTAAATTAAATCCTGCTGTTAAAATGTGTGTAAGATCGTTGTTGGTTTTAAAAACCCCTAAATCCGCTTACTTTTCAAACTCCGCTAAATCCAGTAGCGGACTTGGTAAACAAAAACCGCTAAATCCATCATTTATTGTAATATTAAATATAATATAATAAAGTAGCTAAGTCCATATTTTTCGGTTATCACGCTCAATTAATGGAAAAATATACAAAAAATGAATACAATAATCGACGGGAACGACTATAACAATATATTTAAAACAATTTGCTGTGTAAAGAAATTAGATGCACACATTTCTGCCATTATTATACCCATTTCCCCGCGTCATTTCAAATTAAAACAGGAATCATATTAGTTCACAAAGAACCACACTACAACTCTGATATTACCAATTCTCAAACCATATACAAAAGAGACAAACAAATTGGCTCAACTAACCCATTACTTGTAAAATTAGACAAAGTAAAACTAAACCCAAAAACATTGAGAATGTAAATGAATTTCTCTCAAAACTACGGCATTGAGTGGCAGGGAAAAGCGATAGAAGAAAACCTCAACTACAAAAAAACGTTATTAAAAGATTTAAAGCTAGAGGAAACAAATATAGTCTTATCACAGGTTGACATATAACCTTATTGCAGGCCAAAGCATAGCCTAATCGTAGGTCAAAATGTAGCCTTCTTCCAGGTCAGAATATAGCCTTGCCACAGACCTGCATTAAGCTATGTTTCAAATTGAAATATTGCAGTATCGTAGGTCAAAATATAGCCTTGTCTTAGTTTAATATATTTATTGCCTTATTGTAGGTCAAAATTTTTATTTATTGCTCAGTCATACTTCAAATTATAGTTTTATTACAAGTCAAAATATAGCTATATAAAGTATGGCCCAATGTATTGCAGGTTGATATATAGAATTACCGCAGGTCAAAGTGTAGCCTAGTCATAGGTCCATTGTGTCATGTTGAGAAAATCTTGATACAATAATGTTTAATCTTGATTTTCAAGTTGTAATTCAATCTTGTAACAATATAGAATTTCTAGTTAAGATTTTTATAAAAAATATATTGTAACGTTATTTGTCTTTAAAATATCTACGTAAACAATTTATAATAATATTAAAATAACAACAATTTAAAGCTAAACTTTATTTAAATAAGAGATGCTATAGAATTTCGGATCCAGTAGGCCGTGAAACTCGGTGAAACTCGGGTATGGGGACGATTTTTCCGGGAGTCTGTTAAAGGTGCCAATCCGCGCCTGTTGTAGAATGATGGTAAAAGACATTTAATATCACACCTCCACAATATTGTTTCTATATTGTATGCACATTGTATAACAGTTTCAATGTATAATCAGCTGTAATATAACAAGTGGTATGATTATCATTGATAATGTTCATAAGTGAAACCGAGCTGCAGAATGTGCTGCTCCGGTTTCACGAATAAATATTATAGATTATTAATCATACCACGAGTTATATTCGATGAGAGAATATAGCGAATTTTACTATATTTCCCTCTTGGAAATCTTACCCTATCGCCCGGTTGAAATTTTAAATAATTGTCTGTCAGATTTTACAAATAATTTTTGTAGCAACGATCAAAACAAGGTAATAGGATTCTATCACCGCTGTGATAACATGTATCTATGAAAATTAGCGATTCTGATTGGAGGGAATGTGGTCATGTGACGCTTGAGTTATATTCTCAACATAACAATACAGATACAGTGAGTTTTTTTTTTAAGTATACGTATTCTAAATTCAGCTTATTTTCTTTAAATCTTAAGCTATTTGTGGTGTTTTTAAAAGATTTTAATTTAAAGCTTTAAACGAGTGTATTACACTTTCCGACTAAGCATGAAGTAAAATTTCGAGTTTAGAAATGCCCCGTGAAAATTTTCTGGGCTTTTCTAAACTAGAAATTTTACTTCATGCGCCACGCGTATGAAACATTAAAATATTGTGAAATTTATGTATATTTGAACCTCACTTAAAATCAGTGTTTTATACGCGTGGCGCATAAGGTAAAATTTCAAGTTTAAAAAAGCCCAAAATTTCGAGTTTAGAAATGCCCCGTGAACATTTTCTGGGCTTTTCTAAACTCGAAATTTTACTTCATGCGCCACGCGTATGAAACATTAAAATATTGTGAAATTTATGTATATTTGAACCTCACTTAAAATCAGTGTTTTATACGCGTGGCGCATAAGGTAAAATTTCAAGTTTAAAAAAGCTCAGAAAAAATGTCTCGGGTCGCTGCGCGACCCTAGACAAATTTTCACGGGGCTTTTCTAAACTCGAAATTTTACCTTATGATTAGTCTGGGAGTGGAAAACACTCATTAGAAGCTTCAAATTGAACTCTCTTTAAAAAATAACGAATATCTAAAGATACAAAGAAAAGAAGCTAACTTTAGAAAATGTATACTTTAAAGAAAAACTCCCAGTATAATATTCCTAGAAGCTGCATTTATACTGGAGACTCTACAAAAGAATTAAAGAATTTTCTTAAAGTGAATACTGTGGACATTTTCCGACATTCGTTGTTTTTGAGTTCAATTTGAAGCTTAAACGAGTGTTTAACTACATCGAAACTAGCGTACACTGCACTAACTCACTTCAATGATCTATCATGTGAGTTAACCTGTAAAATTGCAGCATCATTTCTCTCCGAATATAATAATATTTTAATAAATATTTATTGGTCCCCTTCTGGTGCGTTTTATGATTTCTTAAATATATTAAACTCTCTCCGTAATAAAATAAATATATATAACCCTGTATTATTGGGTGGAGACTTTTATGTTAGATTTAATTTAGATGACCCCAGAGCCACAGCAGTATGCGACTTGCTTGAGTCTTATAACCTTAGGCCTATGTATGTTTTAATACAAGGTGTAACAATATCTTAGACAATGTATTTTCTAATATCAATCTAATTGTAGAACCTATAGATCCTTGATTCTCAGACTAAGATGGTCTGAGAATCAAGGATCTATAGGTTCTACAATTAGATTGATGTATTTGTGAAGGTACAGGTTGGCACTGCCATTAAAAACAACGTTAAGCAAAAAGTTAGACCAATCACACAATACGGAAAATTAAAATTGTACAACTCATTAGACAAAACCAACTGGGATTTTATTCAAGACTGCCATCATATTGAAGAAAATATTTATTCAGACTCTTGAAACATTGATTGACAAATCATTTCCTGAAAAAATAATACCGCCTTTCCAGCGTCACAATATAAACTGGTATAATGATAATTTAAAACAAATGCGCGAAACATTGTTTTTAATGAAAGAAGCTAGCGCTAGAGATCCAACCCTATTGCCGAATTATAACTTTTATAAAAAAATCGACAATAAGGACCTTAAGTATGCAAAGAATCAAAATATAAATTTAGTGCTACATGGTCATTAATAAAGTCTGCACAAAAGAATAGCAGTGGCAGGCTGGAACCAGAAATTGACTCAAACACTTTTAACACTTTCTTTTTAAATGTTATTTATACACTTGTTAATGAAATTAAATTAACTCAAGTCTCACCAATATCATTAATGTATAAAATTGACCTAAATATCAATAGTTACTTCACATTCAATAAAGTAAGTCCAATACCTGTTAGAAATATCATCAGCAAATTAAATAACACAAAATGGAAAGATATATATGGTATAAATAAAAAGTATGGCGGATGTTTTAGTGTCAACTTTAACAAAATTAATTAATAACTGCATTGAATTGGGTATCTTCCCCAGTTGCTTACAATATGCTGTTATCATTCCAGTTTTTAAGAAAGACGACAGGTCAACGTATTATAACTATAGACCAATATCCCTACTACCAACCATATTTAAGATATTTCAAAAAATCATATTTGAACAAATAGTTAACTTTCTTAATAAATTTAATATCATTAATTGTAATCAGTGTGGCCTTCGGAGGAATTATTCTACTAGGGATGCAGTCATTGCACTTGTCGAAGAAATATACATATAATGATTTTAAAAATAGTGCTCATTCATTGGCAACATTTCTAGACCTCAGCAAGGCTTTTGATTGCATTCCGCATGATGTGCTCTTACGAAAGTGGTATTATTACAATTTTGATCCCAGAAGTTGTAGATTAATAAACTCTTATTTGAGCTTTCGACATCAACAATTACTTTTTTAATAACCAACTATCGAACAAATGTAAATCTACATTTGGGGTTCTCCAGGGATCTATTCTGGCACCAATCTTATTTTTAATCTACATCAACGACCTTTCCTATCAACTGGAAAAATCATTGGTTATACTATTTACCGATGAAACGACAATTAAGACCTCTGCAAAAACAGCCGATGAATCCGGTTTAACATTAACAGACTTTACTTGAATTTGAACAAATCTGTTAACGTTACTTATTCATTAAATAATAGTACCAGTGTAACGTACGTCAAATTTCTTAGAGTATACATAGACAGTAGGCTAAATTTGCAAAAGCACCAAGATGAAACTGCGAAATAATTATGCAAAACAACTTACATGTTGCGGCAGGTAAAATTTTGGCTTCCTAGAAGTGCCCTAGTACAAATATACCATGCCTTGTTTCAATCGCGTCTAAATTATGGTGTAGTTGTGTGGGGTCACACCAGCATTACTACTAGGCTGTTTAAATTGCATAGAAGAGGATTCCGGACTCTTAGCTATCTTGGCTACCGCGAAGACTGTAGGCACTTATTCTTGGAGTTTAAAATAATAACCTTGCCCTCATTTTGTATACTTCAATGCTTAACCTATGTGCGTAAACATATCCTATAGTCAACGCAATCAAGCACACTCTCATAATACAAGGGGAGCATTTAAAATTAATTTGCCTAAACTTAGACTCAGTAAGTCACGTAGGGGTGTGAATTATTTTGGACCTAAATTTTATAATAAATTACCAGAAATAGTAAAGTCGCTATCTTCACCTAGGTTCAAAAAATGCATAAAAAGTTACTTAGAGAGCTAAGCCTTCTATAATATTGAAGAATTTTAAAATAGCAAACTCACCTAGATGAAATGTTAGCACGCTTAATTTTAAATGTGATTTTTCGTCTTATTTATAATACTTTATTAAAATATTTTAATTTGCTTTCAATATGTATACGTATACTTAAAGACTACCATATTATTATACTTATATATGACTTGTGTAAAACCCTATGTTGTTGGCACCAATAAAAATTATTATTATTATTATTATTATTAGAGCGACAATGTGTACCGTCCATTTAAAAGATGAGCTTTATTACTCCGATTTTCAAAAGCAGTGATCGTGCTAATATCAGCAACTACCGTGGTGTTTGCATACAATTTATGATTCCAATAACTTTAGATCGTATTGTGAGTGAGCAGCTACATTGATCGTTATAAAATGTAATTATTGATGAACAATAATTACATTTTTCCTCTAATAAGTCTATAACCACCAGCTTGATGATCTATCAAGATTACCTATTGATGGTCTTGGAGGGTCGGTGTCAGGTAGATGCAATCTATACTGATTTCTCCAACGCCTTCGATAGAGTCACAAAATCCTGTTACACAACTTATACCTTTTCGAATTTTCCGATTATGTGGTTAACTGGACAGAAACATTTCTGATAGATATCAAATGGTCAAACTGGGCAATTGTGTTTCAACTAAAATCAAAGCTACCTCTGGTGTACCCCAAGGTTCCCATGATGGTCCAATATTATTATTTACTTTGTTTATTAATGACCTATCAAAAGGCCTAAAATTCTGCAAATACTTGCTTTAGGCAGATGATCTAAAATTATTTTCTAACGTGGGTTTTGTCTCTGATTTTAATTATATCCAAGAGGATTTAAATTATCTACATGGTTAATAAACTTATTCTAAACATATCTAAATGCAATATATTACATTTAATAGGAGCAATAATACTACTGGTAATGATGATAACTTTAATAATATATTACTGTAGCGAGTTTCCGGGATAAACGATTTGGGTGTGTTCTTTGAACAATCAATGTCATTTAAAATGCACACCTTATCGACTACCAATACAGCTTACAATATGTTGGGATTCACTACTCGAATTGGTACCTTGGTTCAGCCGCTTTTAGAATACGCAGCAATAATTTGGTATCCTCATTAGCTTTACTTGATTAACAAATTAGAGATAGTAGCATACAGGATGAATATACAGGATATACATTGAAATTATAATTTACTTAAAGTTAATTTAGATGCGGCAACATTACTTTTCCGCAAAAGTTATTTTGATATGTATCTTCTATATAAACTCTTAAACGGAAATATTTGTTGTCCTGCGTTGTTAGAACGTCTTGACTGTTGGCACTAAAGAGCAGGACCTTCCACGAGACAAATGATTTTACTTAGAGAAACAATCTATCGTTCTATGTGTATCCAAAAACAATCCGTTATCCAGATAGATCCACGCCGCCAATTGCTTAGGCTTCTTATCAAACTTTGATCTAATTTCGCAAGGTGGTTGTGGTCATCAATTTGGATTCGACTTTCATTTAGTGTAAGTAGTTAATAGAATTAAATTAGGTATTGTTACTTTTATGTATGGGTGTAATGGGTGGAATTGTTTTCAGTTGTTTTCAATTGTTTGTATTTTGTAATTTGTAAAGAAGTTTTTAGGATGAGTAAATACATTAATAAATATGATTTTCAACCATATTAACGAATTTCAATTATTTTATTAATTTAAGTCTCTAATTACTAGATTTTCAATTAATTTTTAACAATGAAACATTTTAAACGTAACTGCAGTTTCGGCAACTTTAGGTTGCCATTATTAAACGTTATCAAAAGTTTAAAGTGTTTTATTGTTAAATTAACATGTATAACAAAGTAGAAGACTCCACAATACAAAAAAAATAATTTCTATTTTATTTCGTCATTTTCGATAATTTTCCGAATCATACATGTTGTAAAATTAAGCAATAAAATAAAAAAAATCAACAACTTTTACGAAAACTTGTAAAATTCATTAAAATTATATACCTCATTTTATTTAACTAGGCGAAAACCGCGGAACACTTATTATCTCCAAAGTTCTCTGTAAAGTTTATTTATGTAACTAATTTGGTAATAGTCAATGCTGTATGTAATGTAATCTATAAAATTAAATAGATATAATCACTGTGTCGTTATCTTAACTTAACTTAACTTAAAATCGCTTAGTCGACTGTAAATTGATTACATTATAACTATACTCCATTTTGTGAACTGTTTTTTAAGCATGATAGTAATTACATTCCTTTCTCGACTATTTATTGACTATTGCAACATTAACTATAAGTCTCTAAGTATGATAGGATTTTGTTATTTAATTAAGCGATCGACTGTATATTTACATGTCTTTAAACTATTATAGGATGTCGTCATATTATATCTTTATTGACCATGTTTTCACAATTGTGACTGTAAGTTACTTGATTGACTGTCTTTTGACTATGCTAAGATTTTGTATGATTATGTTTCTCTATGGACTGTATTTCGACTATTGTAATATTATGATTTTAAGTCACTGAAATCACTATATCAAATACAATCAATATAGTGATTTAAGTGACTTACAGTAATAATACCAGAATAGTCCAAATACAGTCCATAGAGATAAAATCAAACAAAATTTCATTATAGTCAAGAGACAGTCAACCAAGTGACTTACAGTCATAATGTCACAATAGTCAAAATGTGAATTTATGTCGTTAAATCATTAGGTTGACTGACAAGTCTATCGTTTGAGTGTTATGAGGGACACATTACTATTTTTTTTAAATTTTAATAACATGAATTTTGTAATTTTTCTTATATATTAACTAGTTTTGGTCGGTTTATATACATCAGTTTTATTGCCCTTTTATTATTTGTTTGTAATTATTTTTACTTTAAATTATTTAATAAAATGCAAACTTCTTTAACCTAATCTAGACAGGTAATATATTAATCTTGTATAGGCTTTGATTATGAGTATAAGTAATAAATAATAATTATTTAACGGTTCTTTAGAAGAAAACAATGACCTATAAAATTACCATTTACCTATTAGTCATAATTTTCACAGTAGTTTTAGTTATGAAATAAAAATGTAGGAACGATTATTTCAAAATCTGTAAAATAAACGGAAAACTTTTAGACATTAAGATTGGGTAATTCTGAGGTTAATTAAGTGAATTCCGTACTTCATTAAAGTTACCGCAGCTATAAGACATTTTATACGCTCAAAGGAAGTTAAAATTGACCCGTTATAAATAGTTTAGTTATAATAATTAAATTATTAATAGCATGGGCGTTGAAAATGAGACGCATTAATTACGTTATAAAAATTTTCAGAGCATTTTTCTAAAACTTTACGTGCATGACAATATTTGAAGAATATATAAATTAGGTCAGTACGAAGTTGCGTAGAAATATGTATCTATTACGCAAAATAGCTAAAAATGTCAACTGGTACATCGTCCGCATGTTATATTTTGTATACATACCCAGTGTAATTCAAAACAACATTGCACTGCAATAGCCAGAAAAATATTGATATTACAAACAGAGTGCATTAAAATAATCGGAAGATTGAAAATGACAGAGGGGTAATTTTTTGAAATTAAACATTTGTACACTTCTGTGCAATAAAATTAAGCACAAGTCTCATAACTATTTTTCACAATATTCTAGTTGTATAATTCTGGTCTGTATAATTTGCCTAGCACAGATTCAATAAATGATAAAACACCATAACTTGAAAATAACACCTTTATTAAAAACCAGAACTAAGACTTTTTGGAAAAAAACGAATGTCATAAATACAACAAAGCCGAAATAGAAAAACCATTTTCTATTTTAGGTAAAATTCGAATTTTTGAATTGTTGTCTAAATGACGCAGCATTTTTACATTAGGAAAATTGACATATTTACATATTTTCGTAACTAGGAAACTCATCATGCCCGTTTTAAACCATAACATATTTGGAGGTTATGTAAAGAAAGAAATAAACATTGGTAGAAAAAAATGTTCACAAAAAAAAAGTTGTTTTTATTACTAAATTAATTGACAAAAATACAACAATGAAACTAACTGTTACAAACAATCTAAATTGTTTTATTTTAGTAACTTTTTTATGGTTAACATTTTTTTTATTGTAAATAAAATAGAAAATAGTAAATACCTCAGTTATTTTTGTAAATAAATATCTCAAATTATATATCTGATTAAGGAGAAAAAAATCCCTTTCTAATGATGACATAATCAACTAAGGTTTCCATTTAAAAAAATGTAAGTTTGTGTTATATCTCAAAACTGAAGTCAATATAAAAAAACTGATAACATTTTATAATTTAGTTTAGGATGGCGGGCGAATCAAGCACGTCAGAAGATAATATAACTTATTTAAAGTGCTGTACAAGCACCATTTGCAAAGTACTAGTATGCATCGCGTGCGGGAACTCATACCACCGCAGTTGTAGCAAAGTAAAGGGCCTGGAAATCCTGGATAGAACCCGAGTAATATGCTGTGGATCACTAGAGGACCGAAGTGAGGTTAGCAAATATGAGCTTGTTATAGAAAACACTTCTTTAAAAAGGCAAGTAGAGCTAATGAACAAAATTATAACAGAAGTGGATGACAAAAACGATGTCCTAAAAGACAATGTACTACTCCTCAAAAAACAAGTAATAAATTTAGAAATGAAAATAACATCAGAAACAATCACTGATAAGCATAGTAACGCCATCTACGGACCAAAATCCCAAGCCAAAAACATAGAAAATAAAACCCCAGGTACAAATCTGCAAAAAACTAGATCTCTATGCGCGAGCGTTAGCAGCGATAAAAACCTAGAAAGCACGACAAAACAACGTACAGGCGCGGCATTTATGAATAAACCCGCGAACAGTCCCAGAACATTCGCCACGGCAATTAAACAAACCACCAAGGAAATAACCCAAGGGGATAAGGGAGCCACACATGTGGAACCGACTTCCAAGGCGGAGGCAAAGTGTAATAACAATACAGTAAACAGGTAAAGAGGAATAAGAAGAAAACCAAGCCCCAGGAAGTCATAGGATCATCCACAAACAACAATAGCATTAAATCTGTAGAAAGGAAAGCCTTCTTATACGTTTCCCGATTACATCCGTCTACAAAAAAAAGAGGACATATGCGTCCACCTAAAAGCAGATTTTCCCGAAGTTACCTACGAAGCCTTGGAATCAAAACATCCTCAACACTACTCCTCATTCAAGGTCACCTTTGACAGAATTCATTTTGATGATGCAATGGACTCAAGTATATGGCCCTATGGAGCATACGTTACGCGTTTTTTTCACAGAAGCAGAGAGATAGAAGAAACGAAGTAACTAGAAGCAAGAACAACCCACAAATCGAAACAATACAAATCCTGCATCAAAACATGCTATCAATAATAAATAAAATCAACGAGCTAGAAATACTATTACCGGAATTAAATATAAATCTCTTTCTAGTAACCAAGCACTGGGTCACCCCGGATAAAATCTTCCAGAAAATCGGCGAATAACAATTATTATCCGCCTACAAACGCTCAAAACACGGCCATGGAGGGGTTGCAATACTAGCGACAGGCTCCCTGAACATCAATAGCAGACCGGACATTAACCAACTCTCGCAGGAAGGAACTATAGAACTAGCAGGTGCTGAATATACGTATAATAACAAAAAGATCACACTAATTTGTATTTATCGTCCCCCTGAGGGTATCTTTGCAGACTTTATGAATATTTTCGAGAATGTCAATCGTAATTGATGAAAACAGCGACATTTTATTTGGTAGAGATTTCAACATCGATATATTGACTTGACTTATATTGATTAAATATAGCGTCACTCTTAGTTCGTTGGTACAATTGGTAATAAAAGTCCATACTGTTTCTGAGCTGTTTGAGATTATTGGTGTACCAAGGTGTTTTTGATTTGAAACTGCGAGGAGCAATACGGCTTCCGAATAGGGGTTACAACGACCCACGCTATATTTAATTTCCTCAAATATATCCTTACAAATTTAGACAAAAACGAACACGAATTCTCAATATTCATCGACTTAACAAAAGCGTTCGATTGTGTGCCACACGAGCTTCTCTTAGACAAATTATACTCATACGGGATAAGGGGAAATTGTTACAACCTCCTTTCGTCATACTTTACAGACAGAAGGCAAGTAACGACGGTCTACTTAAAGAGTGAACACTACCGATCAAGTATAACACAACAAACAGTCGAATTACCTCAAGGGATCATTCTTAGCCCACTACAGTTTCTGCTGTTCATCAACGACATGCCACATGCAATCCACGGCCACATAACAATGTTCGCAGACGACACAACTATCAATTTGAGAGACCAACACATCCAAAAACTCAACGAAACAACTAACAAAATACTGAGGGACCTAGACAATTGGCTGACCTTGAATAACCTTCTAGCCAACGTATCCAAAACACACATAATAAACTATCGTACGCCGACGGAACAGACAGGCGTGCAACTAAAGGGTGAGACGATTCAAGAAACCGATCACGTAAAGTTTCTGGGAGTAATTATCCAAAAAGATATCAAGTGGGATAGGCACATTCAACACATCTGCTCAAGAATAGCAAAATATTCGTATTTGATATATGCTACAAGGCAAGATATTCACGAAGAAGCCGCACGTGTAGTCTACATGTCATTCTGTCAACCGCAGATGACATATGGTATCATCTTCTGGGCGTGCACCACAGAACACAACTTTCAGAAGCTCTTCGTGATGCAAAAAAGACTGGTACGAGCTATCTGTAATGAGAAACCTAATACCAGCTGCCGCCAACTGTTTAAAAAACTGAAGATAATGCCCCTCGCTAGCCTGTATATCTACGAAGCACTAAAATTTGTCAAAAAAAAAACCTAAACCTATTCAACATAAACCTAAGCCAACATAATTACAACATTAGGGTAAGACACCTAAGACTACCAAAGCGTGCTTAGTACAAAGAACAAAATTATATAACTGCCTTCCAGGAACTCTCAAGGACTTGACGACAAAGCCGTTTGCCCAAAAAGTGAAAGAATTTCTACTACAAAATGTATTCTACTGCACCAACAAATATAAAACATTATATGATAATATAAAAACTGCAATATAATATGCTACTAGAGCTTCATCGCAATGTGCTGCATGTACACAAGTTTTTTATCTAAGTGTTTTATCGATACTAAAAATTTTAATATGTTGTCCCAGTCAAATTGTATTTTCTATTATTTTATTAACGTGATATTCACGATAACTTAACCTCAAATTTAGAAGTTAATAATGTTGTCAATAGTGAAGAAATGTCCTATTTTAATATATTTAGAAATTAAATTTTTATGTATAATATAATTCTAATCAGCTTAGTACGTAAGCCACACCACTCTGTCTGACACTTCTATGAATGTATGCATTTGTTTCTGGAAATAAAAAATATTCTATTCTATTCTATTCTATAATTAAGTGTAAAAATATCTAAAACTTTGCTATTTGTAGTTTTTTTTCTATCTCTTGTAATAACTGAGAGAAATTTATTTAAAAAAATTAACACCTTTCACATTTTTTAAAATATCTAGTTACCCTTGACTTTTTCGAAAAATGTTAAAATGTCTTTTTATTCATCTCGTAAAACTGCACAACTTTGCACATTTAACTGTTTCTCTCTTATAGTTTCCGAGATCCTTATAGAGAACATGAAAATAACTCACCCCGTGGCACGAACTTAACCGGTTTTCTTAAAAACGCTAAAACAGGTCGATTATTGTTCACTAATTGGGCCTTTTTTGGGCGCTCAAAAAGACTATGACGTCACCAGTGTTTGATGTGTGACGTCATCAGATATTATTTACAACGGAATTTGTTTTTTTCGCAACTTTTGTAGAGCTCTTTATTCTCTTTACAGTCACATATTTTTTTTAATACGCGACATTTAATCTAACAATGAGATTAACAAAGTAGTCATATAGATCCGCAAAAAAATGTATAATTTTTCTATCAAATATGTAAAAAAGAATTGATCGGCAAGTTTGACACTTAAATTCAAGATCGACAGTAAGTAAAATACCATGAAATAAGAGGCACAAAAGATAAAGTAATAAATTAAAAACAATCAAATAACGCGTATTTTCCAAACAAAGACAAACAATTATTTTGTAGTCACTAATTTTAACCTGTTGTTTATGTTTCATTTATTTTATTTTTTATCTATACGCTATTTTAATATGTTGTATATGTTCATTTATTTCTTTATTTATTATCTGGTCACCAATTTGAATGTATTAGTTTGGTTGTAATAGGTATATTTTAAATCTTTGATTTGGTTGGCGTTCACTTTGTGGTACATCTTTATAAAATAATATTAAAACACTTAACTTTGTTTTACCACTTTAATTAACTTTTTACAGTAACTATAGTTTCGACTACAAGCTAATCATTATCAAACTGACTCAGTTTGATAATGACTAGCTCGTAGTCGAAAGTATAGTCACTGTAAAAAGTTAATTAACGTGGTAAAACAAAGTTAAGTGTTTTAATATTATTAGGTTTATTTTATATTAAATGTTTTTTATTTTCCCCCATATGCAAAACAGAGGAAAAGTTTTATTTTCGCGACTATATCCCGCCAAAGACGGCGAGCCGAAACACGAATGAATTAGAACCAATTCACGAAAAAAGTAAGAAACGCCCAGCCTATAAATACATTATCATCGCAAAAATATATATGGAAACAGTTTATGGAGTTTTGCGTGGAGAAAAATATTACGTTAAATGCGACTTGCACTTTGGAAGACATTTCTAAAATATTGGAAAACTAGGCATACAATATGAGAAAGAGGGACGGCACGAACTATAAAGAAAAGGTAGTCAAGACGCTATGGAATACCACTGCTAAGTTAGTGCAAGAGAAGTACTTCAGTGAGTTTCAAATATTGTTTGATCCATTTAAAGACTTAATATTCAAACCGCCCGCGATGCCAAACGCAAAGAATTGCAGCGGTTTCCTGAGAAGAGAAGCATGAGTTCTGCACCGATATCATCAGAAGAATTTCAAGCAATAGTTCTTCAATTTAACGAGGACAGTCGCGATGGGTTGCAAAGAAAATTCTTTCACATAGCGTCGGTTGAACTCGCGTGGAGAGGAGGCGAAAGGACATCAACATTAATTCAGCACTTCAAGGATGAATTAAATAATTCTGCAGAATGGACTGGAAGAATAATTTACAATACCATATTTTCTAAAACCTCTCAGGGTGGAGGACAACGCTTAGCCGAAAACAAATGGCTCACACCAAACAAGAGTAATGAAGATGTGTGTCCGGTACGATTACTTAAAATTATTGTCAAAACGTGGCGACAAAATTAAAACAGATAGTCTGTTTTTAACTGTACAAGAGTTGGCCATCGGGAATAAGCTGGTATAAAAATATGCCCATTGGCCGCAACGAAATTGCGAAGTGGGTTAAACAAGCGGCTCAGAAAATCGGTTTAAACACCAAAATGATTAAAATTAGCAATCACTCTAGTAGAGCAACAGCTGTGAGTCAATTAATGGAACAGGGAAGTAGTGACCAAGAGGTTGTTAAAGTCACCGGGCATTCTAGTTCGCAATCACTTAAACTGTATTTGCAATTAAATTCTGACCATCATACTAAGATTATTAACAACCTCAGAATAAAAAACTCCAATACTCTAGTGACAAGAAATGAACAACATAATGAACCTGATAAGCAAAATATAGTATACAATAATTGTACAATTAATAATTATTATACTCAATAAATGTCTTCGTTTCTTGTGAATAGATTCCTTTTCTATTGTAATATTTTTGTTGGGATATAGTCTGATAAATTGCTCTCGTGCATTGGAAATTATCGCAAGTTTGCACTCTTTCGACAAACACAGTCGTATTGCTTTAGGCATTAGCCCCTCGCCCTACGGGCTCGGGGCTGTTGCCAAGCAATACGACTTTGTTTGTCGATAGAATGCAAACTTGTTACCGATAATTTCCAATGCACTTATGCAATTACTGTTGATAATTTTCAAATTAAAATTTTTAGTGGATATATCCGTTTTAAGGTCCCCCGAGTTGATTAAGACCATTTTTAAAAAATGTCTCTAATTCTGTCGCCAAGATAAACTCTAAACCGATTGAGCTGTTAAGATAATACTATAAACTTAAGCTTTTTATCACAATAGTAGTATTGTTGCTATCTATTTGTTTTATGAAAACGTCAAAATTTGGAAAAAAGTCTAATAACCGAATTTCAAGAATTTCGAAGCAACAATTTAAAATATTCATCGCTTAAGTTTTAGACAATTATAATTTAGTATATATAAAGTCTTTTTTTTCTGTTTTATAAAAATATTTTATTTCTGAAAAAAAAAAATCGGATATTTTACACTATTATATTTTACTTATTTACGATTTTGACTTAAATTCAAAGCTTCTGCTTAGGTTTTAAACAACCAAGGCTTAGATTTTCCAAAAGACTCGTTCTTTACTTGTTCTCCTTTTGTCTTGTGAACATTTTTTGTTTTTGAATAAAATTATGATGAATTCTTTCGACGATCAAATTTTATCAATAAACGAAGCGACTAGCAGAAACAGTATTCGACGTTGACTCGAATTTTCAGCTGAGATTATTGTCAACAATTGAAACATACATTAGACCAAAAGCATTAATGTACTTCGCAATGCAAATTCAAAATAGACTGAAGCTTTTTTAATTGCAATTTTGAACACTATTTTCATTGTAAAATCTTAAATTTACTTTAGAGGGCGCTTAAAAATTAAGAAAAACTAATTGTCATAAGACAAAAGCACCTATAATTATAATTTTAGAAAAATATGTCATTTAAAAAAGTAATTTATAATCAAAAATTATGTTTACATACAAAATACTAACTTACAAGAAACAATTTTATTTTTAATTAATTTATTTATTTTTATAATTCTGTATCGTAAATTTTTGATGTATATTCATTCAAAATAATTCTCTTTTTAATAAATGATCAATTTTTTATCAAATTTAGTGATATTTAGCCAATAAAAATTAACATATCATGAAAATTGAATCTTTTGTAAATATTTTAAATAAACTAAAGTTGCTTATATCAAATGGAAATTATACAGAGAGTTTTTCCTTTTGAGTATACATATCTCAATTATTCTGTAAATCTTCACATAGCCGTTGTTTTTTAAGAGTATAATTTAAAGCATTAAACGAGTGTTTTCCATCATACCATTAAACTAAATTTTCAGGCTTCCCTAAACTAAAAATGTTACTTCCTGCGCCACGCATATAAAACACTCAAATATTGTAAACTTCGCAATATGATACTAAACCAGTATTCTACAGACGTATATTTTGAATTTCACTTAAGACCAGTGTTTTATACGAGTGGCGCATGAAATGAAATTTCGAGTTTAGAAAAACCTGAACATTTGGTTTGGTCGTTCCACTTTGCTACGCGACCAAATCAAATTTTCAGGCCTTTCTAAACTCGAAATTTTACTTGATGCTTAATCTGGGAGTTTTAAATTGAACTTTAAAATAAAAACAACGAATGTAAAACAATTTACAGAGTATCCGTATGTATACTTAAAATAAAAGTTCGCTGTATATTTAAATTAGTTACGTCATTAAATACATTTTTGTTTAAAAACATTTGTCTCTAAAGCCAAAATTTAAGCCACTTCTCTTAAAAGCAATTGTATTCTTTATCCATTGTAAAGACTCTTATATCAATTTCAGGCTTTTCTAAACTCTGAATATTAACTCTGTATTGTGGAGACTTCTACTTACTTAAATATGCTAATTTTACAATAAAACAATTTTTACGTTGTTGTATAACACTCGTTTATTGAATGTGACTGCAGTTTCGACAAATTTAGCATGTCATTATCAAACATAAAGTGCTAAATTGTCTATTGCTTAATATTTACTGCATGCACCAGGCGTATACAATATTGATTTAAAAGGCAGGTCAAAAACATGTTCATTATTTTTCTACGAGAATTTTGTGTTAAACTACTACCAACTACTATGTTTATTGTTTGTTTGCTTAGCCTGGAATTAAAAAAGGTTGCCCATTATCACTGATTTTTTTTTGATTCAGTTCTGGTTTTCGTTCCAATACAGGTTTAATCCGATATAAAATTATCGGTTCAGTTCAGATTCGAAGCCCTGCTTTTATTTAAATCTTCAGTAAGCATTATTTTTATTTTATAAAGGAAACTGATAAAATTGTGGATTATTACATTTTCTAAATGATTATTTTTTTCACTATTTTTGTTTATTGAAATGTAGTCGATGTTAATTGCTAAGAAAACATGTTTTTTATATTGGAACAATTTGTAGTGAGGAATACAATTTTGCTACTCCTATTCTGAAATGTCTTACCTAATGATTAGTAATTGTAACGCGATTTTTTATTATGTAGTCGTGACCGTAGAAACCAATTTAGTTTTACAGTTACGATATACTTATTTCAACTCTAGAACTGAATTGGTCTCTATTGCAACGTCCATGTAAAAAAAAAATCTTAACTGAGTGCGACCTAGAATCTGAATCTGACAAAACGTCAGAAATTTTAAATTTTATCCGCTCGGCTTGTGTTACAGAAACCGAATGGAGTCCCTGGAAGCAATGCTCAAATGTGCCGAATAAAAATGTTAAGTATAAATCGAAATTTAAACGTTTCCCGTTTAGAGTCGAGTGCTGCTATGTGATTCAGTGTGTGAAAACGGAGCAATACGAGGGGGAAACATCAGGCTACACATTAAGGAAAACTCGAAAGAATTCCTTGCAGAATTGTGCGCTTAAAAGTTTAAATGGCGAAAAGTAGTGCTAGTTCTAAAATAAACTAAACTGTTTTTTTTAAATATATGTTTACAGTCGTAGAAAAAGGTATAGTATACAATTCACATAGAATTACTATTTCCCACTCGTGTAAATTGCAACACTCGCCTGCGGCTCGTGCAGCCAGTTACATACTTATGCAAAATGGTATGATTACATAATCATTGTACAATATTAACATTGTGATTCGAAAGTTTACCATTCGGATCATTTGATTCTAATCATAATTTATCATTTATGCGTCAAGGATTCGTGAATCAAATCATTTATATGCGAGGATTCGGATTTGTGATTCCAATCCTTTTTTGAGGATTCTACCCAGCTCTGCTTTACTGATTATTGAAGTGGGTGCGTTTAACTTTAAAGAATATCCGTGAGTTTTAAGAGAATTCAAACGCGCAAATAAAACACTTTTTAACTATATTTCACTACTGTATTTACATACGTACGTGTAAATAAAGTAGTTAGTTAAGTGTGACTATAGTTTCAACTATCTAGTGATACTTCTCAAACATTAGTACATTTAAATTACAAATTAACTATTTCATTATCAAGATGTTCTACAAAGTTGTCATTTTCAAGTCATTTTTGAATTCAAATTATTTAGATGAACATTACAGGAAAACGAAATCACTAATTATTGAAATATTGATATATCTTTATTTAACATTTACCAAACACAAAGGATACGTAAATATATACCGGGGAATGTACACTTTCACCGTAACATATCGATTATTCCTATCATTTATTAACAAATTCAAAAATGTACGTTTTTCAAATTAAATGTATATTTCTTGTTTCTCTACAACTTCAATTTTAAATGTATTTCCATTATGTTAATAATTTTAACTGATTGAAGTCCCAATTTAATATTGATTATTCCCAATTTGATATTCATTAGTCTCAATTTAATGTAGAATAGGTATTATTCAAATAAAAAAATAGAATTACAAATGTATATTTAACAACTCAATGTTCCCTTTCGTAGAGATTTTTTTTTCTACATTTAATTTTACTAATTTTTTTTAATTAACAAACAAGAAAAAAAAGTACTCAAAGTAAATTTGAGTTTATTGTTCGAGATTATCTCAATAATTTCCGTGGAGGTAGGTAAAAATTCAAGTAACGAAATAAATGGATGAATCTTAGCGTAAACAAATTACACTTGGGGAATATTAATTTTTCAAACTTTACTAGAAATTGATAAAGCGTAAATCAAGTAACTAAATTTAAATGTACATTATTTAATTAGTTTTACTTCAAGCAAAATGTGTGCACATAATACGAGACATTTTTCTTTTAAGTATACATAACCCGATGCATAGGCTGTACAATTTCAAGCATGCGTTTTCTTTATAAAAGTTCAATTTTAAGTTGCTAGCGAGTGTTTCCATTCCATGCTTAAGCATGAAGTAACATGTCGAGTTTAGAAAAGCCTGACAATTTCTTTTGGTAGCATAGCGAAGCGAAGCGACCAATCCAAATTTTCAGGCTTTTCTAAACTCAAAATTTGACTTCATGCTCCACACGTATAAAACACTAAAAAACCCCGAAGTTTAAAATATTCCGCTTTAGCATACTGATGTAGAAGTATATTTTTAACTTCACAATAGTTCAGTGTTTTATACGCGTGGCGCATGAAGTTAAATTTCGAGTTTAGAAAAATTTTACTTTATGTAAAATTTTTCTAAACTGGAAATTTTTCCTTATGCGCGTATAAAACTCTGAACTATTGTGGAGTTTAGAATATACTTCTACAGTAGTATGCTAAAGCGGTATATTTTAAACTTCTTAGTTTTTCAGTGTTTTATACGTGTGGCGCCATGCGTAATAAACATTGATTTATTCTAAAGGTTCAAATCATACACACACAAATCAATTCTAATTACAATAACACAAGAACAAATGTATAGGTATATTTTACATTTTTATGTAAAAAGCACATAAACGCAAATCGTATTTGACATAAATTGACTTTTTTGACATAAATTGACTTTATTGGCGTAATTAGCATTAATTGTAATAATATTATTAGTGCTTTATTTGTCAATTTATTTTGATTTTCACATAACTCTTAATTAATCATTTTATAATAATATATGTACTAATTCTAGTAATAATAGTTTGCCATTTTTATTAAAAAGTATACATAACTTAAATAACTTGTTAGATACAAGAATGTTATATAGGGTTTTATATTTTATTAGACCCGATCAAAACATCCACAGGTTTTCTCTGAAAAATGCCCAAAAATTGAGGTACTAGAGAACGTTATTTAATTTTGTATTTATAAGACATTATTAAAATTATATAAACAAGTTACTCTCTACTTTGTCCAGCATAATGAACAGCAAAAATAATTTAGATGTTTTTAAGGATTAAGGATTGGTTGTCAGGAGGGCAGCCTTAGCCGCGCCCACTTAGGCCAAGTTTTAGGCCCATTGTAGTGCCTCCCTCCTGATGGTCAGACCCATTCCACACTACTGGCAATTGCCAATATTTGTGCGACGGACCAGTTCCATCCGGGTCCTTCACGGTAGGGCTAGGTTTCCCTTAACATACTATCCCTTAGTTTTGACAGGGCCGGACACTCGTAAAGTATGTGTCTTGCTGTCTCATCCTCTTCGTTGCATCCTCGGCATGTGGTATTGTTGGTGATCCCCATTTTTGCGAGGTGCTTTTGGAAACTGTAGTGTCCGGAGATGTAGCCGGTTATTGTACGTAAGTTTTGTTTGGAGAGTTCTAGGAACTTCTTTGTTTTTTGCGGTCAGATATTGGTAAGTATGCCTTGGTTTGGCCGCACGCTGTAAAGTATTTCCATCTGGAATTGTGTTTTTTAGCGGTGAACTCACGCATGTGTCTACTTAAGGACCGCGGGGATAGTCCTACTTTTGCATAGTTTGTTGCTTTGATGATGCTGCTTCGCGCGCAAGTTCGTCCGCGTTGTTGTTTCTCTCATTGTTGTTGTGGCCTTTTGTCCATGTTAATGTTATGCGGTTGAGTGTCGCTGCTGTGTTCAATGTCTCTACGCATTCATATATTAGTTCTAATGTTATTTTGAACTTATCTAGTGCTGTTAATGCAGCTTTGCTATCGGTGACGATAGTTATGTTTTGTTTTCTCAGTTGCTTTTCTGAGATTAGTTTGGCGCTCTCCGTGATTGCGTAGATTTCGGTCTGTGTTGCGGTGGCATGGTTCTCTATAGGAAGACATTTGCGGATGTTTAGGGCTTCCGAGTATACGCCCGCTCCACAGCCTGTTTTTGTTTTGCTTCCATCTGTGAACATCAGGTGGTCTTTCGTTTGTGTTTGCTCATTTGGGTTCACAGTGTATTTTTTGTTGAAGATGTATTGGGGGATCTTCTGGTCTAATTTGCCGTTCAGATGGGGCGGGCCCCATTTGAGAATGCTTCCCGTCTTTCTGCACTGTTTCTTGCCACTTCTTTGATATGTATATCAAACGGTGGGAGGCAGAGTATCGTTTTCAATGATGCGGTGGGTGTTGTTTTAAATGCACCAGTTATGCACGTACACGCTAGTCTTTGAATGTGGTTTAGTTTTGCTTTTGCTCCTGTTTGGTTTGTCCTAGGTCACTAAACTAGAGCTCCATACTCGAGTGCCGGTCTGATAATACCTGTGTATATCCAGAGTGCTATCTTCGATGATAGTCCCAAGGTATTGCCGATAGCTCACCTACATTGCCAGAAGGCTTTGCTTGCCTTATCAGTTTTGTATTCAAGGTGTTTGGACCAATTTAATTTGGAGTCAAGGTATACTCCTAGGTATTTGACTTATTTCGATAGCGTTAGTTGTTTGCTAAACAAGGTAGGTTGGATGTTTTAATAGGGTCTTTATTTTATGAGATATGCCAATTACCATTTTAATTTAACAACCACGGAGGGAAGTAACGGTCGTACTTGTTGGGAAAACACAAAACTTTGTAACGGGGTAATCGACCACTAATGATAGGCTAGTTGCTTAATCCAATTAATTTATTAATTTCCGAGCTTTCGGAGCTTTTTGGCACCTTCTTCAGGGATTTCACTACAATAAAATGATACAAAAAATAAAAACCGTAATTTTTTAACAGAACGGTGAGTTAATTATTGAAAAATTATTGAACTGAAAATGGCGTGAAATGATTAATATGGAGTGACTTTATATAACATTGTTTTAAGTGAAAATGAGATGATGAAATATGATTGAAAGTGACATGAAAGAATATAGATTAGTTAATTACATTTTTAATTCTATTGACCAGGGGCCAACACTCGGAATCTCAGGTTCCATCAGACTCAAGTGCAGGTCGGACTTTTTATTGCGTTGCTACGCATCTCCATTCACCAAACTGTGGAGAAACGTTCCTTTTTGCGTTTTCTTCGGGGCCAGCCCGCGAACATCATCACCGTCGCTTGTAACAATTAAAACCACCACATACACACCACACTCATCAACAAAACACGAAACTCCACAAAACAGATTAAAAACACAACCTGGTATTTGCAACAGGTGCGTGGTTAGAATGACAGTAAGGTGGCCGTCGCCGGCCAACTTCAGTTCGTGGGGATGCGCGAAGATGATCACGCGAGAGAGACCAGCCGTGAAACACGGCACACACAGCCGCGAAATTCAAAGCCCGTCTCACTCGCGAGAACACCCGCGAAATTTGAATTGATGAGTCCGGCGTGAGAAGGGAGAAAAGTGAACTGGCGTCCTCAACCCCTCACCCCGTCTCCCGACGAACCGCGCTCTCACTGCTTGGTTCCTCGGGCGACAGGGGAGAAGCACAAAACTCCAGACTCCGTGAATATGTGGTGAAAAGTTCGCCAGCTGAACCCGATTCAGTTTGTATTGTGACCATTCCACAGTTTAAAAATGGAGCAACAATCATATTTCACGCGTACAGCATAAGAAGAAGCAGCTTATATTTAGATGGCCTATAATTAGCGGTTACAATTAATGATGTTGGTTACAAAGTGAAAACACACAGCTTTGATTCATTTAACAATTGAAAATTTAGTATCCCGAGCGACTGAAATGCTTGGAGAGTTCACTCACACATACGGTGTGAATGAACCCTCCAAGACACAGCCGTCCTCAGTGGTGTTTATGCAACCCAATAAACATCTCCCCCAGCATCGTTACAGTAGAAAAAGGAAGAGATATAGGAAAGGTATATAATTGAATTAAAAACATCCGTCACAACATCCCCGATCACATGGTCAAATCCATTGTAAATGACAAGTAAGTTTTTATTACAATCTGAACCCTATTACAAACCTACCCCGCTCCGAAAAAATCAACCCACTAAGAAACCGAACACAAAAATCCGCACAAAAACACCACCTGTGGACCGGAGGCATGAAGCTCAACCAGTAAAGTCAAAAGATATTCTGGGTGCCTTTCTAATTTCACCCAGTTCGATTAAGTAAGCGTAAGTGCTACTTAAATTATCTGTATCTGATTTGAAATTCATGGCTCCGGTCCCTTCCTTCTTTATGTGGTACATTTCCAGGAAAAGTCTTTTCCTGTAGTTATCCATTTTGTCAAGGACTTTTACGTCGGTGAAGTTCGGCCTGTGATCTGTCTCATTTGTGTGAATGGCTAGTGCGCATGTATTTTTATTCAGCCTGCAATCACTTTTGTGTTTTGCCATTCTGGCTTTAAGCCATTGGCCCGTCTGGCCTATATATGACAGATCACATGCCGAGCAAGGGATCCTGTAGATTACTCCTGACATCATTGATACTGGGACCTTATCTTTTACCTTTGTGAAAATTCTACTTAATGGATTGGCTTTATATTTAGCTATCTTAACACTGTCATGCCTCAGGACACCAACAAGTTTATGTGTGAGTCCTTTAATGAAGGGCAATTTTGTGTATTGAATCCGGGGGGGCTGCTCAGGCATCTCATTATCGACTAAATTCGGATTTGGTACTGGGTCATCCGTTGGGTTTGGATTTGGTCTATTGAAGAAAATTTTATTAACAATCGGTTGAGGGTAACCATTGTTCAGGGCGATATCTCTTAAAATCATTAGGTTTTTATCCCTAAAGGATATGTGGCAGATCTTAAGGACCCGGTCTTTCAGCCCTAACAGTGCATTTATTTTCACATTGTTGGGTGCGCTAGAGTGAAAATTAATGTACCGCTCTGAATTCGTGGGTTTCCTATACCAATCTAGAAGTAGAACGTTCCCCTCACCTCTTATAACCCGAGTGTCCAAGAAGGGAATGGAACGTTCCACTTCTGATTCAGTTGTGAATTGAATGTGTGGATTGTGAATGTTGAAAATGGTTAAAGTTCAATTAGCTTGTTTTCAGGAATGCCCAGTAGCAAATCTTCGACATATTTCTTTACAAACGCTGGTTGGTATGGCAATTTATAGTCATGGATGACGTTCTCAACAGTGTCATCCCTAAATTGCCATACCAACCAGCGTTTGTAAAGAAATATGTCGACGATTTGCTACTGGGCATTCCTGAAAACAAGCTAAATGAAACTTTAACCATTTTCAACAGTCACAATCCACACATTCAATTCACAACTGAATCAGAAGTGGAACGTTCCATTCCCTTCTTGGACACTCGGGTTATAAGAGGTGAATGGAACGTTCTACTTCTAGATTGGTATAGGAAACCCACGAATTCAGGGCGGTACATTAATTTTCACTCTAGCGCACCCAACAATGTGAAAATAAATGCACTGTTAGGGCTAAAAGACCGGGTCCTTAAGATCTGCCACATATCCTTTAGGGATAAAAACCTAAAGATTTTAAGAGATATCGCCCTGAACAATGGTTACCCTCAACCGATTGTTAATAAAATTTTCTTCAATAGACCAAATCCAAACCCAACGGATGACCCAGTACCAAATCCGAATTTAGTCGATAATGAGATGCCTGAGCAGCCCCCCCGGATTCAATACACAAAATTGCCCTTCATTGAAGGACTCACACATAAACTTGTTGGTGTCCTGAGGCATGACAGTGTTAAGATAGCTAAATATAAAGCCAATCCATTAAGTAGAATTTTCACAAAGGTAAAAGATAAGGTCCCAGTATCAATGATGTCAGGAGTAATCTACAGGATCCCTTGCTCGGCATGTGATCTGTCATATATAGGCCAGACGGGCCTATGGCTTAAAGCCAGAATGGCAAAACACAAAAGTGATTGCAGGCTGAATAAAAATACATGCGCACTAGCCATTCACACAAATGAGACAGATCACAGGCCGAACTTCACTGACGTAAAAGTCCTTGACACAATGGATAACTACAGGAAAAGACTTTTCCTGGAAATGTACCACATAAAAAAGGAAGGGACCGGAGCCATGAATTTCAAATCAGATACAGATAATTTAAGTAGCACTTACGCTTACTTAATCGAACTGGGTGGAATTAGAAAGGCACCCAGGATATCTTTTGACTTTACTGGTTGAGCTTCATGCCTCCGGTCCACAGGTGGTGTTTTTGTGCGGATTTTTGTGTTCGGTTTCTTAGTGGGTTGATTTTTTCGGAGCGGGGTAGGTTTGTAATAGGGTTCGGATTGTAATAAAAACTTACTTGTCATTTACAATGGATTTGACCATGTGATCGGGGATGTTGTGA
The DNA here is from genome assembly GCA_932526585.2 of Philonthus cognatus. Taxonomy (NCBI): domain Eukaryota; kingdom Metazoa; phylum Arthropoda; class Insecta; order Coleoptera; family Staphylinidae; genus Philonthus; species Philonthus cognatus. Next base: position 103,324,466 of record OW052241.1, read on the forward strand.
CGGATGTTTTTAATTCAATTATATACCTTTCCTATATCTCTTCTTTTTTCTACTGTAACGATGCTGGGGGAGATGTTTATTGGGTTGCATAAACACCACTGAGGACGGCTGTGTCTTGGAGGGTTCATTCACACCGTATGTGTGAGTGAACTCTCCAAGCATTTCAGTCGCTCGGGATACTAAATTTTCAATTGTTAAATGAATCAAAGCTGTGTGTTTTCACTTTGTAACCAACATCATTAATTGTAACCGCTAATTATAGGCCATCTAAATATAAGCTGCTTCTTCTTATGCTGTACGCGTGAAATATGATTGTTGCTCCATTTTTAAACTGTGGAATGGTCACAATACAAACTGAATCGGGTTCAGCTGGCGAACTTTTCACCACATATTCACGGAGTCTGGAGTTTTGTGCTTCTCCCCTGTCGCCCGAGGAACCAAGCAGTGAGAGCGCGGTTCGTCGGGAGACGGGGTGAGGGGTTGAGGACGCCAGTTCACTTTTCTCCCTTCTCACGCCGGACTCATCAATTCAAATTTCGCGGGTGTTCTCGCGAGTGAGACGGGCTTTGAATTTCGCGGCTGTGTGTGCCGTGTTTCACGGCTGGTCTCTCTCGCGTGATCATCTTCGCGCATCCCCACGAACTGAAGTTGGTCGGCGACGGCCACCTTACTGTCATTCTAACCACGCACCTGTTGCAAATACCAGGTTGTGTTTTTAATCTGTTTTGTGGAGTTTCGTGTTTTGTTGATGAGTGTGGCGTGTATGTGGTGGTTTTAATTGTTACAAGCGACGGTGATGATGTTCGCGGGCTGGCCCCGAAGAAAACGCAAAAAGGAACGTTTCTCCACAGTTTGGTGAATGGAGATGCGTAACAACGCAATAAAAAGTCCGACCTGCACTTGAGTCTGATGGAACCTGAGATTCCGAGTGTTGGCCCCTGGTCAATAGAATTAAAAATGTAATTAACTAATCTATATTTTTTCATGTCACTTTCAATCATATTTCATCATCTCATTTTCACTTAAAACAATGTTATATAAAGTCACTCCATATTAATCATTTCACGCCATTTTCAGTTCAATAATTTTTCAATAATTAACTCACCGTTCTGTTAAAAAATTACGGTTTTTATTTTTTGTATCATTTTATTGTAGTGAAATCCCTGAAGAAGGAGCCAAAAAGCTCCGAAAGCTCGGAAATTAATAAATTAATTGGATTAAGCAACTAGCCTATCATTAGTGGTCGATTACCCCATTTTAATTTAATGCATACCACATGATTTCACTCAAACTTCTAGCACTTAAAAAAAATAACTTTGGTGTCGTATCTTGAAAGTAAGATGCTCTGTGAAAATCTGTAAATTCTGATGTTTTTCATATTTCATTTGGTGTACATTTAAAATTTGGGCTCGATATTTTTGTAACTAACAAAGTTATAGCACGAAGATAATTTTGTCAATTTTCACCTTTTTCGCCATATCTCGAAAACAAATGACCCTCGTTGAAATTTACTAAGGTAGTTTTATTTTGACAAGAATAATTTAAATTCAAAACTATTTGAATTCGAGAAAATAAGCTTACGCTTCTTATAGTTTTCACACTTTATACATAATGTATAAAATTACGGAATATTAGTGTAAAATGCAAACAATACTTCTTAATTAATAAAACAACTTAAGACAACAACTACTCATTTAGACAACTACTTCCTGTGCAAATACAAATACTTGCTAATGTCATACCTGCTAATGACATCCCTTCCCTTTTAAATATCTTTAAAAAAAGTCACAAGCAAAGCTATACTGAAGAGAAATAAATCTCGAAACGCGTCTATAGATGGCCCAAGGCATTATTTTTAATCCAAGTCCTTTCATTTCTAATTTCTTGTAATCCTTTAATTTCTCATTTTTATTGGTTAGTTGGTTTAAAGAGAAGTTGACCTAAATGTTACAAATACTTTAATAGAGCGTTGTAACAAATCAATGAGACTTTAAATATTTCATTGTATAATTCAATATCCGGAGGTGTATTTGCATGGGAAGTAGTTGTTTTAATGGGTATTTATTGTCTAAAGTTGATTTATTAATTAAGACGTATTGTTTGTATTTCATACGAATATTTTGTAATTTTAAATATTAGTTTTATTTTGTATTCAAAATGGAATATTTTTAACTATAAGTATATTTCGAATTTAAAGCTATCCTAAATTCGAAAAAGAAAAACAAAATGTTTACGCTTTTAGTTTGCTGATCATTTAATATCAAAGATAAAATTATAAAAATATTTGTATAAATCGCAAACAGTAGGTCTCAATCAATGAGACTACTAAGACAATAAATAGTCATTGAAACAACTACTATTATATGAGACCTTCTGTTTGCGGTTTATATGAATTTTCTCGTAATTTTATATTTCATATGGAAACTTTAGGACCTGCTCATTTTGTTCACATCGACTCGATAAAGCCATACAATCAAACACTAAAATGTAAAATTAATTGTACCAACCATTTACAATTGAGTCTAACATTTCTAGAACTAATAATATATAAAATTACGAAAATGTATTTTCTTGTAAAATGCAGACAATGTGTCTTAATTAATAAGACAACTTATTTAAAGTGTGCAAACTATAAGAAGCGTAAGCTTATTTTCTCGAATTCAAATATTTTTGAATCCGAATTATTGTTGTTTCTAGAACTAATTTTTCGTGTTCTAATAATTCAATAAATAAATGTACTCGTATTTATAAATGATATAATTATATTAGGTACGTGATTTATTTGAATCAATTACTTCAAAAACTTCTTAATTGCCATTAGTTGAGAATGATAAGACAATGTTAAAGACTTAAAAATATTTGTAATACTTTCTTTAAACTTTCATTAAAAAGACAGCAAGTCGCTATTTGCCAAAATTGCGTTTTCTTTAAATGTCAAACAATATAGGCCAGATTTTAGAGTGTTAAAATTATGTTATTATTGTAATTTTTGTTGTCAAAATATACGAGTATATTATTTTTTGAATTAAAACACGCATAGAAAATTCAAACATTTTATTCTCTGTTTTGTCGATGTAAACGAAACGAGTAAGTCGTGAAACTTTTGTCTAATTTGTCTAACCGTCTTCGAATTTTCGAAACTTTACGAAATCTCAATGGCGAGCACGATAAAACAAACAATTGGTATATCGGGATAGAGCTGGTCACTACTCAAGTACAAGTACTCAAAATTTGTACTCTGAGTGCTTTTCGTGTACTTGGTGCTCAGTCCACGGGTACTTTATTTTTAAAGTACTTGTACTTGACGCTTTTTTAGTTCACTAAAAGCACTTAAGTACATTTGTATGCACCTACTTAAGTTTATTTTCCGATACATTTTTACGTTTAACGTGAAAATGTTATTATAAATAGTCAAATTATATCAACATTTGAATAGAAATAGTAAGATTTAAATGAAAATATTTAAATTATATCATAATTTAAATAGTAATAATCAAATTATATAAAATCTCGACTTTTTATAGTCAAAATATATGAACATTTAAATTATAGTTAATTAATAACAACATTTTAACAGAAATGGTCAACTCTTATCAACATTTTAAATAGATATAGTCAATTTATAATAACATTTGAATAGAAATAGTCAAATTATATCAACATATGAATAGATGTAGTCAAATTATATCAAAGTCAATTTCTATCAATATTTAAATGAAAATTATCAATTTACTTGAAAATGATAATGAAAATAGTTTAGTAATATCAAAGTTTGAATGTAAATAGTTAAACTATAGGAATAGATGAATAAAAATAGTCAGATATAGTTAATTTAAATCAAAATTTGAATATAATTTGTCATATTATATTAAAACTTTATTTAAAATAGTCCAACTATATCAATATTTAAACAGTCAATTTTTATCAAAATTTTAATAAATTTAGTCATATAATATCAAAATTTGAATAGAAATAGTCAAACCATATCGATATTTGAATAGATATAGTCAATTTATATTAACATTTCAATAGAAATAGTCAAATTATATCAACATTTTAAAATAATGTTCTCATCAAATCTTCTAATTTAGTTCAAATTTTTTAAATTATCAAATAAATTTTAAATAATATCTTAAATATTATTTGTTATATGTATTGGACAAAGAAAAATAAGTTAATTTTTAAATTTTGCTAAGGATTTGAAATTAATTTTAGATGTAAAACATTTTAATTAAGTTGTATATTAAACTCTTGTAACAAAACAGATTATTTTTATATCATACAATATTACATATTGATGTATAAGCTGATAATTTTGATATTTTCGTTTTCTGTATTATAAATATAAACAATAACAGTTAATTTATGATGATGATTTTAAATAATTTTAAACTTAGATAATTCCTTAAATAATTTTTGTTTTTATGGGAAAAAACATATTTTCATACAATATGCTTTGATTTCATAACATTGACATTTACCAGAATATTAATATTTTTGTGAATTCAATAATAAAATATGGTTATTTATAAATGAAATATTCTTTGAATGAATTAATGAAAGTCTACAAAAAATATCAACATTTTATTTTGCGTATGTGTGTTTATTAATGTCCAAATATTTTAGTTTTCTATATTAGATCATCATAAAAATCAAACAATTGTATAATGAGTGTTTTCCACTCCCGGATTAGACATGAAGTAATATTTCGAGTTTAGAAAAGCCTGAGCGTTTGGATTTGGACGCGTAAAAAATAATTTCAAGTGAAGTTTAAAATATATAAACACATTTTTGAAATATAGTTTTTCATATTCTAATTTATTGTACTTTGTACTCATAAATGTACTTAAGTACTCGTGATTACGTACGTGTACTTAGTATTCGAGTACAATTTGCGTGAAGAACTTGTACTCAATGGTCGAGTACATATTACTTGAACTCGGAACAGATCTGTATCGGGATATGTATACTTTATAAAATATGAACAAATTTATTTCACACGTTATTCTATTATTACAGTTACATGAGACTGCTAACTAAAATACAATATTGCCTATTTTCACCCTGTTATCTGTTTATTTTCTGAAGGTGTATGTTTTGTCTTAAGTTTAAGTGATAATTTAATAAAGCACCTTAATAGTTAAAAAAAAACGTTTTTGTTATAAATTTGAAGGGTGTAAACAGTTTGTGCCTCCATATGCTACCCTTATCACTCACAACTTTCCGACAAGCTCGAAATTAGCTGAATCCCTCTCTCTCCCTCAATTTATGTTCCATTCATTATAAAGACCCACCCTTTACCCTCCATACAATTAATTTAACAAATACATTCACGTTCGTGAAAATTACTGTTTAGTTCTCATCAATATTAATTTTAACAAAGGAAATACATATTAAACAGTATCTTAATTATTAATAGATGTTAACACATAGTTAAGCTTAAGCAAATTGTAAAATCTTTTAATTATCAATAAATCTTGACTCTAATATGTACACGTGTATAATACGCATGTTTGATTTAGAGCGAAATTTTCGAAAATAAAATTGATATGTCTGTCATAGTAGATTCCCCTGTGTTACTTGTGATCATTCGCTTTCTGCTACCTTATTTTCAACAAATGTTTCTTATTCCCGTTAAACTTTGTTTGTAAGCCTCACTTTAGTTTTCAGTTTTCCACAAAATATTATTCATAACAAGTTGAAACTAACGTCAAACTAATAGCAATAGCTCACTTATTAAAAGTAATTAATTCGGAAAATTCACAAAATTCACAATTTTACAAAAATAACTAACATAGCCATGGCATAAGATGAATACGTATTTCATGCTAATTTTTTGATTATATACCACTTCCGTTTTTCGCATTTTAACCAAAAGTTGATGGGATACTACTGATGTAATAAAATGCGCAAGTTTATAGTGTCATCTTAATAGCTCAATCGCCTTAGACTTTATCGTGGCAACAAAATTATAGAAGGACAGAATTACAGACATTTTTTAAAAATGGTCTTAATCAACTCGGGGGAACCCAAATTAATATATTAACCCTTTTAGCCCTAGAATTTTTCTGGTGCCAAAAAAATGTTTTGTACACTGCATATTATTTATTATTATCTCAGATATACAAAGAGTTTTTCTCTCAAGTATACATATCTCAATATACTGTATACGCTGTATATCTTCAGATATTCGTTGTTTTTACAAATATTTCAAACTGAACTTTCAACGAGTGTTTTTCACTCCCAAATTCAGCACAAGGTAAAATTTCAAGTTTAGAAAAGCCTGAAAATTTATTTGGATCGCGTAGCGAAGCATGATGTGATATTCAGAATATACGTTTTTAGCATACTGCTTTAGTAGATTATTCTGAACTACACCTAAAATCAGTGTTTTATACGCGTGGCGCATGAAGTAAATTTTCGAGTTTAGAAAAGCCTGAAAATTTGGTTTAGTAGCGTAAGGCTACGCGCTATGCGACTAAATTAATTTTTTAGGCTTCTCTAAACTCAAAATGTTACTTCATGCTTAATCTGGGAATGAAAAACACTCGTTTAAGACTTCAAATTAAACCATTTTATAAAACAAACGATTATCGGAAAAGTTACAGTACATGCATACATGTATGTATATTTAAAAGAAAAAATCCCAGTATGTTCACCAAATTTTAGTGGTGACAAATGCGACCATCAAGGCCAAAAGGGTTATATATTTGTAGATTCTCATTGTAATTTTTTCCATTTTTATAGAAACAATGAACTTACTATCAATTTTCCTTTTGATTTCCTATTTATTATATGTCTTACTTTAAATGACCAATTGTTTCTATGTTTCCAGTAATATTACTGAGAAGATTACCCTGTTTAAATTACCAGTAATTTGACATAACTAAGTATGATAATCTTAACAAAGTGCAAAACGCTACAATCCCGGCACATTCACCAATATTTTTACGACAAATAATTTTACATGAACTATTTTGAATTAATGACATTAGATCATTTGTTTAATACAGGCAATATGTACAGTAGTGATTACCTGAACACAACGTGTATATATTGAACTTAAATTAAAAACAATATTCTACTTGAAAGAGCTGGGCAGGATTAGAATCCTTCTAAAGGATTCAAAAAAGGCATTCAAATACTTCAATTCAACTTGATTCGTGATCCTGATTCGTTATATTTTTTAGGAGGATTTGTATTAGAATCCACATGTGGGTGATTCGAATCCTTATAAAAGGATTCGAATATTTATAAAAGGATTCGAATACTTACAAATGAATTTGAATCGTCAAAAATAATTCGAATTAATTGTGAGGATTAATATGAAAATTTTCTTTTCTGTGTTTTTAAATTTCTCGTCAAATCACTGTTTTAATCGCGTGGCGCATGAAATAAAATTTCGAGTTAAGAAAAGCCCAGAAAATGTTCACGGGCTTTTCTAAACTCAAAATATTACCTCATGCTTAGTCTGGGATTAGAAACGCTCGTTCGAAACTTTATATTAAATGCTTTGAGAACAACATTAAATGACTGAAAATGTTTTTAATGATAATAATCTAGTTTACAAAATTTTGTTTTATATTATTTGAAGTAAAACTGATTCAAGATCTTTCTCCCTGGTCTTTTAATATAACTTTCTTCTGTGGGAAACCCCCATTTTGGTAAACTTTTTTCATTGTTTCTGTCAATATTTAAGTTAATTTTATAAATTTTTACGTGTTTTGTAATTTGCCTGCTGATTTTGACAAATTTAATAATATCATATAGCGTATTTGTTAATGTTTTGGTCAATTTGAATTTAATACCATGACTTTTCTCTGACTTTCCCGGTTTGAATGATATTTAGTGAATTTTTTATTTACGTAATTTTTAGGCATTCGTCGATTTTATAATAGAGTTCAATTTGAAGTTTTGAACGGGTGTTTCCACTCCCAGGCTAAGCATGAAGTAAAAGTTAGAGTTTAAAAAAGCCCCGTGAAAATTTGTCGAGGGTCGCGCAGCGACCCGAGACAAATTTTCGGGCTGTTCTAAACTAGTAATTTTACCTTATGCGCCACGCGTACAAAACACTGATTTGAAGTGAAGTTCAAAAACACACAAATACATCTTTAATCAGAGTAACAGCGAATCAGATATTTGTTATCAACGATGTTCAGTGTTAATAATAAATAATTAGGTTTTGAATATTTTTGTTAAAGCAACTGTTAACGATATATATATATATATATATGGTAAAACGTAGATTTTTTTCACAATGGAAGTTAAAGAAAACAAACGTTTACCCTTTCTGGACACTCTTATTATTCGAAATCCTAGTGGAAACTTAAATTACACCGTATACCGAAAACCTACACACACAAACAGGTACTTGAATGCGAAGTCACATCACCATCCAGCTCAAATAGCGTCTGTGGCAAAATCGCTTCTACTAAGAGCACGTACCCTATCGGACGAACACCACTTAAATATTGAAATATCCAATGTTAAAAAGGCATTAATGCAAAATGGGTTTTCCAAAAAAACAATCAATAAATTAAACAGAAACAAAAGTCCAAAAACAAGAAGTGAAAGTCCGTGTAGCAACGTCACCCTTCCCTACATTAAAGGAACAACTGATAAAATCGGAAAAGTCCTCTCCAAATACAATATTAGAACTTGTTTCAATATACACACAAAAATTCAAAATTTACTCCGAACTCCAAAAGAAATTATCCCACTTGAAGCTCAAGGCGTATATGAAATTCCATGTGGTATGTGTGAGAAGAGCTATGTGGGACAAACAAACCGGAAAATTAGTACTCGTCGAGATGAACACATTTTAGCAGTAAGAAAGTCTGATCCACAATCTTCTTTATATCAACACGTAAATATTTCTAAACATACAATAAATTTCGAAAAAACGAGAATTTTAAAAAAGACAGACTACTTCCACGCGAGGATTATTAGAGAAGCGATAGAAATTGAAAAGAGGCCGAACAGTCTAAATCAAAGAGATGATGCTAAAAGACTACCACCAATTTGGAAAACTTGTATAAATTCTGGTCAAAATATATTATCTCCGAACAACAACCAAGAAATTCAAAACCCAACCCCTTACGAAAATAATATTGAAATTGTCACTACTACATCATTAGAAGAACAAAACAGAAGAGTAACACGAAGCCAAACAAGAAATTCACGCATCAAGTAGTACGTAAAAGTCAAACAAGTGGTTGCTAGAGCAATGGAATTTTGATAGTTATTCCTGACGATGATGACTTAATGGTTGCAATAAATTATAAAATCAAATTTATTCTTAAAGGATTTGCATTCGTGATTTGAAAAAACAGGATTCGAATCTTTGATTCGAATCATATTTATCTCTTACGAATCCTTTATTCGAATATTAGTGATTAGAATCATATTAGGTGATTCGGATTCGTGATTGAAATCCGTTATACAAGAATTCGTCCCAGCTCTGGTACTTTAATTGTTTTACGAAGAGCAAAATGAGAAATATTTCAGCATAAAAACACTTTCCTACTTACAAACTTTAACTTACAAAGACTACAAAATTTTATTGAGTGTAAATAACTTAATGAATTTACTACAAACCTAAAACATGAATTACATAATTTAATTAAGTCTTAACATTTCACCCTCTCCCTTTTTTTTTATCTTGTCGAAGCAATATCCTAACACTGATCCGTGAACGACGTGGAAGAATTTAATTCACCGCACGTGTCCGGAGGCCAAATTGGACATTCTGCACATTTCTCGGCGGTACAATTTAGGACACATTTAATAAAAGAAAAAAAAAATATATATATAGAAGATAAAGAAGCGAGATGGAAAGTTTGCCAAATATATTAGTTTGTTTCAGAGAGAAAGAGCGCTTTTTCTCGTTCGATCGATGCGGAAATGAGCCAATTGGGAATTTCTGTGGACTTCAATTTAATTCCTGATACAGGCAGAAGGGTGTATTGATGTTGTGTCAATACACAATGCAGTGTTTGAGTTATTTACAAGCGTATACGAGATTCAACAGATTTTGTTGTGATAAAAATATTAATCTTGAAAAATAGTTCGTCGAAATAAGCAGTATTGTCTCATGTCGCAAGCTATTACTCAAGTTCAATATCTCGGAAAATAAGGGATGAATTTGTGGAATGAACATATATTTGCAAAATAAAATTGGATAATTGTATAATGGATAAATAATCCCAATTAATTTGTATACCGATGCATATAGGGCAGTAAGGCGCTACCGCAGCCAGATATCAGTAATATTATAGAATAGGTAATATTAAATTATATATGGGTCAGTCCATTTGAAATCACTCAAATAGAATAAAAATTGAGCAACAATTTTTATTCTATTTTTTATTTTCCTAATTGTTTTACCAGTTACTGCCCAATACTATATGAGTTTAAAACTATAGTAAGAACAATTTTTAAGCTCATACTTTTTTGGCGGACATTTTAAGTTTGCGTCGTAATCGTTCTTCTACTGGAAGCAAGTTTTCCTACGACCGCTACCGAAAACAGACATTTTGTCGCTATACCTGTGCATTGAAAGGTGACACTTGTATGTTTGTATTTTGACAAATTACCTTTCAAAACTAGTTTTGAAAATAGAGACGTTTGACGACGTGAGTGTCAAAATTATTAAAATTAAATGAGTAGTGACGCAGAACAATAAACGCCGCAGAGTGAAACCGTAACCCCGAAAATGGCCAAAATATAATAGAGGTATCAAAATTAACATCTATCTTAGACACAATTATATTTTATAATCACTTCTGCACACTTCAGATTAGATGCATAGGCAAGATTTATCGTCAACTTAGGAAGTTATTATACTTTGAAGAAGAATAAGTTCGTGGTCTATATGTGAACTTATTATTATATTTTATGGTAAGTGTCTGTTTTGATTTGATATTGTGAGTTTATTAAGTAATTAAACTTTTCTATAAAACTATAATTATTACAAGAAATTTAACGTTTTTTTTAATATTTCATTTTTGTATTAGAAAAAACTGTTATAAGTATTAATTTAAGTCATTAGAACACCTGCTGTATGTCATAAACTTTGTAAATTATTTAACTTTATTTATTAGTATTTTTGTCCAATTTTCAGTGCAACTGTTATACTGTGCGCCGCCGCTGTTTGGTTGTAGAAATAGCAGAGTGTTAAACACGTTTTGAAAGCTGCATTGCATGCTCATACCTTGCATTTACTCGCCCCGCGAGCTCGTAAATCCAATTTGGTATTCGCATGCAATACGAAACTTTCAAAACTTGTCAAAGAATCTACTATTTACGTACATGTATCCAACTCTATCAATTATCAGAATAATGCTCTAGATTTTTTGTCCTTACATAAGATTACCTAAGTAGCAGAGCTGGGCAAGATTCGAATCATTCAGAGTTCGAATCCTGGGTTCGAATCCTTTTAGAGGATTCAAAAGAGGCATTCGAATACTTTTTTTTAACAAGAAATTCTTTATTTACTATAATATAAAATACATTTACATATACAATTTAATATTAAGGTAAATTCTTGTGCTGATTTTCTTCCCTTCGTCCCCACCTCGGGATTTGTGGGCTTTGGCTCCCATATCGGGCTAACGGTATTGAGGGATTATGTTTCTCCATCTGTGCTACCTACTTATTCTTGTTTTTATTTAATTCATTTTGTTATTTACTATAAGATTTTTTATTTTCAGTTTGTAAGCTGTATAATTCAGTTTTTATTTAAGTTAAACTGGATTCGTGATCCAGATTCGTTACATTTTTTAAGAGTATTCGTATTAAAATCCAAAGGCGGGTGAATTAAACCTTATAAAAGGATTCGAATATTTATAAAATGATTCGAATACTTTTTTTTAACAAGAAATTCTTTATTTACTATAATATAAAATACATTTACATATACAATTTAATATTAAGGTAAATTCTTGTGCTGATTTTCTTCCCTTCGTCCCCACCTCGGGATTTGTGGGCTTTGGCTCCCATATCGGGCTAACGGTATTGAGGGATTATGTTTCTTCATCTGTGCTACCTACTTATTCTTGTTTTTATTTAATTCATTTTGTTATTTACTTTAAGATTTTTTATTTTCAGTTTGTAAGCTGTATAATTCAGTTTTCATTTATGTATTCTTCAAGTTTGTTGAATTTGTGTATTGTTTAAGTTGTTAACGATATCGTATTTTTCTTTGTTGTTAATTTTTCCGGTCTAATGTCTGATTTTCTTCTGGTTTGGTAGTGATGGATGTGTTTGTTAATTGTTATTTAAATATTCGAATTTATTAGTTTGCTTTTTATTTTATGTATTAGTAATAAGTTGCTGAGTTTGATCATGTTGTGTATATTTAGTTCTTGGGTTTGCGTAATTATTTGTTCGGTGTGTTGTTTTGTGGAAATGATGTATTATTTTTAGTATTCTATTTTGTTAATTTGCAGTTTTTTTATGCTTTTTTGTGTTGTGTCTCCCCAAATATTGTTCAAGCAAATGTTTTTTAATATGAATAGTGCGTTATATATTTGTTTCCTATTATTTTCTGGATTATATTTCCTGAATTTTGTTAGAGCGCCTATTGTTTTTGCGTTCTTATTTATTATCTTATTTATGTGTTTATTTCATTTCAGGTTATCTTGTATTGTTAATCCAAGATAATTGACTTTATTTATTGGTTTGATTGTTGTTTTTTATTTTATTTTTATGTTTAATTTTACTTTTTGATTGTTATTAAATATCATATATTCTGTCTTTGTCTCGTTTATAGGTAGTAGGTTGTTAAAGTACCATTTCTCTAATTTTTGTATGTCTTGATTTATATTTATTTGATATCCTCGTATGTGTTTTCTGTGTAAACTATGCAGGTGTCATCTGCATAGATGAAAGGGTGTCCTTTTGAATCCAATTCGAAAAAGTATACCAACGACTTGTGTGTTATATACAGTATTGGGGGTAGATTACCGCCTTGTGGTATACCATATTCGGCTTCTGTTGGTTTACTCTCTGTTTTGTTTATTTGTGTTGTCTGTGGCCTATTTGATAAGTATGTTGTTATAAGATTCAGTACTTTGTTCCCTATTCCTAAAGCGTTTAGTTTTTCTGCGATTTTTTCTTTTGATATTGTGTCGAACGCCTTTTTCAAATCAATGAATAATGCTACTAAAATCCGTTTCTTTTCTAAGTTGGTTTTTAAGAAGTAAATTAGATCGTTTGCAGCAGATGTTGTTCCGCAGTTTTTTTGGAATGTATATTTGTTTTTGTGAATCATGTTGAATTTAGTTAGGTGGTCGTTGAGTTGGATTTGTATAACCTTTTCTAATAGTTTGTTTATGGTTGATAGTATCGCTATTGGTCTGTAATTACCTGCATCTGTTTTATCTCCTTTCTTATGTACTGGCTTAATTATAGTTTTCTTAAGGTATTTTGGGTATTTACCTTGGTCTATTACGATGTTGATTAGTTTAGTTGGTATTAGTGTTAGTATATTTGTATTTTCCTTCATGATTTTATTTGTAATTTTGTCAAATCTGGGGGCTTTGTTACCCTTTAGTTGTGTTATTATTTTATCTATTTACTGGTGTGTTGTTTGTTTTAATTGCAATTGCTCGAAATGTCGTCTGGTAATTGTCGTTTTCGGTTTTTGCTTTATTTGTTTTTCGGAGAGATGTTTTCCCACGTTTGCGAAGTAATTATTTATTTCATTCGCTATCTATTCGCTGCTGTTCGTTAGTGTGTCGTCTATTTTGCGTATAAATAATAAATAAATAAATAAATACGTTTATTGTCCAACAAAATAAACCAATTTAGGACATATAAATTAACAAAATTAATATGCTATTATATGGAAAACTAACAAAAATCAATATAATATAATATGAAAATTAAACAGTATGACATTTAATAAAAATAAATCGATTAACCTCAATGATAATTGGATATTACACAAATTATCCGCAATTAAAGGAATAATTATAAAATTAATTCAAAAATCTATTCAAAACAATGACTTAAACCCTTTCCGCGCACAGACAAATTTATAAAATGAATAAGATATAATTTGTAAAATTTACAAAAATTAAATATTATGTAAATAAGCAATGCAATACAAACGAATAATCAATCATATAATTTTCAATAGCAATATTAGACAATTAAATATACAGTAAATTATATAAATATATCCTGAAACAGGTTATTAGCATTGCGGCTCATATGATTAATGGGCGCTCTCAGCAAAATATTGATACATGCAATGGGTAAAGAAAAAGTCATTATTTGTCGCGATGTTAGTCGAGGGACATGAAATTGGACCATGCTTAGCAGTTCGGACGAGTTCACTTCATTGCAAATATTTTTTTTTCAAAAATGATGCGCCGCATATATCTCTCCGTTTAGACAAATCTGTCTGTCTGTCAGGATATATGCCACTAATTTTGTAGGTAAGGTATTTAAGAAAGCGCTTCTGGACTCTTTCAATTACTAATGAATCTGACACATAGTACGGGTACCATATTACCGAAGCGTACTCTAGTCTGCTGCGTACAATAGCATAATATAATTTTTTTTAATAAGTTGGTATCATGAAAATAACGTGATGTCCGCATCAAAAACCCTAACAACTTATAAGCTGATTTACCAATCTCATGAATGTGATTGGAAAATGTGAGTTTATAGTCAAATAAGACACCGAGATCTTTAATATTATTTTCACGTCGTATAATTGTATCGCCAATTTTGTAATTAAAAGAAATGTTGTGATGTTTAGGAGTATATGATATTACTGCACTCTTGTTTATATTTAGAGTTAGTTGGTTCCCAATACACCAATCAGTTATACGAGTTAAGTCTCTTTGCAGCAAAGCACACTCCAGTTCTGTGGTAACCGCACCATAAATCTTTAAATCATCTGCATAAGCTAATACCCTACAGGACAAGGAGAAAATTAAATCATCTATATAGATATTGAATAATAAGGGACCCAAATTAGAGCCTTGCGGCACCCCAGACGAAGAAATGAAATAATTTTATTTAAACCCATTATAAGAAACGTAATTATTACGACAATCTAAGTACGATGCTAAGAAGTTAACTAGGCTTAAAGAAAGGCCAAATGAGCAAAGTTTATTTATTAGAATTTCATGATTTATGGTGTCAAACGCTCGAGAAAAGTCCGTGTACAATACATTCACTTGCCCGCGTTTGTTAAGAGATTCGCAGATATGCTGAGTAATGACAGCCAAATTTGTCGTTGTAGATCTACCAGAGCAGAATCCATGTCGTGTGGGGATAGGTAATTAATAATATGATTATAAATAAACTGATAAATAATTTGTTCAAAGATTTTAGAAAAGTTAGATAGAATTGAAATTGGTCTGTAGTTCTGAATATCTGATTTGTCACCGCGTTTAAATATTGGACAGATTACAGCTGTTTTCCATCTACTTTTGAAAACCATACTTTTTAGAGATATACCTGCGAATTTCGTAGTTTGTTAATGCTACCTATGACATCACTTTCTTGAATAGACGGCATTATAAGAGTTTCACGGTTGTTGAGTGAATTGTCAGTTATATTAAAGTGCGTTTTGGTAGTGTAAACACTTGAAAAAATATCGGCGAACGCATTAACGATTTCTTGCGGTGAAGAGTAGGTCGAGTTTTCGCTGTGAAGTTCTACCGGAATTCTTGATACACCATTCTTTAAGTTAATAAACTTCCATACGTCTTTGGGATTTGTTTTGAGGTTAGATTCAATCAGTTTGATATAGTTGTCATGAGCATTCGAGATTTGTGTTTTAGTGAGCTTTCGCAGTCTGGAAAACTCACTGTAGAAGAATAGAGAATTTGAAGATTTCCACTTGTTATGAAAATATTGTTTTATTACGTTTGATTTCTATAGTAAACCATGGCGGAAACGATTTATTTGATTTATTTGAATTTTTAATTATAGGGACAGATGTGTTGAATGTATCAGACAATTTGTCGTAAAACGCATTACATAGTTCATTTACATCTGTGAACCTATCCACAAACGACCAATCTATAATATTCATATCATCGTATAACTTCAAAAAGTTACATTTTTTGAAGTTGTACCTTACATTGGTGTTAGATGGAAACATAGCCTGTTTGCCGCATATATCTAAACTTAATGTAATCCGTAAAGGTGGGTGATAGTTGTCCTCTTGTACCAGAGGCAACTCATTTCTCGTAATACTTACAACACTATTAAAGTTACATAATACTAAATCTAATAACCTACTGTTGCAGTTTAAGACATTGTTAAATTGTGTAAGTTTTAATAAATTGATAAAATTTAAAAGTACGCTGTACTTTCTATTATTTCGACATGGGTTATCAACATAAAAGGGAATATTGAAATCACCTATAATTAGTGTAGGTTGGTTTAGGATATGTAGAGAGATAAGTTCAAAAAACAGATCGAATTCATCTATTGAGGTATCAGGGGGTATATAAATAACTATGAGATAAAAATAGCGTGAAATGGTGAAACATTTGCAGGTTACAAAGTCTATTAATGGACAGTGATTTCTGATGTTTGGTAAGTCTACATATTCATATGATGTATTACTGTTAAGGGCTATCAAACCCCCCCCCCCCCACCAGTTGTTCTGTTTGTCCTTTCAGAATTTCTATCTTGCCTCATTACGTTATAGTCAGCTGTAAAAAGTTCGCTTGTAAGAATTGATTCACAGAGCCAAGTTTCATTGAGGCAGATTATATCAGAGTCACAATTACATACATTATTGTAAAACAAGTGACTTTTAGAACGGAGTCCGCGGGTGTTTGATAATAAATGTTTATAGATGTTGTTCTGTTGGACTGATTCACGTTTTCCGAACTGGCGGATAAAGAAACTATTGTAGGTATGCCCCGTTTATACTTGATCCCGGTGCCGGTTTCTCCCGAAGACAAGCGCTCTTGAATATTACCAAGCCAAATCAACGAAATTATAAGTAAGATAGCAGTTAGATTTCACTAAGATTCACTCACCACGTGAGTGATTATTAATCCAATCACCGTGCCAATTTTTAGAACTTTCTGGTACTATTAAACCACTTAAATTAATTCACTGGCACGAGCACATGCACATCATCAGTGGATGATTCTTGACGTATAGTGTCTATATATTTTTTATTTTCTTTCTTCGTTTTAATTTGCTTGTTTATTACATTCCATAACTTGCTGTGGTCGTTTATATTCATTTCAAATATATTTTGATAGTAGCGTGTTTTAGTTTGTTTTATTAGTTTTGTTGTTTTTGCCTTCTGATTACAGTACGCGTCTTTAATTATTTTAATGGTGGGGTGTCTCAGATATTTTTCTGCATTTTGTTTCTTTCGCTTATTTGTTTTATTATATTATCTATGATCCATGGGTTTTCATATTTTCTTTTTATTTTACATATCGATTCATTGTTTTCTATTATATTTTGTATTTTCTTTGACAGATGTTCAAAATTATCTATTAAGTTTACTTGCAAGTTTTTATATCCTTTGCTACATGTATATAATCCAGTTTCTTTGTTTCAAAATATTGGCAACTTGGTTTTTGTTTGTTTGCGTTCTTATGATTTGTAATTACCGCGCAGTGGTCAGATATACTTGTATGTTCTATTTTTATGTCTTCTATCTTTTTTATTTGTGATGACATGATCTAGAATAGAGTTATTTCTGTTTGTATTTATTCTTGTGTATGCCTTTTTAGATATTTTGTTTATTATTTTATAGTTGTTTTCTCTGAATATGTTTTTGTATTCTTTGGTCAAGTTGTTCTGTTCTAAAAGGTTAACGTTTATATCACCTATTATTATTTGTGTTTTTTTCCTATTTATAACATTATTTATCAATACATGTTTTAGTTTTCTAAGTGTTATTTGAGGCGGTTTGTATACTAATGTTATTATTAATTTATCTCCTTTTATTTGTATTGTTAATATCTGTATTTTATTTACTGTTAGTCTGTTCAATATTTCGTGATTATCCTTTTTAATAAATATTGCTATGCCTCCTCCTTTTGAATCACGTGAGTTATATTCTGCATTATAGTTTTGTGGCGTATATAAATGTTTATTAGTAGGTGTTAGCTTAACTTAAAAAAGTATTCGAATACTTGTGAGGATTAACATGAAAAATTAGATTTGTGTGTTTTTAAACTACTCGTTAAATCACTGTTTATACGCGTGGTGCATGAAGTAAAATTTCAAGTTTAGAAAAGCCTAAAAATTTGGTTTGGTCGCGTAGCGCTACGCGCTACACGACCAAACCAAATTTCACAGAGTGATATCTAACCTAACAGAACTTGAAAAAGCGAAATGTAACCTAATCTAACTTAACTAACGTGACTAGGTTAGGTTTAGTTATTAATGACAGTTAACATATGCATTAATTGACATTTGAACTATAGTGACAGTTGACATAAATTGGCGTCAGCCGACTTTAAGTCTATATTTTAATGACGGTTACGAAATTATCAATATTCACCTTTTACAATATAATAATAATAATAATATGTTAATGTTTTATACGCGTGGCGCATGAAGTAAAATTTCGATTTTAGAAAAGCCCCGTGAAAATTTTCTACACGAGGCTCTTCTTAACTCGAAATTTTACTTCATGCTTAGTCTGGGAGTGGAAACGCTCGTTCGAAACTTCAAACTGAATGCTTTGATAAGAATATTAAATTACTGAAAAAAACTCGTAAAAAAAATTAGAAAAAACAAAAATGGTAAGCAACGTGGTCTAGGTGATTTCTAATAGATTGACCCATAAGTAATGTACACTTTAAAATTTTCTTTTAATAAGTGGTTTATATGCGTGGCGCAAGAAGTAAAATTGCGAGTTTCGAGAAGCCTGAAAATTTGGATTTGCCGAATCTAGACTCGCTTCGCTCGCGCTCCCTGGAAAATTCAAATTTTCATTCTTTACTCAACTCGAAATTTAGTTCATGCTTAAGGAGTGAAAACCTTAAAAATAATTAAAAAAAAAAAACACTAATAATTAACATTTTTTTACAATTTATAAAAATAAATTTAACGACACGGGTAAAATTTTAAAGTTTATAGCTTCTATCTAGAATAGATTATTGAAATACGCTAATATATTTTGTTTCTAATCATAAATGTCGAAAAAAATATCCAAAAACGTCATAATTGTCAAAACATATCCTTACTGTCACACAAAACATGTAAAAAATTTGAAGTTAAAAAAATTTGCAAAAATATCACAATACTGTCAAATATGCGAACCCATGTGTCGATATATGGGAAAGTGTCAGTTAATGTCAATTTGTCGGAGTAGCGCGCCGACAAATCAAACTTTCAGGTTTTTCGAAACTCGAAATTTTACTTTATGCGCCACGAGTATGAAACCTGTAATATTGTAAAGTTTGAAATATACTACTTATGGTAAATCAATTTTACTAAGCTTTATTTTGTCTTACCAATACCTGTATTATCAAAATTTGAGCAATTTACAATAAATATTAAAGTATAAATTAAAGAAAAATGCACTGCATATACCGAGTGTTTGATTAAGCGTGACCACCGGCTGTTTCTCAGGAACTATGTAGCGTAGCATGTTAGGATAAAAAATTTCAGAGTAAAAGTGGCCAAAAAAAATCACTGGAAATTAGTTTTTGGCCCATACCTCCGCCACTAGGGGGGGGGGGGGGGGGGGGGGGGGGCGTAACATCTATCGCCAAATGCAAAAAAGAGATTTTCATCAAAATACTGCTAAATTGAGCTAGGTTAAAAATATACAAATTGTAATCTACGCTTAATTTAACCTAATTATAACCACTCACTTATTACTTCATCTCGCACATATGAAGTAGGGGAGAGCGGGAAAGTGTGATCATTAAACTGCGTGTAAGTTTTGTCTGGATTAACCAAAATAAATCAAGTTACTCTCATTTGATAAGTAATTGAAAGCACTTCAAATCACTGTTGACTTCAGTTTACTTTAGTTCTTAAAGCAAGCTCCAGAGTTTGTTTTTCAAACTATTGTCATATTTACTTGATTTTCTTAAAAATTTCAAATTATAAGCTAGTTCTCCTACGCTAGTTTATTACAGGAAGGAATGCGGAGAAAACCTCATCCTGATACCTTTATCCTAACCAAAGATATAATAAAAAGTCTGGTGATTGCCCATTTTAAACCGCGCATCATATAAAAATGTATTTAAAAATCTAGTAGGCCTTGAAGTGCTTTTGTTTTATGTTCGAGAGGTCAAAAACAATAATTTAAAGAATAACGGATATTACTTTTCGCCATTTATATGCTTTGGAAAGCGAATATATAAATGAATCCATGATTATTTAAAATCTCAAAGTATAGTAAGCTATGAGATTAGCAGAATGTTTATATTTACTATATTTTATATTTACTACAGTTTAAAACACTTATTACAATACTTTATTAAAACAATAACAAAGAAAACATAAGAAAATAAAACAAATACAAAAATTAAATCTAGCTTTGTTGGTAGAGGGCGCAATCTATACCGCAAAGGATAAAAAAAGATTTAATTAAAAATGCCAAATTAAGTTGCATATGTTAACAATATGTAAATCTTAATCTACTATAAATTTTGCTTGATTTTAACTACATTTTCGTTTCGTTTGCTTTTACATGAGATGCAGATAAAAATGGAAAAATTTAATCATATAAATGGTTGTAACTTTAGGTTAGGTTTAACCGAATTTAATAAACTTTGACCAAACTTATAAATAATTGAATGCACTTTTAAACACTATGCATTCTGATTAAATTTAGTGTCTATAGTAAGGATCAGAGGGTGCTATTAATACAAAATACCCCATTCTGCACAATTTTCACTACATCTCAGATGAAGATATCGAGATGCAATTTTCGCCAGTTTTCACACTATTTCTCATTTTAATTTAATTTAAAAATTAAAAGAAAATGGATAAAATACGGCGATTGTCTCAATTACACTCTCTGGCGCTTGATATCGAAATTAAAATAAATCAGAGTGAATTATGTCTTCAGGTGCAGTTAGTTTTCTATCAAATGAGCTCAAGTTTATTAAATTCAGTGGAACCAAACAAAAGTTACAGGCATTTAAATATTTATATATTTTATTTCTTCCGTGTGTCTTATGTGAGACATAAAAAATGAGAAGATAGTTAGAATTACGTCATATTTACTGTAGGTTAAGATTTTAATATTTTTCCCATCGCCTAGTTTGGCATTTATTTGATAAACATTCGGTATCGGAGCTGCGGTTGCGGTTGAGAGGGATACTTAAATGGTCTGAACCCAAGTCTGGGATTAACGAGATGTTTTGAAGAAGGTGCTAAATATTGCTCGTATACAGTATAGCATCTGGTGTTGTCGATTGATTTTGGGACATAATAAATTTAGGGGCAGTGTTTATGCGGACATAGTTTTAATGGGATATAAAGGATGAGAGTTGTTTTCTTTTTGTGATATTTATGTTAAAGTCGCCAATTAGAATTACATGGTCGTATAAGGAAGCTTTTGTTAGGATTGTATCTTCGATTGAGGAGGAGTGATGAATGTAGGTTAGAAAGATATGGAGAGTGAATAGTGGTAGCTCGATAGTACAATGCAGACATTCGTTCGTGACGTTATTTAGTTTTAGCGGATTTGTTTTTCCAAGTTTAATACCAGGCCTTGCAGAGACTATCAAGCCACCACGCCTGTTTTGATTGGGAGTAGAGGAGGGAATTTGTATGTAGAGCCATTGGTTGAAATTGAAGTGTTTTTCGGTTTTGGTTTCGACTAGCAGGTTAATATCAATCTGATTATTGGAAAGGTAGTTAAATAGAAGGTAAGGTTTTTAGGAAAGGAATTAATGTTAGTGTACAGAATGTTTATTTGGTTAGCTATTGGAGGTGATTTGCGAAAATACTGTGCTGTGGAATGATATCCGGTGATTCGAGGTCAAACATAATAATTAACATGTTATTTCCCGAGAAATTGAATTGAATTGAATGATTTGATGAAGCGTGATTTTAGCTATTTTAATAGGGCTTTTCTGTCCGTGATGGATGTATGAATACGTGATTTTTTTGTTAGACTCGGGTCGATATCCGCCGATTTTTTATTGACACATTTTATAGTGATATTGGGGAATCCTTCAATTGGTACCAGTGGTCTATTAGGGCATTAGGTAGACCATGCCCCATGGGTAGTGTCGCCGCATACCTTGAACTTGGGTGGTAGTTTTGTCATATTTGTGTGTGGGATGATTTTATTTGCATTTGGAGCAAGTAATTTCTTCTATGCAGTTGGAAGTTATGTAGTCGTATTTGTTGCATCGTGAACAGGGTTGTGGAATTGGTGCGGGCGGAGAACTCTCTATTACCGGGTATGATTTACATAAGAAAGTAAATTCGTTGTGTAGGAGTTTGGTGAATGCTTCTGATGAGCCTTATCATTCTCGTTTTTATGTTGTCTTTTTTTGCAATAATCCTGCGACAATAACGATGAGTAATTCCTAGTGTATTTAGGTGCGTGCTTATTGTTTTTCGTCGATCTCCAGCTCGACGCTCTTAATTATCAAGCAATAGCTTGTCGCTGGTGCACCACGGTTCCCCAACGCTCCAACGCCCGCGCCGGTCGAGTTGTCGCGAAAAGTATGTATATAGCCTTTTTGTTGCAGAGAATTGAGTTATTTTTCTAACACATCTTTACTTTCATTCGATTTTAAAATAAAGCCATGTTTTGTTTTTATTATTTCTGTGTTGTGGGTATTGTATTTATATTTTATCCAGGTTGCTACGAACTCTAGACGTGCAACTTCTTGTGCCGTTGTAAAATTGTATGTGAGGTTGTATTTTTTTATTGAGAGGATTGTGTAGTTAACGGGAGTAATGCTTCATAAGGCACTGTGTGTGTTTGAGGTATGTTTTTTTGTGAGTGTGTTAGTTGTGCTTGTATTTGTGGGACTACTGTTTGTGCGTAGGATGGCTGTTGTAGAGAGTGTGGTTCCGGATGTTGTGTTTGGGTTTGTGAACGTGTTTGGTGTGTTTTTGGGATGTGAGAGACTGATTGAAAGAGTTTACGTACACGTGTGCTTACGCTTGATCCCGATGCAGAGCCGCTGTCCTCGTCAATGTTAATTTTTTTGGGTCTATCGCGACCTTTCGGTTTTTTGGTGTAATTAAAGTGCCTTCCCCATCATCGGTTTCCGATTCCGCCTCCATACTCGACATTTATAAAATCGGTGCTTTGATTTAACTTAGAATTATAGAGCTCAATTCGAACGTCTGGACTGTGCGAAAGTTCACGAGCGAATGTTTCTGGATTATTTTAGCAGATATCCGCTGGACGGCAAAAAATCAGCCACCTTGTATATCGTATGTTATAAAAAAGTATTATTTTATTTATTATTATTGTTATACGCTCTACGGTTTATTAAAGGCGGGGGTTCGTTTATAATATAATATATGGGCGATTAACACGCTATTTATATTCAGAATTAATTAGTGTGTCCAGAACTTAACGGAATCATAATGGGTTTGAGCTGATTAGGTAAACATTGAAAATTCCTGAGCATGAAACTTTCAATTACGTTCAAAATAATGCGAGCTATTGTTCTGAGTTTTGCAATAAATAGGTAACTGACACCGAAAGCTTTAAGTTTTAGTACAGACATTTTATTTTCTGTTGTTATTTATTGTTATTAATATGTTTAAATCTGATGTTAATTATATATAGGATGTCCCTTAATGTGATGAAATAGTTTACCCATAGATTCCTGGGAGAAAAATATAATAATTTAACACAACTTATCTATATCCAAAACTTTACGTTTAAGCCGGAATTAGTCTTTAATGTTCAAAAATGTATTATTCATTTTATTTGTAACGATTGAGCGCTATATTCGATTTGACTAAAATTTATTATGGTTGATTATCATAGTATAACACATCATTTAAGTTATTATGGTCATCATTGATTGACAAGAAGTATGAAAATAGTAGTACCGCAACATCAAAAGTAACATATGTTTTTTACTGACGCACCTTATTGAAAGCTTTATTGTCTCTTAGTAATGTTTGATATCTTGTATGATTTTGCCACAAAAATATAAAATATGAATATGGTATCCTCAATTTCCTTGACAAAATCCTAATACAAGTAACATACATTGAATTTTTCTTTTAGGTAAACATGCATAAGCTGTAAGTTTTTCAACATTCGTTGTTTTTTTAAAAGAGTTCAATTTGAAGCTTTAAGCAAATGTTTTCCACTTCCAGACTAAGCATAAAGTAACATTTCGAGTTTAGAAAAGCCCCCGTGAAAATTTGTCGACAAATTTTCTGGGCTTTTCTAAACTCGAAATTTTACTTCATGCGCCACTCGTATAA
Organism: Philonthus cognatus; assembly: GCA_932526585.2. NCBI lineage: Eukaryota > Metazoa > Arthropoda > Insecta > Coleoptera > Staphylinidae > Philonthus > Philonthus cognatus. The sequence continues at coordinate 103,348,853 of OW052241.1, forward strand.
AACACAGATTTCAAGTGAAGTTCGAATAAACATAAATTTCACAATAGAATTTCACAAATTTTCACGGGGTTTTTATAAACTCGTAATTTTACTTCATGCTTAGTTTGGGAGTAGAAAACACTCGTTAAAAGCTCCAAATTAAACTTAAAAAAAAAAAAAACAAGAAATATCTAGATTTACAGAAAATATCAACATCAACATCAAAACTAACATATGTTTTTTACTGGCGCACCTTATTGAAAGCTTTGTTGTCTCTTAGTAATGTTTGATATCTTGTATGATTTTGCCACAAAAATATAAAATATGAATATGGTATCCTCAATTTCCTTGACAAAATCCTAATACAAGTAACATACATTGAATTTTTCTTTTAGGTGAACATGCATAAGCTGTAAGTTTTTCAACATTCGTTGTTTTTTTTTTAAAAGAGTTCAATTTGAAGCTTTAAGCGAATGTTTTCCACTTCTAGACTAAGCATAAAGTAACATTTCGAGTTTAGAAAAGCCCCCGTGAAAATTTGTCGACAAATTTTCTGGGCTTTTCTAAACTCGAAATTTTACTTCATGCGCCACTCGTATAAAACACAGATTTCAAGTGAAGTTCGAATAAACATAAATTTCACAATAGAATTTCACAAATTTTTACGGGGTTTTTCTAAACTCGTAATTTTACTTCATGCTTAGTTTGGGAGTAGAAAACACTCGTTTAAAGCTCCAAATTAAACTTAAAAAAAAAACAAGAAATATCTAGATTTACAGAAAATAGGCTGAATTTGGAATACGTATACTTAAAAAAAACCTCCCTGTGTCCGTTTGCCCCGGAGAAATATGAATAAATATAAACAATAACAATTAATTCTCAAAAAACACGTGTTAATTAATATTATACACAATTGACGTTGTAACATGTATTTTTTATCACCCGAAAAACTAGATTTCGTTTTCACTTAATAATAATAAATAATTTATTTGCATTAGATTTTTTGTGGCAAAACCGTACAAGATATCAAACATTAGTAAAAGACAAAAAAGCTTTTAAATAAACTAATCTTGTGAGATGTATTTTTTAAATTTTGATACATTGCGCCAATAAAAACATATTTTAGTTTTTATGTTGTGGTACTATTGTTTTTTATACTTTTTGTCAATCAATGATGACCGTAATAATTGAAATGGTGTGGTATATTATGATAATCAACCCTAATAAATTTTAGTCGGATTGAATATAGCGTTCAATTGTTATAAATAAAATTAATAATTTTTTTTTTGAATTTTGAAGACTAATTCCAGCTTAACCGTAAACTTTTGGATATAGATAAGTTATGTTAAATCATCATATTTTAATCCCAGCAACCTATGGTTAAGCCATTTTCCCACATTAACCGGACACGCTGTATATGTTTGAATTTTAAATTACACAGTATGCAAATAAAAAATTTAAAATGAAAAATATATCAATATGAATGAAATTGCCAATATGTACTTAGTTGTAGAATACTTCAAAACATAAAATGTGCGATTCTGTTTAAAATCTACTAGTAGATTGCGAAAAGAATCGCAACCTTTTAATGATTTCAAAAATATATATTTTGTTAAACGAATGGGTTTAGATAATTGTAGTTAAGCAAAGATTGATTTTTGAAAATGTCATTAGGCCGAAATTAGTTGAAATTAAAACAATTTATTAGTAAAACAAATCTATTTAATAAATAATAGAAATATTTTACGAAGTGATCAATAAGAAGCAAGTAAATTAAATATTTATTTCTTTGTTCTTGATACTTTATCAAGATTTACGCACACTAATTTAGATGTCACTATAAATAATTTTATTTATGTAGAGTAATTACAATTTGCTCTTTTCTTACACACACATCGTCCGATTAATATTTTAGCAATAAACGAAGGAAATTGTCTTAATTTAGATCCAATTTTCAACAATGTGAATATAATGTTTCTGAAAGACTTTTATTATTCCGATGGGCGTAAAAATCTAGGGCGGATATCTAATTGTGATTTATATTTATGGTCCCATAAAATTCGCTTAAGAGGGATGCATTAAAAACAAACATAAAAAAGTGTTATATCATCAGCTATAAATATGAATCAGCATTTGATATTGTTATCATTAAAAGTAGAACTAATTCATTCGTATGTGATAGCCTGCTATTGTTTATAATAAGAAAGGGCCCGAGATAAAACATATGCCAAACTTAGTTAACAAAAACCTTAAGAAAAGCTAATTGTTTTCGCAAAATGTAGAATACCATATAAACTGAGACATCTATCAAATACTAGTATTGTACTTCATTAAGTTTGGCAAAAGCTCGCTTTTTCAAATCCAGAAAATGAAATGCCGTAAAACATTGAGACTATATCAAGTTCATGAAGTAACGCTCTTTTAAATTTGAGAAAGATGAGAGAATTCGGCAAAAATAGTCTGTTAAGCTTATTTCCAGCAACATTTTAGTTATTTTTTTCTGTTGAAAATACAGATTTAAGGACGTGTATTTGACAAATTTGCCGGGCGCTCCGCTTCTCTACGACACACAGTGGTCCCGAATCCAGAAAGGCTGGCCATAATATAAAGGCTTAAGGCGATTTGTCTAAAATTGCAAGTATCGGGGTTTTTGAGCATGCTGATTCTGAATCTGATTTTTTTGAAATATCAACAAACAATATGGCAGACCATATATAATAATAATAATAATAAATGTCTTTATTTATCATAGAGAGAGGAAAAAACAGAAAAAAAATCTTATAAGCGTAGGCAAAGTTCAGTCAGCTTAACCTGTTACTGTCAGTCAGCTTAACCTGTTACTGATCACTTAAACTACAAAAATTAAACATAAATATAATTGCAACATGTGAGATATAAAATACAACTATATTTCGACGTCAGTAATCCCGAATTCATTTGTAATTTCGCAATTTTAAAGCCCATCACGTAGTAACATAGAACGCAAGTTACATCTGAAGCTGTTAGATTTTAATTATTTTAGGTGACGGGGAATTTTATTATATAATTTATAAATGGTGTAAGAAAAACATCTCAAATAAATAGCAGACTTGTGCTTTGGCGGCGATATAAGTCCCCGGAACCTAACATTGACCTTGTGAATATCAGTCCGAAACACAATTCTACGATATAGATAAGAGGGTTTACGAAAATTAATCTTCGATTAGCCATGTTCAGCCAGTTTAGTTCAGTGTATTTACCTAAAATGTGATCAAATTTTCTTATTTCTAGGACAAGCCGTATACAAGAAATTTGAACTTTTTGTATACGATTTATTGTTATACTATCTAAACAGGCACCATGGACCACATCTGAGAAGTTGAAATGGCTCAGCACTAGAGTGTTACAGAGAAGTCGTTTAGTGTTTTTACTTAGAATTTTTCGATTTGCATATATCATTCTTAGATTATTGTAAGCTCTAGAGATGCAATAACTGACTTGAGATTTAAGGCACAGATCAGAGTCGATAATTAAGCCTTAGTTACACACCGAGTCTACAAAAGGTATAGCTGTATTTTCCAATTTCAGTGAAAGTAAACCTTTTGCAACGCTGAGTATTTACTTTGGGCCGAACAGCATAGCTGAAGTTTTGCTAGGATTAATTAGTAAGGAGTGTTTCTGAGAAGCTGTTAAAATATTAGTTGGGTCAAGATTTAACTTTTGATTTGCTGTCAATATGTCATTAACGGGAAAAGATTAGAGTAGTTGGGTATCGTCTGCATATAGGTTATAGGTACAGAATTTTAAAGTGTCAGGAATGAATGACGTGTAAATCGATAATAACAGTGGGCTTAGAATTGATCCTCGAGGAACACCGGCTTCTATTTCTGATACATACGACATCATGTTGTCCATTTTAACCTGTTGCTGGCGGCCATAGATATAACTACTTATAAGTTTTAGTGCATTTGACTCTAAACCAATGTACACTTATGTGCAATAAAATTAAGTACACGAAATATATTATAGTTTAAAGCGGACTTGATGAGTTTCCTAGTTACGTCAATCTGTCCATTTTCTTAATGTCAAAATGCCGAGTCATTTAGACAACAATTCAAAAATTCGAATTCTAACTAAAATAGAAGTTGGTTTTTCTATTAGACAAATTGTTCGATTGGTGAACATCAGTAAAGACACTGTTTTCAGAGTTAAGAAACGTTGGGAGTAGGAAAGAAGTGTTATGGTGTTTTATTATTTATTGAAACTGCTGCTAGGCAATTAAAACACAGACCCGAATTATACAACTAGAATATTGTGAAAAATAGGCATAAGACTTGTCCTTAATTTTATTGCACAGAAGTGTACCTCATTTTTGCTAATAACACATCATGATTAATTGTGTCGAATGCTTTACTGTAATCAATGAGGATTAAACAAGAGAGTAATCCTCTGTCAGTTGCATTGATAATATCATCACTGACATTCAGTAAAGCAGTAAAACATCTATAATTTGTTCTAAATTCTGATTGATTCGTGTGTAGGATACAATGACTCTCTACAAACAGAGTCAGTTGGTATTTTATCATAGATTCCAGAATTATAGATAAGAAAGGCTAACTGGCTTTAGATCTTTCAGGTTTTTAGGCGAACAATGACGCACAAACGTTAATTATGTTTCTTTTTTCTATAAAAAAACAGCACACTCGTGTTTTTTGAACATGCTAATTCAGAATCTGATCTTAAAATTTTAAAACACAAAATAGCGAACAAATTATTACGGACAAGAAAAAAATATGATATTTGTTTAACAACAAACAGTAAATCCGTTTTTTTTTTTAAACGAATCGTTTTGAATTCGGTCATTCACCTGAAATTGTTTTTATTTTAATTAATTTGTATTTACTTCACCCTCCCAGTATTTATAAAGACATGTTCGGCAAGAATAAATTTGTTATTGTGTATTATACAGGGTATAGTCAGAGATTTATTAATCTTTCAAATCTAACACAACAAACATTCTGTTCTGAAATGCGATCTGGGAAGCTACGTCCAGTTTGTCCAACGTATAGTAGCTTCCTGGATCGCATTTCAGAACATCAAAAATGCTTTCAATTTAAGAAAACCTCCTCAACCTACGCCAAACATTTAATCGAATACCAACATAACTTTAACCCTAAATTCAAAATTTTGCACGAATGTAACAAAAGTCGTAAATTAAACTTACTAGAAGAATTAGAAATTAATAAATATAACACAAAAGGTATTCTATTAAATGACCAAATAGAAGTAAACAATTCACCCTTAATCAATAGTCGCTCAAAATTGTTTGTATTAGTTTCAGTCTAATTACCCCCCCCCCACCTCCTATTAACTTAATTGCATTAGTATATAAGCTTTTACCTGTACTTTGTCAAATCATTATTTCATCTGCCTGATGAAGCCACTGTGTGGTGAAACATGTTGCAGTGTTCAACAATAAAAGTGAAACCCTCCCAACTGTGTTGTTTTATTTCAAATCGTATTATGGAGTTTCATCATGTATCCGCCTTATCAATTAAATATTTGTACTATTTTTTATTCAGATTTTCATTGGCAAAGATTGTTAATTATTAAAATTATAAATTATTTCAACAATTCTTATTATGCAGTCAATTATTCTACTTACTTTAAGAAGATGAATCCATTTCATAGATCTGAATTTCGTTAACTACACGCTTAACAATCTACGAATTCCAAAATCATTCAAATCCAGCAATTACGCTCACCAGATCTGCACCGCTCCAAGTTACTTTTGAAATTGGCGCAACGCTTAGGTATAAGATATAAATGGTAACTGCATAGAAAATTTGATAGAGCTAATACTAATCTTAAAAAGTAACGTCAAAATTCACAGATAATTTTTTTTTTGTTTACTTTTGACCAGCTTTTCGGAATTCTGATCTGTGCGACAGTAAGATCAAAATTTTCAAGCATTTCAAAACTTTTTTACTTTATGTCTAAGCCAATGTTAAATAAAAACTATATAATAAAACACCAATAATTTAAAGTTCATAACGTTGAACGTTAACGTTAAAATTCGTAACGTTTATTGATAAAAATCTGGACTAAAGGATTCAAAAAGCCGCTTATTTTTTACATATTTTTAATTATTCAAAATTAAAATATAACAACCACGCAGTTTTCCTCCACCACTTGCAAGGCAATAAGATTCGCTTCCAATTTATACACATAGTACCCACCTGTTAACGATCCCCAATTTAATACAGAAAACGCGGAACAATCCATTATATGCCTAAAATGGGGGGTCTTTATCTACCCATCTATGTAACCAACGAGCACGTACAAATTTGTATACGTACGTATGAAATAGAGGTTTGTATGTGTGTGAAATGAAATACAATTCATTTGCAACACATTATTGTATAAGTGAGAAATTTCATGAATGTATAATAGTCTCTTTAGAATTAGAATTATCTTCAAGAGACATATGGGACTTCAAGATGGGGATTTAATTATTCTTATTATTTAAGAATAGTGGAATCTGTTACTGTGGATGTGTCGAGTTCACGAGGAGATTTTAATTATGAATTGATTGAATTTGTGAGAGGTGATATTAATGAATTTTAGATATGGCATTAATTAATATTGCTGATATGGCTGTTAACATTTATCTCTATAAATTTGTAATCTTTTAGAATAATTTGTCTTTGGTAGTCTATCTTTTGTACTCTATTTCAGGACAACTCAGAAGCGGATTCAGAGAGCAATTTTTCGGAAAGAAGACAATTCAAAGGCAGTTATAAAATTAAGGTTAATTGCACTAATCAATTACTGGTTTTAAATTTTACATTTTTGTATATTTGGTAAATTTTTACTTTTGTTCAATTTGTTTTAATTTTCAAGTTTTTTTTTTGTTAAATATTTACATACATTTTTACCGACCGCACTACTGTGTAAGAGAGGTATTGTTATCAGCCAAAAACCCGCCCATTTTATTACGGAAACATCCGTTTTAGGGTCCCAGGAATCCGAATCAAGTGTCATCAGACTGATATCGATCTGTCAATCTGTCGGTCTGTCGGTCTATCGGTCTATCGGTATGTCGGTCTGTAGCACGATTTCAACGAAAATGGCTAATGGGATTGTCATCAAATTTTGTATTTGGTTCTATTCCATAATAGCTCACGCCCAGTTAAAAATGAGTGAAGACCGGAAACGAGAAGTGGATGTTTACTCTCAGCGTTTTCTTCGTATCTCGTAAATTATTAGATGTTCTATTTTAAATAAAAGTTGTAGAGAATCAAAAAATAAACATTTAATGAGTGCATGCTTTTTGTCGTATCTATTTTAGTTTTCTTGAAAACTTTAAATATGATTTTTTTAAACATTGTTTAACCCCTGTTTTGAGTTAAAAAGGAGGTGATGGTACCAAATGAAAATTCCCCACTCCTCTCTTAATTATAGCGAAACAACAAAATGTTCATTGAGCTAGCTCAATTTTGACGATAAATATAAATATATATTTTAATTTTTCCTACTATCATAAATTTAAAATTTCCAAGGGTGGGAAACACGTTAATAGGAGAAAGATAGACTTATGCAGGTTTCAATGTTAAATTTTAATTTTACCGTTTCGATTTTTGGTCAAAATTAAATATTTTTTTTAATGCTACTACAAAAATTCCTTATTATTTTCTACGGCGTGTATGCTATTTATTATTTTTTTAGGCCAACGGGAAGTATTCTGTTTAAGCGACAAAGTTTAAATACTAAATTTACCTGTAAGATATTTTATTCTACAAATTAACTTTAATAAGTAATTAGAATGATGAATTTCATAAGCCTGTAGTATTTTAATTTGCGGTAGGTACTTGTGTTGGCCACAGCATATATTTTTTGGTATTATTTGTACAATAAGGTGAACAAATATCAACAAAGAAATGATGTTTAGATTTTGTCTTAATTATTATCAATTTTTGTGTAATTCTATACTTATCGTAATTTAATTAATTTTGTTGCTTTTTCTAAATATTGTTTATTAATTTATAGAACTTCCACGAATCTTACTATTTTATCAATATATATATATTATAATTTTTTTTTATATTTGTAAGTTTTATTGATAAAATTTAAATAATTGTATGGTTTTCAACATCTGATATTTTCAATGAATTCTGTAAATTTTATATTTATGTAATAATCGTAGAACTCATAATTTTTCACAATTTTTGTAATTTCTAATAAACCCATTCAGTGATTTGGTTAATTTTCACGATTCCAATTTAGTAATTTTTTTCAACTAATTAAATTCAACTTTTTATACAACTGCCGTTTCTACATTCATTAGTGTTTATTCTTTACTTATTTCCAATGAATAAAATGAACTGACGACAGATAAACAAAATAATTATAATGAATTAGAGATAGTGACGGCTATTACATTATAAAACTTGGTAGAAGAAATGCAGCAGCATTATTAAACTGTGGTAGAATGAAATAACTTAATCATAAAAAAACAAAAAAGGAAACGAGTTTAATATAGAAGGAATCGCTGGTTTGCTATTTTAAACTTCCGAAAATTGAAAATAACAACCCCTTGCAAACATCTGCAGGTTTCCCACACAAACTTTAATAACAACATTTAACATAATTTAAAGTGAAATGATTACCCACAGAGAAATTAATTTATATGAGGGTCAGATCCCATAGTAATCTATGGAAACGCCCACCAGCGCTCCCGGTAGCCAGCTGGATGAAGTAATAGCAGGGAACCCAACTGGATAAAACTTAAAAGTAAGGTTTAAGTCCGCATTAATGGCGGAAGTTTGAAATCCTTATTGTTATTATTATTATAACCAACTAGTCATGTAAAATGTAAAGAAATTATAAATACATTCATGTTATCAAAATTATACACCTTGTTTATTGTATTGTAAATAAGATTAAATACACTGTAAGATATTATCGGGACTGCATTACAATTTATTTTCTTTTGAAAAGAATTTTTGAAAGATGTACTTGTGCAAATATTTGCAAAAACTCTTACGAAACTTTATATTTTAATATTTGTGTTGAAGGCGCTCTTAATTGCTGTTAACTGTTGCAATGTTTGCTTCAGACATTGGGGAAGTCGAAAGAAATGTTTGTTGAAGGCTGCAATCTAACTTCAACTTGAAATTAGATTTAACGATTATTACACATTAGCACATCACACGTGGATTTATTTGCATTTATAAAATAACTTATATAGATTAATACACTCTTGTAAATTGATTTGTGTTATCAAAACCGAAACTATTTGTAAAACTTTCACTGACTAAAATTTATTCGCAAAATGATTTAAAGTTTTTAACATGACACTGATGTCATACATTTTGACAAGAATGCAACACTAACAAAATCTAAATAATAAATTAATATCATATTGACATTATGATTATTGCTAGGTATTTACGAAGTTAAATTTTAAAGAATTGCGCTTATAAATATTGAAATATTCCTTTTATTATATGGTTTTATAAAATTTGGTTCAACCAGCTGCTCACCTAGCAGCGCTACTATCGCGTTTTTCATTTTCCTATTCAATCCGAATTTAGTATATATAGTATAAAGAGAGCCCAATAACAGAACGTTAGATTGCGCGCTTAACGCTGAGAATCTAAATAAATATCATGGCACTCTAGAGTTTTCTTTTATTGAACAAAGGATACAGAAAAGAGCACTAACTACTTTAACTGTACAGAAGTATCGTGCATTGACGTCGCGAGTTCCATAAATAGCGTCAAGTGCAATGGAAGCAGAGATATGTATAGTATAAGAGTGGATGTTATCCAAAAGGTAATTAACTAAATTATCATGCCTCTGACGCACTAAATAAACACCTAAATAAAGATCAAAATTTTTCCCGACGCTTAAAAAAAAGCTAAAGTGGTGCCTATTTTCAAAAAAGAAGATCTGAATTGTGTTGATAACCACCAACCCATTTTCGTTCTACCGGGATTCTTTAATGTATATAAACGAATTTTACAAAATAAATTAGTAAGTTACTTTGATGATGAAAACTTATTCACAAATCAGAAATTTCGTTTCCGTCGAAGAAAATCGACAACTACAGGCGTACTAGAATTTACAGAACATATACTAATCACATTTGAAAACGGATCTGCCTGCGTATTAATCTTCCTGGACCTAACAAAAGCCTTCGATTGTGTGTCCCATGACATCCTGATGCATAAACTTCTATGTTACAACATACATCCAGACAGTTGCAGACTAACCCTGTCATATCTCTCAAATAGATCACACGGATCTGCCTGCGTATTAACCTTCCTGGACCTAAAAAAAGCCTTAGATTATGTGTCATGACATCCTGATGCGTAAACTTCTATGTTACAACATACATCCAGACAGCTGCAGACTGACCCTGTCATATCTCTCGAATAGATCACAAGTTGTCCACTTAAAAGAGACCAAGTCATTCGAGCTCTAGATAGCATTCGGTGGTCCTCAGAGGTCAATCCTGGGTCCTATTCTTATTTTGATCTACATAAATGATCTACCGGCTTTTACGACAGGATCAGAATCATGCCTATATGCGGATGATAAGACAATCATTGAAACAGAACATACAATAGAACAAGCTGATTCGAAAACTATACTGTCCCGAAGTTAAGTGTGGGATTGGTTTTTATGTAACGGCCTTCGAATCAAAGACAATAAAACCAAAACATTACTTTCGTCCTTAGCCAAAACTCATAAACCCTACAAAGACGATATTAAATTCCTCGGTATACACCTGGATGGGCAACTTATATAGTGTTCTCATTCCTTCTGCGGAGACTATCCTAGTGTATATCCAGCAAAACGTTAAGAGATACCTATATATCATACATACAGTCGCAGTTAAGGTATGGACCTATAGCATAGGGGCACCCCGCGATTCGCCATCGAATGTTCGGAATTCAGAGAAAAACCATTAGTATATTGTCTTTTTGCAATTATAAAGATGATTGTAGGCAGGCATTTAAATCACTAAATCGTTTAACATTACCATCATTATACATATATATCTCTATATTAAGAATAATTACATCAAGTATAACAGTCACACCTCAATCCACAACCACCACAATAGAAATAGACACAACATCATTACAAACGCAATGCGACTTACGTACTCACAAACAGGTGCCAGGTATTACTCCGTTAAATTTTTCAACAAATTAACCACTCAAATCAGAAATCTACAATTAAACACATTTAAAAACTCAATAAACACTATTTTTTACTAAACTTGCCTTCTATTGTATCGACGAATTTTTAGACTTTAATTTTAGTATCTCATTGTAAAGGAATTATGCTGCTCTAGATACAGGTACTTTTAGCTTATTATTGACTTAGTTTAGAATGTATCATGTATATTAGCGTTCTTTTATATAGCGCTGTATTTAGTTTTTAGACCAATGACTTGTGTTCAGATTGTTACTATCTATTAGCACCAATAAAAAACATTATTTATTTATAGCCTGAACATTTGGATTTTACAGGGCGCGCCCCGGCAAATCTAAGTTTTCAGGCCTTTCTAAAATTGAAAGTTTACTTTATGCTTAATCAAGGAATGATAACACTCATTCCAAGCTATAAATTGAACACTTTTATAAAATCAATAATTGCCTGAAGAATTTTAGTTACTCATATTCAACGTTATCTTTTAATAATTTTCTATGTCAATTACAAAATATCCATTGCACTGCTCACATTTTAATTTACGCCTCCATTAAATTAATTGTGTGTGCTTTTCGTTGGAACTCCAACTTAAATAAATTTAGCCATGGCAATGAATTTTCTAGGAATTTTCTACTGGATTTCTGCATTTTGCAAATTGGAAGCTCAGTTTTATTTTAAACATAAAGTCCTTTTCGCTGATTTTTATATCTTTCAAGGTTCATTTGATTTTATAAAAGGATAACGTGTTCTCATGGGGTAATAATTTCATTGTATGTTTTAATTCTAACGCAACAATGATAATATATAAAAACGAATTATTATCGACTTTCTGCAAAATTTAATCTATTGCAGATTTTGCAAAATATTTATGAAAACAACTACTTTTCGAGCTAATACCCCGACGGATATTGAATTATACAATAAATATTTGAATTAAAAAAACAGATTTACTGATTTCATGCATAATTCATAAGCAAAATTTAACATCAGATCAAACTAAAAAAGTTAATGAACACACGGAAAATTTAAAATTTAAAAAAATGACAGGGATATAAACAAGTTTCCCCTGTAAAATGTATATTCCGTATTCAAAATTTGTACTCAAAATACATTCATACTCAAGTATTTATTTTGAGTAAATTTGTATTCGATTTCAATTTTACTCAAAATTTTGAGTAAATTTGTAATCAAGTACATTTGTAATGAAGTATTTTACTTAAAATACAAAAGTAGTCAAATACTGCCCCACTCTACGAGTCTAGGTATTATAAAAAAACATAGTTTGTATTAGTATGTGCGTTCTCTGTGAAATTTTATAAAACATGTATTATACCGAGTGTCTGGGATAAGGGGCGAACATAGGAATGTAACATGTAAAATTAAATATGTGTAATTATTATTAGCCCCCCTATTAATTTCAAAGAAAAATCGTAAAGGAATATTTTTTAGAGTATTAAAAACTGTACTAAATGTATCGATATAATTTACGTTTGTATCAGAATTCATATTATCGAAATGCTATCAAAGAAATTTAAATGATGAAAAATAATTAATGCATGCTTGTCGTTTGGGAAACATCAGAATAATAACACTTGATTAGTGGAAGAAAGATCATTTGTTCATTACTAAGATAATTTATAGTGGTGTCAGATTACAAACAGATCGTGATTTATATTTGTTCAAATTTTTATTTTACTGTATCTACGTCCAATGGGAAATGTTAGAGCAAGTACTAAAACATTTTTCCATTCTGGAGTAAACTATAACCCAATCTGTTATAAAATGCCTGCTTTACATTAGCCAAGTGCCCATCTGTAATTAATCCACAAATCCACAAAAATTGCTTCCCGCAAAGATTCAATATTTGGATGGCGTTTTTTATAAATTTTGTTTTTCAGGTGACCCTATTAAAAGAAATCGCATGGTGTTAAATCAGTAGATCTTGGTGGCCAGTTGATAGTGCCACCGCGACAAATCCATCAATTGGGAAAATTAGCATTTAAATATTCCCTCCCATTTAAACCATAATGGGCCGGACATCCATTATGCTGATACCATATCTCCTGATTTTCACGTGCAACTTCTTCTAACGCAGGGCCAACCTGGTCGATTAAAAGGTCTAAATAAGAATTCGAATTTAAATTTCCATGAATTTTAAATGGCCCAATAATATTATTCTTAAAAGTACTAGCCCAAATATTTATTTTTTGCGGGAACTGGGTTATAGTTTGTAAGCGTATCCGTGGATTTTCCTGGGTCCAGTATCGCGTGTTCTGTGTATTGGGCTCGTTATTAAGAGTTAACGTGCATTCATCAGTAAAACAGATAGATTGCAAAAAGTTTCGGTCTGTGTTTGATCAATCCTGCATTACTTCACAGAATACACGCCTGTTTTTTTCATCCACTAGTAGTATCTCCTGATGACATTGATGTTTGTAGGGGTGATATCCATGCTTCTTCAGAATCTTATGTACAGAGAATTTAGACACTCACGAGCAATACATCGTATACTTGTTGTTGGCTCATCATTTATCAAACCCAAAACTCTTTCTTCCAATTCATTGTTGCATCTTCTGTTCCGTTTGCCTGTAAGGTTAATGTTTTTGAATTAATATTTGTTGAAATTGGACTATTAAAATACCTTTTGAATCACCTGCCGCTACACTTGCTGTATTTTCAAACTTGTTCACAAACTTGGTAATTGTTGATACAGACGGAATTGGTCGATTGTTAAATTTAACCGAAAATAAGTCACGAACTCTGCGTAAACTGACGCCACTGTAAAATGTTTTTATAATGAATACTCTCTCTTCATTGGAATAACTCAGATTATTATTCATAACAATTATAATGCGTAAATTGATATCTGAGTAGCGAAATTATTTTCACTATAACATGACATTTGTCAAACTCATGGCAGGGGTTTTTATTAAATGGAATATTGTTCAATTTATTTTTATTATTATTAAGGTGAATTTTGGTACAAACGCAAATTAAATTGATTTATTTAATACAGTTTTTAATACTCTAAAAAATATTCCTTTACGATTTTTCTCTAAAATTAATAGGGGAGCTAATAATTACGCATATTTAATTTTACATGTTAAATCCCTCTGTTCACCCCTTATTCCAGACACTCGGTATAGAAGCCATATGTATTTTAGTTATGCCAAAAAATTAGGGACTACTGACTAGTAGATGCAAGCTCTTACGATATTGATTCAAGTACAGGATGATTCACCATAAATGCCGCCCCTCCCCCTCTTATTTGATTATTTCTGAACCGATTTATTTAAAATAATTTTTAAGCGAAATTTTATACACTATATCTAAATATACAGGATGTCCAAAATAAATTAACTTTTAGGTAGTAGATATTTTTTAAATACACCCTGTATTTCTTTTACGATCAGTTAGAGATTTAATTTAGAAATATAATAATACCGGGTTTGATGGGGTTATGTGAAACGACTTAGGAGATATAGCCGATTTTCTGATACATATGCTTAATAAATGTAATGCACAAACTTAACGAACATTTAAAGTAGTCATTAAAAACGATGACTTATCATAAAACAAAAATAAAAATGACATTCTTTAAAACAGAAACCACTGCTTAAATAAAGAATAACAAAAATTATAGCAATTATTCTGTAATTCATTATTTATATAATAATTTACAAACAAGCTAATTTTGTAATCAAATTTGAGCAACAAAATCTACTCATGCTAATTTGAGATTGACACCAGAATGACGTCTTATCGTTCTCAATTCCTATTTTATTTTTTGTCCCTTTGTTAATATTAGACCTTATATCGTTAAAATCAGAAATCATAGGGTATGCATTAAAATATAAGATTAATTTAATATCGACTTTCTGCAAACAATTTAGTCTATTCAAGACTCTCCCAAATATTTATTAAAACAACTACCTTCTGAGCTAATACTCCGACGGATATTGCATTATACAATGATTATTTGAGTTACACAACAGATTTACTGTTTCTATGCATGATTTATATGCAAAATGTCATCATGTTAAATAATTCCTCCAAACTAAATAAACAAACAGGAAGTTAACATTTTGAACAAATGACAGATAATTAATAATAATTAAAAGAATTTTACGCTTTTTAAAAGATATTGTCTTAAGCCATGCAATATTACATTTGAATATTGCATGGCTTAAGACAGTTTCTTTCAAAAAGCGTAATATTCTTTTAATTAATATTAATTCTCTGTCATTTGTTCAAAATTTAAATTTTCTGTTTGTTTATTTAGTTTAGTGATAAAATTATTAGACGTGATGACATTTTGCATGTAAATTATGCATAAAAACAGTAAATCTGTTGTTGGTGTTTCATTTAATAAAACAACTTCAATAAATCCACCCTCTGTATTAGACTTTTTGTGCATAAGTATCAGAAAATCGGCTATATCTCTTTAGTCGTTTAACATAACCTTATTAAACGTGGTATCTTTGTATTTCTAATTGAAATCTCTAATCGATTGTTAATTGAAATTCAGGGTGTTCCATCTAAAAAAATCAAATACTACCCAAAAGTTTATTTATTTTGGACACCCTGTATATTTGTAAATGGTGTATAATATCTCGCTAAAATACTATATCAAATGTTTTTCAAATTTTTTAAATCTGTTCAGAAACAACCAAGGAGTAGGCATTTATGGTGAATCACCCTGTACCTCAATAACTCCTTGCAATCTCTTGCAAATTTAATGAATTTGTTTTCTTTACTCTTATTATTGTACCCCCTTTTCTTTTCTGTTAATTAATTACTTTAATTTAACGTCATTTGTCCGATTTTATTTACCTGATTTCACTTACTCTTTTTGATTTACAACTGATCTTACTTTTACTATTTTTCATGCCAGAATTAACTCTTTTTCAAATCTAATCACCTGACTCAAATTCAGGGTTGTAAAAAAAGGTTTTATTTTTTATTTTAATTAAAACAAACAGTTTTTTTTTATACAAAAAGGTTTTTTTTCATTAAAACAGCGTTTAAAACATTAACAATTAAAAACATGTTTAAAACACGTTTAAATCGTGTTTAAAACAGAATAAACAGGGTATTTGTCTTTTGAGTATACATATTCCGATAATTACAGCGTTTTTTTTTTAATTTACGGGAATTCGTTGTTTCAAAGCGGTTAAGGTTAATTTGAGGCTTTTAACGAGTGTTTTTCACTCCCAGACTAAGCATGAAGTAAAATTTCGAGTTTAGAAAAACCTAAGAATTTGGATTGGCTGCGTAGCGAAGCGGAACGGCCAATCCAAATTAGGCTTTTCTAAACTCGAAATTTTACTTCATGCGCTACGCTTAAAAATACTAATTTATAGTAACGTTCAAAAAACACACACATTCAACAACGATTATAAGCAACCTAATATACGTTAAAGTTATTGAGTTGCCACTGTTTTAAACAATTTTTTCAGCGCTGAATTTGACTCACGTTTTATTTACATCTACATATTAGATTGCTAAAGCCGTATATTTTAAACTATTTTAAATATGTTTAAAACAAAATCGTTTAAAACACGACGTCTGTTTTTAAACTAGTTTAAAACACTGTTTTAAAACAAAGTGTTTTAAACATAACAAACCTGCTCAAATTAAACTTATGCCAGTCCTAATCAAAAACCCAACTGTAATTTTAAAACTGTGCTACATTCGGTATTTCTTGCATACACACAAAATTATTAACTGATGCTATTTCTTGTATTAATAGGATGACATTTTTTCTTAGCATTATACTTGACCGATTTTTAAATTACATTCTCTATAACATACTTTTCTGTGGCTTAAATAGGTACTTTTCGAGTTATGAAATGTTTGTAATACGGAGCGGTTCTAAGTTCTTTCTTTTTATAAAAAAATCCATTATAGCCAATGAAAATCTGAGAACCGCTGCTGATGGGTAATTTCCGACATAAAATTGCACACCTGTCAATGGGATACATTTTTCGATATTATTAATATTTTATAAATATACAAGTATTATTGACGGGCAAAGTACTGTGATGGACACATCACCATTTTTACTTGTTAAATTAACCACGAAGTCTGAATAACTTATAAATATTCGATTCAAACAGTGTTTGAGATTTTAATATAAAAAAAGAATGGTTGCATTTTTCTTTGTTATAATCAGAGCTGGGCGATACTAAAGTAAAAGATCTCAAAATTTGAGTACATTTATGTACGCGGTACTCAGTTTACATGTATTTTATCTTTTGAGTACTTGTCCTTGTACTCGACGCAGTATTACACCGTAAAAGGAACTCGAGTACATTTTGCTCTAACTGTAAAAATAAGAGAGTTGTGTCCGATGAAAGCATTGTTTTGACAGCTCTCTCAATTTCACTAGGCTAAGACTGGCGTTTCGTTTTTTTATATTTTGTAAATATTCTGCAAACTATTAACAAATTCAATTCTTCATTATGTTAAACTGTACCGTCATCGGCGGTATATCAGTCTCTCTTAGGTATCAAATTTCTCGCACCTACTAATGACTTAATCCCTTTATTTAAAAATAACATCACTTCATTTTCACTCACCCCAGTTTAGTATACTTGTTTTAGCGACACACTTTAACATTACTGTAAGTTTTCTTTTTATTTTAATATTATTTTTGTATTGAAAGTCTAAAGCATAGCTATACTAATAAGTGATTAATCTCGAAACGCGTCTATAGAGGGCTTAAATCTTTTTCTTTAAAAAATTCCTTCAACTAATATTTATTCCCTGTAATTTTTTCAATTTATTTCAATTTCCTGTTGGTTCATTTAGTTTAGTGAGAGAATAATTTGACCTGATGTTGCATTTTGCATATGCAAAGAACAGTACATCTGTCGTGTAATGTAAATATGTAAATATATGTAAATATTCATTGAATAATTCAATATCTATCGTGGTATTAGCACGAGAAGTAGTTGTTTCAGTGAATATTCTGTAACATTCCATTTTTTATCGGGAGCCAAAGCTGATTAAGTAATAATTTTTGCTTTAAAATTGCGCGCGGAATTGGTTCTGCATGAAACAGGTGGCGTTGAGGAGCAGAAGACGGAGGAGATGGTTGGCCGTTCGTTCGGCGACGAGATTATGGCGTATATGACGATGTGATTGTTGCGGTCTGTGACCCTCGTAGTTGTCTTAGTTATTTCGTTTTGTTGTTGTTTCCGTGTGAAATTGTTATGTACACGGTGGTTTTAGTGCGCTGGATCAACCTGCCAGGTATGTCGTTTTGGTGAATTTCTATTTCAGGGGGGCCGGCTATTTGTTACGCAGGGTTTAAAACCTGGCCGTCTGAAGTGGTTAAGGCACGCTGAAAGTAATCGCTTGTAGCAGGAAGAGACGCAGGAAAGCATTAGCTTGGAGAGTGGGCTGAGTTTGACGCTGAGTCACAGATTTGACGCTGAGACGCAGATTAGTTGAAACGGGAGGCCGCGAGACGCTGAGATGCCGCTGCGGATGACGTATCCGCCCACTAGAAGCTGCCGAAGATCCACATAAACGGCCGCGTCAACCGTGTTGGGCTGCCTTGTGTTTGGTTACAGTGTTTGATTTTTCGCTGTTCACCGCACTTCGCAATTTAAACAGGAGCGTAATGTTTCTACTTTTTTTTTCATCAATTAAAATATAATATGTTGTCTTTTGCTAATTGACTTAAATTATATAATTCATTAATCAATAATAGTGAACGGCCTTTAAGGTTTCTATTTTAGTTATTGTTAGTTATTAATTATTAGTTGGTTTTAATTCTTCCTATCTTTTTTAGAGTAAGGGGCATTAACTGATATTTTGATTTCATATAATTCCCGTGCCAAGCCCTTTGTCGCCAGGGGCCGGCCGTAATATTTTCTTGAGTTACATAAGAAATCAGGACTACGGACAGCTATCCTCCTTATCCTTTATTCCATTTTTTTGTCGACCGGCCATTGCTGCCCTTAGCGAAGTGAAAAGCGTTGCAATATTTACAAATTTCTGTATTATTATTTATTTACAAGTTAATGCTCACTACCTTTTCATGATTTTATTCTTCAATAAAAATTTGGTAAAAGTTATCTTCAAACTCCTGTTTACACCCTGTGAGTTTTTTTGATATTTCCTTGCAGGTCAGCACCTAGTAATAAATATTTTAATTGAGTTTGAGCCACCCGGTTTTTCTTTAAATAATAGTAATAAAAATCAAATGGCGCCCTTAAAAATCTTAATGTCATTTTGCATTTGCGTAACATCTTTATTTCCCAAACAAATAATACAATATACAATATAGAGCTCCGATTATGGTGCAAACAGGTCTGAATAAAGAGTGAAATAAACAATAATTTAATTGTATTTTTTTCTCTTAGCCTGGGAACGTCACAATTCATTAATAAATATATCAGAGTGTGTCATGTGTGTTTATGATTGCACTTCGAGTTATTTAAAATTTTCCAGTAGAAAAACAAATCGTATATACTCCATTTTTGGTGAGCTGCTAATCGAAGGTACTATGTATATCAACACTTAAAATTTCATAACGAATAATTAATATATAATCATTTTTAAATATTTTTTTACACTCCGAGTGCTCGCTTCTGCACAAAAGACTTTTTATATATTTTTTACTAGAATTTTGCTAGTTATTATTAATTTCCCTTATTCTTTGTACTATTTTGTATTACTATTCCGTGGGCCACCTGTATTTTGTCTGTTTTAATCACCCTGACAGCCCCTTGGGTGTCTCTGTTTAACCCTACATTATTTAATTTGTTAGTAAATATTTTTATATCTTTAAATAATTTCTCACTTAACCCGTGGTGAAACATTTTTAAATCTAATACTGGATGATTTAAATTAAATTTCAATTAAAACACTTGGTTTGTTTCACGTATTTATATTTTCTCCGACTAGTTTCGACCATTGGTCATCTTCAAGGAGGGATGTACAAAAAATATCTAAACAACAATAAATATACAAAATCAAACTATCATAAAACTTCAGGTTATAGGAGAGTTCCACTGCTCTTCCATATTGTTTACAATCAGTTTTCCCCGCGTTAGCGCCTTTCTAATTTCCAAACCCTCGCGGAGATTTAAATATCGACCCTTATTGCCCGAGTATAAGATATTACAGTCTTTCGTGTTAAAAATGTGATTTTCTGCTATGCAATGTTTTGCGAATCCAGTTGAACACTTTTTATCTATTATTGATTTTTTATGTTCTTGTAAGCATGTTCTAAAATTTCTTCCAGTCTGACCTATGTATATACTATCACAGTCACCACACTTGATTTCATAAACACCGTACTTGTGAAGTTTATCCACCGACGATTTGTTATTGACTAGGAGTCTTTGTAGGTTTAATGGATTAGTCATTATAACATTAAATTCATACCCTTTAAAATGTTGTGTGATTTTTTCTGAAAGATTATTAACAAAATCTAATCTATGCCAAATTGTTTTAACTGATTTTGTTTCATAATAAAAATATTTTTTGAGTTGTTTCATTTTTTTTCTTTTTTAATAAGTTATTAACTAGTTGTTCATTATAACCATTATTAGTTGCTATAGCTTTTATTGTGTTTAATTCTATATTGAAATTATTTTCGTTAAGTGGAATATGTATAAGGCGGTGGATTAAAGAATGAAAGGTACTATTTTTTATTTTGTAATGAGTATTAGAACTACTAGCGATGATTATATCAGTAAAACTATCTTTTCGGTAAATTTTATACTCTAAAGTATTGTCTAATGTTTTAAAAATAGTTAAATCTAGAAAATGTATGCTATTGTTGAGTTCCATTTCTGTAGTGAATTCGATATTATTATTTATGGAGTTTAGAAAATTTGTAAAAGTGTTTAATTGTCGTATTGTCCCATCCCAAATGCAAAACACATCATCAACGTATCTATAATCCAGTATTAAATACTTTTTTTGTGTCTATTTGATATTATTTTAAAATATGTTATACTTGCGACCACTGTTCAAACCATATACGCCCGAACTCATTTTATTTAATATGTACAGGGGCATGCGATAAATGGTTTCACTCTAAGTGCACTAGTCTATCCGAAGAGGAAACCGTATGTCTAAAGAGGAATCGTAGCACTAGTTGGATATGTAACAAATGTCAGCAAATCGGTGGTTTTAATAAAAGTCAATTATCTCAAATTGGAACTATTTTTGATAATTTATTACAAGCATATGCAGCCCTTTAAACAGGACTTCGGTCAACTACTACATACTTTCAATGAAAAATTCAATTCATTGGATTACAAAATAAAAGCATTAGAAGATAATATTGCCAATATTATAGAACGCTTGAATTGTAATAAACCGAACATACATACGGTAAATGACATTAAAAATCATTATGATTTAATATACGAGCTTGAAGATCGACCTAAACGCAGTTAAAACATCATGGCATATAATGTTCCTGAATCAAAGGCAGCGCATTATAGCATAATTAAGTAAGAGGATCTTACAGCAATTTAAACCACATTAAAGAAATTATCTTTATAAATTGCGCTAACCGATTTATTTAGAATCGGTCGTAAAAGTGCTCGACCTAGACGAATAAAATTGGTATTGCAAAACTATGAAATTATTAAAAATATTATTTTAAAAACATAAAAACTTAAAGAGAATGTAATAAAATTTGGTAATGATAGAACAAAAATCCAAAGAAATAAATTTAATAACTTAAAGATGACCTTGGATGATCGTAAAAGAAATGGGGAAGATAATTTGGTTATAAGATATATTTCAGGTGTTCCTAAAATTATTAAAGTTCCTAACAAGCAAGTTAAAGCAGCGCCTACCATCATATCGTCAAAAAACCTGAACATCTACTATCACAATGCAGGAGAGATTCGCACTAAACTAAAAACGTTTATGTTAAATGTTATGTGTGTATGACATCATAATTATTACAGAAACTTGGCTGGGTAGTAATATTGAAGATGTAGAACTTAAACTTCATAACTTTACTGTTTTCAGGCAAGATCGTTCTTTAAATTCCAGTAACAAGTGCCGCGGTGGTGGTGTACTAATTGCGATTCATAATCGTCTTGCTTGCAGTCATATTAATATTGGCATTAGTTCAGTGAAACAGCTTTTTGTTTCTATTACTTCAATACATAATATAAATTTAATAATAGGTGCGGTTTATATTTCTCCTTGGTCTGCCATCGATAAATATAAGGATCACTGTTCGACTACTGAATATGTTGCGGAAAAATATGCTAGTTATAAATTTCTTATTTGCGGTGACTATAATCTGCTAATAGCAGTCTAGTCAAATGATGATCTCGGACTTATTAACTTCATCACAACTCTTTATCCGGCACAAATTCTTGTTGACGTATTTAGTCATTTAAATATGTATAAAATTTGTGATTTACCCAACGATAATAATGTTTTCCTGGATTTAATATTTGCACATGAAGGTATTATAGTTACCGCTGCATCTGATTTATTATTCGATATTAAGCAACATCATGTGCTATATTAAATTTCATTGCCATTAAAACCGTATATTAATTCTATGCAATATAATAATTATATTTACGACTTTTAAAATGCCGATTACTTTTCTATCAATAACTACTTTTCATCGATTGAGTGGGAAATAATTCTAGTTGACACTCTAGAAAATAAGTTAGATGCATTTTATTCAGTGCTGCATTTTGCTTTAGAATCATTTTTACCAACAATTTACAACTTACAAATTTGATTAAACAAAAAAAAATACGTCCATAAAATATATAAAGATTATCAGAATACTGAAAATTACTAAAATTTAAAGACATTCGTATAAAATGTTTAAATCTTAGAAATCAATTATACTATACAATACATGTATCGAATCGGCTAACACAAATATAACAGAAAATCTACATCATTTCTGGACTTTTTTTAATCGTAAAAGTCTGATTTTCCTGATGTTATGTATTACAATAATAATTCTAGCAGTAATGGTTCTCAGTGCGTTAATTTATTTGCGCTGTATTTGCAAACAGTATATAGTAGTGATAAACCTACACATACACCCTGTTTTTTTAGTAATTCTACTGTACTTCATGTGCCTCTTAAACTATCAAAATACGAAATATTCAACGCAATAAATAATTTAAAATCCAACAACAGTACAGGTCGTGACGGCATACCATCTAGCTTTTTAAAGAACTGCATATTTTTTATAACTCTACCTATTTCTATTGTATTTGACATGTCCATAAACTCAGGATATTTTCCTAATTTTTATAAGAGGAGTTACATCACGCCACTTTTTAAATCTGGTAAAAGAGACGATGTAAATAACTATCGTGGCATATCTATCCGATCAGTAATTCCTAAACTTTTTGATAAATTTGTATCCGTTCAGTTGAATTGGATGTGTAAATATAATATAATTGACGAGCAGCATGGATTTCGGCCAGAAAGACCTACTACTACAAACCTATTGACATTTAGTTCCTCAATAATTAATGCATTTAAAAATTATCATTCAGTCGATGTTATTTAAACAGATTTTGGAAAATCATTCCACCGTGTCAATCATAATTTTTTAATTGCTAATTTATCTGCCCTGGGATTCCATGCTGTCGTCATTAAATGGATTACTAGTTACCCAACAAACCGTACACAATGTGTTAAAATTAAGAACTTTTTTCAAATGTCACTACTGTTCCTCCGGTGTACCTCAGGGCTCGCACAGCGGACCGTTACTGTTTTTACTGTTCATAACATATCGCAAGTAATTAAAAACGCGTCATTGTTGTTATTTGCTGATGATCTCAAGATTTTTAAGAAATTATAACTACTAGTGATTGCATTTTTAAATGGTCTTGTGATAATCATCTATTTTTTAATATCAAGAAATGCTATGCAATAAAATTTACTAAAAAAATAAATACTATCCATCATCATTCTATTATGAACAATAATACATTAAGAAAATTAGACGAAATTAAAGATTTGGGGGTTATTTTTGACGTTAATTTGCCAATCATAAATTGTATATGTTAAGCTGGTTTATTTCGCATTTGTTCGTTCGCACTTGGAATACGCATCGTGCATCTGGTCACCAACTCAATTAACCTATGTCAATAAAATTGAAAAGATACAGAAGAAATTCTTAAAAACTATGTTATTTAAGCTTGGTTTAGTCGTATAGTTAAACTCTAATGTTGATGTCATTTATTAACACATACATATCAATTTGCTCAGCCACCGCAGAATTTATGCTGATTTATCTTTATTTTACAAATTAATTTCGGGCGAAGTCACTGTTATCGCATATCGATTTTCAGTATAGTGTTGTAAATCGACCCATAAGAGCTAAAACTCATAGGACAAATTACGGCTACAATAGCCCGCTTTCACGTTTCACGCGGTACTCTAATTTACTTTCACTAAATTTACATTTTGATTTATTTCATAGTTCGCACTCATAAATTATGCCCGAGTTAAAACGTATAGATTTTGGCAAAATAATTTTTTGATAATCAATGTAAACCTTATAAATATTTAATTTAGTATAAATGGTGATTTTTTTCTATACTTGTCGTTAGTTTAATTTAATTTATTTTTGTAAACGTTTGTTTCGAATTATATTACATGTTTATTTTAATTTAAGATATGTTCGCTGATCTATATATACAGGGTGAGTCACTAAGCGGAAATCGGTCTATAGTGGGCGTATCGTTGAAAGTAGCAAAAAATGTTTCAAATAAAAGTTGTTCAGAATCAAGTTTTCCATAACCCAAAATTATTGCTAAATATGGCGGCCTTGCGATTATACCGGAAGTAAACACCAACTTCCTTATTTTATATAGAACACCATATATATTTTAACATATTTAGATTGCTTGTTAAAAATAAACATGAGTTTATTCACACAACATTGAACCATTTTCGAGTTATTTCATATTTTTTGATAAATTTGACGTTTTCAGAGCTCGACGCCATTAACAATATCTTCAAAACGAAATAAGTCAGAGTTGTGCGGCTTACGGTTTTGGATTCGGGAAGAAATGTAGTATTTGTTTAAGTTTTTGCCATTAGTCAGATTTTCTAAATTGAACCGAGTCCGTCGACGGTATTCTTCAGTACATCAAACATGCATAACTTTATTTTTTTAAATGGAACCATCTATCTTGTGACATCTGATGCAAAATTATGGCAACAACCCGGTATCAATAAAAAGGAAATTTAATGCCCTTAACAGAAGTTAGCTATCGTCTTTTGTTTTCAAGTTATAGCCAACAATTCAATATTTTCCAATTTCGATTTTTATTAATATCTCAGTCATTTATTAAGATAAGAATTGTATGTTCTAAAAGTAATTTTTCGAGGAGAATCGAATGCAATTTACAGCTTATTTCTATCTTCAATAATAAATGAGATACAGCCCAAAGTTATATTTTTTTAAATAGAAATCATAGTTGGCTGTGCTTTTAAAAAAAAGTATTTTTTTTACCTTTTCTTATATACCATCTTGATGTTTTATTTGAAATTTAAATTAAATTATATTTCACTAAAAAATACTGTTATTCCTTACTTCACTTTTTATTGGTATTGTTAGATGTACATTTCGTTATTGATAATAACGTTATTAATGATAATAACGTTATTGATAATAACGAAATGTACATCTAACGATACAAATAAAAAGTGAAGTAAGGAATAACAGTCTTTTTTAGTGTAATAATCACTTCACTTAAACTCAAAAACATACAGTTATATTATATTTTATTAAATTTTAAATATTCTTAATATCCTCAGTAGGCATGTTTAATATTAAATTAATAATTACTGGAATTTAAGTAGGCTTATATTAGGATGTGATCATAATTACAATAATTTCGAAAAAATTAAATGAAAATAAATGGATGTTATACCTAGGTTTTCTTTATTGACCAACCATAATTCAGATTTATTTTTCTTAGGTTCTTTGATTATTTGTCCTGAAATGACATTAATATATGAATGCCATGTTTTCATTGATTAATTATTTGATAAAAAGTGGGATTAATAAATGATACCTGTTCCGCCGCGAAATTCATCTTTACGAGAGGGTAATTAAGCATATGGCAACCATCTGTAAACATAACCTAAAATTTATTTTGAAGACAGAAGTCACAATTACAACCAGAGTATCCAACCAATTATCCAACTTTATAAAAAAAAAATCACCAAATCTGGTTGGTCAGTACAAAAAAAACAACGATTATACTGAAGATTGACAGAAAAATTACAATAAATGCTCAAATTGATTGCCATTGTTCAAAATGCATGAGTATGAATATGAGATATAG
This sequence comes from Philonthus cognatus, assembly GCA_932526585.2. NCBI lineage: Eukaryota > Metazoa > Arthropoda > Insecta > Coleoptera > Staphylinidae > Philonthus > Philonthus cognatus. The sequence goes on from OW052241.1 coordinate 103,375,369, forward strand.
AATTTACAATATTATTGAAATTTTGTTGTAAAATATTGATATTGTTGTTATTTAATTTATATAAACTGTCCTTCATATAGCCCCAAAAAAAGAAGTCCAGCAGTGTTAGGTCCGGAGATCGCAGAGGCCATTTTACCGGTCCATTAATGCCTAACCATTTTGCTCCAAAAATAAAATACAAATGTTCCCCTTGAACTAATGGCAAATTGTCCAAATAGTTCTTAATAATATTTTGTTGTAAAATATCTGTATATTTCCGTCCATTCAAGTTTCCCTCGTAAATTTTGTAACACAAGTTTCGGTTTCCCAGTAGAGCACACCAAACACTAAAACCAAATCTACCTTGTGCCTTAACATCAACAGTCTGATGAGGGTTAGAATCAGCCCAATAATGGGCATTGTGTCTATTAAATATTCCCGCGGAGCTTATGTATGCCTCGTCGGTCCAAATGATGTCGTTGTAAAAGTTCGGATTTGTTAAACATCTAGCTTTGTACCAGTTATAAAATTCTAATCTTCGTTCAAAATCCTTAGGGTTTGAATGATGTCTTTTTTGAATCGTGTGAGGACGGAATTTTTTTTTTCACAATCCTTAAGGCACGATTTCTTGAAATTCTTTGTTCGTCGTCTATTTGCCTACTTGATATTTCTGGATTTTAAATTACAGCCCTAATAACAGTAAAACCAGCTTCTTCTGCATCTTATATACTATATTCTCTGGATCTCGGGATAGTAAAGGAACCGTGGTTGATGAGATTAATCTTTAACCGCTGGAATATGGATTTATCGGGCTGTCTTCTCTCCGGTTATCGAGTATAGTATGTTTTCAAGGCAATATTAGATTTACTGTTGCTTTGAATAAAGCATTCTAACATATCAAACTCTTCCTAATTTTCGTACTACACAATACAACAAACAACTAATATAATAATAATGTTGTTGTTTTTTGTTTCATGAGTAACAGGCATCATTTTATTTACAAGCTTACTGCGTTTAATGAAAAATATTTAAAATTTAATAAAAATATAATATATCTCAATAAATTGCAAATATAACATGAACATATTATATATCAATGAAAAAAGAAAAAAATAAGAAATGTATGTATAGCACAGCCAACTATAACTTCTATTTAAACAAATATCACTTTGGGCTGTATCTCTATTATTAATGAAGATAGAAATAATCTGTAAATCGCATTCGATTCTCCTCGAAAAAGTACCTTTAGAACATACAATTCTTATCTTGATAAAATAATAAATGACTGAGATATTAATAAAAATCAAATATGGAAAATATCGAATTTTTGGCTATAACTTAAAAACAAAAGACAACGGCTATGTTCTGTTTTCGACATTGACATTTCCTCGAAAAAGGATGCGCCATCGATTTTTTTCTATGAGAGCTGCGTTTCTCACATTTTCCGAAATTATCCAACGGAGTCTTCTGTGGCACTTAGTATTTTGTTTAGTAGAGTGTTCGAGAGATTTTAAGGGACAAATTCTCGATGTTTGTTTAGGAATTTCGATTGTTCGAAAAAGGTCGTCCGTATTTTTGTTGGTTCGACTTTTCTCTTCCTTTATTTTGTTCCTATCAAGTCCGGTGATATTACTCTCATGCGACGTGTGATTATAATTAGTATTATGGTTTTTCGTACTGACGTTTTACTTCCTGTGTGGGAGTTTGAGTAGGTGGTGCTCGATTAATTATTTCTAGGGGAAGTTAAATTGATAGTAATTTTCATAGGGGGTAATTGTCGAGCTGTGTGCTCAACAGGTTGTCGTTAAAAGTTAAGAAAAACACGTGCTGTGTGCCGTTGTGTGAAAGAAGAAATCTTAGTGAATCTTCGTGATCCTTTCACAACCATTGAATTAAATAATTAAATTAAGCGAGGCCAAACTACATCTTAAGGTAAATTATCATATCTTCTTATTTTGTATCAACTTATCGACTTTGTTCTTTCTCGCTTTTGAATTTTCTACATTTTGTTAGCTTGTCCATTTTGTTTTTTTGTGTTTTGATAATTAATTCTGGGGTCGTTCACTAAAATTTGAATGTCGATTTTAGGCCTCGTTGTGTGAGTTAAATTTGGTTATAAATTTAACAATCCAATTTTTTTAACCATTATTGGAATTTTTGCTGTTCCGGAGGGCGGTTCGAATTAGAATTCTTCACCACGGCGAATTCGTGGAATCGAAGTAGGAGTATTCCGGAGGGGTCGAGTTTATTTTCATTCCTTGATGTACGATCAGAGGGTGGAATTGAATCGATGGGCCAGAGAATCTGTTCTTTGCTGAATCAGAGGACGGTGCGAGTGAATCGGAAAATTGGACATGAATGTTTTAAACACGACAAATAAAAATAATTGCTTGATCAGTGTTTAGGCAACGGAGATTAGTGTTTATCAGTTGAAGTTTAATTTCAGTTAATTATTTTACATTCATATGGTTTAGTTTTATTTGAATTTTGAGAATTTATTTAAATAATAAAAAGAGTAAATTTAGGAATTAATAGTAACCATTTAAATTATTCTTAAAGTTTTGGTTTAAATTTAAGGGAGTTATGATTTGTTTATTAAATGATTTATTTGTACAACACATGTGAAGAAGTGTGACGTCATTCTATCTTTTTTTTTGTGTAATTATTGTTGTGTATTGATTTAGATTCTTTTATTATTATTAGATCGTTGATATGTTTTATTTGGGTGAATTTATTTTGTGTAAATGAAGTTGAGCCGTTTTTTTTTTGATATTTCTGTATTGCTGAGTTTTCTTTTTAATTGATTTATAATTTGTTAGTTTAGTTTCACATTTGATGTTTTTGCTATTAATTTTTGTTACCTTCAATTTTTTTATTTTTATTAAATTTAATTTTTTTAATTTAAATACTGTATTAATTCATTCATTTTTAAGACCATTCATATTTTCCTCGAATTTCTTGGTTAAGAGAAATAAGTTTACTTTAGAAATTTTAAAAACCAAGTGGCGCTCAACATTTGTTTGTTTTTTAACTTTATTTATCCACGACTCTGTGCCTACCGACAAAGAGTTGCCGTACGCAGGTCATACCAAAAGTGACATAAAGTTGAAGATATTTTACATGAGGAGAACTGATTAAACCGTATGACAAGGATGTTTTTTAATTTTTAGTGCAACGGCAACCTCATAATGTTTTAACGATCGGTTTATCGTAGACGCCCTGTATATATTCGTCTTTGCCAAACAACTATAGTCATTTGTCTTTACAATTATTTAGTAACATTTATTATCCACGCAAACAAACAGATCACACACATCTCATGTCTTCACATTTCATTATTAAAGAGACAGATTTCGCAATTGAAAATATAAAAACAATACTGTTAACTGAAATAAATAGTAATATTAGCAGAAATAACTAATTTCTTGTTACCTCTTTGTCATACCCCAGGTTTCAATTTATCATAGTAATAATGATAAATGCAGACGATACTCTGATTTTTATAAGACTGGACTAACCAGAAACATGATTTACACAGCTAGATATCTAGTTACTTTTTTGCTGTATAATTTAAATCCAGCGAAAAACTATTATTATATTATTTGGGCCTTTTATCTATGTAATTTAAAACGCCCAACGCCATAACTCCGTTAATTATTGAACGAATAAACTAAAAAACCAAGTCAATGGCCATTCAAATACTAAGAAATGACAATAGCATTGATATTTTTCGAAAATATCTTCATTGCCAAATAATAACCAACTTAACCTTTTTAAATAGCTGCCTATAAGTTTTTAATTTTATTACATTAGACATAATTTTTCGGAATCCAATAATGCCCAATTTTTTGTTTTTTTGTTTAATATATTTGTCGAAAAAAAATTTAAATAAATTCTCTGTTTAAAATTATATTTTTCAAAAATTATCATTAGTGTGCCTTGCAAAAATAGTGACAAATGTCATTTATTGTAAGGTTGTGACAAACATGAATAATAACGACCCAACAAATAAGTACCAACATTACAACTTAATGTAGAATAGAATAAATAAGTAGTAAGTAAATTAATACTTGCATAATATACCTCATTAAGTACCATTGATGCAATAACGCAACATTATTATGTAATTTTTTTATTACTAACTAAATAAGTTAATTTGATACATTGTATTATTTGAACTGACTTAAGAATGTGTAAAGAAAAATGACATTATTTTGATATTTAAATATTTATTGATTATTACTTATTTTTTAGAGTATAGTTCTAACTTCCCAATAGCGTAGCGTATGAAGTGAAATTTCGAGTTTAGAAAAGCCTGAAAATTTGGTTTGGTCGTGTAGCGCTACGCGACCAAACCAAATTGTAAGGCTTTTCTAAACTCGAAATGTTACTTCATGCTTAATCTGGGAGTGGAAACACCCGTTCGAACAATAAATAATTTATACAGTTTTTTTTTAATGCACACTATATTTATTCCAAAAAAAATCATGTGAACAAGATTTATTACAATTTTTCTCCTACATAAATATTAAATTAAAATAAACATATCGGTCATAATTGAATTCAGAAAAACAATGTCTAATATAATAAAATAAGAAAAGTATATGCAGCCGTTTAAAAATTTGAAGTTGACTATTAGTTGTCAATAAAGTAAAGATTGAAAAAATTTATAATTACTGTCGGTTTATAGTATTAAAACGACCATTGGATTTGTTTTTTAGTTCAATAAAATTTTATTATCTGAGGTGCTTTTATTATGTATTTGCAAATTGTTGGCTTTTGATTATTTTTTACTAATACGTGGTTTTGTTATAGATTAAAGAACACTTGCCTATTATGGTGCAAAGGGAAAAAGTAACTAATTATTCTTGAATAGGTATCTTATCTTTCACGCTGAGAAACATATTTCAAAAGAAACCTGTTGGGGGGAGAATCAGTTTCTGTGGACTGTATTTTTAATTTAATCGGCAAAGATCAGAAGTACCGGCATCGGGGGGGCACAAGCGGTGACGGATCACTACTGCCACTTACCTTTAGTCCATTCCTCTAAATCTTATGCGCTAACTTCCGATTTGGGTGATGTAGACGATTTCTTAACTAATTAAGTCTTGTTACCGGTGCTGATTTTAGACATTGCCGCGCGTAATTAAACATTTTATTAAATTACATTTGCTCGCGCAACAACGGTGCCCATTGTTTTACTCGCGATAGATCTAATAATAATAATTTTGTTCGCCTAAATTACAATTTCATTTCCAAAATGAGTTAAGTTCGAGATATACATTGGTAGCTCGCCTACACATCGAAATAACGTGTATTTATATGTATATAATTTGTATAGTTATTTTATAATTCCATTGCGGTATTAATTATGCGCCGCTTACTCACGACAACAGCGCCCTCGGTACCCTCACGGTACGGGCGATAATGGAAGTGGGGGGCTTCTTCCATTATCGCCCGTACCGTGAGGGTACCGAGGGCGCTGTTGTCGTGAGTAAGCGGCGCATAATTAATACCGCAATGGAATTATAAAATATCTATACAAATTATATACATATAAATACAACTCAACAACGAGCCCTTTCACCCTCAACAAGACGGGGGGAAGGGAAAATAACAGTTTTCCTAAAGAAATTAAAACGACTCGGAAGATTATTAGAGTTCTAAACTTCAAGGAGGAAGCAGCCCTGAAGAATTGCTGAAGAGTTCGTGAGTGAGTCTTGTGCCGCGAGTCAAGTTTCCTTTTCTTTATTTTAATTTTTTCAAATTTTGCTTCATTAATATTATCGTATATTCTTTCATTTTTGTTTGTGTATAATTTCTAGATTCCGTCATTTAATTAAATTACTTTTAATTTACATTATATACGGAGTATTATTTTATTCACATTAAAAATCAAATAACGAAATAGAAAACCCATTACCACAGTGCTGTGCCCGACGAAGACGAGGTAAGTAATTTTCTTTATTTTATTTATTTTTGAGCTACACCGGAGTGTCAATGTGGTACCGCCGTGGTGTATGTGCAATTTAGTATGTTATGGTCTTGTTCCAATAGTTAATTAATTTAAAACTAAAATTAATTAACTTCTCCGCACATATTTTCAACACCCCAGCGGTCCACTAATGACAGTCTTTACACAACAAACTAAATTATTAAACCAATTTAGTGAGAAACTCGCCTGGCCATTCCACTTGAACTACACACACTTTTTCCATTTCGGTGGTGTAAGTGACAGCATTTGTCGCCAGATACCGCCACCATACAGACCCCCAAGACGCATGGCAGTTTTCTAATTCTCGACTGAACAAAACCACTTGGTTAAATTTCAATAATAATAAAGAAATTCAACGGTGTCTTCATTTTAAAATAATGACTAACTTTAATCATTTACTAATCATTGATTAAACCTCTGATTAAGTACAAATTCTAGAAAATACAAATTTTGTATCTTACATGAATAAGACGATTGTGTAAAAAATGTATGAATAAAATTGTTGTGTTTTTAAGCAACACTTATCTTAATGAAGTTAAACAGGCATTAATTTGATATTATTTTTCGGAATCCATTAATGCCCAATTTTTTGTTATTTTGTTTAATATATTTGTCGAAAAAAAAATTAAAATAAATTCTCTGTTTAAAATTATATTTTTCAAAAATTATCATTAGTGTGCCTTGCAAAAATAGTGACAAATATCATTTATTGTGAGGTTGTGACAATCATTAATAATAACGACCCAACAAATATGTACCAACGTTACATCTTAATGTAGAATAGAATAAATAAGTAGTGAGTAAATTAATACTTGCATAATATAGCTCATTAAGTACCATTGATGCAATAACGCAACATAACTATGTAATTTTTTTATTATTACTAACTAAATAAGTTAATTTGATACATTGTATTATTTGAACTGACTTAAGAATGTGTAAAGAAAAATGACATTATTTTGATATTTAAATATTTATTGATTATTACTTATTTTTTAGAGTATAGTTCTAACTTCACAATAGCGTGGGGTATGAAGTAAAATTTCGAGTTTAGAAAAGCCTGAAAATTTGGTTTGGTCGTGTAGCGCTAAGCGACCAAACCAAATTGTAAGGCTTTTCTAAAGTCGAAATGTTGTTACGGGGTGGGGTGCTTCGCAGTTGGAATTTATATAAAATCTTCGTTAAACAATTGAGGTGTTAAACGAAGACCCACATCGCAACTTCCGGCTAGCTATTTAGTCACTGAATAATAAAATTATGCTTACCAGGGTAATCACTTCACTGATTCTAAGTTAAAAAGTAAATGAAAGGTTTGAAATTGAACTTTAATAGTAAATGAAAACTTTAGTCAAAGAGTAACAAAATGTATTAACACGAAACAAATTAAACAACGAATATAAATTTACAAATGAAGATAGAAAAATAAACAAGCAAAAGAAAAAAACAAGAAATACAATTAAAAAAATAACTTACGTACGACCACTGGGTCGTAAAGAATACTTGTAAAAACTTTCGCGGACGCGGACCGAAATTTAGCGTAGTGACGATGCACGGTTCGAAGACTTTTTCGAAGTGATGTTGACGGGTCAACAGACTTTTGAAGTGAGTTTTAGCCCTTGAGGCCGGCGGTATTTATTTGGTTTTTAGTCAACCCTCTTCCGTCTTCCCCTCTGGCGACCACCAACTTTCGTTGGCCGAAAGAAAAATGGCCAAAATAAATAATAAATATTAATATTTTGAAATACAAAATATGTCATTATGATATATTTTGATTCGAGCTAAAAACGAGGTTTAATAGACGTTTAATTTAATTAAGCCGAAGGGGTTGGCCGAATTTGCCTAAAAGTAATACCAACGATCTGGAATGATAAAGCGCATCGTTTGGTATACCTAGCAACAATATGCATAAACAATTACGCCTATCAACTCCAAAAAAACATATAAACAATAGGGGTGTTATGCCTGGATTTAGAAAATGTATAATAATAAGGAAAATACTGAATAGAAGTTTATGAAAATTCGTCAAGCATAACGCGGAGCATAGTTATTGTTTTTACATATTTGTTGCTATGTGGAACCTCGTCTAAAAGCAAATTAGTAACAATTAAATATCATGACAGCTCGCGGTTTATATCCTTCTGGTTCGAACTAACCATATCGTGTTTGGTGTCGTTTGAATCGTCTTCTTTTCAGTTATCCGATGATGGTTGTGTCGTTCGCGTATGTATTCTACCTACGCGAACCACGTAGGGGATGTTCCTATCCCTTGCATACGGCGGTTTTATAACCCCTGACGTCATGACCGATTCTTTTGTGCTTCGCACGTACGTTTCGCTCGTGCGATCGGGCCGGTCGCAGGTAGCGGCGTCCCATCGCAGATGTGGCGAACTCGGGGATAACCGGGAAATCCGTATATATTTTGGACAACCCTGGAATTGGAAATAGCGGATGCCGTAGAGTTCTACTCGCGCTATTTGACGAGATTCCACTAGGCAACCTATCTAACTTAAATAATATCAATGTATGGCGCGAACTTTAATCATTTGGAAAATAATAGAGAATGAAGCAATATTGTGTATTGAAAAATATAATGAAGTGAATTGGGACCGTTGTTCCGATTATTAAAATATGTAACATAATAACGCCCGTGGTTATGTTGCAGCTAAAATATTGCTGAATGAACAAGTTGACGACGCTTACGGAAAAGCGCCGGTAACAATGTTACTTCATGCTTAATCTGGGAGTGGAAACACGCGTTCGAAAAATAAATCATTTATACAGTTTTTTTTCCAATGCACACTATATATTTTCCAAAAAAAAATATGTGAACAAGATTTATTACAATTTTTCTCCTACATAAATATTAAATTAAAATAAACATATCGGTCATAATTGAATTCAGAAAAACACTGTTTAATATAATAAAATAAGAAAAGTATATGCAGCCGTTTAAAAATTTGAAGTTGACTATTAGTTGTCAATGAAGTAAAGATTGAAAAAAATTTATAATTACTGTCGGTTTATAGTATTAAAACGACCATTGAATTTGTTTTTTAGTTCAATAAAATTTTATTATCTGAGATGTTTTTATTACGTATTTGCAAATTGTTGTCTTTTGATTATTTTTTACCAATACGTGGTTTTGTTATAGATTAAAGAACACTTGCCTATTATGGTGCAAAGGGAAAAAGTAACTAATTATTGTTGAATAAGTTTCTTATCTTTCACGTTGAGAAACATATTTAAAAAGAAACCTGTTGGGGGGAGAATCAGTTTCTGTGGAATGTATTTTTAATTTCATCGGCAAAGATCAGAAGTACCGGCATCGGGGGGGCACAAGCGGTGACGGATCACTACTGCCACTTACCTTTAGTCCATTCCTCTAAATCTTATGCGCTAACTTCCAATTTGGGTGATATAGACGATTTCTTAACTAATTAAGTCTTGTTACCGGTGCTGATTTTAGACATTGCCGCGCGTAATTAAATATTTTATTAAATTACATTTGCTCGCGCAACAACGGTGCCCATTACTTTACTCGCGATAGATATTTTGTTCGCCTAAATTACAATTTTATTTCCAAATTGAGTTAAGTTCGAGATATACATTGGTAGCTCGCCTACACATCGAAATAACATGTATTTATTTGTATATAATTTGTATAGTTATTTTATAATTCCATTGCGGTATTAATTATGCGCCGCTCACTCACGACAACAGCGCCCTCGGTACCCTCACGGTACGGGCGATAATGGAAGAAGCCCCCCACCTCAACAACGAGCCCTTTCACCCTCAACAAGACGGGGGGAAGGGAAAATAACAGTTTTCCTAAAGAAATTAAAACGACTCGGAAGATTATTAGAGTTCTAAACTTCAAGGAGGAAGCAGCCCTGAAGAATTGCTGAAGAGTTTGTGAGTGAGTCTTGTGCCGCGAGTCAAGTTTCTTTTTCTTTATTTTAATTTTCTCAAATTTTGCTTCATTAATATTATCGTATTTTCTTTCATTTTTGTTTGTGTATAATTTTTAAATTCATTTAATTAAATTACATTTAATTTATATTAAATACGGAGTATTATTTTATTCACATTAAAAATCAAATAACGAAATAGAAAACCCATTACCACAGTGCTGTGCCCGACGAAGACGAGGTAAGTAATTTTCTTTATTTTATTTATTTTTAAGCTACACCGGAGTGTCAATGTGGTACCGCCGTGGTGTATGTGCAATTTAGTATGTTATGGTCTTGATCCAATAGTTAATTAATTAAAAACTAAAATTAATTAACTTCTCCGCACATATTTTCAACACCCCAGCGGTCCACCCATGACAGTCTTTACACAACAAACTAAATTATTAAACCAATTTAGTGAGAAACTCGCGTGGCCATTCCACTTGAACTACACACACTTTTTCCATTTCGGTGGTGTAAGTGACAGCATTTGTCGCCAGATACCGCCACCATACAGACCCCCAAGACGCATGGCAGTTTTCTAATTCTCGACTGAACAAATCCACTTGGTTAAATTTCAATAATAATAAAGAAATTCAACGGTGTTTTCATTTTAAAATAATGACTAACCTTAATCATTTACTAATCATTGATTAAACCTCTGATTAAGTACAAATTCTAGAACATAAAAATTTTGTATCTTACATGAATAAGGCGATTGTGTAAAAAATGTGTGAATAAAAATGTTGTGTTTTTAAGCAACACTTATCTTAATGAAGTTAAACGGGCATTAATTTGATAAAAGTAACACAACAATTAATTATAAAAATAGTGATGTGTCCATTATAGCACTTTCCCTGTCATGTAATCGATTGATAATCGACATAATACATTTATTTCCCTGTAACGAATAGCTTAAAGATTTCACTTAAAGTCAATGTTTTATACGCGTAATGCACAGGGTCGTTAAAAAAAACATGTGTTTTTTTTTTAATTTTAATTAAAACAAACAGTTTTTTTACAAAATGTGTTTATTTTCATTAAAACAGCGTCTAAAACAATAATAATTTAAAACATGTTTAAAACGTGTTTAAAACGGAACATACATGGCACGGAACATACAGGGTGAGTTTTTTTCGATGTTCTCTATGGGGATCTCGGAAACTATAAGAGATAGAAAAACGGTTAAATGGGGAAAGAAGTGTACTTTAATAGGACGAATAAAATGACACTTTCAAAATATTTGAAAAAGTCAAGGGTAACTAGATATTTTAAATAAAGTAAAATGTGTCAATTTTTTTAAATCAATATATCTCTATTATTATCATAGATAGAAAAAAACTGTAAAGGACACAGTTGTAAAAAATTTTACACAGATTAATAACAAAAAATAAAAAAAAATTCGCCCATATTTTGGGAGATATGACACAAACTTACCTGTTTTTAAATGGAAACAATAGTTGGCTATGACTTATTAAAAGGGCTATTTTTTCCCTTCAATTCGATATAACATATGCCATAGTTATTTTTAAAATAAAGTAAGTTACAGTCGTTTTTAATTTTACCATACACCAAAAAATAGTTAGCAATGAAAACAATTGCAGTTGTTTATTCTAAACACATATTAATTCATTTCCATATTTGGTTTGTTTCGATAAGTTTGTTTTGTATTTATTTGGTGTTGAAAGTTTTTTAAAGTGATAATGAATTTTTCCAACGAAGAAAAGCGTGATATGCTTGTTTGTTACATTCAGTGTAATAAAAACGCTGCGGATGCTGCAGAACAATATTATAATCAATATATCGATCGTCGGCAGCCATCTTTAGCAACATTTAGAAGAATTTACCACAATTTGGGTGAGTACGGATCCTTTACAAAGCCGAAACTTGAAAAAAAAAACGAAATTAATTAAGTTTCGGAAATAAACGTATTTGCATTGGCGATGATAGATCCATCCACATCGACCAGACAAATTGCAACAGAAGCAAGCATATCTCAACGGACTGTAGTACGAGTTTTGAAAAAACACAAATATCACCCATATAAGGTATCAATTTCACAAAATTTACATGACGGTGATACCAATAAGAGAATGGTCTTCTGTATGTGGTACAAAAACATGTGCCAAGAGGATAATACGTTCCCTACAAAACAAATTTGGACAGATGAAACACGATTTACTAATTGTGGGATTTTTAACCGGCACAATGAACATGTTTGGAGTCAGGAGAATCCACGAGAAGTTGCACAACGTAGACCACAAATTAAATTTGGATTTAATGTATGGTGCGGTGTGTTCGGATCGAGAATTCTCGGCTCATATATTTTTGATAACACATTGAATGGAAATGATTACCTTCGTTTTCTTCAAGAAACATTTGAAGATATGCTCGATGATTTAAATTTATCAGTACGGGCAAGATTGAAGTGGTTTCAACACGACGGAGCTTCACCTCATAGCAAGTTAGCTGTGCGAAACTATTTAAATGATGCTTTTCCTAATTCATGGGTGGGAAGAAATGGACCAATCCTATGGCCACCTAGATCACCCGACCTATCCGTTTTAGACTTTTTTCTGTGGGGTTATGTGAAGAACAAAGTGTATCAACAATCATATCAATCCGTGGAGGATCTTAGACTAGCTGTACTTGAAACATTTAATTCTATTGACAGAATAAAAGTCAAAAAAGCCACAAATTCGATTTTAAAAAGATGTACTTTATGCCATAATAATAATGGTGGACTTTTTGAGCATCTTATGTAATATTTAAAATTTTCTTCTATTATTATTTTGATAATTTTGGAACTATTTTACTTTATGTTGCTTTTGGCAAATCTAAAGAAAGATAATAAACTAAATATTGATTTCGTTGCTATAAACAACCGCAATTGTTTTACTTTTGTCTTTTTCATGGCTAACTATTTATTGGTGTATGGAAAAATTAAAACGACTATAACTTATTTTATTTTAAAAATAACTATGGCATATGTTATATCGGATTAAAGGGAAAAAAATAACCTTTCCAATGAGGCCATAGCCAACTATTGTTTTTATTTAAAAAAAGATAAGTTTTTGTCATATCTCCCAAAATATGGGCGACATTTTTTTTGATTTTTTGTTATTAATCTGTGTAAAAATTTTTACAACTTTGTCTTTTACAGTTTCTTTCTATCTATGATAATAATAGAGATATATTGATTTCAAAAAATTGACACATTTTACTTTATTTAAAATATCTAGTTACCCTTGACTTTTTCAAATATTTTGAAAGTGTCATTTTATTCGTCATATAAAACTACACTTCTTTCCCCATTTAACCCTTTTTCTATCTCTTATAGTTTCCGAGATCCCCATAGAGAACATCGAAAAAAACTCACCCTGTATAATGACAGATATGTGTGCATCTAATTTCTTTACACAGTCATTTTTTTTAAATATCTTGTAATAGTCGTTCCTGTCGATTATTGTATTATTTTTTATATATTTTTCCGTTGATTGAGCTCGAAAATCGACAGAATTGGATTTAGCTACTTTTGTTATAACATTTAATATTACAATAAAGTCTACGATAGATTTAGCGGTTTTTGATTACCAAGTGCGTCACTGGATTCAGCGGTGTTTGAAAAGAAAACGCAAATGGATTTATAGGTTTTTGAAACCAACAGCGCGATCTTACACACATTTTTACAGCAGGATTTAATTCAATTTGATGGCTAATATCGTGCTAAAATATTTCTCTAACTATATACTAACAGATGACGATACAATTTCAATTTTTGTAAAAAATGGATTTAGGGGTTTTTGGAAATTGGCGACTCAAATATTTACACAATATCATAAATATTTTTATATGAAATTTGGCGAAGTATAGCTCAAATCAAAGTTTAGTGTTTTTTTAACTTGACCAAATATGGTACGCATTACAAAATCTTATGCGTCTATGTATTCGTATTAGTTATTTTTAATTATTAATATTTTCAACAATTTAATATTTAAATTTGATCGGCACGTGTAGCGCACATTACATGACATTATAGAGAATAATCATATAGATATTTATTTAGTTTCATGGATGAGAGGAATGCGGAATTAAATCCATCCGTGCATGGCATTTCCAACGAGAACCTAATAGGTTTTCTTTCCAACAACCAGACTTTTTGTTTTATCTAACGAACCCAGTAGCACACCACTAAGCAAAACGCACAAAAACTAAATTAAATAAACCCAATTATAATTCCAACAAAATACTAGAAAATGTAATATTCTTAACTTTATTCCACATGAGAGTATACTCAAGAAAATATAAGGCCTATTTGTTCTCTAATTGGTAGAAATCGAGGGCAAATTCAAACAAGCGCTAATTTAGTTTCCATTTCTTTCTATTTCCTGTTTCATTAGCGAACCAATTTGTGATAAATGGTTAAAATTGTATGTCATTTCAATAATATACTGAAAAAGGCTGTAGTTCATATTAAATATTTTTTTATTGTTCTGTCATTCTTACGTAATTTGGCATGATTAATATATTTAACTAACAGTGTTACTCTTTCCAAAAACCCTTCTGCGAAAATTATTAAAAGTTGCTGAAAGTTGTTGGCATGCAACACTAATTTAACCCTTAGCGGCCACTTGGGGTACTTTAGTACCCCAGATGAAAACAATTGTAATTTAAACATTCAAAATCTTTAAAAAAGATACTAATCACGACATTTACGGACAGTAGACCAATTTAACTATCTCATGCCCTACATACTAGAATTAATTTAACTTCAGCAGCGCCACACGTGCAAATTTCTGAGCGTGGGGTCTCTCAGTACCCCAGTGTGGCCGCAACAGTTGTTCGTGTTAAACGTATAATTATTCTTTCAAGTTGTTTCTCATGTCAGAGAGTGGAAAATAGGTGACCAAAAAACATTCTTATTGTTCTCTCTCTTTTGCACTAACAATAAAAGGAAAATAAAAAAATGTTCCTTTGTTTTGTGAAACATATAATTAGCATCATATAAACAACATTATTGCAGGTGATACGATATTTTCTACCTCCACACAGCTTTCTCATAATTTTTATTTCTTAGATATCATACAATTTTCGAATAAAAAGCAATCGCCATGATTATTTTGAAAAGGAAATTCAAGAACCCTCTGATTATGAGGAGCAATCAGATTCAGCATCTGAGCAAGATGAAACATCATCGCGAACGAATGATTATCAAGATGAAAGTATTAGTGATGTTAATATGCAGGATTCAGTACAGAATCAACGAGATTCCACATCTCAAAATCGTCGAGATAATAGTAATAACGCTCAATCGTCGTCTTCTCATGCCCGTTCTCGGAGTCGCCCATCTACAAAGTTGTATGGGAAAAATAACTTCGCATAGAATACGCAGTTCCGGAGATGATCAGACCGGAACAGCAACATTGAAGGTGGTAGTCAACCGAATTTAGTCGGAGAAGCTCAAAATTTAGAATCAGTGGAGGATCGCTGGGTTCAGTGATAAAATTATAGATACGATCGTCGAGTGTACGAATCATGAAATTGAAAGATGAGTGGCAGTTTTAGTGGCTGAGGACAAAGCAGAGTCATATCATCATTATAAGACTCAATTGAAATAAAAGCATATATTGGAGTCCTGTACTACGCCGGCTTATGGAAAGAATGCAAAGTCGATAACAACGAACTCTGGAATAAAAAAAATGGGATGAATTTTTATGGCTGCGTTTCCCGAGGATGCGCTTTAGATTGTTGCAATCTTGTCTAAGATTTAATAAAAGAGCAGAGAGAGATCCTGAAGACAGATTCTCGCAAATAAGATACATTTGTACGATTTTCATCGGCAACTACAACAAATTCTATGAATCGAGCAATAAATGCACTGTAGATGAACCATTGTTAGGTTTTAGAGGTAGATGCGTTTTTCGCATGTACATCAAACCAAAACCTTACAAGTATGGTTTGAAATTGATCATGCTCAATAATACTTTGACGGCGTACTTGATCTATGCCATTCCATACTTAGGAAAAAATTCTCATATCAAGAACCCCCAAAAACTGCCGAGTTCTGAATATTTTTGCCAAGAGGTGACTGCGCCAATTCACGGTACAAACCTAACCGTGAGTGCAATAATTCGTTTATTTCAGTACCACTTGTGCAAAGAATGTTTCAAGAACCTTATCAAATAACAATGACAGGCACTATAACGAAGAATAAAAAATAAATATCTTTGGAAATGAAAATTACTTCCAAAAATCCACCAGAGACAAAGTTTTGTCACGCGGAAAACATCACGCTGCTTTCTTATTCACCAACTTATCTAAATACAACAAAGATAACAGCTGGAACACAAGATATAGTACACCACTACAACGCAGAGCTGAGACGAATCCTCGTAAAAAGGAATCGAATCAAGAATCCGAATCACCTGATATGATTCGAATCACGAATACTCGAATAAAGGATTCGTAAGAGATAAATATAATTCAAATCAAAGATTCGAATCCTATTTTTTTGAATGACGAATACAAATCCTTTAAGGAATAATTTGATTTTATTATTTTTTTGCAACCATAACCATATAAATATCGTTAGCAGTTGTTTTATCAAAAATGTTTAAAATCTAATTATTTATTATTAACACAACGTCGTTGATAACAGACTAAATATCTGATTCCGTGTTACTCTGATTAAAGATGTGTTTGTGTGTTTTTGAACTTCGCTTCAAATCAGTGTTTTATACGCGTGGCGCATGAAGTAAAATGTTGAGTTTAGAAAAGTCTAAACATTTGGTTTGGTCGCGTAGCGCTAAGAGCTACGCGACAAAGCTGCATTTTCAGGCTTTTCTAAACTCGAAATTTTACTTCATGCCTAACCCTGGAGTGGAATCACTCATTCAAAACTTCAAATTGAAATTCGACGAATGCCTGAAAATTACGGAAATAAAAAATTCTCTGAATATTATTAAAACCAGGAAAGTCAGAGAATAGTCTTGGAATATTATTGACCAAAACACTAACAAAAAAGCCATATGGTTTTATTAAATTTGTCAAAATCAACAGGCATCATAAAAATTACAAAACACGTAAAAATGTATAAAACCAACTTAAATATTGACAAAAGCAATAAAAACAATTTAACAAAATAGGGGTTTCCCGCAGAAAAATGGTCAGGGACAAAAATCTTGAATCAGGAAAATGTCGAAAAAATTTAACATTTTAGACTGTGGCTACCATGTCAGTTTTACTCCAAATAATATTAAACAAAATTTTATAAACTAGATTATTATCTTTAAAAACCTTTTCAGTCATTTAATGGTCTAATCAAAGCTTTCAGTTTGAAGTTTTGAACGACCGTTTCTACTCTCAGACTAAGCATGAAGTAAAATTTCGAGTTTAGAAAAGCCCCACGTAGAAAATTTGTCGAGGGTCGCGCAGGGTCGAAATTATACTTTATGCGCCACGCGTATAAAACATTGAAATATTATTATTATTATTTTCAAACAGGTGAATATTGACAATTTCGTAACCGTCATTAAACTATAGACTTAATGTCGTCTGACGCTAATTTACGTCAACTGTCACTATAGTTCAAATGTCAATTAATTCATATGTTAACTGTCATCAATAACCTAACCTAACCTAACTGTCAAAACACAAGCAATGCGTTTGAAATATCAAAAAGTCACATACAATGTGGATAGTACGTTAATTAGTGATAAAACTTTAAGAGTTACGTTAGTTAGGTAAGGTTAGGTTACATTTCGCTTTGTCAAGTTCAGTTAGATTAGATATCACTCTGTGAAATGAGGTTAGGTTAGACTAAATGACTAAATGTCGGTTCACGCCAACTTATGTCTACTGTCACTATAGTTCAAATGCCGGTTAATGCCTACGTCAACTGTCATTGTATCACCTGTCATCATAGTTCCAATTCCGGTTACTGCATACGTCAACTGTCATTGTATTAACTGTTATTATAGTTAATATGTCGGGAACCGCAGACTTATGTAAATGTAATTCAAATATAGGCTAATGCTGATCCACATGTAGGTTAACTGTCATTATAGCCCAAATGCCGGCCAACACCGACTTCTCTTGTTGTAAACTTATATCATATGCCGTTTTTTTTTAAACTAGAGTATTATCTTTAAAAACATTTTTAGTCATTTATTGTTCTTACCAAAGCATTTGGTTTAAAGTTTCAAAGGAGCGTTTCCACTCCCAAACTAAGCATGATGTAAAATTTTGAGTTTAGAAAAGCCTGAAAATTTGGTTTGGTCACGTAGCGCTACGCGGCTAAACCAAATTTTTAGGCTTGTCTTAACTCAAAATTATACTTCATGTGCTACGCGTATAAAACAGTGATTTAACGTGATTTAAAAACACACAAATCAAATTTTTCAAGTTAATCCTTACAATTAATTCGAATTATTTTTGACGATTCAAAAAATATTCAAAAATACTCGAATCCTTTTTTAAGTATTCGAATCCTTTTATATATATATTCGGATCCTTGTATAAATATTTGAATCCTTTCATAAATATACTAATTCTTTTATAAATACTCGAATCCTTTTATAAGGATTTGAATCGCCCGCATTTGGATTCCAATACGAATCCTCTGAGAAAAATGTAACAAATCCAGTTTAACTAAAGAATTCGAATGCCTATTTTAAATCTTCTAAAAGGATTCGAATCCTGAATGATTCGAATCCTGCCCAGTTCTGGTAAACAACGGCTGTAACAAGCCAATTTGTGATTTTTTATGTTTGTTAATTTATTATGTTTTTTTTCCTATTTATTTTAATTTAATTTATAGAAATATTTCATTTGTTACAATAACAATAAAGATTAGCAATGGAAAGATAATAATGTGTTTATCAACATTGAATTTATTTATTTACTTTATTAACGAATAACACATTTTTTCTACAAAACATTGACATACTACGAGTATAATTGAATAACAAAATTAAGAAAAAAACTAAACGATATGTTATTTTAACTCGCTTGAATTAAATATACCTAAAAGTTAGATAAATTATCAATTATAATTATTTAGATTACTTTGCGTGATTAGACATTTTTTTAAATATTTTTAAAATTGAACCATTTATTTTGGTGAATTTGCATTTCCGAATACTATTTTTTAATTATTTGTTTTTTATGTTGCCAAACTGATAATTTATAAGAAAATAACTTGTTCAAAATCAACAGAGATATACAGGGTGTCCGTATTTCAACAGAATGTATGGGGAACTTGGTTATTTGAAGGGATATAGAGTCTGTCAAAGTTACAATTACAATAAATTATAAACCAAAGGACGTGGAGTAAAACTAATGTCTAAGGCCATCTATAGACGCGTTTCAAGATTTATGTCTCTTTAGTATAGCTTTGCATATGACTTAAAAAAAATCTTTAGAAATTAAATTTAACATTCTTTTTTATAGATGGCCTAAGACATTAGTTTTAATCCAAGTCTTTTCATTTCTGATTTCTTGTAATTTCTCCTTTAATTTTTCATTTTTATTTGTTAGTTGGTTTAAAGAGAATTTGACCTAAATGTTACATATACTTTGATCTCCGGAGCGTTGTAACAAATCAAATAGTATTTTAAATATTTTATTTAAAATTTAATATCCGGAGATGTATTTTCACGGGAAGTAGTTGTTTCAATGGGTATTAATTGTCTTAAGTTGTCTTATTAACTAAGACGTATTGTTTGCATTTTACACGAATTTTCGTAGTTTTATATATTAAAAACGATTTTTTTTAAATTCAGTTTTTTGCTGATATCTCGAAAAAAAAGAAGATATTTCAAAATAGTATTCAGATTATTGGTAGGCTCTAAATACGCAACTTTGTCTTTATTTAACTGACTCTCTATCCCTTTAAATAACTGAGAATGTAAAAATACAAAAATCATGAAAATTGAACAAACCTGAAGTTAAATAAACGTGAATTTGCCAATTATTAACAGAAAATTTGACAACAAAATAATAAAAATGATTAAAACTTAAATTTGTGACTCTTATTAATGTTTTATAATAAAGGGTGTCCGTATTTCGACAGAATTTATGTGTCGAAATACGGACACCAGTAAGAACCGAGATCCCCATGCATTCTGTTAAAATACGGACACCCTTTATTATATTACAATATAATAATCACAAATTTAAGTTTTAATCATATTTATTATTTTGTTTTCAAGTTTTCTGTTAATAATTGACGAATTCACGTTTATTTAATTTCATGTTTGTTCAATTTTCATGATTTTTGTATTTTTACATTCGCAGTTCTCACAAATTCGTTCAATATTAAACATTTAAGGAGTGTTTGCCACTCCTTGATTAAGCATGAAGTAAAATTTCGAGTTTAGAAAAGCCTGAAAAGGGTTTTTTATTTAAATAAGTATTGTTTTAATTAGCAGAGATTGCAATGAAATTACCAATTTAAAATCATTAGATTTCAACATTTTCATTTTTTTTTTAACTAAGAAATAAGAAATCAACTGAATGTATTGTTTTAATTAGCTGAGATTGCAATGAAATTAACAATTTAAAATCATCAGTTTTCAACAAGTTTTATAATTTTTGCGATTTTTGTTAATATTATAATTTGATAAGATTTTACACGTTCAACTCCGCTTAATCGCTAAACTTACACTCTTAAACGTTAAACGTTTTGACAACCCAGCATTTGTCCTGTTTTCCACTTAAAATGACAAATATTAACATTTATCAATGGACTCTGTTAACTTAATGCTGTATTTTCAACACCTTTCAATAAACCTTTATAATTGGTCGGTAGTGTCACTGTTTCAATGACTATAATATATTCCATTTGTTTCTGGATCTCGCCTAGCTATGGAAAAGTGACAGTTTAAGTATTGTAAATGGGAATGGTTGTGTTTTAAATCAGGGTTTTTAACTGTCACTGTCAGATGTTCGTTTTTAAGGTTATAATTTCTGACTATTGTGATCTTACACTGTTGCCTGTTTTACAAATTTTCAGATATCAAAGGACAATAATATGCAGTTTTGAGATTAACAAAATTTACTACTTGGTTTTTGTACATACAAACACAGCAATAATATTGTATATAACAAATATATTGAATTCGGCTCTGCAAACTTATTTCGTCATCCATTTGTATTTCTCGCTTGGGTCTTCCCGTTAACACATTTTGATCAACTCCATCCATCCACCTTAATTTTGGTCATTTTCTCTTCTGTTGGCCCTCAGTATTTTTTGTAGAATTGCAAATTTAATCCCACCCTCTTGTGATACTGATAATTTTCATGTCAAACAATTTTTAAGCCCTCATTCCACTTTTATTATTTAGTCAAGAGAACCTGCATCTGAATCTTCTGATGTTTGTTCTGAGCCAGATTCCCCAAGCGAAATAATAAAAGGAGGAATGGTTTCAAAAGAAAGGTTCCCCATGTGTTTTGTCCAGTCATCCGAAATAAGTTTTTCACAATGATCACAGAAATGTTGCCACATATCGGATGTGCATTTTGAGAGAGACTCAAGCCATAAATTCTAAACACGATCCTTAGATGGTTGCTTAGAATTTATGTGCTTACTGTAGTAAGTCTTACAAAACCCCTATGCCATTTCAATTGGATTGTATTGACAATGGTATGGAGGTAATCTAAGAACTTCGTGCCCGTTCTTTCTCAAAATGTCATCAACTACGTAAATTTTGTCATTTGATCGAAAAGGTATAAATAAAGCCCATAGTTCCTTTTTGGTTAATTTTGGATTGAATTTTACATTGTGTTTAACCAACCACTCCTGCATTTCGCATTTCTTACAAGAAAATGAAGAAGTTTTGTCTAATTGCACAGAATGGTATGCAGCATTATCCATAATAACTACACATTTCCCTGAAAGCTTAGCCAAAGCAGGAATAAGTTGATTAACCACCCAATTTTGAAAAGTATTACCATCAATTGTGGCATGGTAATCTCGGTCATTGTTTTTCGAATGTAATAAAAAATCGCACCCATCCAAAAACCCACCCCTATACCCAGCATGTAGAATGGTGAAGCGTTTGCCTTCATTTTTGATATTAGTTGGATTACTTTTTATATCCGTTTCATGTACCCAGCGTCGAACCACGGATCCATTCTGATATATCCATGTTTCATCCAGGTATACGAATTGGATATCTTCAGTGGAATTTTGATACTGTAAACATTTTCTAAGGAAAATAATTTTAGCTGCAACAACATGTTTTTGTTCACAGAGAATTTTGCGCCCATTAATTAATTTGAATTTATACCCCATACTTTTAACAACCCTATAAAGTGTTGTTCAACTCCCATGGAACTCATAATTTTCTTTCATAACATTCAAAAGATCTCTCAAAGTAAAATACTGATTTCTAGAGTTATATTGCCAAATTAGTTGTTGCAGATCTTTTCTAGCTAGGTGATTCCAAAAATGGCTGTTTTTAGATCGTTTGCCAGAAGTAGTAGATTTCAATTCGTCAGGTCTTTGTCGTAAAATTAATTGTAATGAAGATCTCCCTACCTGAGACGTAATTATCTTTAATTAAATATATATGATAATTAAAATACTAGACATACCCCAAAAATATCTATTAAAATCGTAATAATATTGTGATGCTGTAGATTTGGATTACTTTGCCTAAAATGTTTGTAGGATTTCAGAATTTGTAACCTTTTTGATTCAGAGATAATCTTTGGCATGTTAATATTCAATATGTGCCTGAAATTATTTTTCACTTTGACATTGACACAGCATTGCAACACTAGATTAATTTGATTTAATAATAAAATGCTCGAAGAAGCGACCGCGTGGCGAAATAATTGTTGCAAGATTAACAATAAACCTCTTGAAAATTAAAAAGAGGATTACTTATGATATCATAAATTATTGCAACACTGTTAAAATAAGGAATCAGGAGTAGCAACTAATAAAAAATGTAAATGTTGATACTGCAACATATCAACACGAAAGCATGGCTAGGCGAGATCTAGAAACAAATGGAATGGTGTATACTCAGTTTTATAAGAAAAGTAAACAGAGAATACTTTTACAATAGAAAAACTTACAGTGAGCTTAATTTTCCTGTCGTCCCCTCTCGGCGGTCTGCTCTGTTCCTGGAGTGTGTCGACGTTCTTTGTGCGGATAAGTTTACTGAAGAGGACCAGACCGTCCCTACGGAGAACCTCACGATCCGACAACCACATACCCAGTTTCATTCTGGAAAAATAAGTAAATAAATAAATAAGGACGAACGATAGCAAACAAACGCATCCTCTTAGATAAAATATATACTATCGAGAATACAACTCACAGCCTACTAGAACGAATTTTGAACCAATGAGATGCAAGGAAAGCCGTAGGTACATGTCTATCACCGAGATGATAAAAAACAAAGGAAACGGTGATAAGTTGTCCTGTCATTGGAAACGTAAAAATGGACGAAACTCGCTGGGGTGAAGTTTTGTGCAGTGGCATTAATATAAAAGTGAAAAGTGCGATGCCAAAAAACACCGTCATAAACATAAAATCGCAATAGCGGCAGCTTACGAAGTTTTGTGCGGTTAAAAAATTGACAATCAATAGGAAAACAACAATATCACAGCAGTCGATAATGTTGAGGGACTCGCATTATTTAATTTGTTATATTCTCAGCCGTAATATAACGAGTGGTATAATTATTATCGATGATATTTTGAGTTGAAACCGAGCTGCAGATTCAACGAGCCCGAAGGGCGAGTTGAATGTGCTGCTTCGGTTTCAACGACAAAATATCATCGATAATTAATCATATCACGAGTTGTATTTAGTGAGAGAATATAACGAATAAAATAATGTGAGTCCCTTAACATTATCGACAGCTGAGATATTGTTGTTTCCCTATTGATTGAAAATTTTTTAACCGCACAAAAGTTCGTAAACTGCCGCCACTGTGATTCTTCATTCATGACGGTGTTTGTTGGCGTCGCACTTTTCACTTTTCTATTAATATCACTGCACGAAAATTTACCTATTTTGACGTTTCGAATGACAGGACAACTTAACACCCACCGCTTCTTTTGTTTTTTATCATCGCGGTGATAGACATGTACGGCTTTCCTTGCATCTCATTGGTTTAAAATTCGTTCTAGTAGGCCATGAGTTATATTCTCTTAAATATAACTGGTGATATGATTAAGTTTCGAAAAAAATCTGAAACAGGTCAATTTTTACTTAATGGGGGAATTTTTATTTATTATTTTAGTTTTAAACTTTATCTTATTATCAAAATTGTTTCTGCATCGCTCGAGCGCCCACAGCCACCCCTCGAAATATGTTGGCAAGAGGGTTCGAGTGAAATATTATTTTGAAGCTGCTTTCATTGTCTATGCCACCATAATTTTATTATAAATTTTGAATAATGTTGGAGTGATACCAACCCTTGCATTTTCAATGAAAGTCGCACCTAAGCACCCCAAAAATTAAATGTTTGGCCAGGCATTCTGGCCGATCACATTATCGAAACACTTTTTGTTGGGGGCAATTTAACTGGTGACAGTTATTTGCCCCCCACTATTTACTGGAAGAAGATGTAAATCTGAAAGAAACCAGAGCTGGGACGAATCCTTGAAAAAAAGGATTCGAATCACGAATCCGAATCACTTAATATGATTCGAATCACGAATACTTGAATAAAGGATTCTTAAAAGATAAATATAATTCGAATCAAAAATGAAAATCTTGGTTTTTCGAATCACGAATACAAATCCTTTAAGAATAAATTTCATTCTAGCATATTAACTATTAAAATTTTAATATCACTATTAGTTGTTTTAACAAAAATATTCAAAACCCAATTATTTATTATTAACACTGAACATCGTAGATAACAGACTAAAAACTTATTCCTTGTTACTCTGAATAAACTTATAATTGTGTGTTTTTGAACTTCATTTGGAATTAGTGTTGTATAGTAGCGCATGAAGTAAAATTTAGAGTTTAGAAAATCCCAGAAAATTTGTCTCGGGTCGCTCGATCCTCGACAAATTTTCACGGGGCTTTTCTTTTTCTTCATATTTTTCTTCATAAAACTTCAAATTGAACTCTTGTAGCAAATTCTGTATGAAAATTACGTAAAAGATAAATTCACAGAATATCCTTAAAACCGGAGAAAAGTCATGGAATTTTATTTTCAAACTGACTAGAACACTAAAAAAAAGCATTTTAAATAAAACGTGAAAAGTAACAAAACATACAGAAATTCTAAAAAATATAAAAATTATTGACACATATCAATAATCATTAAACAATAAAAAAATCAATATTACTAGAGTAATAGGAAATCATAAAAAATACTAATACCGTTAATAATTATAGAAATCTGGAAAATTATAAAAGTCAATAAAATTGAATAATAATTTTGCAATGTTTAATTTTCAAGAATCCTCTTTCTAGTTTATTTTTTTAATTAGTTTTGTTAGCGTTGACAATAATAATTATTGTCGTTATTTATTTTAAATCTTTACAATTATTATTATTATTCAAATTATAAATTATATAAATTTAGACAATAACATATTCTACAAATATAATGTATAATGGGAATAATAATAAAAATGATCAACATTTTAATTGGTAAAATAAACTGGAAAAGACAGAAATTTTGGATTAATGGAAACAGAAAAATAGTTCAGGAAGTTCAAGAACGTGAAAAACGTAAGCGAAACGTAATAATTTATGGGTTGAAGGAATCTTGTATTTCAAAAATACTACAAAACGCAGGTGACACTATCACTGTTAAGAATGTTTTATCGTTTAAGTTAAGCAAGATGTAGTAAATTCTTCTAGACTGGGTAGATTTGATGCATCTCGTAGTATTAACAAACGACCGATAGAGTAACCCTGCCAGAAGAATCATCAGTTATATCCATTCTCAGAAACGCAAAAGATTTGAGAAATAAAAACGAATATAAACATATTTCTATATCGCGAGATCAAACCCCAGCTCAAGTGGAATTATACCAAGAGACCAAAATAGAACTTCTACAACGTTCATGTTCAAGAGAGACTGATCTCAGTATCAAATATATACGCGGCATTCCAACAACACATTCTTTGAAACTGTTTCGCTACATATTTTAAACCAATCGATATTGATACTTGGGGAATGCAATATACCAAGTTATTCTGATAACTCGACACCAAATAATAAAAAATACTTAGCATTATCTAATCTCATACAACTACTAAAATTAAGGCAGCTAAATAACGTACGCAATTCTAACAATAGAATATTAGACCTAATTCTATACAATTTTAATAGCGTTGTCAACGTTGTAAGAGATAAGTACCCAATGGTAACGGAGGATGACCATACCGTCCATCATGTATTACCTTTGATTCAGTTATAAACGATAATAAACAATGTTCTTTTCCTTCAAATAATAATTTAAGATTCAACTTTAAAAACGCTAACTATGTATACCTTTATAGAGATTTAATTATTGTAGATTGGTCGTTTCTTTAAAAAATTCTAGAGGTGAACGAAACCTGTGAAGCATTCTATGCGAATCTGTTTAATACCTTGTCAAATTCTGTTCCATTAGTAAAATATGCAAATAAGAAAACATTTCCACTTAGGATTACTTTTGAAATTAAGAGTAATACTGCATTCAAATATATTTCCATCGTAAATAGAAAACATCTAACTCAGACTTTTTTTATAATGAGTTCACAAGATTACGCCGTCTGACTAATTGTCAAATATCTAGTGCTTATAATGATTATATATTTACAATTCAATCTAACCTCAAGATTAAACTAAAAGATTTGTGGAAATTTGTAAATTAAAAAAAAAGGACAACACGAATTCTTGGTGAACTTCATGGTGATTCAATAACTTATTCTTCTCCTCAAGAAATTGTCGACGCATTCGCAAATATATTTTCGAACGTTTTCACAGTAAAAGAGTCTGTAAATAATATCGGTGAAACCCTTCTAATGCCTATTATTTAAGAAAATCACGTAGTAAATAGTATAAATCAGCTCCGTAACTCACAGATATGTGGTGATGATGGTGTTCCATGTTTATTGATTGAAGATTGCAAATATGTATTTTCCAAGCCGTTATCTATCATTTATAATGTCTTTAAAAAATATGATTTTTCCTGAAAGATGGAAAGCGGCAGTAATAAGTCCAATATTTAAAAAATAAGACAAAAACCACATTGGAAATTATGGACCAGTATCTATTCTTTTAAACTTCTCTAAAGTTTTTGAACAAATCATTTATCAAATTATTTATAGTCATGCGATAAAATACATGTCTCCACAATAACATGAATTCTGTATTGGCAGATTAACTGTTAATAATTTGGCAGTTATCACTCAATACTCAATATAATTCGATTGATAAGCGCGGACAAGTCGATGTTGTTTACACTGAATTTTCTCGAGGTTTCGACACCATTAATCATCAAATCTTAGTAAATAAACTTTATTCAGTCGGACTTTTTCTTAACATTGTTTACTTTTTAGCTTCTTACCTAGATTATCGTAAGAATTATGTTTACTATAATGGATTTAAATCAGCTTATTTCATATCCACATCTAGGGTACCACAGGAGTCAAATTTAATATTTATATAGATGATTTAATCGCATTTATAACGTGTCCAGTCTTCGCTTATAATGACGACGTAAAATTGTATAGTACTATCAATACGGAATACGACTGTGCACTTTTCCGAAAAATCATAAATACTATTGTTAATTGGTGTACCGCTAATTAACTATCTCTTAATACAAACAAATGTGTTGTGGTATCATATACTCGGAAACGAGAATAAGTACTGAATGATTATAAAATCGGGAATACTTCTGTACTTCGTGAAATTAAAATAAAGGATCTTGGTGTTTGGTTTGACTCGCAACTAACTTTTTCAGATCACATACGCACGATAGGTAAATCTGCCTTTGATATGCTTGGATTTCTAATGCGTATATCACGATATTTTATTGATATCCAATTGCTGAAGGTGCTATACTTTGCTCTCGTGCGTAGCTGGTTAGAGTATGCATCAATCATTTGGTATCCTCTCTATATGTCCGGTTCCACGGTAATTGAACGAGTACAGAAGCGATTCCTTAAATTCCTTACTTTTAAAATTAGCGGCGTTTATCCTGATCATTCGATGGAATACATTGAAATTCTCAAACAGCATAATTGCGTATCTCTTTCCGAACGTAGAGAAAAGAAAGTGTAATGTTCCTACGCAAGTTAATTGCTAATGATATTGATTAAACTCAATTACTATCTATAGTAAAAATCAATGTACCCCTTCTTGCATCGCGACACAACACCACGTTTTTTATACCTACCGCAAATACAAATGTGTTACTAAGAGCACCCATTACGCATATGTGCCGTAATGCAAATCTCATATCTAAGGATATTTTTCTGTAACGGCTTTTTTGTGTAAAGATTTTGTTTTTATTTATGATATTACATATTTTATAATGCTTTTATTAACTATATTTACTTAGGTATTGTTATTTAGTTTATGAATTGTATATACTTTTTGTTATTTGTCCTTTTATGGTATATCTGTTGGACAATTAAGATTGTTATTATTGTTATTAAATGTACAGGGTGCATTTTTCAACTTCCGGTTATAAAGCGAAAACGGTTAGAGATAGATCAATTTTCTTTTCGCTATTGAGTAAAACACGAAAAAGTGACTTTGGCTCGCGAAAACGGAATATCTCTTCAAATAAAAAAGTTTTTCATATATGGCACCTCCAAAATGCACCACCCTGTACACTGTTGACTAAATAAATAAATAAATTGGCGAATACGTGTCAAAATCTTCAAAATCAACAAATAAAGTGTAATTATATTTATTCCGATTTGTGCAGTTTATTTTTTGTAAAAAATGGAAAAAAATTAATCGGATTCAGAAAACATCAAAATTAAAAATCAATATCTCAAAAACTATTAATTTCAAAACATATTTTTATTTTATATAAAATCTTTAAAAGCAACAAACGATTATAAAAAAATCTTCAAAATTGTTAAAATTAACACTAAGCAAATAATAATCAAATAAAAATATGAAACTTATTAATTTCTAATTTTCTCCAGAATAAAAAAAAAACACATAAATAAAAAGTAAAGTAAAGAAAAAATGTAGTTATTCAGTTGACAAATTCAATATTAACAAATACAAAAAGTAACAAAATAGATGGCATCAAAAAAAATCCTAAAAATTGAATAATCATTTCATATTATTGAATTTGTCAAAACCAACAGGCGTTATAAAAATTAAATAATTAATAAAATCAACTTAAATATTAACAAAAACAATAAAGAGGATTTAACAAAATGGGGGTTTTCCATAGAAGAAAATTGTATTAAAAGGCCAAAGAACCTGTGTCAGTTTTATTTTAAATAATATTAAACAAAATTTTGAAAAGTAGATTATTTTCTTTGAATACATTTTCAGTCATATGATGTTGTTATCAACGCATATAACTGGAAGCTTCTAACGAATGTTTCCACTCCCAGACTAAGCGTAAAGTAAAATTTCGAGTTTAGAAATGCCCCGCGTAGAAAATTTTTACGGGGCTTTTCTAAACTCGAAACACTGATTTAACGTGAAGGTTGAAAACACACATTTGAATTATTTTTGATGATTCAAATCCGTTTGTAAGTATTTGAATATTTTTTTAAGTATTTGAATCCTTTTGCAAGTATTCGAATCCTTTTATAAATATTCGAGTTCTTTTATAAGGATTCGAATAACCCGCATTTGGATTCGAATACGAATCCTCTTAAAAAATGCAACGTATCCGGATCACGAATCCAGTTTAACTGACGAATTCGAATACCTTTAAAAGGATTCGAATCCAAAATGATTCTAATCCTGCCCAGCTCTACAAGAAACCAAATTTTCTTTCACCCAATTTAACCCCTATGGTTTTTTTTGTGGGGCCACTTAAAGTCCAAGGTATATTTTGCGCCACCTGAATCTCTTCAAGTGTTTCGAGAAATAATCGTCGCAGAGCGTCGTCTAATCACTTAGGAACTGTTGCAAAACGTTAGACAAGCTTTTAAAAAGCAATGGAAGTTGAGGGTGAAGATTTTGAGCAGTACATTCGTTAAATTAATTTGTTTTTCTATAACCACCTTTGTTTCCTTTAACAGTAATTCAGGTAGTTTTTCCAATAAAAATGGTTCAAAATTAAAAATGAAATTATGGTTGCATTAAGAAAAAATCAGCTTCAAAATTATGTGTCACTCGTCCCCTCTTGCCGTTTAAATTTTTTGAAGGGGTGGCTGTGGGCACTAGAGGGATGAAGACATAATTTGAAAAGTAACATAAAATTTGTTCCCCCTTTAAATAAAAATTGACCTGTTTCGGTATTTTTTCCAAACTTGAACCGAATTGGAGGTTTTATGGGATGAAACTTTTGGTTGGGGCACCCTGTATATGATTTTTTCAACTGGGATGTTTTAAAGTAAGTAAAGTAAATTTCTTAACGGTAAACACCATTTGTACATAAAAATTACAATGTTATATGTATAATAAATTTAAGAAAATATAAACAAAATAATAATGTAATAATAAAAACAATAATATGATAATGATGAACTAACGCCGTAATTGTGCACACATATGACTAACAATATTTAAAACCAAGGATGAATACAATATTTATTCGCAAGAACCATTAGGCGAGTCATTTAATTGTGAGATCCGCGAATAGTTCTATGTCCCTCGAGATAAAATAACTGCTTTGATCTGGTTTTTCTGTTTGGGATCCAAAAATTTAATTGGTCCAGCAAAAACGGAGACTCCGAAGATCCATTTAATATCATGAAAAATGTACACATGTCCGACATTATCCGGGGATCGCAGAGTTTCGAAATATTCAGCTCGTTCATGATAATCTCGTATTCACCATTGACATGTTGATATCCTTTCTTGTACTCCATGGAAGGAATCTACTTTGTACCGATTCTATTAAATACTTTGTACCGATTCTATTAAATTGATGTGCTGAGAAGTCGATGGTGTACCGTACACACGTACACGTACCGAATTCCAAGTGACAACGTACTAGCGAACAATATAAGGTCTTCATACATTCAATATTCAAATTCTTTCCAAATTACCTTACGTAACACC
The DNA here is from genome assembly GCA_932526585.2 of Philonthus cognatus. NCBI lineage: Eukaryota > Metazoa > Arthropoda > Insecta > Coleoptera > Staphylinidae > Philonthus > Philonthus cognatus. The sequence continues at coordinate 103,406,478 of OW052241.1, forward strand.
ACATTTGTAAAGCTTTGTTGGTAATATTTTAAATATGTGAGGCAAACGAGAGTTTGGAATCGAAGATAATACCTAAATCTTTTATTGAATTAATCCTTGCAATATTAGATGATCCGATATTGTAGGTAAAATTGATCTGAGTCTTGCGTTTCGTGGTGGGCATTTAAAAACACTTAATAACATTTAAATGTAATTTATTTTTAACACACCATTCGTTGAGATGAACCAAATCTTCTTGTATCAACTCACAATCATCAATATTATTGACTGTTTTAAATAATTTTCAGATGGATAACTATTTTCGTTTTTGAGTTTCTTAACGTAACGCCAAAAATATTTAGGATTTGCTTTAATAGATGATTTAACATTTGATAAATAAGCGCTGTAATTCAAGCTAAATAAAGTTTTGCACTGCTTGCGAAAATCAGAAAATAAGTTTTAATCGTCATATAAACCCCTATTTTTATACTTTGTGTGAGCTGCTTTCTTTTTCCGTAATAGGGATCTTAATTCGTTGGACAACCAGCGTAGATATGTTTGATTGCTACTGTGAATATATTTATATTTATCTATATCGTCATTTGACAATATTAAATCCTAATCTATTGCGTTAAAAAGCATATTTATTGAATCGTAATTAGCTAAGTATAACATGTATTTTTTTTTCATATGTAACACTGCTATTCACGTGCTCGACTGTAAAGTTAATGTTATAAGCGCAGTGATGAATGCTAGCAGATAGAAGAGGATCGACAGATGACGAAATTGTTGCATTAGGAGCGCATGTGAAACATAAATCAAAAAAGACGCCACGTGAATTTGGAATGTTATTGATATGATGCGCATTTAAGAAGCTATAACAATTTAAAAGTGTATTAGCAATAGCACAGGCAATGGATTGGCTAGGGTTATCCCATCTGATATGAGGTACATTGTAATTGCAGCATATTAATATATTGTAGCAGTCATGTAGTTCACAGAGTTAATAAAGGTGAGTACAATGTTTTTGGTATTTGTCGATGGACGAAGATGGAGTAATGTACACCCCCCCATGGAGACTGTTCTAGACCTCACACCACTTCATATTCTGATAGTAGGGGAGGCAAGACTGGCACTCTATAGGCTGCAATTATCATCGGTCAACATAAGAGTTGAGACCTCTCCTGCAAATGAGGTCGGATCATATGGTAGTCAGATATCTTGAAAATTCACTCTTTAAAGTCACTATTCCAGACCGCGACGAATGGAACGGCTTTAGGGAAGATATACACAAACAAAGTGTGATCTGGTACACGGTCGGTTCTAAATCAACCACAGGTACTGGATCAGGAATCTATAATGAAAACATGTGGACAGGCTATGCTCAACCATTGGGTAGCCTGGCATCAGTCTTTCAAGCAGAAATATTCGCAATCATAGAATGTGCGAGAACCAACATAGAGAAGGACTGTCGAAACAGGCAAATCTATATCATGTCCAATAGCCAGGTGGCACTGAAGGCTCCCCAGAGTCAAAAGACTTCATCCAAACTGGTACTGGAATGCTTCAATACCCTGAATGACCTAGCGAGACAGAACAAGGTTACGCTTGTCTGGACGCCGGGTCACTCTGGTATTGCGGGTAATGAAAAAGCTGACGAGCTAGCAAGGCAGGGAGCCACCATTTCATTTATGGGACCCGAACCTGCCTTGGGCATAACAAAAAAGTCGAGTCGCCTTGAAGTCAGGAAGTGGACTCGCAACAAACAGACCAGGCCTTAACCATAGTAAGGCCCTTATAAAAGGGCCTAACTCAAGCCAAGCTGCAGGACTACTAACATTGAGTAGGGCACAGCTGAAAACAACCATAGGACTGCTCACAGGCCACATGACTGTTAAAGAGCATCTAAGGAAAATCGGCCTATACAACGGCGACACCAACTGTCGCCTCTGTAATACGGCACCGGAAACAGCTATGCACGTTCTGTGCAGGTACAATGCGCTGGAGAGCAAAAGACGGCTCATATTTGCGAACAGACAAATGGAACCAAATGATTTCCACGCGCAACCTCTGAAGGACCTGCACAAGCTAGTGTAGGACATCGAGTTCGGAATAGTTGCGTGAGTGTAATAATATTGGGGCAGTACAATAAGTCACCTAGGCTGCAGTGCATCCGGATCCGAAAGGAAGACGGCCCCCACAGGAAGAAGAAAAAAAAAACACCCTCCCAACTATGTAAGACGTTTTATTTAGTTTAAGCATAACAAATATTTGCTCAATTGTGTTATCACAAGAAATACATGATGATTTATAACACTTCTTAATTGCGATCAATATAACCCCACCTCTAACTTTACCATTTATTGTACGATCTGTTCGGTAAATATTATAATTAGACAATTGAACTTGACTATTAGAAATGTTTTCATAAAACCATGTTTATACGATAATTATTATATCATAGTCGATACTATTGACACTAATTAAGAGTTTGGTCAATTTTGTTTTAATGCCGCTGCAGTTTTGGAAGTAAATGTTTAGTTTTTTTGTGGAGTTTTTTGAGTGGGCTGGTTATTTTTGCTGTTATTCGTATTAGATAAATGAGGAACCCCATTTTGGTACAAAATACGCAAATTTTGTTCATCTTCTTGCTTTCTGTTTTCTAATTAATTTTTCAATGATTTGTAGTAGTCTACTTGTTTTTTCGTGCGATCGGAACGAAATATGTGTTTATCCTCTGAAGCCATGGAATTGCTCCGTAATACTTCCTTTGCATCATGTTGCGATTTAAATATTATTTTCAACAGTCTAGGTCGGCTGACGTTTACTACATTGCCTAATCTAAGCGTTTTTAAAGGCGTTATATTCAAAATGCGAGATTTAAGAACCTTATTGACTTTTAACATATCGTGATTCACACGTTTATTTAGTAGTGTCAAAGATGACTCATTAAAATCGTAAAGAATTGCATTATTTAATCTATTTCGTCTGTCTTCAAGTTCAGATAAAATGTCTTCATAATATTCATCCAACGTTCCATTTATTTGAGACAGCTGGGAGTCAATAATGGAATATTTATTTTCGAGTTTAGTTAAACGAGTTCAATATTATCAAAGCGACGAGTGATAGATTTTTTTAAAGTTTTAAAGTACTAGTAATACGAATGATTATTTTAAATTCTCCCACGTAAGTATTTACTTTTGTGATAGTGTTTGTGTTCATATAACTGCTTGATATATTAAAATTGTATTATCTATATTGCCTCATCAGATTGGCAATACATCATATCCGGTAAATCTTAAAATATCAATTAGGCGTTAAATAATAAAATCAATAAGCCTGTTGAAGAGGCAAGATGCCGGCTGTGTCGGTGGGGGGGTTCATCCGCAATTGAAATTCTGACTGTGGCTGACCTGGCTTTTCGCAAACTTGCGAATCGATACGGAATGTGGGCAGAGGGGGGCCCTATCTCTTTATTTACTTTCCAAAAACAGCATCCAAACTCATGATAACAAAAATTACAAACAGCGTTTTCTACCCCCTAACTGTGATAACATCAACAATTAAAGCGTGATATTTGTAATAACGAAATACAAGAGAAAATAAACTGGTAAGCAATACTCATTTAAATGCATATCGAAAAATAAACAGCTTTGAAAACAAATGATTCACGATAATAAAGAATACACGAACCGTTTTATTTTCCAATACATATAATTTTTTGATTGGCTAATGATTTTCAATACATTCACCCTGAAATTTACCAAAGAAGACGTATGAAGACAGATATTCCATTTTAAACCAATCAATAATCTTGAAGAGTATCAATGGTTTGGGGAATTTTAAAAGTTAAAATAATTTGACCACCGTGGTTATTTAAAATTTATATTTGTATTTGAATATGGATGATACAAGCCTAATCGAGTACAGTAAAAAGAGTATTATTCTCTATACATCCTCATTTATTAAGAATACGACAGAGCAATATTTTGTTTAAAATATCTGTAGAATGTATTATGATTATTTTCATCCCTTGTAAAATACAGTACTTCACTGCGTGCTTTTGTGTGCCATTCACGATATCGAAAAAGTAAACACGGTGATGAATAGTAGTTCAGAATTTTCCACTCCAGTGTGTTAATCCCCGATTACATAGTGGAATTCGCAATTCGCAGTGATGATTATACCTGTTCATTGTGTTTGATTCATAAATCCTGTAATACTCTAGGTACTAGTTGCCCAATGGAAAACGTAATATAAATCCTTGTCTGCGAACGGGCTTTATTATTAGGGTGGACTACATTATGTATGTACATATAATGCAAAATTATTGCCCACCATTATTACAGAGGATTGCCTTTGTCGACATATAATCAAAAATATAAAAACTTGTGAATATAAAATAAATATAGGATAAGCAAATATTAATGAAACAAGTCAAATAACTTTGGATTATTTACAAATGTGGAAATTCACCTCTTCCCCTATTATAAAAATCTGTCTTCGCATTAGTTTTATTTATATTGTACAGACGATGTACAGGCAGAGCTGGGCGGTACTTGAGTACAAGTACTCAACATTTGTACTCTTAGTACTGTTTTTACTCGGTACTCAACCCACGGGTACTTTATTTTCAAAGTACTTGTTCTTGACGCGTGTTTAATTCACAAAATGCATTTGAGTACATTTGGATGTACCTACTTAAGTTCATTTTACGATAAATTTTTATGTTTAATTTCAAAATGTTATAATAAATAGTCATATTATATTACAATGTTAATAGAAATAGTCAAATTATATCAAAACTTAAATAAAAATAGTCAAACTATTTAAAAATTTAAATAAAAACAGTCATTTGAATGGAAATGGTCATATTATAACAAAATGTGCATGAAAATAGTCATAAGTATATCAAATTTTGAATAGATGGTCAATTAATAACAACATTTGAACAGAAATTGACAAACTCACGCGAGTACGCTCGCTTTTTTTTATATTTTGCAAAAGTTGCAAATAACTCAATAATAATTGGAAACTCAGAAAAATTGTTCAAACAAAACTATTAGACAATGAAACTTTGGACAATTTTTCTATTTTCAAGTTTATTTGTGGCTATGGTTTTTCTTGTAGAAAAACGACAGTTTGTTGAAAGATTCGTAAAAATTTATAATTTTTACATAATCATGTATTACCTTCTTAAAACTACTTATTGACATTTGTGTATGATCCAAATAAATCAGCGTTTTACGCGCGTGAAGCATGAAGGAAAATGTCGAGTTTAAAAAAGCCTAAACGCGCCTACGCGCTCCTCGACCAAATCAAATTTTGCGCCTTTCCCAAACTCAAAATTTTACTCTATGCTTAGTTTGGGAGTGGAAATCATTCATATATAAAATTGATAACTTTGATAAACACTCGCCCTCTTTATTTAGAAAAAACAACTGATATTTTCTTTTAGATACTTTATGGATCACCCTGTATAAGAATAAAATGCCCATCTTGTAGATCTTGTCGAAATAGCCGAAATGCATGTATTATACTTTTCTGTAGCTCAAGTAGTTTTTGAGTTATAATGTTTATTGTGAAAAGTTTTGTATTTTGCAAAAGTTCCAAATAACTCAATAACTAATAAGAATACAGAAAAATGGCTCAAACAAAAGTTTAGATAATCAATTAATAATAACATTTTAAAAGAAATAGTCAAAATATATCAAAATTTTTAATATGTAAAGTCATTTTATTATATTATTTGAATAGAAATAGTCATAGTCATAGATATAGTCAAATTATATTAAAACTTAAATGGAAACAGTTAATTTACATCAAAATTTGAACAGAAATAGTCAAATTATATCAAAATTTGAATGGAAATAGTCAATTTATATCAAATCTCAACTTTAAATAGTCAAACATTTTAATATGCATAGTCAATTTATATTAAAATTTGAATGAATATAGTCAAATGATATCAAAATTTCAATAGAAATAGTCAAGCTTTATCGAAATTTGAATAAATATAGTCGAATTATATCAACATTTAAATAGAAATAGTCAATTTATATCAAAATTTGAAAAAGTAGTATATGTTTTCATAGAAACTCCTACATTATAAAACAACGTTTTCTTATTCAATCTTGTAATTTAGTTCAAATTTTTGAAATCATAAAATAAGTTTAAAATAATTTCCTTAATTTTTTGGGAACAAGAAAAATTTGTCATTTTTTAAATTAAGCTGAGGATTGTAAATTTGTTTTAAGTTTAGATCATTTTTGAATTGATTTTTATATTTAAGTCTTGTAAGAAAATCGATTATTTTCATATCATACAATATTATATTTTGATTTTGGGATCTTATACTTTTGACATTTTTGTTTTCTGTGTAATAAATATAAACAAAAATAGTTAATTTTAAAATATTGCTGATGATTTTAGAATATTTTAAACGTAGATAATCCTTTAAGTAGTTTTTAAAATATGGTTATTCATAAATGGAATATTTGTTATTATTAATAATATTCGCTATTAATAATTTTTTGGCCAATCTTTAAGTAAAAGTCTACAAAAAATATCAACATTTAATTTTGTGATAATGTCCAAATATTTTAGTTGTCTGCATGAGATAATTAAAAAAATAAAACAATTGTTGACGAGTGTTTTCTACTCCCGCATTAAGCATGAAGTAAAATTTCGAGCTTCGAGAGTTCAAATCAAACTCGTGACACGTTGGCACGATTGGTTAAATGTCAGCATACGCCGACTTATGTCAACTGTCATTATAGTCCAAATGTCAGCTGACGTCGACCTATGTCAAGTTGACACGATGGACTAAATATCGGTTGGTGCCGACGTATGTCAACTGACATTATAGTTCAAATGTCGGCTGCCGCCGACTCATGTCAACTGTTATTATAATCTAAATGTCGGCTTACGCCGACTTATGTCAAGTTGACACAATGTACTAAATGTCGGCTAGCGGCGACTTATATAAAGCTGAAACGATAGCCTTACGTCAGTCAACCTAGTGATTTACAGTCATAAATATACATTTTGACTATTGTGACATTGTGAGTTTAATTTATTGGTTGACTGTCTTTTGACTACGGTAAGATTTTGTTTGATTATGACTCTATGGACTGTATTTCGACAATTCTGGTGTAATGACTGTAAGATAGTTGGTTAGCTGTCTTTTAGCTTATCAGGATTTTGTCATTAAATCACTACATTGACTGTATTTGATTTAGGTGACTTACAATCATAATATCACAATAGTCGAAATACAGTCCATAGGGAGTCATAATTAGACAATAGTCAAAGTCAAAAGACAGTCAATCAAGTGACTTACAGTCACAATAGTCAAAACACGGTCAATAAAGATATAATATGACAAAATTCTAAAAACAGTTAACGAATTTATTTAGACAATATCCTATCATACTTAGAGACATATGATCAATGTTGCAATATCAAATGAATCAATTTAGTACATCTATTGAAAATGTTCACTTGGTGAATGAAATATACATCTAGTGATTAAAATAAACCAGTGGAGAAAACGGATTACTTGCTTCATTTAATATTGAATTCATCTTCACATAATCATACCAAAACATTTGATGTTGCAATAGCCAATAAACAGTCGAGAACAAAATGTAATTACTAAATACTATCATGCTTAAAAAGCAGTTCACTTAATGACTTATAGTTATAATCCCTATGTGCCAAAAATTTAAATTTCTGTAAACAAATATCCAAAATGATTTAACACCGACTTAATTAAAATAATTCAAACAAAGAAAAATGCTCATTTTAAATTTAAACAATCGAATGATTATAATGATTATTTAGTATTTTCTAAGTTTAGAGTTAAATGTAAACATTTAAATAATTTATTATACAAACAATATATTGAAAAAATTGAACAAAATATTAATACGAATGCGAACAAATGTTAGTCATTTGTTAATAACAAACGCAAAACGAATGGGTTTCTAAGTCAAATGACTTATAATCATGAAATAAGTAATTCTATGCAAGAAACCGTAGACCTGTTTGCAAATTACTTTTCTAGCATTTACTCTTTAGATGAAACGGTTACTCTTTCATGTGTTAACTCTAATAGTTCAATAAATTCCAATTATACCTTTTCGATTTCAACAATGGCGGTATTTAATAAAATAAATAAACTAAAATTAACATCTACTTGTGGACCTAATAATATTCTGAACATCTTATTAAAACAGTGCATTTTCACACTCTCTAAACCTATCACTCATTTGTTCGAACGCTCTTGCCTTATATGCCTGTAATTTGGAAACGCAGTTTTATCTTTCCTATTTTCAAATCAGGCAAACGCTCCGATATAAAAAATTATCGGAGCGTCTATTCCAAAAATTCTTCATGGCATTTTTGCAAAGCAATTAATGTGAATGGTAAAGGGCTTTATAATCGATAACCAGCATCAATTTTACTCTAGAAGATCACCTGTTACTAATCTTATTGAGTTTCAAAATTACTCACTAGCAGCTTTGGAGGGTCGGTGTCAGGTTGATACAATCTACACAAACTTTTCAAAGGCGTTTGATATAATAATTGGGAAATTGAGGGCTGTAAACATAAATTATGGTGTAGTTAATTGGATAGAGAGTTTTTTGAGGGGTAGATTTCAGTGTGTGAAGATAGATAATTCTATTTCTAATGCAATATGCGTAACGTCGGGGGTACCTCAAGTGAGTCTTGAGGTACCCCTGACGTTACGCATATTGCATTAGAAATAGAATTATCTTACATTAGTTCTATTCTCTTTAATATCTTTATAAATGATATCAATTCCGTTATTATGAACAGTCAATCTCTATTATACGCCGATGACATGAAATTATTTACAACCGTCAGAACCATCACAGATGTTTACAGCCTACAGGAAGATTTGGATAGAGTGTTTGATTGGTGCGAAACGTCGAAACTACACCTTAACATAGACAAATGTAAAGTGGTTTCTTTAGAGATACTCTTATATACGATTACAGTCTTAACAACAATACATTAAATAGAACAGACTATGTTAAAGATCTTGGTGTAGTTTTTAGCGTCAACCATTCTTTTAAAAATCACATTGTGTCCATGTCTCATAGCGCATCAAAAATGTTGGGCTTAATTAATAGGAACTCTAAGGAATTATCAATACGTACATATAGGACCCTTTACTGTTCACTTGTAAGATCCAAACTTGAATATGCGTCTCAAATTTTGTCCCCACATCAAAGCTATCTAGTTAACAAGGTCAATCAGGTAGAGAAGCGTTTTTTAGGAACATCTATCTATAAATCAGGTATTTTTAATCCAACTTTTCAAGATTTTTGTGCATTTAGATTACCATACACCATCCAGTCATTACATATTAGACGACATTTCACTGATTTATGTACACTGTATAACATACTAAATAGTAATTTAAATTGGCCCAAGATATTATCATTATTTAACTTTTGGTTTCAATCCTGTCGGGCGATGACTAGGAGCAATAAACTGTTTAGAATAGAATATCATCATACCGTTTACACTTATAGCAGTCCACTTCCGAGGATGATGCGTTTTTCAAATTTTGATTTATTTGCTGATTCTATAAATACTTTTAAACGTAATTTGCTGCGTATTGATTTAGAAAGTATTTTTGCTTAACTCCATCACATCAATATTTTGTGTTCCTCATTGTTGTGCATAATGTACCTATTTTTAAGTAAATAGAATTTATAAATTTGATATAAGTTACATTTTGTAATCATTGTATTAAATTTGAGATTTTCCGTTTTCGAAATAAATAAATAAACAAATACAATCAATTTACAGCCGACTAAGCGATTTTAAGTTTAAGTTAAGTTAACGACACGGTGATTATATGATAATGTCATTTAATTTTATAGATTAATGTTGATTATATTGACTGTCTTTACTATTTTGACTACCAATAATTGATACATAAATAAACACCACAGAGAACCTTGAAGATAAAAAGTTGTCTACATTTTTCGCCTAGTTAAATGAAATGAAGCATATGAGTTTTCGTGAATGTTCTTGATTTTTTCCATTGTATTGGGCAATTTTATAAAATTTGTGATTCTGAAAATCATGAAATATGACAAAATTAATAAAAATTAATTGTAATTAGAGACTTAAATTAATAAAATATTTAAAATTTGTCAATACCGTTGAAAATCATATAACAACTATTAAATCATGAAATTTAATAATACTACGCGATATTTCGGAAACTGAATAAAATAATACGATGATAAGGTGATGGTACAAATCCTGCAATGAATTTTGTTAAAAAAAGTTGATAAATATTGAATATTTTAATGATTTTATTAGACACGTCTAAAAAGCATTCATGCAACCAGACTATGCAAAAAGCATTAAACTGGAAATAATGGTACACAATTGTTTGTCCTAAGTTTAACAATTTCGGGACTTTATTATTAATTACAAGATGGATGCATGACGATGTGATCGATTTTAAATGGAAACACCTTGTTGAACCGGGAGTAAATTTTATAATATTTAATGCAAATATTCGTTATGTAGGGGAATGGTTTCAGTATCCAGTTTATAATTCTATTTTTTGATTCGACTGTTATCACTTCGGGTTGAACAAAAATAATATCACAATAGTCGAAATACAGTCCATAGGGAGTCATAATTAGACAAAAGTCAAAGTCAAAAGACAGTCAATCAAGTGACTTACAGTCACAATAGTCAAAACACGGTCAATAAAGATATAATATGACAAAATTCTAAAGACAGTTAACGAATTTATTTAGACAATATCCTATCATACTTAGAGACATATGATTAATGTTGCAATATCAAATGAATCAATTTAGTACATCTATTGAAAATGTTCACTTGGTGAATGAAATATACATCTAGTGATTAAAATAAACCAGTGGAGAAAACGGATTACTTGCTTCATTTAATATTGAATTCATCTTCACATAATCATACCAAAACATTTGATGTTGCAATAGCCAATAAACAGTCGAGAACAAAATGTAATTACTAAATACTATCATGCTTAAAAAGCAGTTCACTTAATGACTTATAGTTATAATCCCTATGTGCCAAAAATTTAAATTTCTGTAAACAAATATCCAAAATGATTTAACACCGACTTAATTAAAATAATTCAAACAAAGAAAAATGCTCATTTTAAATTTAAACAATCGAATGATTATAATGATTATTTAGTATTTTCTAAGTTTAGAGTTGAATGTATACATTTAAATAATTTATTATACAAACAATATATTGAAAAAATTGAACAAAATATTAATACGAATGCGAACAAATGTTAGTCATTTGTTAATAACAAACGCAAAACGAATGGGTTTCTAAGTCAAATGACTTATAATCATGAAATAAGTAATTCTATGCAAGAAACCGTAGACCTGTTTGCAAATTACTTTTCTAACATTTACTCTTTAGATGAAACGGTTATTCTTTCATGTGTTTACTCTAATAGTTCAATGAATTCCAATTATACCTTTTCGATTTCAACAATGGCGGTATTTAATAAAATAAATAAACTAAAATTAACATCTACTTGTGGACCTAATAATATTCTGAACATCTTATTAAAACAGTGCATTTTCACACTCTCTAAACCTATCACTCATTTGTTCGAACGCTCTTGCCTTATATGCCTGTAATTTGGAAACGCAGTTTTATCTTTCCTATTTTCAAATCAGGCAAACGCTCCGATATAAAAAATTATTGGAGCGTCTATTCCAAAAATTCTTCATGGCATTTTTGCAAAGCAATTAATGTGAATGGTAAAGGGTTTTATAATCGATAACCAGCATCGATTTTACTCTAGAAGATTACCTGTTACTAACCTTATTGAGTTTCAAAATTACTCACTAGCAGCTTTGGAGGGTCGGTGTCATGTTGATACAATCTACACAAACTTTTCAAAGGCGTTTGATATAATAATTGGGAAATTGAGGGCTGTAAACATAAATTATGGTGTAGTTAATTGGATAGAGAGTTTTTTGAGGGATAGATTTCAGTGTGTGAAGATAGATAATTCTATTTCTAATGCAATATGCGTAACGTCGGGGGTACCTCAAGTGAGTCTTGAGGTACCCCCGACGTTACGCATATTGCATTAGAAATAGAATTATCTTACATTAGTTCTATTCTCTTTAATATCTTTATAAATGATATCAATTCCGTTATTATGAACAGTCAATCTCCATTATACGCCGATGACATGAAATTATTTACAACCGTCAGAACCATCACAGATGTTTACAGCCTACAGGAAGATTTGGATAGAGTGTTTGATTGGTGCGAAACGTCGAAACTACACCTTAACATAGACAAATGTAAAGTGGTTTCTTTAGAGATACTCTTATATACGATTACAGTCTTAACAACAATACATTAAATAGAACAGACTATGTTAAAGATCTTGGTGTAGTTTTTAGCGTCAACCATTCTTTTAAAAATCACATTGTGTCCATGTCTCATAGCGCATCAAAAATGTTGGGCTTAATTAATAGGAACTCTAAGGAATTATCGATACGTACATATAGGACCCTTTACTGTTCACTTGGAAGATCCAAACTTGAATATGCGTCTCAAATTTTGTCTCCACATCAAAGCTATCTAGTTAACAAGGTCAATCAGGTAGAGAAGCGTTTTTTAGGAACATCTATCTATAAATCAGGTATTTTTAATCCAACTTTTCAAGATTTTTGTGCATTTAGATTAACATACGCCATCCAGTCATTACATATTAGACGACATTTCACTGATTTATGTACACTGTATAACATACTAAATAGTAATTTAAATTGGCCCAAGATATTATCATTATTTAACTTTTGGTTTCAACCCTGTGGGGCGATGACTAGGAGCAATAAACGAATTTGCTGCGTATTGATTTAGAAAGTATTTTTGCTTAACTCCATCACATCAATATTTTGTGTTCCTCATTGTTGTGCATAATGTACCTATTTTTAAGTAAATAGAATTTATAAATTTGATATAAATTACATTTTGTAATCATTGTATTAAATTGGAGATAGTCCGTTTTCGAAATAAATAAATAAACAAATACAATCAATTTACAGCCGACTAAGCGATTTTAAGTTTAAGTTAAGTTAACGACACGGTGATTATATGATAATGTCATTTAATTTTATAGATTAATGTTGAATATATTGACTGTCTTTACCATTTTGACTACCAATAATTGATACATAAATAAACTCCACAGAGAACCTTGAAGATAAAAAGTTGTCTACATTTTTCGCCTAGTTAAATGAAATGAGGCATATGAGTTTTCGTGAATGTTCTTGATTTTTTCCATTGTATTGGGCAATTTTATAAAATTTGTGATTCTGAAAATCATGAAATATGACAAAATAAATAAAAATTAATTGTAATTAGAGAATTAAATTAATAAAATAATTAAAATTTGTCAATACCGATGAAAATCATATAACAACTATTAAATCATGAAATTTAATAATACTACGCGATATTTCGGAAACTGATTAAAATAATACGATCATAAGGTGATGGTACAAATCCTGCAATGAATTTCGTACAAAAAAGTTGATAAATATTGAATATTTTAATGATTTTATTAGACACGTCTAAAAAGCATTCATACAACCAGACAATGCAAAAAGCATTAAACTGGAAATAATGGTACACAATTGTTTGTCCTAAATTTAACAATTTCGGGACTTTATTATTAATTACAAGATGGATGCATGACGATGTGATCGATTTTAAATGAAAACACCCTGTTGAACCGGGAGTAAATTTTATAATATTTAATGCAAATATTCGTTATGTAGGGGAATGGTTTCAGTATCTAGTTTATAATTTTATTTTTTGATTCGACTGTTATCACTTCGGGTTGAACAAAAAAAATACTTTCTTCTTATGACTCATAATCAGAGTCAGGATAATTCACTTTATTTACACAGATAGTCCTTATTTTCTTAAAATTCTTCATCACTATCAAAAGCGTTTGCAAGAGCTTCCAACTCTGCTTCAATAAAAAAAAAAAACGCTTTGCCATTATTAATTTTGTTTGAAGTGTACTCAAACATCAACATAGAACTTTGCTAATTTTAGGATGTATCAGTATACTATGTTACTCGGAATTATAGCAAGAAGAAACCAAAAAAAGAAAAAAAAGTATATTTGTAAACAGGCCGGCAATTTGTGGCATGAACCGAAATGGATTATCGGGGTAATTAGTGGGTTTCTTAGAAATACATGCCGATGTGTACATTTTTTATCACAACAAATACCTAAATGTGTAATACTAAACAAAATCCTAATACAACTGTACCAAAAAACATTTCATAATTGATTATATAGCGATTGGGTTAATATGACCCCAAGAAATCTAACAAAGTTAATATAACCATTATTTAAAAAAATACAACATATACAGTTACGTAACACAACCATGTGCATTAAGTCATGAACTTTTGGGAAAATAAAATCAATACCTAAAAGGTATACACATGTAAATTTATGGATGGATCAAATAGACCCGAACAGCATTGCAGGGCTAAGATACATGTAACAGAAATTAAATTTAATAAGAAATTGCATCCAGTCAAAATAAATACTAAGCAAGAAGTGTGGTAATTTCGAAAATAATAAAATGTAAATAGATTAAAAAAAATATAACTAGAATTAATTTAATCAACAGTAATTACATTTTTCCTCAAAAGTGGAATTATAGCTACTCACAATAAGAATTTAGTGTAAAATATAGAATATTTCAGTAGGATTTTGTTTGATAATTTAAAATAAACTAAATTTTCATATTTTAGCTTTAAAATCTTTATAATTTATGCACAATTTATCAACATTGAAGTTACAATGAACAGATATTAAATTCATGACCCAGAAGTGGAGTTACAGCCACAAATTACGATAACTTAAATATTTTAATAGTATTTTGTACAAAAAATTGCTGAAAAGCTAATTTTTCCTAAAGCTTTTAAATCGCAGTAATTTATTTAAAATATTGAAAGTATCAGACACTAGCAATAGTAATTAAATGTTTAATCAAAAGCCAACAAATGAACACCATATCATTGTTTATTTCATTTCATGGCACCCATTACTGTTGTGAAAAGAATTGTTTATATTTTGTTAATTTTTAGGTGTTTTACTCATGCCAAAAATAATAATACCATTAATACATGCAAAATATTTTACTCTACAAAAAATGTATGTAGATGCTTGTTCAATTATTAGAGAATATAAAGAAATTACCATTAAAAATCACATCTGTCCTTACATCTACCAACCTATATAATCAATCACACTATCAAAATTACACCTTAGGTAATTTAAAGAAAATGCGATATCAGCAAAAAAAATAAACTTTGTTGTAGGTACAATGAATTATATTTTTAATTTTAACTTGAACCCAGAGTTTGTAATACGTTAGATTCAATTGTGTAATTATAATGTTGTTAGAAATAAATTATTACAATAATAAGTATTGTTGGTTGTTACAACAAACACAAGTAAATTAATGAACAAATTAGCTCTATGGTGTATGCGCCGGGTAGTTTAAATAATTAGGCTGTGTATTTGTCGATTAAGTACAAAGATTTGATAAATATAGTAAATATTTAATTGATTATACCAGAGCTTTGAACCGCTATTTTTGCGTTCCAGTTTTAGTTTGGGTTCAATTAAAAAAATATGTATCGGTTCGGTTCCGGTTATCATTCCGGAAAAAATAACGGTTTTTGCCGATTTTGGATTTTATTTCAGCTCAAAGTGATTGTTTTGTTTTATGTAATGTTTTTATTTTATATTGAAAAATGTTGATGTGTCCATCATAGCACTGTTCTTGTTGAAGATATGATGATTTAAATATTAAGAATATGGAAAGGTGTCTCAAACTAATTTTTTCTACTTTTATTAATATTATTACACTTACAAAATATTCACAGAGTAAATATTTTTGCATTATTTCGCTACATCTTAGTAAATACCTGTCACATCTCAGCAGTATACATTTTTAACTTTACTTTAAATTATTGGTTTATACGCGTAGCGCATCATGTAAAATTTCGAGTATAAAAGAGCCCCGTGAAATTTGTCTCAGGTCGCGCAGCGCAGCAAATTTCGAAACTTTTCTAAACTCGAAAGTTTACTTGATGCTTAGTGTGGAAGTGGAAGCACTTATTAGTTTAAAATATGTCACAACGATCAACATGTGTGTCGTAAGTGTCATATATCAAACCAATAACATGTCCTACTAATTATATATTTAAAATAATAGTTGTCTCAAATTGAAAGTAGTCCTAACATCGGCTGACGCCGATTTTTGTCAAGTTTGATACATTAGACTAAATGTCGTTTCAAGTTGACAGGATAAACTAATGTCAGCTGACAGCGACTCATGTCAAGTTGACACAATGGGCTAAATTCCGACTATCATCGTCTTAGGTCAAGTTGACACGATAGACTAATGGTAGTCAATATAGTGACGTACAGTCATAAAGTCACAATAGTGATAATACAGTCGATACAGTGATTTTATGACAAAATCATA
Source organism: Philonthus cognatus (assembly GCA_932526585.2). NCBI lineage: Eukaryota > Metazoa > Arthropoda > Insecta > Coleoptera > Staphylinidae > Philonthus > Philonthus cognatus. The sequence continues at coordinate 103,423,066 of OW052241.1, forward strand.
TCATAATTAAATGACAGTAAACGATCTAACCAATAATCTCGAAATAGTGAAAATCCAGTAAATTAATGACAAAATCCAAATAAGTTTAAATACAGTCAACCGAGTAACTTACAGTATTATTATAATAGTCGAAATACAGTCGATTCGGACGTAGAATGAGAAAATCTTAGCATAGTCAAAAGACTGTCAACCAAGCGGTTTACAGTTATAATGTCACATTGATTTCGAGCAATCAATAAAGAAATGTTATAATAAAATATTAGCATAGACAAAAAACAGCCAAATCCAAATAAGTTAAAAGGGGCTGTCTTTTAACTTATGTAGAAGAAAACAGTCAATAGAAAGATTTAATGACAACATTCTTCTTCTTCTTCTCGTGCCCTCTTCTATCGAAGATTCGCGATTATCATTGTTCCGCGCTGCAATTTCCAAAGTGAGAATCTTTGGAAATTGCAGCGGCTCCTCCTGCCTCTGCCACGTCTCCCGACAATTTTAATCTAGTTTTTTCTCCTTAATGATAAGTAATATTTCATTGCTCTTGTTTAGTCTTTCTAGCACCTCTACGTTAGTAATATGCTTCATCCAAGATATTTTCATTATTCGTCTGTACACCCACATCTAGCTTATTACATTGTGCTTTGTTTAAAGTTCACCCCTCTGCTCCGTAGAGTAACACTAGGAATATATAGCATTTTACTATACGTACTCTTAACTGTAGACTCAGGTTCCTAACGCATAGTAGCTTTCTCATTTTCACGAAGGCGCTACGAGCTTCTTTTATTCGGATTGACACCTCGTCTGCACCGTTGCCTTGTTCGTTTAAATAGCATCCCCGATATTTGAATCGATGGACTCGCTTGATATCTACGTTGTTTAGTTGTAATTGTGCATGTACATTATGTTTGGAAACCGTAGTTGTTACATGATGTATAAATGGCCTCTAATAATATTTGAAGATCTTCACTATTGTCTGCTATCAGCACAGTATCATCGGCGTATCTAATTTTATTGATTCTCATGCTATTTATAATAATAATAATCCCAACCCGTATTTCTACGGGCACCGTAAGCTTAGCTGCGGGAGACGGAGGTTTATTATAATTATTGTAGCTCATCTTTCGCCTGTAGGCGGCCTATAGATGGTGTAGATACATTTCAATCATTCAATACTAGGGGTGTGGGAAAACTGTTTGAACCCGGGGCCGCCAGCGTGTTAACAAGCGCTCATCACCGTTTAAATTATGTTAATACCCTTTTCTTCATTGTTAAGTAGCGTTTCAGATACAATGGCTTAATATATATTAAAGAGTACCAGAGAGAAAATACAGCCCTGGCGAACTCCTCTCTAATTTTTATATCGTCAGATATAAAGCCCTCGATTTAGATGTTTGCAGTCTGGTTCTAGTATAGGTTTGCAATAATGCGGCTATCTATCTCATCCATATTTAGGCGTTTCAAAATTGCGATTAGTTTGTCATGTCGTACCTTGTCAAAAGCTTTTTCAAGGTCTATAAAGCACATATAGACGTTTGCGTTTACATCTAAACATCTTTGTGACAAAACTTGCACGGCAAATAGAGCGTCTCGGGTCCCTAAACTATTTTAAAATCCAAATTTGGTGTTTGATAAGAATTCTAATTTTTATATATTCGACCATGTATAATTATTAGAAATAGTTTCAGCATATGACTCATCAAGCTGATGGTTCTATGTTCGTAGCAACGTCTTACATTTGATGTTTTGGATAGAGTTATGATAGTCGATTTGAGCTAATCTGCTGGAATTGTGCCTGTACTGTAAATTCTGTTAAATAGCCTGATGAGTTGATCTATTTTAGCTTCATCCACTAATTTTAGAAATTCGGTATATATTTCATCCGATCCCGCAGACGTTCCCTTATTTGCTAACTTGTGGGCATGACTGCTTTCATAATTTTTGGGCTTGTATTGTGTTTGAAAGTTTGACGTTAATTTGGCCTCTTGTCTTGGAATAATTGTTCAATATATGTTTCACATGCTTTTTGTTTATCGTTGATGTTTGTAACGAATTTGGTGTTGTCTAAGAGAACTCCGTGTGGCTGTGTTCGTTTTCTCCCTGTGATTTCACTGATCTTTTTGTGTAGATTGAAACTATCATGAGTAACTCTTCAATCACTTTGACATCCATGCTATCTTCGCACTTCGAATTTCTTCTCTGATCTGCCTATCCAGTTCTTGGTATCTAATATGGTCCTTAAATTTACATATGCGTCTCTGATTCATGAAGTTTAATATATCCTCTGTCATCCAAGGTTGATTTCTGTTCCTCCCGCCTAGTTCGAGGTGTTTCTTTTCTATTGATACGAAGACCTCCTTCAAATCTTTCCAGGTATCTATAGACTAATTGTGATCACTTTTTGTGTTTCCCCCTTCAGCTATTTTACTTTCGATCCTAGCACGGGTGCTCTCATTTCTGATCTTATTAATGTCTAGTTTACCGTCACCCATTTTTTTTGAAACTGTTTTTAATCTAAGTGTCATTTTCCCTACAACAGGATTATGGTCTGAGCCAATATCTGCCCCTGGATATGTTTTCATTGACATACAACTCTTTCTGAAACGCGTTGAGACGAAAACAAAGTCTATTTGATTCCAAACTATTCTGTCCATTGTATCGCGTGGTGACTTCCATGTATAGAGTCGCCTAGGTGGTAGTTTAAAGAACGTACTCGTAACAATAAGATCTTCTTCTTGACAGAATAAGATTAATCGATCGCCTCTGTCATTTATCAAACCCACCCCAAATTTTCCCACTGCTTCACCAATTTGTCTTTTACCAATTTTCGCGTTGAAATCGTCTATTATGATATTATTTTCGGTTCGATAAAATTTTCAAAACACAGTGAACCAAGTGAGTTACAGTCATAATGTCATAATAGTCAAAATACAGTCGATAAAAATATAATATGATAAACTCCTATGATAGCCTAAAGTCAGCCAACTAATTGACTTACAATCAAAATGTCACAAATGTTAATATACAGTCAACAGAGCAATTTAATCACAAAATCACACAGACTCATAGTCAATATTGCAATAGCCAATAAGCAGTCGATAATGTAATATAATTACTAAATGGTATGTTCAATAAAAAAAAATCTCAATCAAATGCCATGATTTAATCTTGTTCTTAATTTAAGTTAGCTATAACTAATTTATTATTTTTATAAAAGCGCCTAATTTGATGTTTATAATGCAACGTCTAAAATATCAATTATCATAATAGTTGCCAAGAAGAAGAACCAGACTTTCCACTCATTGATTAAGCATGAAGTAAAATTTCAAGTTTAGAAAAGTCTGCACATTTGGATTTGCGGGCGTGCGAGCAAAGCGAGTCGCGCCAGCATATCCAAATTTTCAAGCATTTCTAAACTCGAAATTTTACTTCATGCGCTACGCGTATAAATCACTAAAATACTGTGAAAGTGAAAATATACTGCTTGTGTTAATATATATTAGACATTTTAATGTGGTATTGTTAAATAAAAGTATATTTACATTAAAATAGTTTATGATTTAAATGCTGTCTTTCTTTACTAAAAAAATGTATTTATAAATTATAACGTACAAAAATAATTAGTTATCAGTAAACAAAGACCATATAAATAAAAAATAATATGTTTTTTTTACATTACGGTACCGTTTCAATCAAAATGTTTGGATCAACCGGGCATAATAATGGAAATGTCAACTAAACTTATAATTAAATTGTAATCCTTTGTAATTTACTTTTATAATAAAAATTACGAAATGTTCGTGATATCATCTCATTTGTGTATATGTACGCCTGAGGACAATAAAGCATTACTTGTGCTAAAATGTACAGGACAAAGTTATAAAAAAAGTACAGCTAATTAAAAGTTTTCCTATTAAGGAGGCAGCATCCTCGCAAAATCCATCTAGAATCTTTTGATCCCGAGGACACTAAATTAGTTTAAAAAAAACATCTTTTTCCCATCGCGGACTAATTTATTGTAATGGAAAATTCGCAAACGAATGGAATGAACACACATAAAAGAGAATTATTAATCATTAATACAAAAGGAGAAAAAAATATCTTTCGGTCTGTTTTCAAGCTTCTGTCGGAAAATTTCTTGTGCGAGGAGTAAAATATAAAATATTTATATTACAATGAAATATGCAGGGTAATTGCGCAACATTGCTAACCTTGTTATTATTTCACCCACAGAGTCAGATAAATTAGATTTTGACAACAAAGGCATTATTTTAATAACATTTTTAATTTTAACTTTACAGGGAACACAATTAAAAGCATATAGTTATAAAAAAATCATTAGAAAAACTAAAAAAATATAAGTTTCGTTTATATAGATTATTATTACTAGGGCCAATCATTCGTTAGGCAGTATAATTAGAAATAATAAAGACAAAACGATAAAAACTTAGCAAAGTGGTGTCTATTTGTTAACTTGCAAAGACACTACGTTGGACAAACAGGAAACTCATTCGAGCATAGAATAAATTAACACCAGTTTTGAACAATAGAAGTCCAACTCTACATATGCGAACCACCTCATCGAAGAGAACCACCACTTCGACGAAAAATTCAAGATATTACATAAAGAAGAAAAAGGTCGGAAATTAAACATCAGAGTATGAAAATTAACAAAAAAACAATGCACAGGACATCTTGTTAACGACCAGCTGGACCTCACAAATTCACCACTACTTAATTTAAAGTTTTCAAAAAATCCCACTCTATTATAAACTCATAAACCTTGTGTATCCCGACTATGTTGTGTACCATTTCTCTGCCTGAAGAAGCCACAATGTGCGAGATTACAACAGACATAGAAAGGCAATATAGTGATATTTAATATAAGTGCTACCAGTATCTGTTGAGAAATTAACAAATAAATTATGCAGGTCTGTGAAGTAAAGATTGTCTGATATATAATTAATGATTTTTATAGTATTTTTAACGTTAATTACGAAAAAATAGTGAAAACATTCCATCACTTACAGTTTTCTTATAAACAGCATATTCAGTTTTAGCTAAATTGCATATTCTTTTAAATTACATATGTTAGCCTTATAAGTTCAAGAACGATTCTAGATATACATCAAGACGTCAAAGAAATAGAAAGAAGGTACCAAGGAAGCTGGAATGTCAACATGATAGCGGATTACTACTGGATGTTAAAAAGGGACGATCCTGAACCTGCCCACAGCAAGAAGAAATATTGATGGGAAGCGAAAGCGTTTCAATAGGACTTCTGACTCATAAGAAATTACCATTTAGATATCTAATAGATAACCTGATGTAATATAGAAAAATGGATTTCATTTTTGAAATCAGCACTGGAAATTACAATCAGCTATCAAAATACAAACAATTTTCAAAAGTTTTTAATTAGCAGTCCTATGTTATTGGCGTAATTAGCATAAATTATAATATATTTTTTAGTGCTAGTATTACTAGTTGGATATTTTTTAACGAAGTATATATAACAAAAATGAATTGTTAGATATGAAGGGTGTTATTTTAGAGCTATAGAACATCTTTTTCTAATAAAACACATAAAAATCAATAAACAATAGATGTTTTGGCTTTAACACGTAACCAATGTAATGGCGTTTCATGTTTAAAAAAAATAAAATTTTGGTTCAATTATTCATAACTTTTTCTAATGTGGCCGTGCTGATCTCTTCAATTACTCGCCGAAAGTTGACTTCTGAGTTTTCAATCGTTGCTGGTTTATCAGCATAGACCAGTGATTAGACGTAGCCCTACAAAAAGTAGTCCAATGGGATCAAATCACATGATCTAAAAAATTTGATCACCAAGTTGCGCCGTCTTGTTGAAACCATTTAGTTCTCAACAGATGTGCACTGACGTTGTGGACCAAAACATTTCGAATAATTGACCTGTAGCGCTCGCCATTGACAGTAACATTGGGCCTGTCTTGATTTTTGGAAAAGTAGGGGCCAATGATGCCTCCAGCATGCAATCCACACTATACAGTAGCATAATTTTGCTTATTCACGAGTTTATTCAGCTAAAAATGAGCCTCAAAACTAACAATTATTGGGCGGAAAAAATCAGTAAATGGGCGAAGTGCTCTATAAGTTTGACGCACAGAGCGCGCATTTTAGAAATACATTTCCACAATTTGTAATCGCTGCTCGACTGTGAGCTTTGCCATGGTAATTTGCCAAAGCTTACTCCACAAAATTGCCACCAACAGCTTCCCATTCTGACAGTGGTTTAACAGATATCCATGATTGAAGTTCTATAGCTCTAAAAAAACACCCTTTACAATGAAATTGACAGCTTTAATGCAAGGGGTCAAATGTTGTACAGGGTGTTCAATTTTATGAGATTAGAATACATTTTAATTTAACATATGATGCATGATTTCCTGCTCTATTCTTAGTGTATAAATTAAACATAGCTAACATTAAAAAATTACTTTTATACAGTATTTTAAAAACGGTCCACCCTTTATAAAATCGGTAAATTTTTCATGTTGCTTGGCTGTTATTTTGGGTATATTTGAAATTTAAGCTAATCGTCGTTCCAATAACAATGTTATAGAAGAATGGCGATTTTCACTGTAATTGCAATATTTTGAAAACAAAAGATGCTATGATTTAAATCTAACTTTGGCAAATTTTCCTAACATTTTGTTTTTATTTCAATTTAACTGAGTGTTATCTTTTAAAATCATAGTTAAAAATGAGACAAAATACGCTAGATAAAATGTGTTATAGTAGAAATCACGAAACTTGAGCCCTGTCCGAATTTGTGAAGACAAACGTCACCACCAAACATATTATATTTAACAGGTGGAGAGAAAAAGGACAGATATATAGGGTGGCCATATTTGGGTCTTACTATAGGAAATCTCAGTTCAGTAGAAGAGTGAGAAAAAAAAACAAGACAAACTCAAATGAGAAAACATATCTCCTACCGTCTTTTGTTTTCGAGTTAGATTTTTATTTTCATCTCAATTTTTTATAATATTTTATTAAGATAAGAATTGCATATTCTTTATTAACAAACAAGATTTAACATAAAGTTATGTTTTTTAAGTAAAAGTCATAATTCGCTTTGCTATAAATAAATAGGTTATTATTTTATTCTTTTTAAAGATGTATCATATGATAATGTTATTGTTGCTGTTTTTATAAAAATCTATATTATAAATAATCTTTATTTGGCATATAACCCTAGCACTTCCAAATCTAATTATTTAAAAAGCAATAAATTAACAATTCACTCTTAACTTATAAACTAAACTTATTAACTAGAGCTTAACCTCCTCTTCCTACGTCCTCCTTTCCCTAGCTACTCCTCCCTGGCCTTTGATTTACCACTTCCATTATCGCGCCCATACCCTATATGCCCAATCTATATTATATTATATTATATTATTCTCCTAAAACATTTTAAATATGTCCTAATAAACGCAGTAGGCGTGTTAAAATGAAATTGTTTATTAATAAATTATGATAATATAAGTATTTTTTAACTTAAAAAATGTTGAAGGTTTTTATGAAATTCCAAGATTTCCGATAATTTTCAAAAATCTAACGGCTATTCTAATTTTTTTCAATTTTCGGATTTTGAAATAATGTACACGTTTCGTGAATTTTCTTTGAATTTTTAAATGTTGGCAGTATTTGAAAATTTCCTTAATTTTCGTTAAATTTAAACATTTTGATACTTTTTCAATTTGTCAATTTTGCCTTTTTCAACTTTATACAAAATATGCAATATTGAGTATAATCGTAAAATGATGAATATTAAGTAAATAAATACATTTTTTTAAAGATAAAAAACAAAAACTAAAACTCAGCTTTTTCATTAAAAATTGAAATCTTCAATGTTTATAAAATAATCGTTAAAAATCATGAATAATCATAAAAAGCATCGCGAATTTGAAAAACAACGGAAATTCGCGCAAAATAGAAACAAAACGTCAGGAGTTTTAAAATTAACAAAAACTTATCAAGTTTATGAAAACTGTCCAGAATTTAAAAGTTAACGAAATCATCGATATTTTTAAAATTAACAGAAATTCATAAAAAGACCGGCGTGATTTTTAAATTAAAATTAACGACCAACTGGAAAATTGACAACAGGACTTGACAATTTGAAAATTAACGCGGGAATGTTGTTAATTTATGGATAGCGCCGAGATTTTTTATAATTAATGAAAATCTTGAAATTAACATCACGATTTTTATTAAATCAACTTAAATCTTTGAATTTCACGAAAATCGTAGATTATTTTTAAATTATCGGAAATTCAGATTTATTTACTGTTGTAACAGTTTTACATTATTGATATAAATTGACAATATTGATATAAATTGATTTTATTGTATCAAATTGACAACATTGACATACATTAAGATTATTGATATGAATTCCCATTTCTGGCTTAGTGTCATTTTTGACTTATGTAATTTTTGACGGAAAATATAATTTTTCATGTTTTGGCGTAAAATAGCATTTATAACGTAAAATGACAATATTTAGTAAAAAATATCATTAAAAATATACTTTCCGATTTGTAATGAAATGTAATGTTTAAGATAAAATAAGAAAATTTATAAAAAATATCATTATTAATGTAAAATAATAACATTTATATAAAATCTCATTTTTAGGTAAAATGTAATTTCTGAGGTAAAATGAAATTTTTGACATAAAATAATATCATCATCATAATCATCGTTTTCCGTCTCATTGCTTCGGCTCCTGAAGAGGGCCCTTGGTTGCGACCCGTGAATTGGTCGTCTGGGTGTCCGTGTCTGTTTCCTCGGGGTCGTGGGAATTGGCGACAGCAGGACCGGAATACGTCTTAACCGCCGTACCTGTCATTTTACGCTGTTATGGTACCGTGCAGTCCGCATACCTCGTTGTCCCTTAAGCATTACTTGTGACGGCCCTTCCTGATATTTATCGGAGGATGTAAGTTCCCTCCTGACTTTCGTCAGAGAAGTGCTTGTTGATGCCTGCCAGCGCTGCCCTTATGAATCGACCACGCCACCATACCACTTAATCTTTTCTTGCCGCGCCCTCTCCCTGCGGCGGGCGATACGATGGTTCTGTCGGGTGGTGTGCGCGTGGCGCTGGCTGAGCCTAGCGTCCGCTTGTCGCTGCTAGGGGGTGTGCACGTGTATATGTGGTTGCCTAGTGCACGGCTCTCACACACCCCTTCCTTGTGACGGAGTCATGCTTGAAAACGGTTTTCTTGACCGTCCTGCCGGACTTTGTCGTGGCTGCTGCTGTTGTCTCGGGTGTTGTTGTCGGATTTCTGGTCGTATCTTCGGGGTCGTTTTCTATAAATGCCGGTTTGGTGCGTTCTGCGGAAATTGTCGTAGGCTGCTCGTCTTTCCGTATCACGACTGTGTTTGAGTTCCATGAAATCACTGGGTATGGACCTTCATATGGCGGTTGAAGTGATTTCTTCATGAAATCTCGTACGAATACGTGCGTGGCTTTGGTGAGCTCCTTGAATACGAAAGGCTTCTGTGGTTTGATGTTTGGGTCGGCTTTATTGCTCTTATGATCTTCCGGATCTGCGTTGCGTAGTTCTCTGGCTTTATCCATGGTTTCCGTGGGGTGTTGGATACTAACTCTCCTGGGAGTCGTAAAGTTTCTCCATACACCATTTCGGCTGTTGCCGCCTTAATATCCTCCTTTCATGCTGTGCGTATTCCTAAAAGCACAATTGGTAATGCGTCGGTCCAGGATTCACCTTCATGGCACATTAACGCTGCTTTTAGTTGTCTGTGGAATCATTCCACCAGGCCATTTGCTTGAGGATGGTACGCGGTTGTCCTTATCCGCCTGAAACCAAGCATTTCTTCTAACTGTTTGAATAGCTGTGATTCGAACTGTCGGCCCTGGTCTGTTGTTACTTGTAACGGTGTGCCGTATCTAGCTATCCAATGTATGATGAACAGTTTAGCTACGGTATTTGCTTCTATGTTCGCCATTGGTAAAGCTTCTGGCCATCTCGTGAAACGGTCGATGCATGTGAGTATATACTTTTTTCCTTTGGATTCCTTTAATGGTCCAACAATGTCCATGTGAACGTGTTTAAATTTCTGCGTGGGTAATCGGAATTCTCCTGCGGTTGGTGCGTTGTGTCTGGTCACTTTTGCTTGCTGGCAGGGATGGCATTGTCTGCTCCACTTTTTGCAGTCGGCTCGGATTCTAGGCCACACAAACCTTTGTGTTATCAGCTTGGTTGTGGCTCTTGCTTCTGGGTGTGATAACTGGTGCATGCTGTCAAACACCAACTTCCTCTGTTTGTTCGGGATGTAAGGTCGGACTGTATTGGTTGTGACATCGCAGTATATGTCGGTTTTGTACTCCGGGAAGTATATTTTCTTCAGTTTTAAACTTGAGTTGTCGTCTCCTAGGATTTCTTTTAGTTCGGAATCCTTATCTTGTTCGTCTTTGATTGTTGTGAAGTCTATTCCCCTCGATACTTGCGATATCCTGCTTAATGCGTCGGCGACTACATTGTCTCTGCCTTTGATATGTTGTATATCTGTGGAAAATTGTCCGATATAATCGAGGTATCTGAATTGTCGTGGTGAACATTTTTCTAGTTTCTGTGCGAATGCGTAGGTAATCGGCTTGTGGTCTGTGAAGATTTTTTTTTGAATTTTCTACCTTCCAGTATATGCTGGTAATGTTTTATTATCGCGTATATCGCCAGTAATTCTAGGTCGTAAGCTGCGTACTTCCGTTCCGCGGATGACAATTTTCTCGATAGGAAAGCTAGCGGCTTCCAACTGTTTTCTTGCCACTGTTGGATCACTCCTCCTATCGCTTTGTCTGAGGCGTCTGTTGTGACTGTTATTTGGGCGTCGGGTTTCAGATGAGCTAATAGAGCTGTGGTGCTAATTTCCTGTTTGCATCTATTGAACGCTTCTTTTGCTTTGTCGGTCCAAACGATGGGTTGGTTGCCTTTCTTTTTTCCTTTTAGCAATTCGTTTATTGATGCCTGCGTTTTTGCTGCGTTGGGAATAAAGCGTCTGTAGTAATTAATCATTCCCAATACTTGGCGTAGCTTTTTTGCAGTGTGCGGCAGTGGGAAGTCTTGTATGACTTTGACTTTCTCCTCGAGTGGTCTGGTTCCTTCTCCGGACACTGTGTATCCTAGGAATGGGATTTCCTGCACTTTGAGCTGGCATTTCGCTGGGTTGATGACTATTCCATTATCTTCTAAACGTTGAAATAGCTGTCGTAGGTGCTGGTTGTGTTCGTCCTCTGTTTTCGATGCGACGAGGATGTCATCTATATAGACATAGCAAAAATCTAGATCTCGCAAAATTCCATCCATAAATCTTTGGAATGTCTGTGCTGCATTGCGTAGACCGAATGTCATGTACAGAAATTCGAATAATCCAAATGGTGTGATGATTGCGGTTTTTGGGATGTCTTCTTTGGCTATGGGGATCTGGTGATATGCTCTCACTAGATCTATAGTCGAGAATACTTTGCATCCGTGTAACTGTTGTGCGAAGTCTTCAATGTGTGGAACTGGGTACTTGTCGGGTACGGTTCTTGCTTTTAACGCTCTATAGTCACCACATGGTCTCCATTCGGTGTTTTTTTTTTTCGCCACCAAATGCAATGGTGAAGACCAAGAACTTTTTGATGGTCTCGCGATTCCCATCTGGCACATTGTTCTAAATTCGTGTTTCGCAATTTTTAGTTTTTCTGGTGCGAATCGCCTGGGTCTGCTGGATACTGGTGGACCGGCGGTTGTCTGGATGAAGTGTTCCGTGTTGTGTTGTGGTATGCTGGGTAGTCCTGAAGGCTTACAGATTCGTGGAAACTCTTGTAAGATAGGATGGTGCGATTTCTCCTTGCAGGGCGTGCTTATTCCGCTCTCCTTTATTGGCTCTACTCGTCCACTCGTTTCGAGGCTTGTCCTACCGTCGCGCAGTTTCTTATGTCTCACATCCGGGAGTAATTGGTAGAAGGATAAAAAATCAGCGCCTATGATTGCTTTCTGTACATCCGCGATGATGAATCTCCATGGGAAATTTCTTCTTAACCTTAGTTTCAGGTTGAGGCTGATCGTGCCGTATGTGTTAATAACTGAACCGTTCGCTGCGTATAAGTTGTAGTTAGTTTTTTTTAACTTGTGTGCGATGAGTCGGTGTGGAAAAACACACACGTCTGCTCCGGTATCAATTAGATGCTGCGTTTTTGTTTGCGGATCCGTGATGTATAGGCGGTGTGATGTACTAGGTGTGCAGTCGGTGGCCGCCTCTACTGATTGCTCTGTCCGTTTCCCTCTTTATGATATTTACACGGTGGTCGGCAGTTTCGGGCACTTTCACCAAATTTAAAGTGAAACCAACAAGTGTCAAACGTACGGCTTTTTGATCTTTTTCTCTCTCGCTGCGTGTCTCGTGATCGGTTCCGGCCCCTGAATGGTGTTGTGGGTCTGGCGTTCTCTTTTTTTTGCAGCTGGATTTTGATTTGTTCGATTTCGGTGAGCAACGTCTTCATCATTTCGTTTTCTGTGATTTCGTTTACTGCTGGAGTGGTGGCATTCACTATTGAGTCGGCAAGTTCTGCTACGTCGTTCAAACTAGCCCTCTGTTGTGTAGTCAGGATTGCTTGAACATTATTCGGGAGTCTTCCCAACCACAGCGACCTTAGCAGTGTGTCTGGTACAGCTGTGCCTGCTAAATGTTGTAGGTGTCGTAGGAATTGTGACGGTTTTCTATCACCTAATTCTTCTCGCTCTAGCAATTGTCGTGTCCGTGTTTCCTGGCTCGCGCTGAGACGTTTGATGAGTTGCGTTTTCAGCGTGTCGTATTTGTTTGTTGCTGGCTGTGCTGTCAGTACGTCTGGTACTTCTTTGGCAAATCGGGGCTCCAGGCTTCCAACCACGTGGCTGGACTTGGTTTCATCCGTGGATATCTTGGCAAGTTCGAATTGGCTCTCCACTTGTGCAAACCAAATCTCCGGATCGTCGTTCCAAAAAGGCGGTACCCGCACCTGAATTCTGCTTATTTCTTTGTCTGCCATGGCACTCTTTACTTGAAAATTTTCGTATGTCGCACTATTTTAAAACTGTCACTGTTTTTGTTTGTTTTGCACTGTCTATCCTATCTGTTTTGATCACGTCGGAGTCACTAATTTGGGGTTGTTATGTTCTTTTGCGGCGATCAAAACAGAAGGTGGTTTAACACAGTTTATTTACAACAATTACAATTACAATATGTACATATCCTTTCGTCCGTGCGGGCGTCCTGAGCGCGGTGGTACTGGCTCCTCACTCCGAACCTTCTGGGGTCGTCCGGGTGCACCCTCCTGGGATCCACTCCTTTGTACAGACTGGTGTTCGGGGCTACCTGGTGCAGCGACGGAAAAGCTGGTGACAGTGGTGCTGGCCATTTGCTTCGGCTCCTGAAGAGTGTCCTTGGTTGCGACCCGTGAATTGGTCGTCTGGGTGTCCGTGTCTGTTTCCTCGGGGTCGTGGGAATTGGCGACAGCAGGACCGGAATACGTCTTAACCGCCGTACCTGTCGTTTTACGCTCTTATGGTACCGTGCAGTCCGCATACCTCGTTGTTCCTTAAGCATTACTTGTGACGGCCCTTCCTGATATTTATCGGAGGATGTCTCTTAGTAAGTTCCCTCCTGACTTTCGTCGGAGAAGTGCTTGTTGATGCCTGCCAGCGCTGCCCTTATGAATCGACCACGCCACCATACCACTTAATCTTTTCTTGCCGCGCCCTCTCCCTGCGGCGGGCGATACGATGGTTCTGTCGGGTGGTGTGCGCGTGGCGCTGGCTGAGCCTCGCGTCCGCTTGTCGCTGCTAGGGGGTGTGCACGTGTACATGTGGTTGCCTAGTGCACGGCTCCCACAATTTTTCTCATGATTCGCCGAAAACGACAATTTTACAAATTAAAACAAAAAACAAAAACTAAACAAATGTCGTACACTCCCAGACTAAACTTGAAGTAAAATTTCGAGTTTAGAAAAGCCTCCGTGAAAACATGTCTCGGGTCGCGCAGCGAACTAAACAAATTTTCACGGGGGCTTTTCTAAACTCTAAATTTTACTTCATGCGCCACGGGTATGAAACACTGATTTATTCTAAAGTTTAAATTATTCTTCTAACTTTACAAAAAATAATATAATATGTGCATCAATTAAAATTAATACTACTAAGGTTTTTAAACACTTATTTAAATTGTCGCATTTTTTAAGGATTGTTGACATTTCATCACTTTTTAAAATTTTAGACAATTTTTATATTTCCAATAATTTTAACATTTGATATGTCATTTTTGACATTTATCGACTCGGTCATAAGTTCATCGAGCCTGCAGATATTAGTCGACACCAGCCGACATTTTAACAATAATGACACTTGACAAAAGTCGGCGATAGCCGATATTTCGACTATAATAACAGTTGACATTAGTCAGCGCCATCCGACATTTGAACAACAAGTACACTTGACACAAGAAAAATTAAATTTTTTCATAAGAAGATTGCTTAGATTATATTAAAGAAATATTAGGTTCATAAATACTCAATATCATTTGTAGTCTACACAATCTTTGATTTTAAAATTACTTATAACACTCGGTTATATTTAATAATAATAATCAATATTTTAGTTGCATTTCTTAGTTTCGATTTTTATGTTGTTAAATTTGGTCGTCGACCGCTTGACGATCATTGACCCCCAGGGGGTCGATACCGAAACATTTAGATAAACATTTAGATAATACATCAAATACATCTGATTCAGAAAATTAATTATAACTTTAATTCAATTCTAATTCAATTTTCTCGCTAAAAATACATAAGGAAAATGTGCACACTGTTGCTGATTTGACGCAAGAGTGTTAAATTAATTAAGACGAATAATTTTGATGACGCATGTATCAAGTTTCGTGATTTCGACTAAAACGCAGTTTTATTTAGATTTCAAAATAAAAACGTTTGCCTATACTTCATTTGCGTTAAGATGAATGTTAGGGAAACATAGGGCTTATTTGACCTTGATCGCTGATTGGCCAAATTCATGGAAAACTCGCAAAGCCGATAAATAGACAATTCGTTCTATTCCCCACTCACTCTCACTTGTAATGGAACATGAATTGTCAAAACTGTCACTGTGGTTTCAAATATTTGGTTATATGTCTAATAGCGAAAAACTAACGACTGTTTCTTCTTCTAAACATCAACAAGGGAAAATAACCCAATATGGGTAGAAGCTAATGGCCCTCAACATTTATTTACAGTACAAGTATGTGGGAAAATTAAAAAGCGAAGCTAAAAATCTTACGTTTGTTGATATGGGAATATCAATTTTATCCATGTTCAAAATGATTGCTGAGATGGAATCAACAGGATAAGTTAAAACACGGCCGAAGGAGAAAGTGCGCCGTGATACTTATTTGAATTTGAATGTATTTCTTCAGAATGTGAAAAACATTTTGTCAACTCCTTTTTCAAGAGTAAGGGTTAACGTAATAAGTACATACAGAGAGTTTTATGTAACACCGAACATTTACATCCAATACTATTAAACACCTTTAATTTTTAAGTTATGTGTAAATTGGATTGCCTATATGACCATTACAAATTGTAGCCAATCAATCGCAATTAATGCCTCAACTTGTACATACAAGGAGTTGTTCTTTCAAGTATACATGTCCCAACTACAGCGTATATGCCTGAAATCTTTAGATAACCGTTGTTTTTCTTTAAATGAGTTCAATTTGAAACTTGAAATGAGTATGTTCCACTCCCAGAATAAGCATGAAGTAAAATTTCGAGTTTAGAAAATCCTGAGAATTTGGTTTGGTCGCGTAGCGCAAAGCGCGGAGCGGCCAAACCAAATTTGCAGGCTTTTCTAAACTCGAAATTTTACTTCATGCGTCACCGGTACAAAACACTGACATATTACAAAGTTTAAAACACATCGCTAACTTTACATTGCATCAGTGTTTTGTACCGGTGGCGCATGCAGTAAAATTTCGAGTTTAGAAAAGCCTGAAAATTTGGTTTGGCCGCTCCGCTACTTTGGCAGTAGGAAACACTCGTTTAAAGCTTCAAATTAAATTCTTTCAATAAACCAAGCTTCGGCAAATGTACAACGTATGTTTATGTATACTTATAAGAAAAATTCTCGTTATGAAGATGTTCGGTGTTACATAAAACTCTCTGTATGTATGTCTGTTAAGTCACCCTTAGCAGTGACAGGTCGTCAGGGACTCGTCTGCTGAGCCGTACCGTTAAATTTGATTAAACAAAAATTATAAAATTTTATTAAAATTAAATATTGCGCATTTTTTATAATAAATATATAACAGGCTAATAGGTGATTAAATTAATAAGCTCTTAGTATAAGGCCGATAACTGCAGGAATTTATTTTGATTTAATATATGTTTACTAAGCAACTTCATATCCGCAAAATCGGCCAGCCGTAGATTTTCAGATTGTGAAGATTAATGCAAGCGCTACGTCGTCACGAGTGTCAGTGCAGTTTCTGTCGTTACATTTCCCCTGCAGGGTGAACGTACGTCCGCAGATGGTTTACTGGAGTACGGCAAATTAGCCGCGGCCGTACCCGCCGTTCAACACAATACACCGATGCCGATGTATCAATGTACACTTTCAATTCCGTTACGTTACAGATCACAGATTTTTGTACTAGAACTAGTGGATTTATTTATCAATGTATTTCTGATTATTTTTATATTATTTAATTTTTAATATTAAATAGGTATATAAGGCCAAGAATTGACCGGTAATAAAAAACAGTTAAAAAATATTCGTCGAAAATTGTATTTTAGAAATCCGAACTTATCTGGCATTTTTAAATATCGTTAAACAACAGATGTAATTTAAGAATGCAAACCATAATTAAATAGTTACCTAATTTTAATTTACAAAATATTACCTAGGCATTTTAGGTAGATTATGTGAACTATATTAGTGTATAATTATAATTAAGCATATTATGTGTACAACATGTTTAAAAATGTTATTGTAACTCCTAGAACAGTCTCACTCTATTTTTGAAAGTCGGGCGAAATTATTTAATTTAAAGTATCGTTCTAGCCAAGGTGTATGGTTCGGTACGGCAGGCTGCTTAGTCTAAGTGCGCGTGCGCCAAAATACATTCTTTAGATCACGAGCCGTCACTGACCCTTCGCTCTGTATGTTTCTATATTGCGCCTGCATTTTGCAACTATAAGGCCGAACGCAAGATAAGACGCAGGTGAGTCAAGTTGCGCAGTTTTCTATAATGTATATAATTAAATATGACAACGCAAATTGTTACGAGACGCAGTTATCGCGATGTGTGCGTATAACGCAATTTTGGGCCAAATTTGATGCACTTTAATTCTGGAACTAGTTGAGGCTCAGTCATCAAAATTATATCATATGTTTATGTTGCAAAGAGGTGTTACCTGTATTAATTTCACTCAGTTCCCTTTGAGACAATCTACTTTAAATAATGGTAAAATACGATTTTTGGCATTTTTGAAAAATTATATAAAAAAATAGACAAAGATCTCAAGCTTCAAATTTCTACAGCAAGTAGTCCTATAATAAATCTATACAAGAAAAAAGAAATTAAAGGTGAGTCTTTCTTCCTTCTAATAATTTCACATCACTAAAACTCCCGTTTTAGGTTAATAGAATTTTAATATTAAGTATTAGGATGTATAGTATGTATTTTAGGATGTATAGTATGTATCAGAGCTGCGCAGGATTCCAATAATTTAGGATTTAAATACTTTTAGAGGATTTAGAATAGGGATTAGAATACTTTAGTAAAAAAGATTTGTGATTCGGATTCGTTGAATTTTTTTAATATTTGGATTCGAATACGAATCCCAAATGTAGATGATTCTAATACTTATGAAATAATTCGAATCCTGCAGAGGGATTCGAATCGTCAAAAATAAATTTCATTTATTGCTCAGATTTGCACGAAAATTTGTTCTTTTTGTGTTTTAAATTAATATGCCTGGCGCATAAAGTAAAATGTCGCCTTTAACCCATTAAGTACCATTGATGCATACACCCAACATTATATATTTTTTGTTAATTAAATTACTAAATAATATATAAATACTTGAAAATGTATGAAGAAAAATCTATTTTTTTTTTAATTTCAATATTTCAATTATTACTTATTTAATAAAAAAATCGGTGTATTTCTACGTTCACAATATTTCAGTGTTTTATACGCGTGGCGCATGAAGTAAAATTTGGAGTTTAGAAAAGCCTGAAAATTTGGTTTGGCCGCTTGAGCGACCAAACCAAATTTTAAGGATTCTCTAAACTTAAAATGTTAATTAATGCTTAGACTGGGAGTTTAAACACTCGTTTTAATATTGCACGTTTTTATATAAAATCGACGAATGCCCAAACATTTACAGCGTATACATTATGTCTGTTTAAAAAAAACAATAAGTATTCTTAAGATTTTTGTTTTTTGATGCCATCCACTTAATCATTCTTTGTATTGTTTATTCAATTTGTCAATTGAGTAATTACTATTTTTGTTTTTTCAGTCAATTGTAGCCATTATTTATTTGTTTTCTTTTTCTGTAGAAATTTAGAAATTAATAAGTTTTATATTTTTGTTATTTGGTAATCATTTGATTTGTGTTCATTTTAGCAGTTTTGAATATTTTTGCAATTTTATAATGTATTAAAATAATATTATATTAATTATATTAAATAATATTTTTTATTCTGTTACTGCCGTACAGAGTATAGATACATTCGCCAATAAATAAGTACAGTACAAAAACATACAGAGAGTTTTATGTAACACCGAACATTTTCATAACGAGAATTTTTTTTTTAAGTATCCATATGCATATGCACATTTTTCGATGCTCGGTTTATTAAAAGAATTTAATATAAAGCTTTAAGCGAGTGTTTTCCACTCCCAGGCTAAACATGAAGTAAAATTTCGAGTTTTGAAAAGCCTGAAAATAAGGTTTGGACGCGTAGCGCGAAGCGCGGAGCGGCCAAACCAAATTTTCAGGCTTTTTTAAACTCGAAATTTTACTTCATACGCCACTGGTACAAAACACTGACATATTACGAAGTTTAAAACACACCGCTAAACTTTACATTGAATTAGTGTTTTGTACCGGTGACGCATAAAGTAAAATTTCGAGTTTAGAAAAGCCTGAAATTTTACTTCATCCTTAGTCTGGGAGTGGAAAACACTCTCTTAGAGCTACAAATTGAATTCTTTTGAAAATGAAATTGAAAATGTTCGGTGTTACATAAAACTCTTTGTATACACGTCATACAAATTAATACTTGCACAGATATCAATAAACTCTTCACCAGAATACAATGCATTTTTGCAGAAAATTTCTTTGAGTGTCGTTTTAAATTTCTTGGGTTGTAAATTCTTTATAAATAGCGGAAGTCTGTTATATAAATTACTTCCTGCATATAAAGGCGACTTTGTATATTGCTCTGTAGCGAATTTGCCCATGTAAATATCATCAGAAATTCTTGTTGAATGATTGTTTGTCTTTATTTTTAGATAATAAATGTTTATTTTTATGTGTATAAATTAATAATTTATAAATGTAAATTGATAGTGTCGTCATTATATTTTATTTCTTAAATACCAATCTGCACGAGTCTCGGTATGGTATGTTAAACATAAACGGATGATCCGTTTTTGGACTATGAACATTCTTTTCGCTTCAGATGCGTGTCCCCACACCGTGATTCCCTAACTTAACAATGGATATACTCTTCCAAAGTATGCTGAAAGTAGTTCCGTTTCGTGCTTTAGGTGTTTTAATCGGCTCAAAGCAAAAGATGATTTATTTAATTTCGGTACCAGTGAATTAATATGAGCCTTCCATGATAGATTTCTGTTGACCTTTATTCCTAAGAATGTTGTAGACTCACAAATTAGATGATTATTTATAGCAATTTCGTATTCTAATGTTATTCCGTATGGATTTAAATACTCAATACAAACTTCTTTAGAATAATTAATAATGAGGTAATTTCTATTACACCATGTCGTAAATTGAGCTATTATGTTATTTAGTTTATTACTGCCAGAATGTTTATCAGATGCACTTACTATTATAGAAGTATCATCCGCAAACATACAAACATGTGGGTCTAGAACATGCTCAGGAAGGTCGTTAATTAACAAAATTAATAATAGTAAGGGCCCTGCCACACTTCCTTGTGGTACCTCTAATACTGTTTTGAATTTGTCGGATACAACATTATGTATTTTTATCAACTGTTGTTTGTTTTCCAAAAATGATTTAAACCAGTTGTTTATAGGCCCACGGATGCCTAAAGCATACAATTTAAATAGAATGAAATCAAAATCCAAACTATCGAAAGCTCGGGATAAGTCAAAAAATGCACCTATCACTTTCAGTTTTTTACCGATTGAATTATGTATATGTTGAATAAAATCTATCATGTCGGTTTAGATAGAAAAGTTACGACGGAAGCCATGTTGCTTAGTACTTAATTTTTGTTGAGAACATATAAAATTCATGACTTTATTACAATGTTTGTTTACATTGACAATTTTGTTTAAAGTTTGTTTGTTTTTTAATTAAAAAAATGGTGATTTAAAAGAAAGTAGAGCTCTACAAAACTTATCAAATAAAAAAAATCATTTAAAAAAATTGCCGACGACGTCACAATGTTTTTAAAAAGGGCGCATTGATGATCAAAAATCGATTTGTCCGAATGATTTTCTTAAAAACATTTAATAGAGCAAATATAAATTGTGTGCGGAAATTTATTATCACTGTATGTTATTGATTTTAATTTCTTCGACTATTTTTATTTTCTATTAATTTGACTATTTGTTTAGAATTACTTCTTTGAAATGTATCGATTTAGAGATATTGTTAATTGAATTTGACAATAATTTTGACCATATTTTGGTTCTTTTTGTTCAATAATTACTAGTTATTTTTTTAATTTTGTTTGTTGATAATTAATAATTGACAATTATGGCGTCCTTTTATTCTTAAATTTGTTAATATTAAAAACGATTTGTTTTGTCAAGTTGATTTAAATAAGTTTTTCAAGATGAGGTATTTAAAAAAATTAATATTATTTACATAATGTGTGTACACTTTAAAAAATATTTGTCAGTTTTAGTTTATTTTATTAATTTGTTTTATAATTTTTTGTTAGCGTTGACAAAATTTATTGTTATTATTTATTTTAAATGTTGACAATTTTCGTTATTATTTCCATTATAAATTGTATCATTTAAGATAATTCTATAAATATTAGGGAATTTTATTGATTCTAATAATTTTTTAGATTTCTATAAGTATTAATATTTTTTTTATGAATTCTTATTTTAATTAATTTTGCCAACATTGATAATTTTTGTTTTATTAATTCATAATTCTCGTTACTCGTCATCAATTATTATATTTTTATACATCTTTTAAGGGTTTAGGTCAACTTTCCAATATATTTAACGAAAAATTAAATTCCCAGACTATTTCCTGACTTTTGAGGGTTTTAATAATATAGGGAATTTTTCTTGTAAGTAGTTTGAGGCATACCTTGTATTTAAAAATTGTTCGATTTGAAGTTTCAAACGAGTGATTCCACTCATTGATTAAGCATGAAGTAAAATTTCGAGTTTAGAAAAGCCGGAAAATTTGGTTTGGTCGTGTAGTGCGTAGCGCTCCGCGACCGATCCAAATTATCAGGCTTTTCTAAACTCGAAATTTTACTTCACGCGCCACGCGTATGAAATACTGATTTCTAGTGAAATTTAATAGTACAAAAATGATCAGTGTAAATAAATAGTTAGGTTTTGAACATTTGTGTTTACAACAACTGGTAACGATATTATAATATTAATCTTTGATTTTATTATTTTTTAATAATAAAATCAAATTTATTTTGAAAGGATTTGCATTCGTGATTTGAAAAAAATAGATTCGAATCTTTGATTTAAACCATATTTTCTCTTACGAATCCGTTATTCAAGTATTCGTGATTAAAATCATATTAGGTGATTCGGATTTGTGATTCGAATCTCCTTATTTTGAGGATTCGTCTCAGTTCTGGTATGTATACGCTGTACATTTTCAGGAATTCATTATAAAAGGGTTCAATTAAAGCTTTTAACGAGTGTATCCACTCCTTGATTAAGCATGAAGTATAATTTCGAGTTTAGAAAAGCTTTAAATGTTGGCGTAATCGCGTAATGAAGCGGAGTGACCAATCCAAATGTTTAGGCTTTTCTAAACTCGAAATATTACTTTATGTATACGCTGTACATTTTCAGGAATTCATTATAAAAGGGTTCAATTAAAGCTTTTAACGAGTGTATCCACTCCTTGATTAAGCATGAAGTAAAATTTCGAGTTTAGAAAAGCTTTAAATGTTGGCGTAATCGCGTAACGAAGCGGAGTGACCAATCCAAATGTTTAGGCTTTTCTAAACTCGAAATATTACTTTATGCGCGTATAAAACACTGATTTAGAAACGATTTATCTTTCCTAAAACTTTATAATCATAGATATAACCGTCGATACTTTTAATACAAAAAGCTATATTTGCGAGGATTACCTCCCCAAAACTTTTGCCTTATCAAAAAACTCCCAAGTTTATTTCGGGACCTACATTTTTTTTAGTCAACTTAATAATTCAGGCTCGAGTTTGAAATCGATAGATTGGCTCCCGAAATAGCGTGTGTTGAATTATATAACCGGGATACCGTTTCCTCTCACATACAGAGGTTTAGCCTTTTCTAATTTTTGAAGTATTAATCATAAAAAATCGGAGGATTTTCATTGTTATTTTTGCTCCAGAAAATAAGCGCGCTTTTAAGATTTTCTTTCTTTGTGTTGTATTTTAGAAAGCGAGTGGCTTTTCTACAGTGAGGGTAAAATTGTATGGGCGTCCACCCGTTTATTAATTATCTACGGCTTTGTTTTCCATGTAAAATAGCGTTTCGGTGTCTTTACAGTTCACTCATTATGTATTTGCTTTTCAACTTTGGAATACACAATGCTTAGATGTTTTTGAAGAAATAAAGGGATTTATTTATTATTTATTAATGTATGAAAAAGGCGGAATTTAATATTGACTTTAAGTACGAACTATTTTATATAAGAAAGAATTAATTTTTAAGAGTTTAGTTAAATACTATACAGCAGTGTATCCTGACTTTCTTTTGATGATGCTCTACCTTATAAATTCAAACGACCCTATAAACATTAGGGCGGGTTAGTTTTTTTTTCAAAGAATAAGTCTATTTTTTGCTGATTCTACGTTTAATTCTAAGAAAAAAAGGTGCATGTCTACGGTAAATTTCGAGCCCCATTATTTTGATTGAAGATTTTACTGCTGCTGGTTGTAATATTTATTTGTATTTCAGTTCTGATTTGAAATGTTTCCCATTTTTATATATATGTTGGGTTTTTGGGTATGCAGAATTTGGTTTTGATGTTAATTTTTGCCATATATTTTGGTCATTTTACGGACTAAGTTTATACAAACATTCCAAATACATTTAATAATTATTTTATTTATTATAAAAATCTTATGAAAACAAAGAGGAACATATTTTAAATATTAACAAATAGATATGTTACACTAAGCAATCAATATGTTAACATTATGTTGCATTACAATCTTATCTTCCTCATAGACAATACGTTTGTAAAGTTTAAGATCGTCTAGAAAAAAACAAATATTTACAGTTTTTAAAAATGTTGCAAAGATCATCAATAAATAGCAGCAGTATTTGAAACTTTTTTTCTTAAAAATAGCGGACAAAAGTTTGCAGCACAACTTTGCGGATGCCTAAGACAAAAATAAATATCAAAATTTAATTCGTTACACCCAAAAACCCCCATGAACCCTAACATATAAATAAAAATAGGAAATATAATAAATCAGAACCGAAATCCAAATAAATATTACAAACAGCTGCAGTAAAATCTTTAATAAAAATGAATGCAGCTCAAAATTCACCGTAAACCTATGGTCCTATGGACTTTTTTCTTTAGAATTGAACGTAGAATCAGAAATAAATAATCAAAGAGTAAAGATAAAAGCTTCCTTACAATTAAAAAAAAATGTCGACTAATAATAATGATGTACATTAGGGCGGGTAATGTCCATAATTATTTTTAGTCGGCATTTTTATTTTAAATTATTTTATTGGCCCTGGTATCTTGGACCATTAGCCATCAATCTATTCATATACAGGGTAAGTTTTTTTCACGTTCTCTATGTGAATCTCGGAAACCATAGGAAATAGAGGTTAACAAGGCAAAATAGTGTAGTTTTATAAGCTAAACAAAAAGCCATTTGTGACATTTTCGAAAAAGTCAAGGGTAACTAGATATTTTGAAAAATGTGAATTGTGGATTTTTTCAAATCGATTTTGTTCATTTATTATCAGAGATAGAAAAAACTATAAATGGAAAAGTTTTAAATTATTTTATACTGAATAATAAAATAGTATGAGATTTTTTGTGTCGATATAAGTTTTCGAAATATAGCACAAACTTGCATTTTTTTAAATGGATTATTTTTCTCTTTAATCAGGTATATCACTTGAAATACTTATTTACAAACATGATTAAGTTAATAACTATTTTCTATTTTTTTACACACAAAAAATAGTTAGTCGTAAAATAATGACTATAATAAAACAATTGCGTCTCTTTGTAACATTTTGTTTTATCATTTTTTTTTGTTAATGAATTAAGTGTTGAAATCAACTGATTTTTATGGACATTATTTTCTAGCAATTTCCATTTTTTCCTTCACGTAACTTTGAAATAAACTTATTTGATAAAAATTTTACAATTTCCTATACCACAAATAGCTGCAATTGTTTTATAGTTGTCATTTTTTCATAGCCAAATACTTTTTTGTGGTAAAAAGAGAATAGTTAATAACTCAGTTATTTTTACAAATAATAATGTCAAGTGATATATCAGATTAAAGAGACAAAAAATGCCTCTCCATTTAACCATTTCTCTATCACTTATTGTTCCCAATATCCCCACAGAGAACCTGAAAAAAAAACTCACCGCGTATTTTCACATTTCTATGTTTTTAACCAGTTCTAATTTCCAATAAATAACCATTTACTTTTAAAACAACACAAACTCATTAACACTACATCGATAGACCCAGATGGAATCAGTTATTATTCATAAATTGTTCCACCGGACGGGATTCGAACCCGCGACCTCTGTCTATGGGCAGGGCATCTATCTACTCGACAACCGAGGCCCCCTTTACTCAACATGCAACTATGACTCAGATTGTAAGAGAGAAAATACAAGACTCTTCGAAATTTTATATAAATTTGTAAATTAACTTTATCCTGTATATTACTTTACATTTTCAACTACACTCTTGGCAATTATATAAGATGAATTAGCTGTTTTTGAACTTCGGAATAAATCAGTGTTTTGAACACGTGGCGCATGAAGTAAAATTGCGAGTTTAGAGAAGCCTGAAAATTTGGATTAAGACGCTACGCTTCGCTCCGCGCCGAAAATCGAAATGTTCAGGCTAAACTCAAAATTTTACTCCATGCTTAATCAACGAGTGGAAGACACTCGTTAGAATGGTATTAAAGGCTTCAATAAAAACAATCTTTTTTTTACTGATAATTCATGACAGTTTATTAAAAATTTCATCAATATATTCTTATATTTCTCTAACTAGTTTTGTTTTATCGTCATTCTTAAGGAATTATGTTTAATTTCATTGAATATGAATGAATAATTCTCTCTTAAGAATGACAATAAGTCGAAACTAGTTGGAGAAATAAATGAATATGTGAAACAATGCATTTAATTCAGATTTAATACTAGTTAAAAAAATGTTATCATGTGATTAATCAGAACCAATCTAATGTTATTTATTTAATATTGTAACAGTAATATGTACGATTTTCTGTCAATAATTTTATAATTTATAAATAATATAAACAGGAAAAATGTTCTTCAATGACAAGCAATGCAACTTAGGAAGTTCCTGTGTTGATATATTTGCCAAGTTCTTTAGTGGCGTTTATACCGAGGACGATATGAATGCTCCAATATTCGTCTACGATTTACGTTTTTCAACCAAGCGGTTGCTTTTTTAAAAAGCGATTTTATTTAATTATATATTTTTTATTACACATAAGTACTGAATTACAACAACAATACGCGCAAATACTAATTACAGGCTGGAACTCTATCAGGAACTGACTACAATAGCATGCATTAGATTATATATGAGAGTAAATGCGAATAATGCAAAGATAACATTTAATAGAATAAGCATAATTATCTATCATAAGAAATGCATTGAGAGAGATACGTAACTCCTTCCCACTTAGAGGGTGCTTTATATTTTCGATAAATATATAGGATTTTCTAAATTTTGTATAGGTTCATGATTCGCATTTAAACTATGTTTATTTACAATATAAGGGATAATAACATATTTATGAAGAATAAAACATACACATACAATTACAATAATATATAAAATAACAGTCCAAACACTAATATTATGAAAGTTGTTCACTGTTTTCGGCGATAAATATTTAATCTGCTTAACATGATCTTGTAACTTTTTAAGTTTATCTGGTTTAATATCACTTATTTCATTTATTGCAATTTCACTTAACTTATTTTTATTGTCAATTACAATATTAGGAAGTAATATAGGCGAACTATGAGATTCAACGCTATAACTATTAATAAAGTTCATTTCTTTTGTAGAAAAACCACAATTGTGTGGTAAGTTAAATAAAAAGTTGCCTTTTAAATTTAAAATATTTTCAGTTTTACAATTAGTATTTATTTTAGTAAAATTTTGAAAGATTCCTATATAATGGGAATTATCTACTTGTTCAATAATAAAGTTAGGTATATTAATTGATTGATAATTACATGAGCTATAATTATTTGTAAGTTGTAAAATTTGCAAATCACAATCAGTTTGTTTTTGACTATTAACAAGATCATTATTTGCGCAAAAGTAAGTACCATTTAGATTTCTGCATTTCTCAGCTGTGTACATGTAATATTATTTATATGTAACTAAATATTTTTTAACCGGGATTAAGGATTGATATTGGTTATTTGAGTTTAAAATAGGAATAGGATACAATTGGTAATAATTATAAATCTCTGAGTGAACAATAGGAATGGAAGGTATAAAAGTAACACGTGAATTTGAAATGTATGTTTTAACATCTAGACTTGAAATAAAACACTTTTTCACCTTTCTTCACAAGTTTATTTTATACCAGATGTACATTTCGGTCACCATGTGACCATTATCAATGGTTTGATACTGAAGAGAAAAATGAAATTACACAATATATATACAAAATGGGGGCGGATTAACTAGTGTTGGTACGGACAAGTAAAGGATATTAGCGGAAAACATCATTAAGATTAACAAGTGGCGTAAGTGGGGTTACATTTATTAGTTGACACATACAATTACGGATTAACAAATTCTAATACATTATCTAGGTAGCGCAGATGGGATTACAAGTTAAGGTGAACAATTAGGGAGGATTAACAAATTCCAATAACACATTATCTAGGGGGCTTAAGTCAAAATTTAACAGTTTGTTTTCGTGTTTTTTCATTTGTATGGCCTCCAGCATGTTTAATTTACAATGTGCTGATTGTTTTAACAATTTAACTCTATCTAAAGTGAATTTATGTCCCGTCTCTATTGCATGGTTAGCTACTGCGGATTTGTCTGGATTTTGATATCTAATGTGTGCTGTATGCTCTTTAAATCTTGTTAATATGTTACGTTGCGTTTGTCCAATGTACATTCTATCGCAATTGCTACAATTGATAGAATAGATTCCTGATTGTTCCATGTCGTCTATTCGATCAAAGGTGCTACCCAGTAACATATTTAACTTTGTATTAATGTAGTAAGCTGGTTTCAGATTGAACATTTTATAAAGTTTGTTGAAATGGTTTTCGTTTTCCGGGGAATAAATTAGTCTGACGTATTTCCTTCCTAATTGTTCACCTTAACTTGTAATCCCATCTGCGCTACCTAGATAATGTATTAGAATTTGTTAATCCGTAATTGTTTGTGTCAACTAATAATTGTAACCCCGCTTACGCCACTTGTTAATCTTAATGATGTTTTCCGCTAATAACCTTTACTTGTCCGTACCAACACTAGTTAATCCGCCCCCATTTTGTATATATATATTGTGTAATTTCATTTTTCTCTTCAGTATCAAACCATTGATAATGGTCACATGGTGACCGAAATGTACATCTGGTATAAAATAAACTTGTCAAGAAAGGAGAGAAAGCGTTTTATTTCAAGTTATTATCATCTTCACGTAACTCACCCAAACTCATTTATCATCTAGAATTTCATAAAATTTATACATTGATTCTAAATTTATCGGAAACATAAGGTTTTCTTCTGATATATATGATAAAGTTGTTGATATTAAATAAAGTAGTTCTGTAGGTTTAATAATTGAGTTATAAGCAATACCAATTTTTGCAAAAGTTACAGCATTTTCTAAATCCTGTAATAGTTGAATAATCATATTTAAAGTTGCGTTTATTTGATCCAACAGATTTTTAAGAATTATAAATTGATCATTATCAAAAAGTCTTTCATTTACGTCTTTAGTAATTTTATTAATTTGATCTTTTAAAGTATTTTCATTTTGTTTAATAGAAGATATTGAATTATTAAAAGTTTGAATAATTTCATTTGAAAGTGATATTTGTTGATTTACAGTATCAATGATTTGATTTTGATTTTCTTGTAATGTCTTTATATAAGTATCATATTTTATAGCATCATTAGCATATAAATTTCAAGTGATTGATTTCAATATACTAGCAAGACCATCTATTAAACCGCGTTTGCTTCGTTTTAAGTGAGGCATAAAATTCAATAATTTTTGTTTCGCATGATTAATTTGGAATAATACAATTTTTTCATAATTTTCTAATTCTTCGTGGAATCTAGAATGTAAGTATTTTATAGTATTATTAATTTTAAAATAATGTTTACTAATTAGTTCAATCTCATCGCTTATATATGATACATCAAAGTAATGAATAAATTTGTGGGAAAAATAATTAATTTTAGCTTTTCCAATTTTGAAAGGTAGAATACCTGGGTTGTCCTTTATGTTTGTTATTTCAATGTCGGCGAATATTATTGGGATAATTAATCTGTAACAAAAATCTTATATTATTTTGATGGACGTTTAATTTGATCTTTATGTATTTTAGGGCGTACGTTAGTAGAGCATGTTTTATCTTGAATAGATTGTATAGTATGTGGTTCATATACATTTTTTGAATCATTTCTATTATATTGTTTTACATATACTCTATCTTTTTCTTCTACATCAACGTCAGGTTCTAAATTCCTATTTCTGTTTGAGATTATTTTATCTTTATGTTCAATCAGTTTTTTATTTAGTTTGTTGTTCTATATTTAAATGAAAAGGATTTTTGTTTTCAATATGTCTAGAAATTACTTCCGATGGTGTTAATTTAGTAGCGGAGTGAATCGAATTGTTATAACCTAAAATTGCGTATAACATTTTATTCATTATTGGTTCAATAGAAAATTCACTATTAATTAAAATACGAATATGTTCAATAATTGTTGAATGGAGTCGTTCTATTATTCTGTTCGACTGAGGGTGATACGGTGTACAAAAATGTATTTCTATTTTATGAAGTTTTAATAAATCATTAATTATTGAATTTTTAAATTCTTGACCATTATCTGAAATAATTTGTTTGGGGATTTGATGGTGTGAAAAGTAGTTTAATAAGGAATTTACAATTTCTACTGAATTCAGTGAATTTAAAGGATAAGCTTGCCCATATTTAGAGAATGAATCTACAATTGTTAAAAACTTTTGTTTTTGAATTTGAAAAGTATCAATATGTATAATTTCAAAAGGATTACTTGCAGTCGGGGTTATACTTAATTGTAACTTGACTGGATTTCTATCATATTTAGAGACTTTACAAATTTTACATGTTTTTATATATTTTTGAATAGCTTTAGTATTTATTTTTTATTTTATTCTCTGTTTCATCAATACCTCTATGGTTTGGTGATGATTCATGAATACATTCTCAAGTTCCTCTTTATTTTCGATTTCAATTAATTTTGTTAAACAACGCTTAAATTTATACGAGGGATATTTAAAAGTTTTTCTTACTATCTCGCAAAATGGTTCATAATTAGTACTTTCTTTAAAATATATATAATATACAACATTGGGAACAATATATTCTTTTATAAAATTAATTATATTTTTATTGAAACTTATTGAGGATAATTGTACAATAAATTTTTGTTTATCGAATAATTATATAACCTTTATTTTTGCTGGGGGGTGGTAAACGTATTGGAAAATAATTTGATTTTTTCCATGATTTAGAGGGGAATCAATAATAGGGACATCGACTATCGGATGTTCATCTTGATTAGAATGAATGGTTCCTTGTGTTATATGTTGATCTTCGTTTTCAGATTGTGAATTAATTTCTATTATTTCATCTAGTTGATGATGTTCATCTTCATCAATATTAGCTTCTACCGATTGATTATCAATTTCTATATCACCTAAGGGATTTCTTTCAAGTGTTTTATTAAATTGTTCAATATAATCTCTTAATTCATTAATATTTAATTCCGCAATATTATTTTTTTATTTAATTTAATTCGCGATAAGGCATCAGCATTAGTATTTAATTTTCCACTTTTATAATACATTGTATAATCAAATTCTTCTAATTTGAGTCTCCATCTGACAAGTCTTGAATTAGGATCTTTCATATTAAATAAATATTTTAAGGGTTGATGATCTGAAATAATATTAAATTCTTTTCCAAATAAATAAGGTCTAAATATTTTTGTAGCCCAAACAATGGCTAACATTTCTTTTTCTATTGTTCCGTAATTTGATTCGGAATCATTTAGGGTACGTGAAGCGTATGCTACCGGTAAATCTTTACCAATAGGTCCGTGTGACAAAACTGCACCAATTGCAAAATTACTTGCATCGGTTGTTAAATTAAAAGTTTTTGTAAGGTCAGGGTACTGAAGAATTGGTTCGTTTACTAATATATATTTACAAGTTTCAAAGCAATTTATAAATTCGTTATCATGTATAATTTTCTGATCCTTTTTCAAACATTTAGTAAGTGGTTTAGTTATTTTTGCAAAATCCTTAATGAAACGACAATAATAACCTAATAAACCTAAAAATGATTTAATTTCTTTTGTAGATGCTGGAAGTGGATATCTCTTTATAGCTTCAATTTTTAAAGGGTTTGGTTTTATACCTTGAGGAGTTACTATGTGTCCTAAATATGGCATTTCTTTCTTTAGAAATTCAGATTTATCTAGTTGAATTTTAAAATTAGATTCTCTTAGTCTTTGGAAAATAGTTTTTAATATTACAATATGTTCTTGCAAGGAAGTAGAGAATATAATAATGTTATCGAGATATACTAGGCAAATTTCATGTTGATAACCGCGTAAAATATTGTCCATCACCCGCTGAAACGTTGCAGGGGCGTTCTTTAACCCAAATGGCATTCGAGTATACTCATAGTGTCCGTTTTCTACTGTACATGAGGTTTTTGCTATGTCATTAGGATGCATTTCGATCTGATGAAATCCATTTGCTAAATCTAAAGTTGTAAATTATTTACATTTGCCTAATTTATCTAAAACATCTGTAATGTTAGGGAGAGGATATCTATCAGTAATAGTTTTATTATTTAATTTACGATAGTCTACGACTATTCTCCATTTTTGTTTATTAGAACTGTCTATTCTTTTATCGACTACCCAAATTGGAGACGACCAAGGTGAATCACTAGGTCTAATTATGTTTTGGTCAAGCATATTAGTAATTTGTTTATTAACTTCCCCTTTGTGAATAAAAGGATATCTATATGATTTAGTGTAGATTGGTTCTTCATCTTCCGTTTTAATTCTATGTTTAACTTGATTAGTGAATGTAAACTTTTCTTTTTCATTATAAAATATGTCAGAATATTCAATACAAAGATTTTTAATTTGATCTCTCTCTTTTCTATTTAAATGTTGAGTTCTAAACTTTTCTAAATCTAATTTATGTTCATAGGGTTGAACATCTAAATTGAAGTTATTTATTTCATCAATACTATGGATAACAATTTCAATATTAACGTCATTAAATATGTACATTAACATTTTTCTTACGATAGAAAAATTTAACTTATCTAATCCTGAGCCTATTTTGGACATTGCTAGTTTATTAATATTTTTATTAATGCATAACTTCTTTAAATTAATTAATGTATTGAACATATCTTCATACGAGGGTTTCTCGAAACATTTATTTTTAGTAACTAAATATAACATATATCTATTATTATCTTTTAAGAAACATACTTTGTTTTTTATAAATTTTTGTAAAAATAAAATATCTTTATTCTTAAATTTCTTATTAAATAGTTTTGCTATACCTTGTCCCATTTTAAAATCTGCGCTAATACAATGTGCTAATGAATATTTAGAATTAAAATGATTTCCATTTAAATCCTTTACATTTGAATTTTTTATTTTGTTAGTCTTTGCTAATTTATTAAACATTTTAAAATTATGTTTCGAATGATTACTCAAGAGTTCATATTTACCTTTGGTTGCTACAGGAGTATCATTTTCATTATTATTTATTCGATTATTACTCGAGAAGTCAATATTTACTCCATTTGTTACAGGAGTAAAATCAATATTATTTTTATCATTTTTATTATTATTATTTTTATTTTTATTATGACTATATATTTAATAATTATTATTATCAAACTTAATAGCTTTTATTGGAACAAAGAAATTTAAATCTATTGGTTTTGGGTTCTTATTTAATATTTCAATATTTGCAAAATTATTTTTTGCAATTGTTAGAGTTTCGGGTATTTCTAAATTATTAAAATTATTATGAGGAATAATTATGTCTCCATTATTATTATCTACAGGTACATTAATTATATGTTTTGTATGCGGTTCTAAATGTAATACACAAATTGGTTTTTGATATTTTAAATTAATTTTTGTTCTAGGAGTATACAGTATAGAATTTTCAAAATCAATTTTTACTTTTACTGTTTTTAATAAGTCCATTCCAATCAACCCATCATATTTCTTATGAAATTTAAATAAATAAAATTTAGAAAAACTATTCCGAAGATTAAATTCATCCGAGTAGGAATGATTATTATATTTTTATGTTGTGTTGTATGGAATGCTGTTTAAACTACAAAGGGTTCTCCAACAATTTCATTATAGAAATATTTTTTAGCAATTTCAGGATTCATAAAAGATTTATTAGAGCCTGAATCAATTATAAATTTCAAAATATTTTCATTATTAAATTTAATTTCTATATACGGTAAACCTTCATCTCCTAACGTTAAATTTTCTACCTCTGTAATTTTTCTTGTTCGGTCAAGTGAAAATTTTGATTATCATCATTATTATTAACATTGTTTCTAGATGCACTAGGTTTATTAAAATCTTGATAATTTGTTGTTTCTGTATTATATAATTCTTCCGCAATATGATTTAATCTAGGCTGATAATTTTGGTAGTAATTGGGTCGTTGTACATTTGTAAATCTTGTTTGGACACTCATTGGTGTTGGTTTCTGATTTTGGAAATTAGTTCGCTGACTCATTGGAGTTTGTTGGTAATTTTGAAAGTTTCGTTGAGTGTTTCTCGTTTGTACACTCATTGGTGTTGGTTTATAATTTTGG
Source organism: Philonthus cognatus (assembly GCA_932526585.2). Taxonomy (NCBI): domain Eukaryota; kingdom Metazoa; phylum Arthropoda; class Insecta; order Coleoptera; family Staphylinidae; genus Philonthus; species Philonthus cognatus. The sequence continues at coordinate 103,456,954 of OW052241.1, forward strand.
GTTTGACCTCTGGGCTTCCAAACATTTTGTGGTTTAGGAAGTTGTGTGTTTTGATTAAAATTTTGAAAATTATTATTATTATAATTTCTTGATGGATTCCACGGTTGGGTCCACCTTCTTGGATTTGAATTATTAAAATTATTATTATTATAATATCTACCATTATAATTGTTATTATAATTATCTCTTGAAAAATTATTTCTGTTTTGAATATTAGGTTGTTTAAATTATTGTTTATTTTGTGATTGTAAATAATAAATGTTTTCTTGTTGATTGACGAATTGTAATGCCTCAACTAAATCAGCTGGTCGCATTGAACGTATAGTTGTACCTAATGGGTCTTTTAATCCTGCTAGAAATGTTTTTAAAGTTAAACTTTTATATAAGTCATTTTTCAAATTCCTATTATTTAATAACTGTTCGTGAATATTAACATATGAACAAATAATGTTCAACATCTCCAAACATCTCTCATAAAATTGTGTAGGTGTTTCATTTGTATTTTGTTTTAAACTAATTAAGTCTCTATTAAGACATGCTTCGTCTCTTGGATCTGAGAAATTTCGGATTAAAACATTTTTTAGAGTATCGAAATCATTGATAGTATTTACATTAAATACATGCTTTGCTCGTCCTGTTAGTTTATTGATCAATCTGTTTAAAATAAATTGATTTTGAAAGTTATTCTGATTGTTATAGAATGTGTCCACAATTGTCTGCGCCACCTCTATAAAATGATTCAATTCATTCGAATTTCCGTTAAATTCCGGAACGCACTTTAAAAATTCCGGGCTAAATTGAGCCATTTCGTTGACTTGTAAATGATCGAATAAGTCTAATTAATTTAGTAAATTATCTTCAAGATTTATATTATTTCCGATCGATCCGTATTAATAAGGGGGCGATGGGATAGAATTTTGTGAACTGTCAGAATTAGTTGACATAAAATAAAACTGATTTTTAAGAAAAATGCAAAAATTTAAATTCGACTTACATTAAAAACACTATCTTCATTCTTGAATATTTATCCTAAAATGGTGTTGCTGAGTTAAGTTGTGGTGAGTTCTGATTTTGAGTTACCTTCGCAGGTGTTGTTACAGTTGTGTAAAGTTGCTAGATAGGACTATGGGAACTATGCCTTGGAGTACTGTGCCTCTCGATCCTTGATTTTTGATTTTTTGGACTCTGGAACTATGCCTTCTGGTCCTTTGAACAAGGGAAACTATGCCTCTGGTTCTATAAGTTCTTCGGTAAATACCTCAGTGAATTAGTGATGCTCGTGAACGCTTTCTGGGTTCACTACTAACTTTTCGCGAAAGTCCACAGATTTTTTGGTTTTCAATTTTTAAGCACTTTCTTCACTAATTTTTTCACTGGAACTTATCCGTTACGACTGCGCCATTTACGTTTTTCGACCAAGCGGTTGGTTTTTTAAAAAAACGTTTTTATTTAATTATATATTTTTTATTACACATAAGTACTGAATTACAACAACAATACGCGCAAATACTAATTACAGGCTGGAACTCTATCAGGAACTGACTACAATAGCATGCATTAGATTATATATAAGAGTAAATGCGAATAATGCAAAGATAATATTTAATAGAATAAGCATAATTATCTATCATAAGGAATGCATTGAGAGAGATACGTAACTTACGACAATGAAATTTCCTGTTCGATGTTTAATATAAAAACCTCTGACATTTTTAGTTCAATAAATGATTTAAAAGATTCGTTAAACAGTGGACTAGATGGTTTACCGCCGTATTTTTCGAAAAGATGTATATACTCTCTTACCACTCCGATTGAATCACTGTTTTATAAATCTATCAAGCCTGCTCTTTTTCCTAATCATTGGAAATATTCATATATAAATCCAATCTTTAAAGATGGTAAGAGAGATGGTATACAAAATTATAGGGGCATTTCTATTCAGTCCATAATCCCTAAAATACTTGACAAATTAATATCTGACCAACTTATATGGTACTGCAAAAATATCATTTGTGACGAGAAGAATGGATTCTTTAAGGGCAGGTCTACGACGTCTAACTTATTATCTTACCAGATGTATTTGTTAAAGTCTTTGGAAAACGGCCATGAAGTTAGTTCAGTTTATACTGATTTTTCCAAAGCTTTCGACCGTGTTAGTTATTCTGTTCTCTTAAATAAACTTTTATGCCTTGGTTTCAGTGATAATATTGTAAAGTGTTTCGATAGTTAACTACGTGAGAGTAAACAGTTCGTTAAAATCGACAACGTTATTTCCAATGCGATCAGTGTTACGTCTGGTGTACCACAGGGGTCACATTGTGGCCCAATCCTTTTCTTAATTTTTATTAACGACATTGGCAGTGTTATTAAAGAAAACTATATAGAAATATCGAACAATTCAGTGATCACAGTATTTTACATTCAGATTTAAATAATTTATCAAATTGGTGTTTAAGAAATAATCTTCATCCTAATTTAAAAAAGTGTTTATCTATTTCCTTTAGTCGCCGTAAATGTATTAAATTTGAATATTCAATTAACAATTGTAGATTACCTGGTGTTGACACGGTACGTGATATAGGTGTAGTTTTTTATAGTCACTTGACCTTTGTTCCCCATTTTATAAATGTTACCAGTAAAGCTTATTGCACGCTGGGATTTATTAACAGATTTTCTAAACAGTTCTTTTTGGGAATGTTTAGAACTCTATATGTTAGTTTGGTAAGACCGCAGTTAGAATACTGGTCGGTTATCTGGTCTCCTAATTATAATAACCACATTGAGTCAATTGAGAAAGTTCAAAATAAATTTTTATTGCTGGTTTCATTTAGAATGGGCATTGGTCGGGTGCAGTACAGTCGGTCGAATATCCTGACTACAATAAACTTAAAATCCCTACAATATCGAAGGGTCACATTGGATATGTGTTATGGATTTAAGCTGATAAATGGGCTTGTGAATTCCGGTCATTTAATTTCTTTATTGAATTTTAATATCTTTTTAAATACAACTGTTCGTAACAGGTCATTGTTTAGGTTAAACTTCCACTACACAAATTATGGCAGTCATAGCCCGATTTCACGCATAATGCGGTATTTCAACATACTGATGTTAAATCCAAATTTTATAACATTTTCTCATATAATGTGTTTAAACGCTACTTATCTTGTATTGATTTCGATGTTATTATAAATTTCTAACATTTCTGTTGAGTTTACTATATTAAGTGTTGAGCGCGATATTTATATATTGTAATTTATATGTACCTTTTTTTTGTAATACTGTAAAAAGGAGAAATGCGGGTTATGTCAAACGACTTAGGAGATATAGCCGATTTTTTTTAATCATATGCTTAATTAATGTAATGCACAAATATAACGAACATTTAAAGTCGTCATTAAGAACGATGACATCATAAACCAAAAATAAAAATGACATTCTTCAAAACAGAACTAATGGTTTAATAAAGAATAACAAAACATTATACAAATTATTCTATGTGAGAACTATCATTATCTACAGACAAGCTAATTTTCTAATCAAATTTTGAGCAACGAAATCTACTCATGCTAATTCGAGATTGACACTAGCATGACGTCTCTTCGCTCTCAAGGCCTATTTTATTTTTTGTCTTTTTGTTTATCTCAAACCATATATCGTTGAAATCAGAAATTATAAGGTATGCAATAAAATATAAGATCGGATTAATATCGACTTGCTGTAAACAATTTAGTCTATTTACGACTCTCCCAAATATTCATTGAAACAATTACTTCCGAAGCTAATACTCTGACGGATATTGCATTATACAATAATTATTTGAGTTACACAACAGATTTACAATTTTCTGCATAATTTATATGCAAAATGTAATATCAAGTCAAATTAATCTTTCACCAAACTAAATAAACAAACAGGAAATACAATTTAAAAAAAATGACAGGGAATAAATAATAATTGAAAGATTTTTAGTCTTCCTTAGAGAAAATGTCTTAAGCCATGTTCGAGTGAAATACAGGGTCCATCCACTCTCTGTGTTAGACTCATTGTGCATAAGTATGAGAAAATCGGCTATATCTTCTTAGTCGTTTAACATAACCTTACTAAACCTGGTATCTTTGTACTCCTAATTAGAACCTCTAAACGAGTGTTTGCTGTAATACAGGCTGTTCCATTTTAAAAAATACTACTTATTAGTTTATTTATTTTAGACACCCTGTATATTTGGATATGGTGTATAATATCTCGATAAAAAACTATTTCAATTTTTTTTTCAAATCGGTTTAGAAATAACCTAACAAGAGGAAGTGGACATTTATGAATCACCCTGTACATGTATGCATTAAATGCTGGTTTTATAGAGGATTTTGGATAATTTTTACAAATTTTTGTTATCAATTTATTGATGTTACAAATGGCGAATGCACTATTATAACCCGCAAATCTTTTTCAAAAACCTGTTTCTGTTCGATCCGACGTTAATCTTAATTAGAATTGGTTTTAAAAAATATGTTTTTAAATTATTTAAAGAAATCACAAACTGAACATTGCGTTTTTAAGTTCAAATTGTGATTTTTCAAAATAATTCAAAAACGCATTTTTGCAGTTTAATAATCGGGTATAAAAACTTAAATACCTCTCTAATTTTAGGTCAAAATTAATATTTAACTTAATAGACTTGATTTGAAGAGGTAATAATAGTAATTTATTTCCCAACAGATACATACAGGGTCGCTAAAAAGTGTGGATACAGCTAAATATTTTCAGAACGGTTTAGCAGAGCTCGTTGAAATACAGTTAAAAGTGTTTAAATTCTATTATCTCAGATTTTTTTCAATTTTCTACCGTCATTTATTTTAAAAATACAAGGCAAACTTGATTTTTTTTAAAATGGCACGGGTGGTCTAATTTGTTATTTTTAAAAAGAGATTTTTTTTCTGAATTCAGTAAGTTTCTATAAGAGGGTGTTGCTAAAATTATAAATTGGATCCTCGGGATGTTTAATTTTTGTCAGGCATGTGCATTCTGCAACATGCCTTCGCAATTTCAGATATTTTGTAATTTTCTGATATTTTATGTTTCCATAGTTCTTGTATATTTTCCCTGTTATTTGATATACAGGGTCGCTGAAAAGTATTCATACAGATAAGTATTTTCAGAACGGTTTAGCAGAGCTCGTTCAAATTTGAGATAAAGTTAGAAGTATTTAAAATCTGTCATCTCAGATTTTTTTTCAATTTTCTCCCATACTTTATTTCAAAAATACAAGGCTTACACTAACTCTAATTAAAGACCGCTAATAATTCCTAATTAAAACATTGTGCAAGTCTCGATCAAATTTCCACATTCTCTTATTATTTTGTAAAGTTCGAATTCCGAATATTTAACCATAATTTAAAAAACCCGCATGAACTATTTTTGAAACCTATTTATCAACACACCAATCTATAAACAATTAAACAGCTAAATATTATTTTACAAAAGATTTCTTTCAGCCAGAATCAATAAACTATATAAAAATGGGCAGAAAGACCACTGGTCCTTAGCCTGTTTTCAATTCAAACTACATTAGCATTATTGTTTTACTGTTATTTTACTATATTTAACTGCCAATAAATATGTTATTGTTAATAATTATTGTAGTAATATCTTTATTCACTGATTAGTTTTATTTACTAAATGTACATTTCGAACACTATGTGTTCATTCTCAATAGTAATACAATTGACAAATATGTTTATTTTATTAATTGACAGTGTTGTTGTTGTTCTCAAATAGCTTTTAAAAATTGAAGCATGTAACAATACAATATGTCTACATAGAAGCTTTTATTACAATTCGAAAAAAATATTTTTTTATGTTTTATTTTAATGTTCAAGTTAAAATTTGTTAAAAATTATAAAGGTATTTATTTAGGAATTTTGCGAAAATTCATGGTTATTGAAAAATTCGATTATGTTTAGATTTTGTTGACAAAATAATTAATTTAGTAAATTTAAATAGTAAGTTATAAAACATGTAATATTTAGATTGGTTTTTCATTATTTATCTATAAAAAGTTCAATTTTGTTAGAAGATAATTTGTTTGAAAAAAATGAATGCATTATAATAATTAGCAAATAATTAATGTATTATGTATTACTATAAAGTTCAAGTTGAAATTTTGTTAAAAATTATAAAGGTATTTATTCAAGAATTGTGCGAAAATTCATTATTTCATTGCAAAACTTTAAAATCTTTAGATTTTTAAAAAATATAATTAATGTAGTTGCTTTAAATAAAATATATAACATCTTGCTTGGTTTTTCTTGAATTTTCTGGCAAAATAAAAATGTTAAAAAATCGCTTAATAATTAGAAGAGTAAATATCGCAAAACAGACTTTATCCAGAAGATCTACGATCCAATGACTAATTTAACTGTTACGGACGATAACGCTTGTACTGACATTTTTGCTAGACATTTTTCTGAAATATACTCAATGAATGACAATGACGAATATGACAACGACTTTCGAGACACAGTGAATTCCTGGTACACCACATTTAAAAATACCCAGTTCCCCCATACTCCTGCCGATGATATAAATGAGGAAGAATATTTTGAAATCTTAAATAAGGGTAAAAATACCGCCCCCGGTTACGATAACATTCCTAGATATATCCTTAAATCCTTGCCCTATGAAATCCACTCCCATATAATTGACATTTTCAACCAAATTTACAAATTCCAGTAATCCCGAGGGAATGGAAGAAAGGTATAATCACATGCATTCACAAACCAGGCAACGACTCTTCAAAAGCGAATAATTATCGCCCTATAACCTTGCTTCCAGTCCTCGGGAAGCTGTTTGAATCTATCATAAAAAACAAACTTATGCAACATATCTCCAACATACTCCCACCTTACCAATTTGGCTTCCTAGAACACCGCTCTACCACAATCCCATTATCCATTCTAACTTCCAACTGCCAAACAGCAAGCCTCGAAGGTCAAAAATCTGCCATCTTATTTCTGGATATTCAAAAAGCGTTTGACTCTGTATGGCACAGAGGCCTGCTGTTTAAATGCAACGCCCTAAAAATCCCATCGCACCTAATTAATATTCTTGATAGTTTCCTACACAATAGAACACTCCAAGTTAAAATCCGTCGTTCCATTTCAATCCCATTTACACCCCAACAAGGTTTACCCCAAGGATCACCTCTCTCACCACTCCTGTATAATATCCTTGTATCAGACCTATACAATCCTGACCCAAAATACCTTAACAAATCCGCTTATCCTTTATTATACGCAGACGACACGGCTTTAATAGCACATGCCTCCACTCTCCCCATAGCACTTAGCACTCTACAGGGCCTTATAGACACCATACAAACATGGTTCGCTAAATGGCGAATCTCTATAAATCCCAACAAATCACAGCTCCTAATTCCATTTCACCGACCCAACTCATCCCCATTTTCAATATCAGTAAATAACCACATCATCCGCCCCTCAAACTCCTGTAAATACCTAGGCATAACCTTTGACACTAAACTTACCTTCAAAACCCACTCCTCAATTCTTAAAGCAAAGATCAGACAAAGGGCGACGTATTTTAGAAATCTCACATTCAGGAAACAAGGCATTAGCACTGAAACAGCAGTTAATATATATAAGATGATATGCCGCCCTTTGCTTGACTACGCTGCAATCCTCTTTCACAATCCACACCCTTGCTCCCTAAAAAATATTCAAATTGCTGAAAGATCGGCCCTCAGAGTGCTAACAAAAATAAGACACCCACAAAATCCTCTACATAATCCTTCAAACACCCTCCTATACGAACTATCAAAAATACTTCCGATAGAAAACCGCCTCAACCAACTTTCCCAAAAATTTGCCTCTAATCGTTTTTATTACAATCTTCTTAAAACCCTTTGTATCCCTCGTAATAAAAATATTGCCCCTAAACGAAAATTCCCCTGCACCACAATTTATGAATTCATCTCTTCACTTCATGACATTAATGATCACGACGTTTGAGACAGCCGTTAGACAAGTACAAGACATTAATGATCACGACGCCAGTATGACAGTTAGAGTCAGACAAAGACAATAGACAACTATAACATAAAATAACAGAGACAAAACTAAACAAATTCAGGCGGAAAGACCAATGGTCGATAGCCGATTGGCAGAAAATTATTTATGTACCAAATTTATTGTAGTTAAAATATTTAAATGTTTTTTATACGAAAATTCTGTCAATAAAGATGTTAAATATATATAATTAGAAGATGATTTGTTTAAAAAAACAATAATTCAAAATTTAAATAATTACTTTAATGATCAGCACAATATGAATGTATTATTGCTTCAGGTTGAAACCTGTTAAAAATTATAAAGCGATTTATTTAGGAATTTTGCGAAAACTCAATATGTTACTGAATACATTTAAAACCCCTAGATTGTGTTGTAAACATAATTAATTTAGTTACTGTAAATAATTGGTGATAAAAAATTTAATATCCCGCTTCGTTCGATTATAATTTTCTGACAACATTAAAATTTAGTTACAAAATCGCTCGATAATCAAAAGATAAATAAATTTTATGATAAATGTACATGTATTTGTTGAGAAATAAATAAATAGATAAGTTGTGTGTCCCCGGATTACTGCCTGGAAAGGAATAAAAGTAAATCCATAGAAATAGTTTTGGTTGACTTTAAAAACAACATTTAAATGTTAATGTTTTAAACGCTGTTTCAATAAAAAAACACGTTTTGTAAAAAAAACTGTTTGTTTTAATTAAAATGCCAAAAACGTTTATTTAACAACCCTGCTACAGAGGGCCCTCAAAAATTAAGGAAAACAAAAGGTATGATGGGAAAGAAGTACCTCTAATTATATTTTTAGGAAAAAATGTTAATGGAAATAGTAATTTGTATCCGAAAATTAAGTCGAAATACAAAATGTTTACCTAATCGAAACAATTTTATTTTTTAGCAATTTTGTTGGAATATTTTTTAACATTTATTTATTCAAAATAATTGCATTTCTATTAAATTACTCTTTTTTATTAAGTTATGATATATACCATGTGTCCCCAAAAAACTGCCTAGATAGATACAGTTATTTGTTTATCAATTTTCCAATAAAAAGTAATTTATTAAAAAACTGTTTCCCTGTTATTAGATATACAGGGTCGCTGAAAAGTATTCAGAAAGCTAAGTATTTTCAGAACGGTTTAGCAGAGCTCGTTCAAATTTGGGATAAAGTTAGAAGTATTTAAAATCTGTCATCTCAGATTTTTTTTCCATTTTCTCCCATACTTTATTTTAAAAATATAAGGCTTACACTAACTCTAATTAAAGACCGCTAATAATTCCTAATTAAAACATTGTGCAAGTCTCGATCAAATTTCCAAATTCTGTTATTATTTTGTAAAGTTCGAATTCCGAATATTTAACCATAATTTAAAAAACCCGCATGAACTATTTTTGAAACCTATTTATTAACACACCAATCTATAAACAACTAAACAGCAAAATATTATTTTACAAAAGATTTCTTTCAGCCAGAATCAATAAACTATATAAAAATGGGCAGAAAGACCACTGGTCCTTAGCCTGTTTTCAATTCAAACTACATTAGCATTATTGTTTTACTGTTATTTTACTATATTTAATTGCCAATAAATATGTTATTTTTAATAATTATTGTAGTAATCTCGTTATTCACTGATTAGTTTTATTTACTAAATGTACATTTCGAACACTATGTGTTCATTCTCAATAGTAATACAATTGACAAATATGTTTATTTTATTAATTGACAGTGTTGTTGTTGTTCTCAAATAGCTTTTAAAAATTGAAGCATGTAAAAATCCAATATGTCTACATAGAAGCTTTTATTACAATTCGAAAAAAATATTTGTTTATGTTTTATTTTAATGTTCAAGTTAAAATTTGTTAAAAATTATAAAGGTAGTTATTTAGGAATTTTGCGAAAATTCATGGTTATTGAAAAATTCGATTATGTTTAGATTTTGTTGACAAAATAATTAATTTAGTAAATTTAAATAGTAAGTTATAAAACATGTAATATTTAGATTGGTTTTTCATTATTTATCTATAAAAAGTTCAATTTTGTTAGAAGATAATTTGTTTGAAAAAAATGAATGCATTATAATAATTAGCAAATAATTAATGTATTATGTATTACTATAAAGTTCAAGTTAAAATTTTGTTAAAAATTATAAAGGTATTTATTTAAGAATTGTGCGAAAATTCATTATGTCATTGCAAAACTTTAAAATCTTTAGATTTTGTTAAAAATATAATTAATGTAGTTGCTTTAAATAAAATATATAACACCTTGCTTGGTTTTTCTTGAATTTGCTGGCAAAATAAAAATGTTAAAAAATCGCTTAATAATTATAGGATGATTTGTTGAAAAAAACAATAATTAAAAATTTAAATAATTACTTTAATGATCAGCACAATATGAATGTATTATTGCTTCAGGTTGAAACCTGTTAAAAATTATAAAGGGATTTATTTAGGAATTTTGCGAAAACTCAATATGTTACTGAATACATTTAAAACCCCTAGATTGTGTTGGAAACATAATTAATTTAGTTACTGTAAATAATTAGTGATAAAATATTTAATATCCCGCTTCGTTCGTTTATAATTTTCTGACAACATTAAAATTTAGTTACAAAATCGTTCGATAATCAAAAGATAAATAAATTTTAAGATAAATGTACATGTATTTGTTGAGAAATAAATAAATAGATAAGTTGTGTGTCCCCGGATTACTGTCTAGAAAGGAATAAAAGTAAATCCATAGAAAAAGTTTTGGTTGACTTTAAAAACAACATTTTCATTATCAAATCCTAATTTGACCATAGAGCAGGTTTGTTATGTTAAAACACTTTCTTTTAAAACAGTGTTTTAACATGTTTAAAAACAGCCGTCGTGTTTTAAACGGTTTTGTTTTAAACACGTTTTAAATGTTTCGCTAAAAACATGTCTTGAACCTTAAATTTGTTTAAAACGTTTTTTTTTTTTAGTGTCTTAAATTATCTAAACCATATTTTATACTACTTTCATTTCTAAATTTTCGAGTTATTTTCAATTAAAAGTCAAAAACGTAGAACGTTATAGAAATATTTAGCGAATATGTTTTAGACATTTAAAACATGGAAATTCTTTAAGAAGTGTTTATGAAATTTCGTGTAAATGTTAAAAAGACTTTGTTTTTTCAGAAAATGCGAAAAATAAAAGATAAGTCGTCGGCAGTTTTTGAGTTATGTTTAATTGAAAGACAAAAAAGTAGAATGATATGGAAATATTTAGGTAAGCTATTGTCGAGTATTTAAATATAATTGTCGAAAAATATCCAAAAATGTCGTAACTGGTATAACAACAAAAATTATAATAGACATAACAATTGCAATAATATCAAAATTCTAAACTTAAACACGTAAAATAAATTTGTTGTTCAAATTTAGAACAAAAACACAAATTCGTGTGCGTTAAAGAATCAAGTTTTATACAATCAACATAACATTTACTTAGAATCAATTGCAGTTGCATATGCTTTCTAGAAAATTAAATTATGACAGCGCATTTTTCTAAAATATTAAGCAAAATTTGAAATTATGCAATTTTTCTTTTAAGTGTAATTTAAAGTTTTTAACGAGTGTTTTCCACTCCCTGATTAAGCATGAAATAAAATTTTAAGTTTAGAAAAGCCTAAAAACTTGATTTGGTCGCGTAGAGAAGTCAAGCGAGCAAACCTAGTTTTTAGGCTTTTCTATACTCAAAATTTTATTTCATGCGCCAGGCGTATAAAACAGTGACGTATTGTGATCTTTAAAATATACTTCCAAATCATTATGCTGCTGAAAAAGTGTATTTTAAACCTCAGACTATTTTAGTGTTTTACACGCGTGGCGCATAAAGTAAAATTTTGAGTTTAGAAAAGACTAAAAACAAAATTTTCAGGCTTTTCTAAACTCGAAATTTTACTTTATGCTTAACCTGGGAGTGGAATACACTCGCTCAAAGCTTCAATTTAAACTTATACAAACATGACGAATGCCTCATATCAACGATTTTAACAGGACGTTTATTTCGAGAGAATTGTAAAAAATCAACGAATTAATAAGTCAACCTAAAATTTATAGAAATAAATAAACTTTGATGGACCGTTATGGAAATTTAAATATTCTTACTGAATTTTCCAAAATATCAAGATAGAGTTGAAATTATGCGATAAAATTGACAGTTTTTGTTAAATGTTTTCTTTACAAAAATTGTAAAAAATTAAAATATTATACCGTCAACAATTCACACAATTTACTTAGAATTGATTGGACTTACATCATATAGAATGAAACTATAATTTTCTTGATGTATTTTCCGAAAATATTCAGCCAAAGTTAAAATTATGCAATAAAATTAACAATTTTGGGGCAGTTTTCTTTGAAAAAATTGTGAAAACTTAAATTTGATACTATCAACGTGAAATTTATAGAATTTATTTGGAATTGATTGCACTAATATGTTATAAAAAGAAAATTAAATTATCTTGCTACATTGTTTTAAAACATTTAGCGAAAGTTAAAATTATGCAATAAAATTTACAATTTAAAAAAAAAATCTTTGAAAAATCCGACGTTTTAGTAATTTTTTACATTTTTTTTAAAACAGATCATAAATGGGATTTTAACCGAATTTTAAACGTGTTATGTTTCAAACACGTTTTAAACGTTTTTTAAACATGTTTCTAATTGTTAATGTTTTAAACGCTGTTTCAATAAAAAAAACCGTTTTGTAAAAAAAACTGTTTGTTTTAATTAAAATGCAAGAAAGGTTTTTTTAACAACCCTGCTACAGAGGGCCCTCAAAAATTAAGGAAAACAAAAGGTATGATGGGATAGAAGTACCTCTAATTATATTTTTAGGAAAAAATGTTACTGGAAATAGTAATTTGTATACACAATTCCATTTGTTCTTGGATCTCGCCTAGCCATGCTTTCGTGTTGTTATGTTGCAGTATCAACATTTACATTTTTTATTAGTTGCCACTCCTGATTCCTTATTTTAACAGTGTTGCAATAATTTATAATATCATAAGTAATCCTCTTTTTAATTTTGAAAAGGTTTATTGTTAATCTTGCAACAATTATTTCGCCACACGGTCGCTTCTTCGAGCATTTTATTATTAAATCAAATTTCTGTGATCATTGTGAAAAACTTATTTCGGATGACTGGACAAAACACACGGGGAACCTTTCTTTTGAAACCATTCCTCCTTTTATTATTTCGTTTGGGGAATCTGGCTCAGAACAAACATCAGAAGATTCAGATGCAGGTTCTCTTGACTAAATAATAAAAGTGGAATGAGGGCTTAAAAATTGTTTGACATGAAAATTATCAGTATCACAAGAGGGTGGGAATAAATTTGCAATTCTACAAAAAAATACTGAGGGCCAACAGAAGAGAGAATGACCAAAATTAAGGTGGATGGATGGAGTTGATCAAAATGTGTTAACGGGAAGACCCAAGCGAGAAATACAAATGGATGACGAAATAAGTTTGCAGAGCCGAATTCATTATATTTGTTATATACAATATTATTGCTGTGTTTGTATGTGCAAAAACCAAGTAGTAAATTTTGTTAATCTTAAAACTGCATATTATTATCCTTTTATATCTGAAAATTTGTAAAACAGGCAACAGTGTAAGATCACAATAGTCAGAAATTATAACCTTAAAATCGAACATCTGACAGTGACATTTAAAAACCCTGATTTAAAACACAACCAGCCCCATTTACAATACTTAAACTGTTACTTTTCCATAGCTAGGCGAGATCCAGAAACAAATGGAATATATAATATCCGAAAATTAAGTCGAAATACAAAATGTTTACCTAATCGAAACAATTTTACTTTTTAGCAATTTTGTTAGAATATTTTTTTTAACATTTATTTATTCAAAATAATTGCATTTCTATTAAATTACTCTTTTTTATTAAGTTATGATATATACCATGTGTCCCCAAAAAACTGCCTAGATAGATACAGTTATTTATTTATCAATTTTCCAATAAAAAGTAATTTATTAAAAAACTGTTTGCCTCTCTTAAAAATACTATTACCATAAAGACATTACAAATTTGATATAAGGGTCTTTACAATCGTTAGCTTATGTTATTAGACAAAAACGTATTTAATTTACGTCATTAAATACGTTTTTGTCTTATAACATTTTTCTCCTGAACCACTTCTCTTATAAGCTAATTTTATTCTTTAACAATTGTAAAGACCCCTATATAAATTTTAAAACGGGCCTAATTGAAATATACAGGGAATTTTTCTTTTAAGTATACATATGGATACGCTATACATTTTTAGACAATCGTTGGTTATTTTAAAATAGTTGAATTTGAAGCTTTAAACAAGTGTTTTTCACTCCCAGATTAAGCCTCAAAAGTTGGATTTGTCTCGTAGCGATGCAAAGCGACCAAACTAAATTTTCAGGCTTATCTAAACTCGAAGTTTTACTTCATGCTTAATCTGGGAGTGTAAAACACTCATTTAATGTTTCAATTTTGAAAAAAGCAATATGTGAAGATGTACAAAATAATTGGGATGTGTATACTTACAAAAAAAACTCCCTGTATAACTTTAGTTTGATATGAGTAACTTAAGTTTGTTGAAGATATTTACAAAAGATTCAATTTGTATGATATATTAATTTTTGTTTGCTATATATCACCAAATTTGATAAAAAATTGATAATTAATTAGAAATACAATTGCTTTAAATGAATACACGTCAAAAATATACGATACATAATTATAAAATTAAATAAATACCATGTGGCCCCAAAAAACTGCCTAGATAGATACGGTTATCTATTTATCAATTTTCCAATAAAAAGTAATTTATTAAAAAACTGTTTGCCTCTCTTAAAAATACTATTACCATAAAGACAATTCAAATTTGATATATGGGTCTTTACAATCGTTAAAAATTAAAATTAGCTTATGTTATTAGACAAAAACGTAATTAATTTAAGTCATTAAATACGTTTTTGTCTTATAACAATTTTCTCCTAAGCCACTTCTCTTTTAAGCTAATTTTATTCTTTAATAATTGTAAAGACCCCTATATCAATTTTAAAACGGGCCTAATTGAAATATACAGGGAATTTTTCTATTAAGTATACATATGGATACGCTATACATTTTTTGACAATCGTTGTTTTTTTTTTTAAAGTTCAATTTGAAGCTTTAAACAAGTGTTTTTCACTCCCAGATTAAGCCTCAAAAGTTGGTTTGGTCTCGTAGCGATGCGAAGCGACCAAACTAAATTTTCAGGCTTTTCTAAACTCGAAGTTTTACTTCATGCTTAATCTGGGAGTGTAAAACACTCATTTAATGTTTCAATTTTGAAAAAAGCAATATGTGAAGATGTACAAAATAATTGGGATGTGTATACTTAAAAATAAACTCCCTGTATAACTTTAGTTTGATATGAGTAACTTAAGTTTGTTGAAGATATTTACAAAAGATTCAATTTGTATGATATATTAATTTTTGTTGGCTAAATATCACAAAATTTGATAAAAAAATTGATAATTAATTAGAAATACAATTACTTTGAATGAATACACGTCAAAAATATACAATACATAATTATAAAATTAAATAAATTTAATAAAAACGAAATTGTTCCTATTAAGCTTATATAATAAATAATATTTTTGATTATAAATTACCTTTAAAATACCATTTTTTTTTAAATTTTTAAGTGCCCTCTATAGTAAACTTAAGATTTGACAATGAAAATAGTGTTGTCAAGTCATCCAAACTTTTTATAAAGAATCTTCTTTTGTCGAAAAATTAGCATTAAAATCGTGTTTCTTATTCGGGCAGTAATCCGGTATAGCAAAAAAGTAAAAATCACACCCTTTCATTCTGTATTTAAATCAAATCTTGAATTATTTTCTAAGAAATGCTGGATTTAAGCAAATATTGGTTTTGACCATCAGTAAAGATACTATATTTTAAATACCTATGTCGATTTTGCGGTAATTTTCGAATAAAAAATAAGCCATTTTGAAAAGTGAACATTTATTAGGCTGTTAAGTTATTTCAAAACTCGCCGATTTTGTTTAAAAATCAACGCCTTTAAAGAATATTTAAATATCGCACATCGTTTTTCTTAAATTTTAGTTATCATTTGAAAACTTACAATCGATAAAATTGATGTGGCAACATCGCATTTTCATGTGTTCCAACCTTACTCTAATTAAATTTAAAGTAATTTAGAGGTTTTGTTGCACTGTTGTCTGTTTATGTATTTTATCTGCTAAATTATTTAATTTAAATTTACGTTTAGCAAGTGTTTTGCGCCCCAGATTAAGCATGAAAAATAATTTCGAGTTTAGAAAAGCCCGAAAAATTGGTTTGGTCACGTAGCGAAGCGGAGCGACCAAACCAAATTTTCAGGCTTTTTTAAACTCGAAATTTTACTTTATGTGCCACGCATATACAACACTGACTTGATGTGAAGTTCAAAATATACTGATTAGTTTGTAAATCTAAAAATCCAAAATAAATCATAGAATAAATAAATATATTTACTCGATGTCGTAGGGGGACAGTTCTTCCACTCCATTTCTTCCACTCCATTTCTTCCACTTACCAATACTTCCACTACACCTTTACTTCCACTCCATTTCTTCCACTGACCGTTACTTCCACTACACCTTTACTTCCACTCCATTTCTTCCACTGACCGTTACTTCCACTAGTTCTTATTTCCACTAACCATCACTTCCACTAGTTCTTTTTTCCACTCCATTTCTTCCACTCCAGTTCTTCCACTTACCAATACTTCCAAAAGGAATGCATACATGCTGAGATGATTGCGCCTTACCACCACGGAGAATCGGTTGTTCTTTTTTTCACTAGTTCTTCCATAATTCGAAATTCGAAAATTAAAGCCGAGGATCGAATAGCAAACATTGTCAAAAATTTTTGTAAATTCGACGAAGAAAATAGGATTCTGGAGTACCTACAAGCTGTAGGCCACAATATCTCTCTGTGATTCTTATACTGTATAAAATGTGGAATAATATAATGTAATTTGAATAAATTGTTAAATTGTACAATTATTTTGAATTGGAAAAAAGGTATGGTGGAATTGGTGGTTAGTGGAAGTAAAGGTGTAGTGGAAGTATTGGTAATTGGAAGAACTGGAGTGGAAGAAATGGAGTGGAAGAAATGGAGTGGAAAAAAGAACTAGTGGAAGTGATGGTTAGTGGAAATAAGAACTAGTGGAAGTAACGGTCAGTGGAAGAAATGGAGTGGAAGTTGCGTCGCACAATCACTCGATGTTCATGAATTTGGTTTTAATGATCAATCGCCCCCCATACAACTAAAATTACAGCACTGCTATACAGGGTTTAGATGGATAAAACGGAACATGTTTATTTAATTACTTTCCTGTAAATTATTCTTTATATTCTATAAAATAGAAACTTTCTTTCTGTTGTCTAAACCAATTTAGTATACACTTGTAATTGCACTTTTGAACAATCCTTTACATATAATTTAATAGAATCTGATTTATTCTTTCTTTGCATAATATAAAATTTTGATAGATCAAGCGTATCTTTTATATAAGAGGAGGGTTTGAGTAATGCCCGCCCTCGGGGTGGTAAATTTCTCTAATCGGATTATGCCCTCAGAGGGAGCCGCACAAGTGCTGCCAGAGGGTAATTTATCAATTGCCTTTAACACGAGTCCTGTTTGGATCCGGGTTAGCTCAGTTGGCTAGCGCGAATGCGAATGCCGTCGTACGGTTTCTGCGGGATTAATTCAGCCCACATCAGCTCACACGGACGACGACAAATTAATGAAGATTGATAGCCTTTCGATTTATGCCATTAAACATAGTTTGAATACCTCTATAGATTGTAAGAATTTATTTTATACAGGGTGTCCGTATTTCAACAGAATCGTATCGCAAAGTTGCCTATTTTAGGGCCTAAAAATTATAAAAAAAATAAAATATCTAATTTTAATTTCAAGATAATCTCAAAAAACTGATTTTATGCGTCTTCGATTTTTTTATTACTCACTAACCAATAAAAATTCTTACGACCCGCCACTGCTGATGCCCATCAACATTAACTTATTTTCATAAATTTTCTATGCCCTAGTGAACACGGTACCACAATATAAAGCAAAAAATAATATTTCATAAAATAAGTTCCACTTTCCACATTTAATAATAGGTAAATAACTAGAAAGTATTTATAAGGAAAACTTACTTATGCATTATTATTTGTATTTGTTTTGTTGAAATACTTCAGTTTAAAGTTGTTTGTTGTGTCTATGAATCTTTAAAATTATGTTTTTAACCTTAAACGAATATCTAACACGGTTTCAGGCTGTAAACACTTTATTCAAGGTGTTCCAAAGAAGACGGAAAGTTCTGCAACTCTCTGAATATTTCAAATAGAAAACAAACATCATACCAAAGCTGCTCGAAATCTCTATTTTCATATACTTAATATATTTATTTTAGTATACAGCGTATTGTATTTAACTTTAGACTGCCAAATATCTGGAGAATTAGGCATTATATCAAAATTAAAATTCAATTAAAACCCAGCTTTGTTTTATAAAAAAATATACCAAGTTTTTAATAAACGTTTCATCGGTCCAAAAATATAGAAAGCGATAGATGCGAGCTATAGGGTACATGCTTTAAAACCCTATATTTCTTTAATTAAAGATTATCTGTTACTACATTAGCAACATGAGGCCTAGCATTCTTTTGTAGTAAAATTACCTCACGCGTAAGTTTTCCCGGACGTTTCTCTCCTATTGTTTGATGAAGCTTTGTTGTATATTGTATAGATTTACATTGACATATATTTCCGGTTTCTTGATCTCAATGAACAAGGGTCCTTTATAGTAAAAATGATGCGAACCGCGCGTTAATCAAATTTGAATCGATTTTCAACAACAAAAAGTGTTTTTTTTTTACTTTGTTTGTATAACAATTTTTACTGAAGTAACTTAAAATGAATTTCCTAGGAGCAATGAAAATATACATAGCCAGGTAGACACCTCCATTTTTACCGCTGTTTTGTAATTTTGTATAATTACCTGTAAAACCTCTAGTTACAGGTATTTATACAAAATTACAAAACAGCCGTAAACATGGAGGTGTATATGTCCAGTGTTTTTAGCAAATTTATTTTACGACCCTTTTCGGTATGATGGATTATAGTTACTACATCGTTTTTAAATGTGTGATTTTTTTCTAAAAGATGTTTTGCGAATAATGACTTATCACTTTTTTTAGCCTAAAAGAGCGCAAATGTTCTTGTGTTGAAAAATTACGGCCAGATTGGCCAATGACAATCTGCGCAGATTTATATATTTCAGATTTATTCAATTTATCTTATTTTGCTTCGCTGTTAAAACCATAGTTATTAATTTTAAAATATGGTTTGAATAGGACTTGTAGAATATATTTTTTTAAATCTTCTTAACTTGAAAACTTACATTGCCAAAATAAGTTAACGATTTGTATATAATATTTTCTTTTTCAAATGATTTTCCGGCATATAATAAATTTTTAATATTATTGAATTGGTATCTTTCGAGAAGTCTATCGACCAAGTCACAACCACAACCAATCATAATAGCCATGGCTCTAACCAAGTTGATTTCCCGCTCGAAAGAACTAGCTGACAAAGGGATTTTTAGGCTCTATGTATCATTGAATTAAATGCAGCTATTTAAGTTTTTAGGGATGTCTGGAATGGTTAGG
Source organism: Philonthus cognatus (assembly GCA_932526585.2). Taxonomy (NCBI): domain Eukaryota; kingdom Metazoa; phylum Arthropoda; class Insecta; order Coleoptera; family Staphylinidae; genus Philonthus; species Philonthus cognatus. The sequence continues at coordinate 103,476,818 of OW052241.1, forward strand.
GATTATTGAGTCTGTAACTAAAGGTTTTCCAAAAAATATCACTTTAGTGATGGAATGATCGAAATATTTAAAGCTATTATTTATTTCGGTTTCAACTGTAAATCTTATTTTCGGGTGAAGTTTATAAATTAAATCTAAAAATTGTTTAAGTTGTCTATCAGTTCCCTAGAAACAAGCTAATATATCATCTACGTAACGGTGCCACATTTTAATATGTTTTTAGGTAGTGTTGAATTTGAAATTATTTTAGTAAAATTGTGCATAAAAAAAGTTGTTAGCAATGGATTTCAAGGGCACCCTATTGCCAGGCCTTCTGTTTGTTTGTAAAATTGATTGTTAACTAAAAGAAGTTATTGTTTCAAATGATTTCTAAGGAATCTAGAAATTCTGTTTTTACTGAGACATTAATATTACATTTTTCGAAAGGTTGTTTAATTAGTTTAATACACTCTGATGGAGGAATATAAGAAAACATTGGTTTCGAATGATACCTGGTTATATCCTGGTTCTATTTTAATGTTAGTTAAGTTTGTCGTTGATTCTACTGATTTTTTTACTAAATGCGGGTCTCTGAAATCGGTCAATTCTTTATAAATTGGGTTTAAGTGGATGGAAATATTACGGGCTAGGGAATTAATATAAGAAACTAGGGGGCGGATTAGTGTATTTTCTTTGTGAATTTTTATCAAACCATATAACCGGGGAGAAAAGGGATTTATCGAAAATAATGAAAATTGATTACAATTTTGAAAGATAGCGTGTGATTTTTTAAAACACTCTATTAGTGTTGTTTGAAATTTAGTTGTCAGGTCTATTATTTAATTAACGACCAGGTAGACCTAAGGTACATTTTTGCAGCTGTTTGTAATTTTGTATAAATACCTGTAAAACCTCTAGTTGAAGTTACTTCATGGTTGATAATGACAAGCTAAATTTGTCAAAAGTACAGTTACATTCAATAAAAAGTGTTATACAAACAAAAAAACGTGCTTGATTGTAAAATTATTATATTCCTTACAAATACTACATTCATTATTCTAACTCAATAATAGCGTTATTTTTGTATGGACGATATCCAGTCCATTAAGCATTAGTAACATAAATACATAGGCTTTAATTTAACACACTTTTCATTAGCATAACTTAATATAAAAAATACAAAATATACGAAGTGTAGACTAAAAGTAAATGACGCATGACTGTGCAGTAGCTGTAAGAAGTTATTTCACAGGTCATGTTTTTACTTGTACAGACCAAAAGAAAACTAACAACGTAAAGAATAATATTCTAACCTTAATAGGTAATGAAGAAGAGGAAGAGGTAGAAGAACCTGTAGAGGTAAATACCATCCTTAAACTAAAACTAGAACACCTAACAGAAATCATCAATTAACTAGAAGATAGGGATACCCCAAAAAATAGGCGAATGGCTGGTTTTGCATTATTTATTGTAATAAGAAAATAATAAAATGTGTTTTAACATTATAATTTCGTTTGTTAATTTTATAGGATATTGTCAAATCAGTAAATAAAAAATCCTGTAAATTTAATTCATTGATCGTTTAATAATTGCGATTTTTTTCCAATTATTGAAAAAAAGTACCTTCATTTCGAAACTAGTTTCCTTAACATCGGAGTTTCCTTAAGGAGCCCACACAGATCTAACATTATTTTTATATTTTGTGAATAAAACTTCTACCAAATGTTTCTACTCCTTGCTTAAGCATGAAGTTATATTTCCAGTATAGAAGACTTTGAAAATGTGTATTTGAACACGGAGCGAAGCGTAGTATTAGTATTCCAAATCGATGACTTGTAAATGCAATCGATTTGGAGCCCGGGCAGTTGTTTTTGAAAATCCACAAACCACATTTGTAATTAAAACTAATTATTATATCATGTATATAAATAATATGCATAAACCCATAAATTGAATATGCACAGATCCAAACACAAGCGCACACATTCGTATGTTATGATACATAGGAACAATATTGTTTTAATATGAAATTGATTATGATAATATCAAATACAAACAAGGGAACGGATCGATGCACGAGAGTGGAAAATATTGACCATCCGCCTTTATTGTTATTATTTCTCACAAATGTTGGTTTTGCAGACCGGAAAACGCGAGGGGTGTTTGCCCAAGCCTCCCTGATAGTAATTATTCGATAATTCCACGCGGAGCAGTTGAATTATTTGCTCACCAGTAATTACACAAAATCGTTCGGTTATTGTTACGTAGTTTTGTTTGCATAGATTGTTTTCGATTAAATACACCTGAGTTTATAGATCTTTTCATGATATATTTTGTTAAAGAAATGTAGATATAAAGTTTTAACTGTAAAGTTAAATTTGAAATAAGTTAGGTTATAATTGTCTCTTGGAAAAAATAGATATAGTTTAAATTTTACCACCATTCATATGAGCGCTGGGCAGGATTCGAATCATTCAGGATTCGAATCCTGGATTAGAATCATTCAGGATTCGAATCTTTTTAGAATATTCAAAAGAGGCCTTCGAATAATTTAGTTAAACTGAATTCGTGATCCGGATTCGTTACATTTTTTTTTAGAAGGGGCAAATGCGGGTGATTCGAATCTTTAAAAAGGATTCGAATATTTATAAAAGGATTCGAATATTTATAAAAGGATTTTAATACTTAAAACACGATTTGAATAGTTACAAAAGTATTTGAATCGTCCAAAATAATTCGAAGGATTAACATAAAAAAATTGTTTTGTGTATTTTTAAACTTCTCGTCAAATCACCGTTATATAAGTATGGCCCATGAAGTAAAATTTTGAGTTTAGAAAAGCCTAAACATCTGGTTTGGTCACGTAGCGCTTCGCGACCAAATCAAATTTTTAGGCTTTTCTAACCTCGAAATTTTACAACACGTTTAGTCTGGGAGTGAAAACGTTCGTTCGAAACTTCAAACTGAATACTTTGGTGAGAACATTATATGACTAAAAATGTTTTTTAGGATATTAATCTAGTTAAAAAAAAAACGATATATGTAATAAGTTGACAACAAGACAGTTAACCTACATGTAGATCGACAGAAGCCTGTATTTGAACTAAATTTACATAAGTCTGCGGTTATCAACATATTAACTATAATGACAGTTAATACAATGACAGTCAACGTATGCAGTAACCAGCATTTGAACTATAATGACAGTTGATACAATGACAGTTGACGTAGGCATTAACCCTCATTTGAACTATAATGACAGTTGACATAGGTTGGCGCAAGCCAACATTTAGTCATTGTCTAACCTAACGTCATTTCACAGAGTGATATCTAACCTAACCGAACTTGGCAAAGCGAAATGTAACCTTACCTAACCTAACTAACGTAACTTCTAAAGTTTTATCACTTTTTAACGTACTAACCACATTGTATGTGACTTTTTGACATTTCGAGCGCATTGCTTGTGTTTTGACAGTTAGGTTAGGTTGACATAAATTGGCGTCAACCGACATTAAATGCATAGGTTAATGACGGTTACGAAATTATCAATGTTCACCTTTTACAAAATAATAATAATATTTCAATGTTCTATACGTGCGGCGCATGAAATAAAATTTTGAGTTTAAAAAAGCCCCGTGAAAATTTGTCTCAGGTCGCTGCTCGACCCTCGACAAATTTTCTACGCGTGGCTTTTCTAAACTCGAAATTTTACTTCATGCTTAGTCTGGGAGTGAAAACATTCGTTCGAAACTTCAAACTGATTGCTTTGATATGAACATTAAATGACTGAAAATGTTTTTAAAGATAATAATCTAGTTTTTAAAATTTTATTTAATATTATTTGGAGTAAAACTGACATGGTAGTTATAATCTGAAATTTTACATTTTTCCAACATTTCCCTGATCCAAGATTTTTGTCCCTGACGTTTCTTCTGTGGGAAACCCCCATTTTGTTAAATTGTTTCCATCGTTTTTGTCAATATTTAGGTTGGTTTTATAAATGTTTACGTGTTCTGTAATTTTTATGATGCCTGTTGATGTTGACAAATTTAATAAAACCATATGGCTTTTCTGTTAGTGTTTTTGTCAATTTGAATAAAATTCCATTACTATTCTCTGATTTTTCCGATTTTAATGATATTCAGTGAATTTTTTATTTACGAAATTTTCAGGCATTCGTTAATTTTGCAATAATGTTCAATTTGAAGTTTTGAACGAGTGATTCCACTCCCAGGTTAAGCATGAAGTAAAATTTCCAGTTTAGAAAAGCCTTTTCTAAACTCGATATTTTACTTCATGCGCCACGCGAAGTTCAAGAACACACAAACACATCTTAAATCAGAGTAACACGGAATCAGATATTTAGTCTGTTATCAACGACGTTTAGTGTAAATAATGAATAATTAGATTTTTAATATTTTTTATAAAACAATTGCTAACGATATTTATATCTTAATGGTTGCAAAAAAATAATAAAATCAAAATTATTCTTAGAGGATTTGTATTCGTAATTCAAAATAACAGAATTTGAATCTTTGATTCGAATCATATTTATCTTTTACGAATCCTTAACTTGAGTATTCGTGATTCGAATCATATTAGGTGATTCGGATTTATGATTCGAATCATTTTTACGAGGATTCGTCCCAGCTCTGATTCATATACAGGGTTATTCAGAAAAACTGTAAACAAAACTCACATCTTGGTCAAAGACTATTTTCAAGGCAGTAAATCAAAGATTTTTTAGGGGCCACAGAAAAAAATAGATAACATTAGGGAGTTATGGAGACCTCTGATAGAGCCATTAAAATTCGTTACAAAAAATTCCCTTATTACCCGAATTTTACCTTACCTACGAGTCCAACAAGAATAATTTTCCAAATTACCTACGTAATTAGCCTTAAAACCTTTTACAAAAATAGATACAGTATTTTTAATCCGAAAACAAAAATACCCAGTGCTCACAGATCAGGGATATTTAAAATAACTTGCAGCGATGGTAAAGGAATGTATATTGGTCAATCTGGTCGTAATTTTAACATCAGACTCAAGGAGCATCTTCGCTCTTTTCGGCTTAATTTTATTGATAAGTCGTAAATACACTCCCATTTTCCAGCAGTTTTCTAACAATAATTTTTTGTATACTTACCTAAGGAATTGTTAGTTTAAATTACTTCTAGTTTCATAATGACAAGTTAAAGTTATCGAAACTAAAGTCACAATAAAAACATCAGTTATATAAACAATGTTCAAGTGTCTTATTTATGTAAATAATGATGTATACCGAAGTAGAAGCCTTCACAGTTAATACTTTGTGATAAGTTTAATTAATTTAAAAAGAATGGTTTCGTGAGATATATAAATTTCTTTGAAAGCGTTAAAAGTATTTTTTTTTATTTCAAAATAAAGTGCCGAATTTAAACATGTTAATCCCTTGATTAATTATTTAAAATAACATTAAGATATACAGGGTGTTTCAATTAATACTCCTTTGACTAATTAACAAGAAACTAAAAATATTATTAGAGTTTTGTTTGTTGTAATCAATAGATAATATTCAAGGCTTCAAATTAAGATAGAATTGGTATCACTTATAATTACGGTTTAGCTGTCGGAGGCGTGAGAAAATGTTATTCGATGATCAGATCTTTGTAAGTGACCTTTTTCAAAAGGATGGAATATTTTAATACATTTTTATCATTTGCATGTTTCAAATTGCATTTGTCATTTTTAAGTTATAACCAATTTTTATATTTTCAAAAACATTTAATACACACATTTAAAGTTGTGCAACTTCTTAAAATTTGCTTATCTAACAATTAAAATATTTTAAATATATTAAAAATTACATAAAAATAATAACAACAATAATATAACTCAGTTATAGCCGACAGTTCTTATAAAAATTGACATACATGTCAAAAATAGTCAATATTTTCAAAATATAGCCTTGAATAATTATCTATTGATTACAACAAACAAAACTTTAATAATATTTTTAGTTTCTTGTTAATTATTCTAGGGAATTTTAGATGAAACACCCTGTAATTGATATATTTTCAAAAGAAATAGAAAATATTTCATTTATGATAAATCTTCCACTATCATAAAGAAAAGTGTGAAGACCTTGATTGTAAATTGAAATTATTTCAATTAGAAAAACTGTTCACTTTTCCCATAATTTAAACAATTGATAATTGACATACAAAATGTATTTCACTCTTAACAATTGTTGAAGATTTGACTTGAAGTTAGTGATTTATACGCGTAGCGCATGAAGTAAAATTTCGAGTTTAGAAAAACCTGAAAATTTGGATTTGCAGGGGCAAATTTTCAGGCTTTTCTAAACTCGAAAGTTTACTTCATGCTTAGTCTGGGAGTGGGATCTCTTATTAGACGATTAATCAGAAACTTATTTTGTAGTAAACTTATGACATAAAATAAATAGAGTTGATATTGTTTTATTTTGCTGTTCAAATTTAGAACCAACACACATTTATGTGCATTATTTGTGTTTTAGTAAATTTGGCGTCTACAATTTTAAAATATGAGTCCATGACAAAAGTTATAGAGAATAAATTAACTTTGTTTTATTACAAAATTAAATAAAATCAAACATTTGACGAACAAATTGTTAAAGCTTAAATTATACCGAAATTACGTAAAATAATGCTTAATAAATAAACAACAAAAGAAACAATTTTAATAATAATATCACAAAGATTATCTAATTATAAGTTTACCAATTTAAATTGTAACTATAAAAAAAAAAAATCTTACAATTTTCAACAGAATTGCAAAAGTTCAAAATGATCAGAAATTATTCAAATGAAGGGATTTTATTTAATCAAAAAATTTACTAATATAATAAATATATATTACAAATAAAACACATAGTTTAAAAATGAGTAGTTGACGTTGTTGAAACCATAGTCATTTAATAAAATCTCAGTTATACAAACATAAAGAACTTGAAGACGTGACTGTTAACCAATATAAAGGGTGTTTCGCCTCACCTAAAACTCCCCAGACCAGTTAATAAGAAAATATTTTTTTTATTAAAGTAAAGTTTCTTTTAGAATCTGCTAAAAAGTTTGAGCGACTTTTATAACTTTTTTTAACAATTAGATAATAAATGTTAACCAGAATTCGGTTATATTCTTGTTAATATCAGTGTTTTATAATTTTTAATGTATGCTGAGTTATGTATGCTAATTTTAAGAACTTGTACTACTTAAAATACGTGTATTGAAAGTTCTTGAAAATATAAAAATTGGTTATAACTTAATAGTAGCCAATGCACTTTAAAATATGCATATGATAAAAATGTCTTAAAATATTCCATTCTTTTTGAAAAAGTCACTCCTAAAATTTTGATCATCGAATCACATTTTCTCATGCCTCTGACAGCGAAACTGTAATTATGAGTTCCATCTTAATTTGAAGCCTTGAAAAACATTTATTGAATAAAACAAACAAAACCCTAATAACATTTTTAGTTTCATGTTAATTGGTCTGGGAGTTTTAGGCAAAACACTCTGTACACAGCGAGTTTTTTTAAGTATACATATTGCATATAAACATTTTTAAAATTAATTAACATGAGATAAAACCAAAGTAGTATATTTTAAACCTTACTTTAAATCAGTGTTTTATACGCAACTTTTGCTTCGAGGAAGGAGTGGATGAAAAAGTCAAGGAAAGAGTGGAGTGCGTTTAACGCAAAAGTGGGATTGTTGGAAACCAAAATGACTTCCTTGTCTAACAACAGTAAAATGCCTATAGCTCTATTTCACCGATGATTTACCCAAGGATGACGGCGCCGCCGGCGGCGCCACTAGAAAATTATAATAGGAAACTGTAAAAATGCTTCAACAAAAATGCTCTAACAAAAATTCACTAGATGTCTCTACATCTGTCTGTTTACCTCCAATTTTGTGTTCTACACGTAACACGCCATTTGTAATTAATCTTTTGCTCTGTTTGCAGGTTAGACCGATTTTTCTGGATATTTTTGGAACCAAATTTGCAAAATCAGTCGAGAGAGAGTGAAATATTGTATGATTTGTGGTTGCGCAGAAGATGAAGTGAAGAAATTGTTCTGTTTACCACGAAATCCGAAATAGTAATTATTTCAAAGTATTTACAATTACTTTCTGCCATTGCCATTTATATTCACCGAATACTTATATTATTACAGAATTAGATAAAGTGAAATCGCGTGAGTTTTGATTATAATTTTAAAACATGGGCTATAGCTTAAATATGTAACAATGCACGCTTTTGCACAAGTGATATCTATTTTATAAGGTTTTAGTTTGATTATTACATTAGGAATAAACATCTTCGATATAATGTGAAGAGCTAAATCGATTGTTTTAACTAATTATAATTTGAATTGTGATTTAATCGAACGGCACTTTCTTTTTATGTACGCACAAATGTAGTACCATTTCAAAGGTTATAATATAATGCATATGCATGTTGTTTCTGTGTAACAAATAAAACATAATAACAAATTAACTTAATTTATTGTTTAATTAGCACTTAAATGTAGTATACATTCGCTGTTTACGAAAACCTGCTCTTGTTAATTTGAGACGAGATGTATTAAACTTAAAAAATCCAATTGATCTGTGAAGTTGGTAGAATAGATTTTGGTAAATGGCTATAGAATTTCGATAGTTACAGATGTTAATCTTACTTATTAACAAATTGTGAACTAAAATGGAGTAGATTTTTGTTGTTGTGACGTTAATTACTACCCCCTGTGATGTTATATAACATTGGTCTGCAAAAAATTTTTTTTTTTCTAGCCCTGACACCATTCCTGCTGATTCTTATGTAAAATAACCTCCTGAATCCGAATATGTTTTCGGGGGAGCCCCCCAACCCCCCACCTATTTTTATCACTTTTCGATAATTTGGAGGGATGAAAAGGATTATTTTAGCCTTTACATTTCTTCTGAGGGGCTAGAGAAGTGAAAAGTTCCAAAACATGAACATTTGTAGCAAGGAGGTAGATTTGGGGGGGGGATTTGCCCCCTTAAATTGTAAAAAAATCATTAAAAATGATCAATTTTTTCCGTTTTTTTTCGCAGTTTTTTCACTTATTTTCTACATATTCCAGCTTCCATTCCCCCTCATCCTCCCCCAAACACCCCCAAATAATTAAAATATATTGCAACAATATATAGCAACTATAATAAAAATATATAGCAACAATAATAAAAATATATAGCAACAGTTCGGAAGATTCACTGTACCACGCTGGCGCTCTCAATACTCCCCCCGTTTCCCCCATCCATTGGGGGGGTGAAAAGGATTATTTTAGCTGTAAAGAATATAAATAAAAAGTCTAATAATAAATGTAAAATAATAAATGTAAAGATGATGCTTGCTTTCCTTTTGTACCCTGAGGTAGAAGTTTCTCGTATCAAAAACCAGCAGTACTCTGCTATCATGCTCGCATTCCACTTCCCCGAAAATCTCCTCTCGAACTTAGAGATGTCTTGATGAAACCGTTCCCCGTGTTCATCCCAAACTGCTCCTAAATTTTCAGGGAAGAAGTCCAGGTGTGAGTGAAGGAAATGTGCGCGCGAGGTATTGAGAGCGCCAGCGTGGTACAGTGAATCTTCCGAACTGTTGCTATATATTTTTATTATTGTTGCTATATATTTTTATTATTGTTGCTATATATTGTTGCTATATATTTTTATTGTTTGGGGGAGGATAAGGGGGGATGGAAGCTGGAATATGTAGAAAATAAGATCATTTTTAAGGATTTTTTTACAATTTAAGGGGGGCAAATCCCTCCCCAAATCTACCCCCTTGCTACAAATGTTCATGTTTTGGAACTTTTCACCTCTCTAGCCCCTCAGAAGAAACGTAAAGGCTAAAATAATCCTTTTCATCCCTCCAAATTATCGAAAAGTGATAAAAATAGGTGAGGGGCCTCCCCCGAAAACGTTGGGTGATGGGAGAAAACGGGGGTCATATTCGGATTCAGGAGGTCATTTTACATAAGAATCAGCAGGAATGGTGTCAGGGCCGATTTTCATGCCGACCAGTGTAATCAACCTAAAATCGGATTATGATTGTCAACATTTAATGCCTCACATTTATACTCCCCCTATTAGACAGCTCAGAAAGCCTTTGTTTGTTTGTCCAACTATTGACATTACCCCTCAAAATAAAGCTTTAGTAAATACTATAAAAAAAAGGAACGTCATATCAGTTTATTCAAAAATGGCATATGTCAGAACCGTGTAGCAGGTCCCATTTCTTTTTTTTGTAATAAATTGTTAATAATTTAATATTGCTATAATTGATTTCCCTTGATTTGTATTATTATTTTGTTTCAGATAGAAGTGACTTTATGGATATAATTAAATAAATGAAATTAACTTAGTGATGTGTTTTATTTATTGTGTACCCTTAAATAATATTCATAATGAAATTATTGCTTACATCAGTGAAAGCAATAATTTTATTATGGACTTAGATTTAAATTAAATAATATTAAATATAAACGAACTTTAAAAAAACCGCCATATTTTGCATTAATCGACTGTCGCGCCACCACAGTGTGGTTTGCCATGTTGCGACCGTTTTTTTTTTCCTATAGTTGTGCATCTGTAATCTGTGGTGTTCACACATCCAAAAGTGGACGTGTGAACACCAAACCTGTGCCGCTTCTGAGTCGACGATGGCGTTGACGCAAAACCGGGCGCCTTATTTTGTTCCATTTGAACAGCGTTTAATCCTTGACGCAAAAGTGGGGTTGAAAAAGTACATCTTATAGGCTGCGCGCCACGGTTTTTTCGACGCAGAAACGCATGCAAGAGCGCCGCTAAATCGTCGACGAAAGAGTGTACGTGTAAAAGGCCCCAATGAGTAACCATGCGTTATTGTAAATTATTAATATTATTCCAACTTCCTTCTAGCTTTAAAATATTACCTATTCGTTTAATTTTACGTCAAAAAATCAAGTGAAATAAATAGCTAAGAGAGAGCCAGTCTCTTTGACTCCCCTGAAGTATTGATTTACATGTACAATTGCAAAAGAAAAAAACTACAGTCAAATATTTGGCTATGTAGACTGGACTCACTTTGATTTTTTAAATTGACAAATCTGTGGAAATGTCAAACGAAATTTAATTAATATCGCAAAAAGCGATAATAACGAGCTGTTTACAGACGGTATTACCATTAGAGACATTGCTACTGAAGTGTCATCAAAAGTCTTGTTGGCCAAGAAAAAAATTGTTGTTAAACTGTACAGGGTGGCCCAAATTCGACGTTTGTATAAGGTATCTTAGTAACCCGAATGGTTAGACAAAATCTGATATATATGTCATGACCTCTTTTTCAGAGAAAATAACAATATCATTAACAGATCATAGCTAGCTTAATTAGTTTTCGAGAAATCGGACGTTTTGCAATTGTTGGCTATTTTTAAATACGTCTTTTTCTCAATAACTACAGTGTGATCAACAATGATTGTAGACAGGTTAAATTTCCCGCCAAAAAATGTTGGTAGAACTGTTTATATGACAAGAAAATCCCCTAGATTGCTTTTCCATTGGCGTAGCAAACATTTTTTCCCAAAATAAATTAAATATTTAATCATAACTATATATAAAGTTTTTACAATTTTAATTAAATATACAATGTTAATTGAAGTAAGTTAAGGTTTTGTGTATTTTTAATAAACGTAGAGTTAGCATCCCTAATTTTATAATAAATGTTGAAAATGATGGCCTTCATTTTCTAGGCAAATGTTAACTTTACGTTTTTTATTTTGAAATACTCGTTGAAGCTCCTCCGGATTTATATTCCTTATCTCTTCTTCAATTGCTGCTTTAAGCTCGTTTAGGGTATGCATTCGATTTTTAAAAACCTTATTTATTAGATGCCCAAATAAATAATAATCGCAAGGAGTGAGGGCTGGCGAACGTGGTAGCCATAATCCGTCGCTTACCAAGCGATTATCGTAAAATTCCCTCAAGTATTTTAATGTCGCCAACGCAGTATGAGGAGTGGCTCCATCTTGCTGAAAATAACCCAGTATCTGTTCGTCATCATGCAATTGATTCAAAAATTCATCTAGAATGAGTGTTCGGTAGCGCTCCTCATTGATTATTTCGTTGAAAAATATTGGGCCAATTATCCGACGTCTCGAAATTGCTACCTAAACACCAATTTTTTGTGGATGTAAATCCGTTTCAATAAAAGTATGAGGATTTTGTTATGCAGCTCTTAAAATCAAGCAAATTTGGTGAAAAATTTTTTTTTCTATCTTTAACGAGAGCTGAGATATCTTCCGAGACCGCACTAATGGGACACCCTGTATATATATATATATATATATATATATATATATATTTAACAAAAATTTGTAAAAATGCGCAAAAAAACGATTATATTCAAAACTAAGTTAGTTTAAATATTAATTTTATAAGTTTTGAAGACTTTTGCGATCAATTACTGTGTCTACAGATCGCTTTATTATTAATAAATAATATTAACATCTCTTTGATTATAATGGTACGTATTATCAAATATTTATTTAAAAGCTTCAGAGTTAAGAACACAGTTTTTCAATAAAAAAAAAAATAATTGAAAATGTAAAGCTAATTTAATATGCTATTCAAAACATAAAAATATATAGCGTGTTCTATTTAAAAAAAATGCAACTTTATATTATAACTCAGAAATTAAAAGTCTGAATAAAAAAATAAGTACAAAACTGCACACTCCGCTGAAAACTACAAAAATAATTATAGAAGTGTTTTTTTGTATATCTTATAGTTATTAAGATAAAGACATATTTTAAAATAGCCAACAATTGAAAAACGCCTGATATCTTCCAAACTATAACTTAATTAGTTTGGAAGATATCAGGCGTTTTTCAATTGTTGGCTGTCAGGATCTATTTACGCCATTATTATTGGCAGGTTACCGAGATACCCTATGAAAACATCGAATCTGGGCCACCCTGTACATGACAAGTTTGTTTTAAAAAAAAAGAAAAGACATTTTTGAAGTAGTTAAAGCTCCCTGCTGTACTAGTTTATTTTCTCTCGCAACTGTACATAACTATTTTTATTTTAAATAACCTCACACCACAATTACTTAAACCTATAATCAGTATCTATAATTTTTTGTCACTGTTATCGGGGTGCGGGACGTCGCTTGCTGTTGTGCTAATTTTTATAAAGAGCATGAGTTATGCACTAACGACGTTCCTCCGTAACACTCCGGTGGCTCAGGATTGGTCACACACAAAATAATAATAATAAATTGACTTACCTAAATATCCTTGGTCAAAAGGCACTCATTTTTATTATATACAAAAAAGGTTGTTTGAATTTTTGTATGAATTTAAAATGACTATTGTTTTGAAAAAACAACACTTAAAATTTATTAACAAAAAAAAAGGACCAACAAAAATGTAATGAATGAAACAAATGAACACAGAAATACATTGATTAAGCTAAACAAACAATGATAAAATGAACGATGATAAAAATATATGAAATGAACAAATGAATGAAATTGAACGAACGTGATGTGACGATTCAATGAATAATGACACCGACAACTTATAGGTACGCGACGACTTACAAATGATGATAACTTCACTTGATATAATTTCGAACTTCACTTCATGTATCCTGAATGCATTTTTGAACTTGATGTCTGGAGTTTGACTGACTTGTGATGACCGAATCAAGTTTTCGAACTGTACTGTCTTTCCTCTGTCTTCCGCTGTCTCTTATCTTCCCAACCACCGCTGTCTTCACCCCCGCCATGTATCTTGGGGGTGACGGTGATTGGTCGAGAACGTGGTGGAAGAAGCAGAGGGTGGAGTTTTCATATCTACCTGAGGCCAAAAAGTTTTGGGCCTCTGGTTTCCGACTGCTCCGGCGTGTCGAAGTTTGTGCTGCAGATGTTACGACCATAAACCTTTGTTCTCGCTGTTTTCCCGAAATTTTGAGAAATTCCCAAAGGCTTTGTTTTCATGGTCGTAAACATCTACAGCGCGCCGTGAGTTTTATGGCGCTGGTCCTCGGAGGTGCGGAATTCCTCGGGGTTGTAAACATCGGCCGGTGCTGGTCGCGCGGTTAATGATGGGGTGGTTTGTAAGTCGTCATTGTTGGTCACGTTCGGGGGAATTCAATATTGGACTAATTTACATATTTACAAGAAAAAAATATATACAAAAGAACATCGAATGAATGGTTACGAACTTGAGTCATTTGGAATTAAAATGATTATAAAATGAAATGAGCAAAACAAATGGAGTCCGATGTTTTCGCGAATGTGAATAAAATAATCAAGTTACGACGTTTTCGATAAAACGCCGGTAACAATTCGGCCCCGTAAATGAGTAAAGTTCGTTTACATGAATGATTCTGAATGAAAATGCTTAAAACTAACATATACAAAAATATACAAAAGATCTTCGTTCATTAGTTTCGATGTGGAAGGCGCAGAATGATGAACAATTAATGAGCAAGCTCAAAAATGATTAGGCATCTGCCTATGTTCTTCCTGCTGGAATCGTGCGAATCAATCCCGCACAGGAAAACTGCGACCTTCTGTTTGACGAGTTCCTGGTGGAGGTGCCGGCTAACGTCTGGGTTCAGCGTCTGACTAACACCTGTATGAGGATGATGTCCAGGCCTCGATGACTTTCATCTGGTGGAGGTGCCGGGCTGACGTCTGCGTTTAGCGTCGGGCCAACACCTGTTTCGGTGGATGCGCCTGGCATACCCGATCCGAAGATGATCCAGATGATGATGATGATGTGGAGTGCTGGTATGATGCGAAAAGACGCGTTCTGAGGTGAACATTACACAGCAACATCCATGAAGTTCCAGCGTCCGAATTACGCCTAGTTGGGACGTAATCCATTTGATGATGAACGGCTGGATGTAACGTCCTGGTTAGCAATGATGCGGATCCGGAGATGAGCCAGGGACGTTGAATGTGGGCGCCACAATGGGGATAACTGCCCATTGACAGTTTGCTGGCGGCAGGCGAATATGCGTCTCGACGCCTTAATTTTTGAGACGTTTTCTGCGAAGATGAGCCAGCGTGAGGGAAAATGAGTGACGGTGATTTTTCCCTGAGACGGAGATGAAAACTGGTTACCGTCCGGCGTCACAGGATGTGTCTAGATGTAACCCTCATCCTGTAGGGTGATAACGGTGATGAAGCTCAGGCATCAGCCTATGTTCTTCCTGCCAAATCGTGTGCATCCTGCACAGGAAAAAAATCTGCAACCTTCTTGATGAGAACCTGGTGGAGGCGTGGGGTTGACGTCTTTGTATGGTGTTGCGAACACCTGCTTTGGGATGATGTCCAGGTCTCGACGAATCATCTGGTGGAGGTGCCGGGACTGCGTGTGCCGTCGGCAAGCACCTGTTTCGAGATTGGTGGCCAGGGCATGAATAATATTTGGTGGATGCGCCTGGAGTACCCGATCCGACGATGAGCCAGATGATGATGAAAATGTGGAGTGCTGGCATGATGCGAAATAACGCGTTCCGAGGTAAACATTGCTCAGCAACATCCATGAATTCCAGCGTTCGAATTACGCCTGGTTGCGACGTAATCCATTTAATAATGGGAACGGCTGGATGAAACGTCCTGGTTAGCATGCTGTGATGCGGATCCGAAGATGAGCCAGGAACGTTGTGTTTGGGCGCCACAATGGGGATACTGCCCATTGACAGGTTTTGCTGGCGGCAAGCGAATATGCGTCTCGACGCCTTGAATTTGAGACTTTTCTTGTTATATACGCCAGCGTAAGGGAAAATGAATTACGGTGATTTATCCCTGAGACGGAGATGAAAACTGGTTACCGTCCGGCGTCACAGGATGTGTCTAGATGTAACCCTCATCCTGTAGGGTGATACCTCTAGAGTAGTGGTATGGGGGTAAAATGTATGCATTGTATAAATGTCTATAAGGCCACTAGGGTAAAGTTTGATTACGGAACCACACTACGTTTCGCGGGTTTTATGTACAGAAGAGTCACTACGCGCACTGAAGTGTCCTTATAGCGATGACTAAAATAAACTCGCACACTAAAGCGTCCTTAAGTTCATTACCCGTTATTCCTGCGAATCCGGTTTGGGGCTGGTTGAAGCTGCTGTCACAGGATCGTCGATGTCGTTGATGAATTATTATAAGTTAATAACGGTAAAGATGCGTTGTGTTGGGGTAAAACGTCTTTTTCGCGAGGGGGAGGTACACTTAAGTTTACATTTTCACTGTTATTAGCACTGGATAGCGTCTGTGGTTTTATATTGGGCACTGTGTCTGATATATTGTCCGTATTCGCGGTCCTTGGTCGGCGTGGAGGTCATTCTTGTCGGGCGGTGAAAAGTCGGGAATTTAATTCCGGTGATTCGATGACTGGCCGATCGCTATCCCGTTTCCCGGCATGTTCGGACATTGATTGTGCCAGTGATAACCCTTTTTGCACTTTAGACAAAAAGGAGGAGGTGGTGATTTCGGTCGGTTATGCTGTGATGATGATTTTTGATTTGCAGTTGATTGACTGCGAGGGATTTCGCTTGGATTCGGTGGTGTAATCGGCCGCGGATTTCGTTTGTTTTGGCGTGACGTTGTTCGTGGGCGGTCCTCCTGAGTTTCGATGTTATTCACAGCACGATTTTGATTATGTTGAGGACGACGATTAGTTTGTGGGGATGTCGGACGGATATTTTGGGATGTTGGATGACGGTTCTGATTAGAGGATGATGGGTTATTTGTTTGATAATGTCGGTTTTGGTTTGAAGAATAATGTGTTTGTTTTGAGGAGTGTTGTGGATTTTGTTGAGGATATGGGAATTTTCTAGGAGAGTTTTGCTTATGCGGCTGTTCCCTCGAGGCTACGGTTTGTTTGTGTTCGTTATAAAACGCTAGCCTATTTGAAATTCTAACCGCTTTTTCGACGAACTCGTTCATGTTTGTTGGGCGGAAGATGAGCTCCTGGCGCAGCCTGTCCGAAGATAACTTCCACGTAACCTTCGTCATGTACTCTTCCGTCCAACTATTGCCGTATTTCCGGAATAGCAATTGTTTTCGGATGGTGAATGGTCCTGCGGCGGTGTTGTTCTGCCTCTTCGTCAGCAGCTCAACGGTTTCCTCATATTGGGTGATGTCCGGATCGATGGCGTCGCATAAAAGAGATGCTGCTCGCTCCCATGAGATTCCCTCTTGAAAGAAGCTCCCATACTCCGAAATTTGGGAGGAAGTCATACGAGCTAGTGTTCGCCGATGTTTTTCCTTCGTGGTCAGGTCTAGTCCGTGAAATTCCCTCTGGATGCCCTCCAAGAAAGTCTGCGGATCCTTTCCATCGAAATACTCAGTAGGTTTCTCTTCTGTGCGTTTAAACTCACGCATGAGCTCCATGTACTCTCTGTGAGTTTGCTGGCGAATCTCCTCGGATTTTCTGTGTTGGTCATAATAGTCGCGCAATTGTTGTAATTCGCGATATGTATCCGGTGTGTCAGAGCGGTAATCGAGAAACGGATTTCGAGATTCGAAGTGTCGCGTATGTGTTTGGTCTGCGCGAGAAACGTCGCTTCTCGATTCGACGGGGGCAATGTGGGCATCTCTGCGGGGTTTGTCAACACGAGTGAGCCTGTACTCGAAACCTGGTGGAGGCGGTGGTGGCCGAATGCCAACTTGCACCTCGTAGTGCTGGGATGCGAACGGATTTCCATCCTGTGAGGCATCTTGATGCTGATTGAGCATTGTTGTCGCTGAAGCGCGATCGAATTCAGTTTCTGAATGTACTGACATGATTTAATCGGTCCCGTGAGAATACAAAAGCAAAACAATGAAAATAATTTTTGGATTACTTATTACGGCCCCGTCGCGATTTTAATTAATGCTTGCAAAATTTAAAGTGGTGATATTAATTAATTAATAAGTAATTAATAACTGCTTACATTGAAAATTAAGTGTTGAAGCGACAAAATTAATTAAAAATGGTTAAGTCAGAACATATAGTTAATAAGACGAAAATGAATAAAAATAATTTACAAAAACAGTTACTGTATCAATGATACTTAATATGAAACACGGCCCCGTCGCGATTTTAATTATTAATTTAAACAATTGATTTATTAATAAACATGGAAGATAATGAACGGAGCTGCAGTCAAAACGGTTAAATAATAGAAATTAATACAGTAAAATGAAGGGTTTATGAAAAATGTTCTATAATTAATTGACTACGAAAATGTAATAGTCTGAAGAAAAAAAATTATGGAGTACGCGGCCTCGTCGCGATTTTAAATGATTAAAGTCTGTACATAAAATATTATGAACAATGCTTAATACTCAATGGTAATATTACCTATAACATGATAAAAACACACAACAATGTTAGAAAATATACAAGTCATAGATAATAAACGTAAGTCTGATAAAAAAAATGTTAAAACAAATCACATGTAAAATGGTTCCTCAGTCCAAAAATTTCGTTTAAATGAATTTATAAAATGAATGAATGGTGAAAGTAAACTATATTGCTGAATTTTATTTACATAAATGGTACTTTCTTAAATTAAATATTTTAACTATTTTAACACACAAATATTTTGAAATATTAATGTAAAAATGTTACTATATACACTTTATATGGGTTAATTATAAATGGATTTCTGCTTAAGATAAATAAATATGAAAAAATGAATTTTCATCACAAAGTGATTAATTAAATTTAATGAGAAAATAAGCAGAATGAGTTTGGGAACACGTTGAAAATAAAAATATTAAAATCAAGGTACATTATATGTATGATAAAATTTGAGCATATAGTTTATCGTTAATCGAGCAACAATATCGAAATGTAACAATTGTTTTTTAATGTGATTTTGAATGAAATTAATCTAATGAGTAACTGTTGAAGATAAAACGTTAAACAAAGATTTCAATATATCAAATCACTAGCACGTTAAGTTGAGAGATCAAGAGCGTTTTTGTCAAAATGTTAACGACAATTGTTACAGTGCAATTCAGGGACGTGAGTTAACTTTCTACGAAATTTTAACGTTGGTAGCCAAATTGTTAATTTAGCAAATAAGATTTAACTAGGGTCGTGGGTTTAAATTTTTGATAAAATTTATTACGTTGGGCGCCAAATTGTTATCGGGGTGCGGGACGTCGCTTGCTGTTGTGCTAATTTTTATAAAGAGCATGAGTTATGCACTAACGACGTTCCTCCGTAACACTCCGGTGGCTCAGGATTGGTCACACACAAAATAATAATAATAAATTGACTTACCTAAATATCCTTGGTCAAAAGGCACTCATTTTTATTATATACAAAAAAGGTTGTTTGAATTTTTGTATGAATTTAAAATGACTATTGTTTTGAAAAAACAACACTTAAAATTTATTAACAAAAAAAAAGGACCAACAAAAATGTAATGAATGAAACAAATGAACACAGAAATACAATGATTAAGCTAAACAAACAATGATAAAATGAACGATGATAAAAATATATGAAATGAACAAATGAATGAAATTGAACGAACGTGATGTGACGATTCAATGAATAATGACACCGACAACTTATAGGTACGCGACGACTTACAAATGATGATAACTTCACTTGATATAATTTCGAACTTCACTTCATGTATCCTGAATGCATTTTTGAACTTGATGTCTGGAGTTTGACTGACTTGTGATGACCGAATCAAGTTTTCGAACTGTACTGTCTTTCCTCTGTCTTCCGCTGTCTCTTATCTTCCCAACCACCGCTGTCTTCACCCCCGCCATGTATCTTGGGGGTGACGGTGATTGGTCGAGAACGTGGTGGAAGAAGCAGAGGGTGGAGTTTTCATATCTACCTGAGGCCAAAAAGTTTTGGGCCTCTGGTTTCCGACTGCTCCGGCGTGTCGAAGTTTGTGCTGCAGATGTTACGACCATAAACCTTTGTTCTCGCTGTTTTCCCGAAATTTTGAGAAATTCCCAAAGGCTTTGTTTTCATGGTCGTAAACATCTACAGCGCGCCGTGAGTTTTATGGCGCTGGTCCTCGGAGGTGCGGAATTCCTCGGGGTTGTAAACATCGGCCGGTGCTGGTCGCGCGGTTAATGATGGGGTGGTTTGTAAGTCGTCATTGTTGGTCACGTTCGGGGGAATTCAATATTGGACTAATTTACATATTTACAAGAAAAAAATATATACAAAAGAACATCGAATGAATGGTTACGAACTTGAGTCATTTGGAATTAAAATGATTATAAAATGAAATGAGCAAAACAAATGGAGTCCGATGTTTTCGCGAATGTGAATAAAATAATCAAGTTACGACGTTTTCGATAAAACGCCGGTAACAGTCACAAAGCTTTACAGTTTTATACAACTGAAAGACGTCAGCGGAATTTCCTATATTAAATTTCTCAACACCGTTTGTTACAAGGAAATCGATTTTCACTTTTGTGTCTCTGTGTCTGAGCTGCCTGAAACGGGATGAGCTTTGACATCCTGTAGGAGTTGTTAGACATCCTCCCGCCGACACACAGAAACACAAGGGCCATCTTTGCTTTTACTGAAATGGGTCGGGAATTTCAGGAAGCCGACTGAAAGGCTAAATTAGGGAATAAATCAACTTTCGTGGAGGGGCCCGGGTGATTTTACGGTTGACACACTGTGTTAACACTCCGCAAATGAGAAACGTGTCCAAACTGGTAGAGAAACGACACGAGGATTACATCAGGGAGAGGGTTCGAATACAATTTTAAAATGTTTACATACACATTTTTAATAAAAAATAATATTATTGACGGTTACTTAATTAAAATAGTACTAAAAATAAAGTAGAGGATTGCAGCGATATCACGTGGAGAATATAACTTAAGCATCACATGACTACATTCCCTCCAATCAGAATCGCTTATTTCCATATATACATGTTATCACAGCGGTGATAGAATCCCATCACATTGTTTTGGTCGTTGCTACACTAATTATTTGTCAAATCTGGCAGTCAATAATTAAAAATGTTAACCGGGCGATGGGGTGAGGTTTCCAAGACGGAAATATAGTGAAATTCGTTATATTCTCTCATCGAGCATAACTCGTGGTATGATTAATAATCGATAATATTTATTCGTAAAATCGGAGCAGCACCATTCAACTCGCCCTTCGGGCTCGTTGAATCTGCAGCTCGGTTTCACTCATGAATAATATCGATGATAATAATACCTATTGTTATATTACAGCTGAAAATAGGAACAAGGAATTTTAGAGCTATAAATGGAAAAGAAAAAGAACTTAAAGGAAAATTTGAAGAGATGGAACTAGCATTACTAGCAATAACGGAAACAAAGAAAAAAGATAACGGACTGATAAAATTAGACAACGGACACATAATGATCTCCAGCGGAGTAGAAAAGGAAAACAGAGCGGCAGCAGGAGTCGGGTGCATTATTCACAAATTCCTGGAACACCAAATACACAATTCAGAAAGAATATTGAAAATATAAATGCGAGAAAAGGAAAAAAAAACAAAACAAAATAAAATCAATAACTAAAGGATATGGGCCAAATGAAGACAAAAAAGGAGCAGAGAAGAACAAGTTTAGAATGAATTGGACCTAGCAACTGCAAGAGTAGGAACTAATGACAAGGAGTATGAGAAAGCACTAGGACAATATCGAAAAAGCAGCATTAAACATTTATTTGTATGGCAAAAAATTGCATCATTAAGTAAAGTTTCAAAATCTTCACATGATTCGAAGTAGCAGTCGGAGGTGGCGTAGGATTTTCGAAAAATAGAGGAGTTGGAGTCGCATATTTCTTTAGCAACTTCGCAGACTTGGTTAAAATGTATCTGAGAGGTCTAACTGACATTTGAAACTTAATCTTTAAAAATAAGTTAGCCATTATAAATTGAAATTCAATAACTTTAATCAGATATTACTGAAAATCGATGCCAGTAACAAAATTATGTTTCCTGCAAAAGTTGCTTATTTTTTAAAGACCTTTTTTAATGACACGTTTGACCTATTATGCTATGGAGTTATTGGCATTTTTAAGCAAACTTTCAGGGATGCAAACCTTTTTGCGAAAAAACAATATCACCATTCGATTTTTTGATAGGGCTTTTGTAATATTTTTTTGTCCCAACTCTTTAGGACTAGCCGTTTTCTTAAACAAAAAAGGCTGATACAGGTGGTCTGGGATGCCCTGTATAATAGTAGAAGCAGGAAACAGAAAGGAAGTACTAGATACAAAAGTATTCAGAATAATGAGATCCGATTTTGGCAGATGGCTTATAAGTTAACAAAGTATCCAAAACTCTCAAAATCACCCAAAACTGCAACATATACAATATAATAACAAAACCTTTACATAGTATTGTTGACATTGTCGACATTGTTAACGTTCTCGACATTGTCGACGTGCTGTCACGTCGACTATCAATGTCGACGCGTCGAGGCCTATCTCTGATCACAATATACAGGAAATATTTTTATTACTATTCATATCCCGATGTACTGGGTGCTTGATTAAGCGTGGCCATCGGCTGTCTCTCAGAAACTATACATCGTAGCATGTTACGGTAAAAAATTTCATACTAAAAGTGGCCAAGAGAAATGGCTGGAAATTATTTTTAAGCTCATACCATCGCCGCAAGAGGGCGCTATGTCTATAGTAAAAGATTAAAACATATTTTTAATAAATAAATGCCAAATTAAGAGATGTAAAAAATATAAAAATCATAATCTACGGTAAATTTTACCAAATTTTAACTATTTTCTCGTTTTTTTATGTCTCACCTAAGATGCATGGGAGAACAAAAATGTCTAATTATTTAAATTCCTGTTACTTTTGTTAAGTTTCACTGAATTTAATAAACGTGTGCTCATTTGAGAGATAATTGAATGTACTCAAAATAAAAAAAACACACTGATTTATTTTAGTTTCAATATCAAGCACCAGACGCACTGTGGTCGATTTTCGCGAAAAATAAAGTATTTAGAAAAACGAATATGTGTGTAAATATCATTAGTATAATGACCCATTGGTGCGCAGGTAAAAGCATAATCCCCTCAACCCTCTTTCCTGGTAATTATCGGTACCCAAAGTACACCCTATTGAGACACCGATCATTAGTTGTTTGTACGCTCTCAAACGCATAAGTTTTAAATATTTAGTTTTCAGTTGTGTGAAGCGAAATTTTTAAAACAACGATGGATATACATTCTACTGGTATGTATTTATCATTTGTGTTTATTTGTTTTTTTATATTTTTATGCAACAATAATAAATAATGACATAAATTACTCATACAATTTTTCATTGTAAATTAAAATTTCTTAAGTATGATAGAGAAAAAGTATATTCCGTACGCAGCGGTACGCATTGGGATTTTTTTCAGTTATAGAGCAACTATTTAACTTATCATATAAACAAAAATTATATGCAGCCACGTGCAACCATTCAAGTAATAATTTTTTTTCAGGCTTTGTAACCGTTCGCCGAAGCCCTGTCTTCAATGTTTGGCGTATGGAGCGCACGGTGGAAGAGAAAAACAGCGCCGTTCAAAAATATATTTTTGATTTAATGAACTTTAATGTTCAAGACCAAAATGAAAATATAAATATATTAAAAGATCAAATACGTTCTTATATGTCATCTTTAAATTCTAAGTGGCAAAAAGTATTTAGAGTATGTTCCCGATTTGAAAATAATTATGCAGAGTGGCTAAACGAAACACAGACATTTTCTTTGACTGATACAATCGATGAACCTGTACCTGGACCATCTTCGAGAGGGCCGTACAAATCATTTAGTGATTTATCAAATTTTTCGAAAAAAAGAAAAGTTAGGCCATTGATGGAAAATTATTCCGAAGAGGAAATTGCGTTCGCCACTCAGGTTAACTGACGAGCATCTGGAAAGAGGGATAGTGCAGAAATAGTGAACGAGGTTATAACAAATTCACCAACAAGAGGTTCCAGTATTAACCAGGCTTGGAAAGCACCCCAACAAAAAGTTCAAAAATATACACCAGAAGAAGCCTTGGCGTTATATATCGACGGAAGATTTACAAAGCATTCCTATAAATTGATACAATCTGGAGCTAAGGTACGTAATGCAAATATTTACCCAAGCTATGATAGTATTTTGAAAGCAAAAAAAGCATGTTATCCCGTAGAAGTTAGTATATCATACACTGAAACTGCTGCAGAAGTTACTTTGCAAGCCTTGGTCGACCATACTGGTCAAAGATTATTCATTTCTCTGGGAAATTTGAGTTCATTTGATGAAATTGGAAACGAGTTTAAAATTATGTACAAATGGGGCTGTGATGGTAGTTCAGGTCACTCAATATATAAGCAAAAATTCTGTAATGAGTCCGAAAGTGATGAATATATATTTTCTGCGTGCTTAGTGCCTCTTCAAATAATATCATTAAAAGATGATAATATTTTATAGCAAAATCCGAAACCATCCTCAACTAGATTTTGTAGACCAATTAAGATTATGTTTGAAAAGGAGTCTAAAGAAATTATAAAACTTGTGGTAAATGATATTGAAAATCAAATTGAAACCATTTTACCAACGAATGTAAAGTTAAACAATATACAAATTATAATTAATCATAGTTTTAAAATTACTATGATTAATGGCAAGACTTATAGCACAGTTACAGACACTTCAACTGAAACGTGTGCTATATGTGGAGCTACCCCTAAAATAATGAATCAATTAGAAAAAGTAAAAAATTTACCGAAAATTGAAAAATACTCTGATTATGGTATTTCTTCTTTACATGCTTGGATTCGTTCATTAGAATGCATGCTGCATATAGCATATCGTCTCGATATCAAAAAATGGCAAGTTCGAGATATCAATGAAAAAAAAAAACATTAGAAA
Source organism: Philonthus cognatus (assembly GCA_932526585.2). NCBI lineage: Eukaryota > Metazoa > Arthropoda > Insecta > Coleoptera > Staphylinidae > Philonthus > Philonthus cognatus. Next base: position 103,501,725 of record OW052241.1, read on the forward strand.
TTACAAAATTAAAAATTCAAAAGGAATTAAAATCTAAATTAGGATTATTAGTTGATGTGGTAAAACCTAATTTCGGAACAACAAATGATGATAATACCGCAAGTCGTTTCTTTGAAGAATATAAGACAACATCAAAAATTACAGGGTTAGACGAACATTTTTTAAAAAGAATTAAAATAATTTTGCAAGTCATTTCTTGCGGAGAAGCTACAAATATAGAAGCGTTTCGTTTGTATTTGGATGAAACAGCAAAAAAATATATCGAATTATATCCATGGTATTACATGCCCACCTCTTTGCATAAAAATTTAATTCATGGTGCGGATATAATTCAATCAGCAACATTTCCAATTGGGATGTTATCCGAAGAGGCACTAGAAGCTGGCAATAAAGATTTAAGGAAATACCGAGAACATCACACTCGAAAATTTTCCCGCTTACAAACCATCACAGACCTATTTCATACATTGTTATATTCTTCTGATCCATATATTTCAACTATATCAAAAGGAAATCATATATCAAGATCTGCTAGAATTAAAACATTTGACGATGAGGCTGTTAAATTGGTACACATTTCAAATAATTTTGATTTATCAGATAATTCAAACTCCGACAGTGATACTGAATAGTTTGGTGTAAATGTGTATTTGCATTATGTACCTAATATTCTGGTTTCAATTGAACATGTGTATATATATTTATGTGTATATAGTGTGTCCATGTATAATATGTATATATAATATATTTGTGTAAATAATGTTGTAAATATATAGTTTTCTAATAATAGAAACATTCTCTAATGCAATTAATTGGATTACCCTTAAACACAAAATAAAATAAAAAAAGATTTTGAACGGGGGGGGTTACAAAACAATTTGTTTTTGTTATTTTCATACAAGTCTACAAAATTCGCTAAGACGTTTTATATTTTCGCACAGAATTTCGGGGGGGTTCAAACCCCCATATTCCCCACCCCCTAGCTACGGCCTTGTGTTTCTGGTATAAAATAAACATGTAATCTTTATAGGAATAAAATAAAAAAATATTTTGAACGGGGGGTGGGGGCGGTTACAAAACAATTTGTATTTTGATATTTTCATACAAGTCTACAAAATTCGCTAAGACGTTTTATATTTTCGCACAGAATTTCGGGTGGGTTCAAACCCCCATATTCCCCACCCCCCTAGCTACGGCCTTGTGTTTCTAGTGTTTCTAGTATAAAATATACATGTAATCTTTATAGGAACCATTCCAAGTAAAATAATCTCATATTTTGTTACAAAATTTTAAATTATTTTGAAATATGAGAGTGTTTTCTATATAAATCAGATAGGTGGGGGTTGTTTAAAACTTTTTATTATTTTTTTTTATTTTACGAAGAATGACTCATTATATTTGTTTAAAATATTAAAAAAAAAGATTTTTTTTACAAAAAAATCTTTGATTAGGGGTTGGTAGTGGGGTGGAAAATGTGTCCATAACATAAATGACAATTAAATACTTAATTGAAAAAATATTTCTTTCTATTAGACAGAATTAAAAAAAAAACAAAACAAATAATAACGAAATGTTCAGTTAAATTTGAAAATCGACCACTGTGAGTCGGTGCGATTGAGAAAATCACCGTATTTTCTCTATTTTCTCTAAATTTTCAAATTGGATGGTATACGTAAGTTACAATAGTTAACTAAAATGAGAAATAGTGTGAAAACTGTCAAAAACCGCATCTCGATATCTTCATCCTAACTAGAGATATATTGAAAATTGTATAGAATGGGGTATTTTGTACTAATAGCGCCCTCTGATCCTTACTACAGACACTAAATTAAATCAGAATACGTAGTGTTGAAAAGTGCATTCATTTATTTATTAATTTAGTCAACCTTTATTAAATTCGGTTAAACGTAACTAAAGTTACAATGATTAGACTTTGCTATATTCATCTGCATCTTATGTAAATGCAAAGGTATTAGACATCAAGCAAAATTTAGAGTAGGTTTATAGTAAATAATTTAAAAAAAAAAAACAATAGACATTTCTTTGTATTTTTAATAAACAACTTGGGTAAGAAAAGCACTTCAGCCACTGCGAAAATGTTCAGATTCCAGCAATTTTTTGCATCAAACACTAAAGTGGTTCGCACTATCAAACGATATTATCAAATGATTATAAAAATCAAACCAAGTTCACAGAAAAATTCAAAAATAAACTAAATAAAATAGACATTTCCCTGTATTTTGAATAAACTCATTTGATGGGAAAATCACTTCAACCACTGCGAACATTTCAGAAAAATGGCTGTATTTGCAGCAATAATAATTTTTTTTATTGATACAATTAATACAATACAATTTCGATCCAGAAAGAATCTAAAAAAATGTCATGCAATAACCCTTAAAAAATGTACTGTTGAATTATTCGTTAAAAATATTTCTCAATTTTTTTGCCAATAGGTAATTAAGTAGAAGCAAATCGAAATCGAAAGACAGTTTGATCAAATTAAAAAAAATTCAATGTTGCCAACGATAAATGTGCTGCTATAGAAATGTGATTTTTGAGTTATGTGAAGATTTGAACTAATAATTTTAGAATAATAAAAATATATAACCAGTATACATATTTCAATTACAGCGTATATACTGTAAATCTTCAGATTTTCGTTGTTTTTTTCTGTAATTTGAAGCATTAAACTTTTCTACTCCCAGACTAAGCATAAAGTAAAATTTCGAGTTTAGAAAAGCCTGTAAACCAAATTTTCAGGTTTTTCTACACTCAAAATTTTACTTCATGCGCCACGCGTGTAAAACCCTGAAATATTGTAAAGTTCACAATATTCTACTATATAAATATGCTAAAGAAGTATTTTTGGAAGTTTACTTAAAACCAGGGTTGTATACGCGTGGCGCATGAAGTAAAATTTCGAGTTAAGAAAAGTCTGAAAATTTAGACTTTTCTAAACTCTAAATTTTACTTCATGAGAGCGGAAAACACTCGTTTAAAGCTTTAAATTAACTCTATCAAAAAACAACGAATGTCGGAAAATTTTCAGCGTATGCAGTTGTTCTACACTAATTTCTAATAAATATGTTTTTTACATTATATCCTTTACATTTTTCCAGTTATTTCAATTCAAAAATAATCTGAAAGAGAAATGTCATGCATATATTTTTAACATATGCCAGCTGCATATGTTAAAATTATGTAAACAAATAATAAAAAATGGCATTTTGAATAAAATCATGTTTTTCTCCTTTGCGATAGATTTAATTATTGTATTCGATATATTTTATTGTTTTGTTTGGTATTGTTCCAATAAAGTATAGAAATAAGTGTATTCATTGTAGTAAGTATATACTGTTTTAATAATTGTACTAACCTCAAAGTCTACTAAATTTTGAAATTTTAAATAATTGTAGATTAGCTTCCATATTCGCTTTCCAAATCATATAAATGGGGAAATGTTATCTCCGTTATTCTTTAAATTATTATATTTCGTCTGTTGAACCTAAAACAAAGAAGCTTAAAGGCCTACTAGATCCTAAAATATATTTTTAAATGGTGCGCAGTTGAAAATTGGCAAATCTACCAGACTTTTTACTATATTTTTGGTTAGGATAAAGATATCACGATGAGGTTTTCGCTAGTTTTCTTAGTATTCCTTCCTGTAATAAACTAGCGTAGGAGAACTATAGCTTATAATTTAACATTTTTAAGAAAATCTAGAAAATATGTCGGTTGTTTATAAACCGCCGCCTAGCGCTTTCTATAAGAACTAAAGTAAAGGAAAGTAAACGGTAATACAAAGTGCTTTAAATTACCTATCAAATGAGACTAAATTAAATAATTTTGGTTAATCCTAACAAAAGAAACACGCAGTTTAATGATCACACTTTCCCGCTCTTCTCTGCTACAAATCTGCTTGATAAAGAAACAAGTGAGTAGTTAAAATTGAGTAAAATTTAGCGTAGATTATGATTTGTATATTTTTAACCTTCGCAGTCTTTTTTTTTATAAAAATAGGTTTTTGTATTTGGCTATAGATGTTACGCCCTCTAGCGGCAAATGTAGGGACTTAAAACTAATTTCCAGTGCTGCAATTTATTACCCTAACATGCTACGCTACATAGTTTCTGAGATTCAGCTGGTGGCCACGCTTAATTAAACACCCGGTATATGCTGTATGTCTCAAGTATTCGTTTTTTTTATAATCAAGTTAACTTGGTTGAGTATGAAGAAAAATGTTGAGGGCTTCTCTAAACTCAAAATGTTACTTCACGCGCCATGCGAATAAAATATCGAAGGATCTCATTTAAATACAATTCAGAATGGTAATTGTAGAACAAACAACTCAGAATGGTAATTGTGAAAATTCAAGTAATCGTTAAGATTGAAAAATCGAAGACATTTTAACCATATCAGAGCATTGCAATTTGACAAAAATCAATATAAAAAAACGAAAATCTTATTTTATAACAGTGGGGACTGGATGTACTACTTGAGCACGTAGTGATACTGTTCCGGTCTAGTCTAGCGCTGGGACATGTCCCAAAGGTCTGGAAACAAGTTAGGGCAGTATTCATACCAAAGCCTGGTAGAGCACACTATACTGCACCCAAGGCATACAAACCTATCACACTCTCTTCGTTTCTCTTAAAAACACTGGAGAGAATCTGTAAAATGTACATAAGAACGTCAGCACTTATAAGTCAACCGCTGAGTGAGTAGAAACGAGAGACCAATGAATAACAAAGAATCCGCCCTGGATGTTTTTGTTGATATCGAAGGTGCGTTTCATAAAACGACCATACCGAAGATAAGAAACGCGCTAAATAAGCGCGGAGTACCATCAAAAATGTGTGACTGGATTGGCAATGCACTTGCCAACTGACTGGTCACAGTGGAGGAAGGTAGAGAACGTATCACTTGCAAGATTGACAGAGGCTGTCCACAAGGAGGTGTCCTATCTCCTTTACTATGGAACATGGTGCTGGACAGCCTCCTAGAAGAACTTCAGCAATTAGGCTTCTTTATGACAGCCTATGCTGACGACTTAGCCATTATAGTACATGGCAAATTTGAAGATGCTCTCTGTGATCAAATGCAGGGAGCTCTAAATACAGTTTCGCGGTGAAGCAATGATCACTCCTTGTCGGTAAATCCGGCTAAAACGGAGTTGGTCATGTTCACCAAGATAAGGAAGGTCATGAAACGAGCACCTAAGCTAATGAATACGATGCTGCAGTACTGCGACGAGGTGAAATACCTAGGCATCACACTCGACAGAAAACTGAGGTGAAAAACGCACATCGAAATTAAAACGGACAAAGCTATAAGAGCCTTTTGGCAATGTCGTCGGGCAGTGGGGAAAACCTGGGGGTTGAAACCGCGCACGACGATGTGGCTGTACACAGTTGTCATAAAGCCTATGCTAACATATGGAGCTTCAATTTGGTGGCCCAGGACTAAACAAGTAATGACTATAAAGAGACTAGCGCAAGTGCAGCGGACAGTCTGTTTAAGCGTAACAGGCGTCATGCACACAACAATGGCGCTGGAGGTCGTGCTATGCCTTCCGCCACTTGATATTCACTTGGAAAGGGAGGCTATTGCGACCATACTTTGCCTCCAAAGTAGCGGAATTTGGAACAGCAACAACTGTGGGGAAGTCAGAGGTCACCTCTAAGAGATGATCTGCAACGATATACCTCTAGTAGAAGCTGGCACTGACTACTACGTACCGACACCAATACGGAATGCACCCTACACTGTTAATATCCAACCCACGAAATATATGAGAGAGTCGGCTATAAAAATCTACACCGATGACTCAAAAAGGAAGTATATGTCAGGGATTGGAGTTTTCTCTAGAATTCTGAGGATCCATATGAAAATCCCCATGGGTAAGTATGCGACCGTGGCTCAACTGGAGACGATGGGTATAACACTTGCGGCGGACATCATTTTAAGCCGTAAAGTGTCAAAGAAAGCCATACTGACTCTAATAGACAGAAGGCAAGCCTTGATGTCTCTAAAGAAGTTATACACTACTTCACAGACAACACTAAAGTGCCATAAAAAACTACGGCAGGCAGCAATGTATAACAACATTAAAATCTGCTGAGTGAAGGGGAGCGATATAAACATAGGTAACAGGAGGGCTGATGCACTGGCCAGAACAGCGGCTGGGATGAACGTTATCTCACCGAAGCCGCTAGTGCGATTGACACCCCTGTTACTATATAACTTGTTATAGTTCAACACACTTGATAAATTTAGGAAACGTTGGGATGATACGGAAAGCTTAACGGTATCTGCAGATGACTAGAAGGAACCTCAGACGGAAAGCCGCTGTTCTAACCGGATACTGCGGGCTCAATAGACACTTATACAAGATGGGAATAGTTGACTCCCCATCTTGTAGAGGGTGTGAAATGAAAGACGAGACTGCGAGGCACATCCTCAGCGAATGCCAGGCACTCTCGTCAACGAGAGGATCCATACTGGGTGAAAGATGGCCGACGATAGACATTATCAGGGATTTGCCCACCTTAGTAATACTGGACTGGCACAACGGGCCTAATGAGGTCTAAGTGCAGTGCAGCAATGCGCACTCTTCTTATACCATCTGGTATCTGGTATAAGGAGAGTCTGTATCCTAATTAAAATCCTGCTAATGGATGTGTATATTTCCATTTGCGTTCATTAAAAAGCAGTTGAATAAAACAAAAAACAAAATCCAAACGCGTGGCTAATGAAAATTGGTTATTATTCAGTGTCGTGAAAAATGTCTTTTAATTAACTTTAACTTTAATTGTATTTCCCAACAATATTACAAAGCAATTAAAATTACTTCTGGAAACTTTTTTAAATAACAACGTTAAGAGGAAATTTAGAAAACCGAAACTTTCAGTTTTTTTTTTGCCCCTGACGAGCCGCACCAGTGGCGGCTCGTACCGTTAATAATAATAGCGTAATTTCTTCTTACTTTATTTAGTTTGAAAATCTTAACACATGCAATCATCTGCATGTAATCCATTAATATGTCCATCAAATGTATTAGTTATTTGGGCTTTCTGTAAGCAAAAACGCTATTCATTTCATGTAATAAGTGGATTTGATATTTGTTTCGGTCCTAAAATTGCTTATACAATGAGTTTACATTCGATTATATCCATCACTAATTTATAGAACCATTTAAATGATCGTTCATTTTGCCATTTGAATGATTCGAAATCATCATTTGAATAGTAATTGAAATCATAATTCGAATGATCATTTGGATGATAATAATTGATTTTGTATATTCGATGATTATAACAAATAAATGATTCAATTATTCTCACTCGAGTGAGCCCACCACTAATTTACACTATAACATGAACTGGTGACGTCACAAATTTGAACTCGGTCAATTTAGTGCAGTACAAACGAACAAACCATATGTTCGCGCACAATTCAACCTGTTGGTTATTTACTCCCTTCATTATTTAGGGATTTAAGGGATATTTCATAGAATAAACGAATAACTAATTCCCAACAGCCAAACACATGGAACGCGGTCGTCTTAAAACCGAAATCCCAGATTAGAGCGACCGCACCCCATTACAGCATCTCGAGCAGCCAACCTCGAAATCCCGCATATAAATCTTTCCCCGGTTTATCAGATTAATCTCGGATTAATCGGTACACGGGTTACCGTCCGAAGGCAATCGATCGCGCCGCACATGACTGTTTTTTTCCCGAAACAACACATTAAATAACGTTGCCTTATCGATCTAGGAGCAGTTAGTCAGCAATTCCCGTCACGTCCAGGGGGGTGAACGCCAAACAATTCTATTATTTGAGTTGCTTGTAAACTTTACGCTTTAAGTGTGCGTGTATGTGGGTTTGTAAGAGAAAAGGATTGATTGTTTAAACTGTGTATGTGTGAGAGGGGAGGCATGATTGTTTGAACTGTGTTGATTTCATTAACATTTTGTTTGAATAAAACTAAACACTGTGTCGTCCAAAATAAGGATAAAAACTGTTACAGCAACGCTGATTCCATTATCTTCAGTTTTAATATAAAGTTTAAATTCTACTTCTCAATTACTCGTTTGAAATTTAACATTTTAAGTTTTTATAAAATATTATGAAATGTGTTGGTCTTATCAACCGTATTTAAAATAGTTAAAATCATTTAAATGTGTGATTTTGTTAAATATTGACATACAGGGATTATTTTTAATATATCTTCCCATACACAAATTTTCAAAGTTAATGACCATGTAATCAAAGCTAAGCAGTATGAACTCCAATTTAAATCGGTACGCGTTGCGTACGAAATAAAATTTACTCGACCAAATCAAATTTTCAGTCATTTCTCGACTTGAAATTTTACTTCGTGCCTAATCTGGGATTGGAAACAGAGCTGGGCGGAACTCGAGTACAAGTACTCAAAATTTGTAAACTGAGTACTTTTCATGTACTCGGTACTCAGTTCGCGGGTACTTTATTTTTAAAGTACTTGTACTTGTACTCGACGCGTTTTTAATACACAAAATGCACTTGAGTACATTTGGATGTATCTACTTAAGTTCATTTACGATAATTTTTTACGTTTAACGTCAAAATATTAATATAAATAGTCATGTTATATCAAAATAATAATAGAAATAGTCAAAATATATCAAAACTTAAAAGGTTATAGTTAAACTATATCAAAGTTTGAATTGAAATAGTCAAATTTAAATGAAAATAATCATATTATTAAAAATTTGAATAGAAATAGTCAAAATATATCAAATTTTAAATATGTAGTTAATTAATAACAACATTTTAAAGAAATAGTCAAATGTTGCAAATGTTGCGAATAACTCAATAACTAATGGGAATACAGAAAAATGGTTCAAACAAAAGTTTTAGATAATAAACCGTTGGACAATTTTTCTCTGTTTAAGTTTTATCGTAGCTATCTGTTTTCGTGGAAAAAAAACGGCAGGTTGTTGAAAGATTCGTAAAAACTTATAATTTTCACAAAATCATGAAATAGTGATTAGAATTTGTGTATATTTTGGAACTTCGGGATAAATCAGCGTTTTAAGTGCGTGACGCATGAAGTAAAATTCCGAGTTTAGAAAAGCCAGAAAATTTGGTTTGGTCGCGTAGTGCTACGTGGCTTAAGGCTTTGCTAAACTCGAAATTTTACTTCATGCTTATTCTATGAGCAGAAAACACTCTTATATATGATATTGATAACGTTGATAAACACTTGCCCTCTTGATTAAGAAAAAACAATTGACATTTTCTTTTAGATACTTTATGGATCACCCTGTATAAAAATAAATATGCCCATCTTGTAGATATCATCGAAATAGCTTAAGTAGTTTTTGAGTTTTTTGTGAACATTAAAAAATGTCAAGAGTTTACGCAAGTAAGCTCGTTTTTCTTTGTATTTTGCAAAAGTTGCGAATATCTCAATAACTAATGGCCATACAGAAACATGGTTAAGACAAAAGTTTGAGATGGTCAATTATTAACATTTTAACAGAAATTGTCAAATTATTTCAAAATTTAAATAGACAAAGTCAAATTTTATCAAAATTTGAATCGAAATAGTTAATGTAAATCAGAACTCGGCTTTAAATAGTCAAACTTTATCAAAATTTATATCAACATTTGAATAGATGCAGTCAAATTTTATAAAAATTTAAATAGAAATAGTCAAATTTGATCAAAAATTAAATGCAAATAGCCAATTTATATGAACATTTATATTAAAATATTTAAATTATATCAAAATTAAAATAAAAATAGTCAAATTATATCAAAATTTAAATATAAATAGTTACAATATGTCAATTTTTACACAGAAATTATCAATTTTTATAAAAATGTTAATGAATATAGTCAAGTTATATCAAAATTTGACAGTAAATAGTTAAATTATACCAAAAGTTTAATAAAAATAGTCAGATATAGTCAATTTATATTAAAATTTTAATATAAATTGTCAAGTTATATCAAAATTTTAATAGAAATAGTCAATTTATATCACCATTTAAATGGAATAAGTTAATTTATATGAAAACTCGACTTTACAGATTTAAACTATATAAAAATTTGAATAAACATTATCAATTAAAATCAACATTTGAATTTCTACAGTTTGTTAGAAATAGTCAAATTATATCAAAAATTAAATGGAATCATTCAATTTACATCAAAATTTAAATAGAAATAGTCAAATTATACAAAAATTTTAATGGAAATAGTTAATTCCTATCAAAACTCGACTTCAAATAGTCAAATTTAATCAACATTTGACATTTGACTATGTTTAATTCAACTTATATCAGAATTTGAATATATATAGTCAAATTTTATAAAAGTTTAAATAAAAATAGTCAAACTATATCAAAAATTTAAATATTTTGATTATATCAAAATTTAAATGAAAATAGTCAAATTATATTAACATTTAAATAGAAATAAAATTTGAATATACGTTCTAAAATTATATCAAAATTTTATTAGAAATAGTCAATTTATACCAAACTTTAAATGAAAATAGTCAATTTATATCAAAACTCGACTATAAATAGTCAAACTATATCAGCATTTAAATAAACATAGTCAATTTATATTAAAATTTAAATGCATATACATAGTCAAATTATATCGAAATAGGCAATCTAAATTGAAATTTGAATGGATATAGGCAAATTTTATGAACATTTAAATAGAAATAGTGAATTTATATCAAAATTTTAAATAGTATTTTATGTTTTCATTTCAAAATAACGTTTTCTTATCAAATCTTTTAATCCAGTTCAAATTTTAGAAATTGTCACATAAATTTTAAATAATTTCTTAAAAATGTTTGTTTTACGTATTAGACAAAGAAAAATTAGTCAATTTTTAAAATAAGCTAAGGATTTAAAATTGATTTTAAATGTAGATGATTTTTTAATTAATTTTTATATTAACCCTATGCTAAGCGATTTTTTTAAATTTTAACAAAAAAAATTATAATCAAAATCTATATGATTACGTAAATTTATCAATAACAAAAATATTTATGTGGCATATACAGGGTGTCCGTATTTCGACAGAATGTATGGGAATCTCAGTTATTTGAAGAGATAGAGATCCGGTTGAATTGGGGCAAAGTTGGGTATTTTAGGGCCTAACAGTAGTCTGAAAATAATTTAATATATCCTTTTTTTTTATTTTCGAGATATCAAAAAACTGTTTTTTTGAAAAATCTTTTTTATTTTTTATTCAAAAACTACTGAATCTGGACATTTAGAACTTTGACAATATATGGGCACTTTTTAATGAGAAATCTATTAGCATATTTTTTATTAAAATAACTTTGACATTTACCCGGGGACCATATTAAACATTTGTTTTTCTTCTGAGCGCCAATTTGGATTTTCATATTTATTAAAAGAATATTTTTTTCTGAACTCATTGATATTTAAAATTATAATATTTTCTTTTTTGCAAAGAGTGCGTTGGAAACAATGACGTCATATCAATTAATCAATAAAATATCGACAGCAGTCAATCATTGTTAACAGTCAAAATTAATTATTAACTGTCAATCTTTTGAAATAATAATAATAAGTATCGATTATCACACAATACATAAAGTAAAAAATAAATGTGATGTGTCCATCATAGCACTTTCCCCGTTTAAGATATGATGACTTAAATATCAACAGTATGGAAAAGTTGCACAAGCAAAATTTATTCTACTTTTATTATTATTATTATTTCAAAACTATTCACAAAAAAGTAATTCTTGCATTCTTCGCTACATCTCAATAAATGTTGATTACCATCACATCTAAGCGTTATATATTTTTAACTTTGTAGTGAAGACCAAGACCAGGAAGTAGAAAAAGTTACTCAAGTCACGGAACAAATTATTTTCTCTTCGCCAAAGCGAAACTTCATTACAAAAATGAAAAACGACGAAGAAAAAGAATTTGAGCGCTGCAAAGGCGTAATAGAGCGGATGAAAGCTGCTACGTCTAGGCAGAAAAATATGTCCATGGATATAAAGAGAGGTATACTCGAGCTGGAAGAGGCCTTGGACGTCATCCAATTCTGTAGAGATAGTTGTGAGAGCGTACTCTGAACTGCTGGAGACCACCAAAAAGGACAACGACCAACACCTATCGATGTCAAGTGAGCCTAAAAGGACAAGTGGTAGCTCAAAACGAGCCGCAAATAGCCCAATTACAGGCAACGAAGATAAGCGGAAGAAAACAAATACAAATTTAACAGAAGAGAGCACTAACAATGAATGGATACAGGACAGAAAAACTATTAAAAAGTTAAGGAGGAAAGAGAAAAATGTACAAAGAGGCTGATACTGAAGGACTGGGTAAAGACAAAGTCACAACAGACTCAAAAAACGTCGGTGCCTCTACACAACAGGGAAAGAGACAGAAAGAAAAGAAATCGACTAAAAAGGCAACACCGAGGCACCGTAGAGAGGCATTGTTAATAGAGCCTGCACAAGGGAAATCCTACGCCGACGTATTGAGCGAGATACGGATAAAGTTAACCCAGCAGATACAGGTACGGAGGTGAAATCAATCCGAAAAACCGTAGCAGGTGGCGTTCTTATTGAACTCGGAGCGAAGACGGTCAATAAGGCTGCGTTTAGAGAGGCCATTAAAAATACCATGGGGCCAGCGCCGCAGTGCGCAGTATAGAGCCCAAGGAAACGATCGAGATAAAAGATCTTGATGGACTTACCACAAAAGAAGAGACAACTGATGCTATCAGAAGAAAGTTAGGCGAGCTAGCCAACGACGTTAAGGTAGCTATAGGTAAAATTAGCAATAGGGAACCGAGAATAGCTATCGTCACCCTTAGCCAAAGAGGCGCGGCCCAGCTGCTAAAAGAAGACCGCATTATAATCGGATTAGTAAACTGTCGCGTACGGCCAAGGACAGTCCCTACGGGATGTTTCCGATGTCTTAACTATGGACATTTTGCCAGAGAATGCAAAGGGCCTGACAGAACCCGCTTCTGTTTTAGATGCGTCAAAACAAACCACAAGGGAAAGGAGTGTACGGACCCGGAGCATTGTATGCTCTGCGCTGAAACGGGCTGTAATGACGAAGACCTGCTACACATTTCTGGATTTAGGAGATGCCCGGTGTATATAGATGCACGGAAGAAGACACAAGCACTAGGTAATTGATGGCGGTGATATTACAAGCCAATTTAAACAGGAGTAGAGTAGCGGACCACCTTCTGCATCAAATTGTAAGGGAAAAGGAGATAGATGTGCTACTAATCAGCGAGCAGAACCGAAATCTCACACCTCCTAATTGGTATCAGGATGAGTTGGGGACATCCGCGATCTGGAATCGGAAGCCGAACAAGATGCCATTGGTATCTCATGGAAGTGGTCGCGGCTATGTGTGGATTAGGAGTTTTGATACCACACTGTTTAGTTGCTACCTCACTCCCAATGAATCAATACAAGCGTTCAGAGACAAGGTCGATGCCCTTGAAGATGCTCTAATAGGTATCAGGGGAAAAATAATAGTGGCTGGGGACTTCAATGCCAAGAGTGCCGAGTGGGGGATGCCAAACCCTGATTCCAGAGGGAAATATCTACTGGAAATGGCGGCCAGAGCCAGCCTTGTAGTCTTGAATATCGGCAACACATCCACCTTTCGTCGCCCAGGCTATGGAGAAACCATCCCTGATGTCTCGTTCGCAACAGAGGAGCTAGCGCCGGCGATAGAGGCGTGGCACGTGATGGAAGATTACACCGGCAGCGACCATCAGTACATCTCGTTCCGTATAAAATCAACCTCCAGAATCCAACGGCATTTCTCACAGGACATGAATCGGTGGAATGTCAAAAGGACTGACGAAGCAAAGTTCGCGGCAGTCATTGAATCCGGTAGCACAATGATGTCCACACCCTATGGTACTCCATGTCGATACGAAGCTGAGAGAGCTACACTTGAAACTATGACACTTCTCAACAGAGCTTGCGATGCATCTATGGCTCAGATACGGCCGAAAAACAGCAATCGTCCTGCCTACTGGTGGACGGAGGAGATTAGCACAATCCGATAGGCCTGCTTAAGGCTGAGACGTAGAGCACAACGTGCTAATACCAGAGAGGAAGCTAATAGGATCTCCTCCGAGCATAAAGCAAAGAAAAAGAAACTGCGGCCGGCGATAAATAAGAGTAAGATGGCTCAATGGAGAAAATTGGGGGAGGAGGTTAACGCTGATCCGTGGGGCCTTGGCTACAAAATAGTAACCAAAAAACTTGGCGCAAGCTCGCCCAACGCCGCGCCGCCATGGACGAGACCACAATGGAGAACATCGTGAAAACGCTCTTCCCGAGACATCCGATTCGGGAAACACCCAATCAGGCCGAGTACATTGACGAAGTACCCATCTTTACCGAAGATCTTGAAACGGCAATATCATCACTCCGTAATGGAAAAGCCCCGGGACAAGATGGAATCCTCAGCGAGGGGATGAAGATGGCGGCCAGAACAAAACCTGCACTCTTGCTAAACATGTATAACGCCTGTCTGAAATCGGGAGTGTTCAGCTCACGCTGGTCTAGTGCTGATTAGCAAGGGCAAAGGTAACGCCTTTCTACCATCTTCATACCGACCATTGTGTATGCTAGACACAGCGGGAAAGGTTTTAGAAAAGCTTATACAGCCGCGCCTACTTTCAGCGATCCGCGCAGGTGGAGACCTATCGGACCGACAATACGGCTTTCGACGTGGGTGATCCACGATCGATGCAGTGCGAGAAGTTGTTCAGGCTGCCGAGAATACGCAAATGGGAAACCATCACTCCCGAAAAATTGTGCTTCTCGTCACCCTGGACGTAAAGAATGCATTCAATTCTGCGAGGTGGACAGATATGCTATACTAAAAAGTTTTTGTGTCCCCAAGTACCTCCTCGCTGGATCGCTGGAATATGATACAACGGAGAGAAAACGGTTATGGAAAATAACGGCCGGAGCAGCACAAGGTTCCATACTCGGTCCAGACCTATGGAACATTGCATACGACGGCCTGCTTCAATTAAACATGCCCGACGATTCACACCTGGTAGGCTATACTGATGACGTAGTAGCTCTGATTACAGCACGCACTACTGATTCAGCACAGCTAAAGCTAAACCAGGTGATGAGAAGGGTCAACGGCTGGATGGCAGACCACGGGCTTACGCTAGCTACTGAGAAGACGGACATAGTTGTGATGACAACAAAACGAATCCCTACTCTTATACCGATGTCGGTAGGGCATGAGATAGTAGAGACGAAGCCTGCAACGGCATTGTGGTCGACACCAAACTCACCTTCAGTGAACACATCAGACGTGTTGCAGAGAAGGCGGAGACGTTGTCAACTCTACTGATTAGGATCATGGCTAACACCCATGGCCCTAATTCTAGTAAGCGCCGCCTTTTAATGACAACTGTCCAGACGATACTTCTGTACGGTTCGGAAATATGGGGTAATATGATGAGGATAGAATGCTACAGAAAACGCATAGCATCTGTACAGAGAAGGGTCGCTCTCAGAGTATCGTGCGCATACCGCACTGTCTCCGAGGCGGCGGTCCTTGTAATCGCCGGAGAAATCCCCATTGGGCTGCTGGCCATTGAAAGGAAGGCCGTCTATGAGCGTAAGTCCGAAATTGGTAGGGAGCGTGCCAGCAAGGAGGAGAAAGCGCGGACACTGGAGGAGTGGCAGAATTCGTGGTCCACTATCGAAAAGGGGAGATGGACCGCAAGACTGTTGCCCTGCATCAAGCCATGGATCGAGCGCGACCACGGGGAGATCACATACTTTCTCACCCAGTTCCTCAGCGGACACGGATGTTTCCGTTATTATCTCCATCGGATGGGAAAGTGTGTGACCCCTATGTGTAAGTACTGCGGAAGCGCAAAAGATGATGCAGAACATACTGTCTTTTACTGCGAGAGATGGGCAAGACAAAGAATAGAATTGGAAGCAGAGGTGGGCCATCTGTCCTCAAAAAATACCATAGGGAAGATGCTGGAGAGCGAAGCAAGCTGGGAGAAGATAGCGACGTTTGTGGAGGATGTCCTCCGCAAAAAACATCAGGAAGACGCTCCACCTGTCTTGACATGAGCGCCAAGAAAGGAGGCCCAACCCGAAGTAATGTGGTAAACGGTTCCGGGTTGGTGTCCTCGGCGATAGTGGGAGGGGTTTTAGTCGGTAGCCGCAAGGAGTCCGACACTGCGTACGTAAATGTATTTTCCCTCCCACCTAACAAAAATATATATATATATTTTTAACTTTACTGCAAATCAGTGGTTCATACGGCTAGCGCATGAAGTAAAACTTCGAGTTTAGAAATGCCCCGACAAATTTTTTACGCAGGGCTTTTCTAAACTCGAAATTTTATTTCATGCATAGTCTGAGAGTGGAAGACACTTGTTAGTTTAAAATACTTCACAACTGTTAAAATATGAATCGTATTAGTATTTTGTCATTAAATCACTATATTGACTGTATTTTATATAGTGATTTAAATGACTTACAATCATAACATCACAACAGCCGATATTCAGTCCATAGAGAGACATAATTAGACAAAATCCTACCATAGTCAAAAGACACTTAATCAAGCCACTTACAGTCACAATAATCAAAACACGACCAATAAAGATATAATATGACAAAATAACATAATAGTCCAGAAACAGTCAAGCATTTTATTAAGATTTAAAATATCACACCAGTATTTTTGGTTTGTTTGACATAGGTTTTATCATTCAGCCACTAACGTTGATTTATAATATCTATATTAACATATATTTGACCGTCACGACAGATTCATACCACACCCAGCGACACGACGAGATATTATTTCGTTTATAATCAAATACATTTTCTATCAGTACAGTAATTAATCAGCTGGATGCCCGTCTTCAGGGGTGATATGTAAGCAAATTATAGGAGTTGTTAAATGAATGAGTTACTCAACTGTTTCCAACGCACTCTTTACAAAAAACAAAAGATTAAAATTTTACATTTAAAATGTACAATAAACTATAAGTGTGATCAATCATTGAATTAAAAAAAAAATATTCTTCGAAAAAATATAAAAATCCAAAATGGCGCCCATAAGAAAAACAAAAGTTAGCTATAGTCCCTGGGTAAATGTTATAGTTATCTTAAAATAAAATATGTAACTAGACTCCTCGTTAAAAAGTGCCTCTATATTGTCACAATTGTAAATGTCTCGATTCAACAGTTTTTAAATAAGAAAATTAAAACAAAATTTCAAAAAATCCGCTTTTGACAATATCTCAGAAACGAAAATTTGCAAATTTGTTTTTAGATTATTATTGGGCCCTAAAATACGCAACTTTGCCCTAATTTAACGGACTTTCTATCTCTTCAAATAACTGAGATCCCCAAACATTCTATTGAAATACGGACACCCTGTATGATACATTGCGCAAATATGCATCAAAGATAAATAATTATATAAAATTTACATTTAGCGGGCAATGTAGCATATATGCAACAGTAATTCAGCACTCATGGTCATTTGTAAAATGCAACAAGACAATTTATATTTTTTTGTACATAAATGATCCTGTATTGCCACAGAATGTGAATTTTATCAATGCCGTTTATATATTCATGGGATTGACCACGGTCCACATTATAAATCATATATTTAGCTGGTAAAATACAGTTAGGAATTTTGTTTGTTCTGGCTATACCAATGCAATATTTTAACAATAGCAAACTTATTTCCATCGAAATCGCACGTGTGTCTCTTGCATTTTCTTGTCATTTCTCACAAAAAAGTAATTCTATGTGCATATTGTAGCATATATGTTACACATATTTTAAACGCTTCTTAATTTAATTCACGAAATAATTCTAACACTGCAAATGGATAAAATCAACGCACATACCTTTTCATACAGTGCAGTATAAAAACATGTAATTTATTATATCCAATGCAAGTATTTTTTTAAAAGCAGTGTACCGGAGAACGCAACCGAATCTGAACGCTAGAATCAAACCTGCTTGTATAAGCGGCCAGAACATGAATGCTGTAACGGTCATAATTACCACCGTTAACAAAAGCACAATAATTCAAATAATACATTAGTTAAATTATTATTTAATTTAAATTTAATATCTTAACGTATGCAACCACTTATACATAATTGTAATACAATATTTTCAATTAATTTTTCCATTTTTCTTAATGTCTTTTTTCCTAATTGTTACTCATTAATTAAACAATGAATGAACTTTAATTCGATGACAAAAATGCATTATTTTCTAAATAATGGTCTGTGTTGTTTAATTCAATCTAAATTGATTTGTTGAAAATTGGCAACAGGGATATTTTGGTGGATTGGATTATCTTCTGGGCTGTGTGCTCGGCGTGTGATCTGTGTGATCGTGGTAGTAAAGAAAAACGCGATGACGTTGAAAATCTCGTTGAAATCTCGGCGGATCTGTGTGATCGCCGTAAAAATAAAAGTAGCTAAGTGCTTATTTCTCCAGGCCGCTTAAAATCTTCAGGTAATTATTACATTCTTTTAAAATTCTTGTTACCTAATTCATTCGTACTCAGGCCTGTGTTGTGGTATGTTTCCGGTACCGACCGCAAATCAAGCGAAATGGTTTTCCCGGCTTATCTAAGGCTATCATCAACTTCTATGAAATTATCTGATGAAGTGGGAGAGCTGAAATCGGATGGGGAAGGACGGATTCATGGTTTTTCTGGCGTCCATCTTGGCGAGATAAAAGGCACTTCCGGATTCAGGAATTTCGCGTGAGCCGAGATCAGGATGGTACCGCAGCAGCAGGATAAGTTTTTTTGCTTCTCTCTTATTCAAATTTATTTTGAGACAGTCATAAATTATAATAATATCTTCTTCGAGCTTAAACTGAAGAATAAGCTTATCCACATACAATGTAATAAAAAAAATACGTTATAGACATAATTTAATTATTATTATAATTATCGTCTAGTTTCAGTTGATTTAGTTACTAAAGTACTAGTAGGTAAATTAACTTATATATATATTTTTTTTTCGATTCATTGCATCGCATACTTTGTTTTTTTTTTTCTAGAATTTACTAAGTGATTTTTATTTGATTAATTTACTGTGCGAGTGGTAGATAAATTATTTAATTTCGTCGCTGCTATATGAGTGAATTTAAGTTTAGTTAAATAATGCCATTTTTTGAGTAAAACAATATTCCTGTGTGGAAATTATTGGTTGACAAACTTAGGTAAATTTTATTAAGTTAATTTACCTAATGAAATTATTACAAAGATAGAATTTAATGTCAAAGTCTATTATTAGAATTTATTAGCCTTGTTTCATTCAATGAAGATTTGAATTTATTTAAGTGAATTAGTTTATTTAATTTATGTCATATAATTAAAGGAATGCAGATATTAATTTATTATTCTTAATAAGAAATCAAATAGTTATGATTATAATTTACAAAGTGTAAAGATTTTTTTCTGGGGTTGAGGAATTATGTAATTGTTAATTAATTGAACGGGTTTTTTCTTAAGCATAAACAAAATTTAATAATACGAATTTTGTGTGAGTTTACTTAATTACTGAGTAATATATTGTTTTATTTAAATTTAAAGTCAAACTTAGATTAAGTTTGAATATTTCGCTCTAATCAATCATCAATTTAATTTAAACTTTTCAATAAGTTCCAATGTCTATGATAATTTATACACATGTTAATTTTGGACTTTATAATAAATACAATTGTTTTTTTGGACTTAACTTTTATTTATCTTTTTTTACCCTTTCTTGGTTCAGGTGGAAAACAATATTTGATTACTTTTAAAATTAAACCAAGTGGCGCCCTAAATATTTTTTTACTTTGAATTTAATTTACCACGACCCGCCTTCAGACTTTGAGCTGCCGTACGCGGGTTTAACTTTATAACTTTAAATATACAGAGAGTTTTATGTAACACCGAACATGTTAAAATGTACTCAATGTAAATTTTCCTATGTTCGATGTGTACTGGGACGCATCAAAGCATTGAGTGCGATGTGATTGGCTGCGATTTCTAATTGTAATATAGTCAACCCAATTTACACTCTTCCCTTTAAAAATAAATTAAATCTGTCAGTTATCGCAAGCAAGTGATATATGCTGTTCTAGAACTTGAACCAGACGTAGACGAAGAACGGAAAATTTAACATATCAATAATGTATACAAATGAAGAAAAGATTTTTCTGGTAAGAAAACAGTTTAAGAAATTCCCATAATTTATTTTCCGTAAAATTTTCTGATTGATCAATACCATTTATTTAAACCATTTCGAACTTTATAAAACAGTTTGTTTGGATAAATTCACAAGCGAGGAGTTAGAAGTCAGTCGATATTATCGGAAAAAATTAAATTAAAGAATTTCTGTTATGTGGTAGAGTGCCCAATAAAATCCTTACTATTGCAAAATCATTTAATATTTAAACATCCTCTGTACATAAGAGTTTGATGTCAAAGCACACACACACACACACATAAATACACACCATCAAACAGATCCATATATATAATCTGTTAAGAACCACTGGAGTGGGTGTATGCAAACCAAGAAAACGTTAAAAAATGGAGTATGTACACTGTTCTACACATTAGCCAAATATTCATAATACAACATATTGTGGTTGACATAATAATTGACAAATTTAATGCATTTTTGACAGGAATAGTGTAAATTGGGTTGACTATCTTAAAATTTGAAATCGTAGCCCATCACATCCCACTCAATGCTTTGATGCGTCCTAGTACACATCTAACATAGGAAAATTAACATTGAGTACATTCTAGCACGTTCGGCGTTACATAAAACTCTGTGTATGTGCATATAGTAGTAGGAGTAGTTAAAAATTACAGCTTTTACAGAGTGATATTTTTCTTGCAGTTTTATTTATTTGTTACATTTCTAACAGATACAATTCCCAAAACAGAAAAAGTTAAATTTATTGATATGTGAATAACTTACAGTATTAAATAAAAGATAAATATAATAAACATAACTTAACTATTACTTAGTTATTACTATAATCAATGACATTTCTAATACAAGTGGACATTTATTTTAATTATTTCTTTTGTTTTAAGCAAATCAAGTATTTTTAAAAAATATATGTTAATAGTTCACCAAGTGATCAATGCGAAACAATTTAAAGATATGTATTCATAGTTTTATATTTAAATATCAATTTTTCGTTTTAAATCTCATGATAACGATTTTCCTAGTAAATCATTTTTTTATAAACTTAGTAAAATAATTGTGAATAGAGATGAAGAGTACTGATTTACTGATTGTCTAGTGGAAGTTAAGGTGGCCGGAACGTAGTGGCAATTAGAGCTGAGTATTCAGAGATAGTTGGAGCAGAACGATTCAAATGACTCACTTGTTGAACTTAGCCGTTGATTTACAGGCATTGAAAAGTATTCATCTGCATAGTCTCCCTCAATCCTATTAATGAAATTGAATTTTTAGATATACACCACATACAGATAGAATAGAAAGTGAGTAAATCAAGATAAGTCACATATACGTAAAAATATCATCGCTATTGGTTAAAATAATATTTAACTAAAATCATCGAATTGATTTTAGTTTAAATAAAACACTTATTACTTTTAAACACTTTATTGTACTCGCGACAATTGTTTCGCCACACTGTGGCTTCTTCAGGCGAAGAATAATGGTTAAAAATATGTACAAAGCTTATTATATATCTATTACATTAAGGGCGGGGGGTGTCAGGATACAAGTTAAGTAAGTTAAGTGGGGGCGAATTTGTTAAATCTACTATTAACTACCTCAACAATTAAGTTATTGAAACAATCCAGTAATAGAGAATTGGCAAAATGGTATTTTTATAAGAAGAACAACGACCTCAACCTTTGGTTCTTACATAAGTGCAAAGTTTATAATATAATACCTAAACACGTAAAAGTAAAAACCAACAACATTAGTCGACCATGAAGAGAAGCTCAAAAAGCAGGAGAAAAGAAGTGGATTATACAAGAAATCAACAGTCTCAATGCAAGAAGAGATACATCAGGATATGTAAAGGTATGTCATAGTAAGCTAGCGGGTAGATTACACCGTGTTGAGTTTGAAATTTTAGATCAAAACACTACAGACAAAATTAACAAATTAGCATGTCAGAAGTAAAATACAAAACAATAAAATTAACAGACTATTAAAACAGAAACAAGAGAATAACAGTAAACTAAAAATTATAAACAGTTGTAATTATAAATTTTATAATAGATTCATTAACTTATCAAATTTTACATTTAATTAAGAACAAGTAAATTTATTAGAAAAAGGATTCAAATACAATATTAGAAAACAATTTAGCAAAAAAGATAAAGAACTATAAGCACAGAACTAGCATTAAATAAAACAAGTAACAATACAACCAATAAATATATCCTAGCCGAAAAAATTTAAAATATGAAATATAATAAAAAGATTAATAGCGAAGACAATATAGTAAAATCATTAAGAACAGCTTCTGTAACCAACACCAACACCTTTACAAAAGCCGACAAAGGAAATACAGTGATAGCCTTAAATACAGACGAATACATTAACAAATTACATTTTTTTTAATACTAACGAATTCAAATTGCTAAAAAAGAATCCAACAAAAAAGTTCCAACACCATCTAAAACAAGATCTAAACGAAACGAACATATTACTAACAGATAGAGAAAAATATATGCTTAAGTGTATGAATCCACAAGCACCAAAATTATATGGACTGATAAAATTACATAAAGACAACAATTCTATTAGACCTGTAGTTTCACACACAAATGTACCATATACAAAATTAGCAAAATATTGAAAACTTTAATTATTAACAATACCAATTTTAAATCTACCTACTCAATTAAAGTAGCCTAGATTTAGTTAACACAACCAAAAATACATATATAACAGATAATATGAAATTAGTATCATTTGATGTCAAAAACTTATTTACAAACATACCACCTAACGAAGTAAGCACAATAATCAAGGACATGCCAAAAAGACAATAATATAAACCCAAAGAATTCGCCGGAAATTCTTAATCTCTTAGATGTTTGCTTAGAACAAAACTACCTAGAACTCAATAATAGGTATAACCGACAGAAAGAGGGATTAGCTATGGTAAACCCCTTAAGCCCTCTCTTAGCTGAAATCAAATTAACCAAATTAGCAGGGTTTATTAATTGCGCTTATTGGTATAGGTATGTAGATGATGTTCTAGTTGCATATTTAGGTACAAACAGACAGTTGGATTCTTTTTTAAAAATATTAAATTCAATTCATCAAAAAATCAAATTCACAATGAAAATAGAGAACTCAATAAACTTCTTAGACTTAACCATCTCAAAGGAAACCAATAGACACAATTATTTAATTTATTATAAACCGACACATGACTGATACAACAATTCAATACAATTCTTATCACCCTATAACACACAAATTAGCAGCATACCATAGCATAATTCATAGATTAATAAATATACCAATGTCAGTAGAAAACTATAATAAAGAATTAAATATAATATACAAAATTGCACAAAATAATGGCCATCCAAAAGAAAGGATAACACAAACTTTAAATAAGAAAATAAAACAACAAACCATAAAACTCATGCTTGAATGGCTACCGTCCTTTATTTGTAACAGGAAAATGTTAGTTAAAGTAAATAATATCACCTCTGATATTAAAATTAACACAACCGCAAATCTTGCTTCAAATGTTCTTCTATACGCAGATGATATGAAATTATTTTGTAATATAAAGTCTATACATGATTGTAATACCCTTCAAAATGATCTAATTCAGATCATGGTTTGGTGTAATGAAAATAATCCATATTTAAATATAAGTATGTGTAAGTCCATGCGTTTTTCTCGTAAAAAAAGACTTAATATTACATTTTGATTATTCATAAATAATCTTATTCTTCAGAAAGTTGACTCAATCAATGATTTGGGAGTCTTGTTTGATGCAAAACTTCAATTTAATAGTCACATCAATATAATCTCGGTCAAAGCGTTGCAGATGTTTGGTTTTATACGTAGGTTTACTTTACATTTTGATTCAATTAGAACATTTGTATCTCTCTATATATCTTTTGTAAGGCCTATTATGGATTACTGTGCAATTATATGGTCACCTTATTATAAATGTCACGTAGATCGGCCAGAAAATGTACAACGTAAAATGATAAAATTGATTTGTTTTCGCTGTCATGTATTTTATCGTGATTACGATATGATACTGAAATATCTTGTATTCCTTCCATTAGTTAAACAAAGAATCTACTTTTCATTATGTTTTGCGTATCGCATATTAAATAGCAGAATTAATTGTCCTGAGATACTCTCATCTATTTTATTATATGTTCCTATGCGCATTACTAGGCAGCAGCAGCATCTTGCTAGCAATTATCACGCAACAAATTATGCTTACAGCAGCCCTAGAAATGTTTTAATTAATAACATTAATATGTATTGTAAATTAATTGATAATTTTGGTGTCAATTTACAACGCTTCAAAAGAATTTGTAATAATGTGCTTGAAAGTAGTGCTTAGGGTTTGTATATATATATATATATATATATATATATATATATAAATATATTCTTCTTTTTAGTTTTAGTAGATATTCATATTATATGGTATGTTTTTTTTTTCTATTTTTTCCTTTTGTTCAAAAATCATAGTACACAGATGTTATTTGTATTTGTTATTAGGATGTAATGGCCTACTGTTATAATAAATAAATAAATAAATAAAAGAAATATATCCAATTATGAACAACACAGAAAATAAAAATTATATAGCTTTGACATATACAGGAAAAGAGCGCATTACAATAGCTAAAATGATAACCAAACGAAACCTAATACTTCGTATAAATAATTCAGTAGGGAAACTCATTAAAAATAATAAAGATAAAATTGATAAGACTCAACACAGTGCAACTTGCAGCGACTCACAGTGGTCGATTTTCAAATTTAACTGAACATTTCGTTATTATTTGTTTTGTTTTTTTTTTAATTCTGTCTAATAGAAAGAAATATTTTTTCAATTAAGTATTTAATTGTCATTTATGTTATGGACACAATTTCTACCCCACTACCAACCCCTAATCAAAGATTTTTTTGTAAAAAAAATCTTTTTTTTTTAATATTTTAAACAAATATAATGAGTCATTCTTCGTAAAATAAAAAAAAATAATAAAAAGTCTTAAACAACCCCCACCCATCTGATTTATATAGAAAACACTCTCATATTTCAAAATAATTTAAAATTTTGTAACAAAATATGAGATTATTTTACTTAGAATGGTTCCTATAAAGATTACATGTTTATTTTATACTAGAAACACAAGGCCGTAGCTAGGGGGGTGGGGAATATGGGGGTTTGAACCCCCCGAAATTTTGTGCGAAAATATAAAACGTCTTAGCGAATTTTGTAGACTTGTATGAAAATAACAAAAAACAAATTGTTTTGTAACCCCCCCTGTTCAAAATCTTTTTTTATTTTATTTTGTGTTTAAGGGTAATCCAATTAATTGCATTAGAGAATGTTTCTATTATTAGAAAACTATATATTTACAACATTATTTACACAAATATATTATATATACATATTATACATGGACACACTATATACACATAAATATATATACACATGTTCAATTGAAACCAGAATATTAGGTACATAATGCAAATACACATTTACACCAAACTATTCAGTATCACTGTCGGAGTTTGAATTATCTGATAAATCAAAATTATTTGAAATGTGTACCAATTTAACAGCCTCATCGTCAAATGTTTTAATTCTAGCAGATCTTGATATATGATTTCTTTTTGATATAGTTGAAATATATGGATCAGAAGAATATAACAATGTATGAAATAGGTCTGTGATGGTTTGTAAGCGGGAAAATTTTCGAGTGTGATGTTCTCGGTATTTCCTTAAATCTTTATTGCGAGCTTCTAGTGCCTCTTCGGATAACATCCCAATTGGCAATGTTGCTGATTGAATTATATCCGCACCATGAATTAAATTTTTATGCAAAGAGGTAGGCATGTAATACTATGGATATAATTCGATATATTTTTTTGCTGTTTCATCCAAATACAAACGAAACGCTTCTATATTTGTAGCTTCTCCACAAGAAATGACTTGCAAAATTATTTTAATTCTTTTTAAAAAATGTTCGTCTAACCCTGTAATTTTTGATGTTGTCTTATATTCTTCAAAGAAACGACTTGCGGTATTACCATCATTTGTTGTTCCGAAATTAGGTTTTACCACATCAACTAATAATCCTGATTTAGATTTTAATTCCTTTTGAATTTTTAATTTAGTAATTTCTAATGTTTTTTTTTTCATTGATATCTCAAACTTGCCATTTTTTGATATCGAGACAATATGCTATATGCAGCATGCATTCTAATGAACGAATCCAAGCATATAAAGAAGAAATACCATAATCATAGTATTTTTCAATTTTCGGTAAATTTTTTACTTTTTCTAATTGATTCATTATTTTAGGGGTAGCTCCACATATAGCACACGTTTCAGTTGAAGTGTCTGTAACTGTGCTATAAGTCTTGCCATTAATCATAGTCATTTTAAAACTATGATTAATTATAATTTGTATATTGTTTAACTCTACATTCGTTGGTAAAATGGTTTTAATTTGATTTTCAATATCATTTACCACAAGTTTTATAATTTCTTTAGACTCCTTTTCAAACATAATCTTAATTGGTCTACAAAATCTAGTTGAGGATGGTTTCGGATTTTGCCATAAAATATTATCATTTTTTATTGATATTAATTGAAGAGGCACTAAGCACGCAGAAAATATATATTCATCACTTTCGGACTCATTACAGAATTTTTGCTTATATAATGAGTGACCTGAACTACCATCACAGCCCCATTTGTACATAATTTTAAACTCGTTTCCAATTTCATCAAATGAACTCAAATTTCCCAGAGAAATGAATAATCTTTGACTAGTATGGTCGACCAAGGCTTGCAAAGTAACTTCTGCAGCAGTTTCAGTGTATGATATACTAACTTCTACGGGATAACATGCTTTTTTTGCTTTCAAAATACTATCATAGCTTGGGTAAATATTTGCATTACGTACCTTAGCTCCAGATTGTATCAATTTATAGGAATGCTTTGTAAATCTTCCGTCGATATATAACGCCAAGGCTTCTTCTGGTGTATATTTTTGAACTTTTTGTTGGGGTGATTTCCAAGCCTGCTTAATACTGGAACCTCTTGTTGGTGAATTTGTTGTAACCTCGTTCACTATTTTTTGCACTATCCCTCTTTCCAGATGCTCGTCAATTAACCTGAGTGGCGAACGCAATTTCCTCTTCGGAATAATTTTCCATCAATGGCCTAACTTTTCTTTTTTTCGAAAAATTTGATAAATCACTAAGTGATTTGTACGGCCCTCTCGAAGATGGTCCAGGTACAGGTTCATCGATTGTATCAGTCAAAGAAAATGTCTGTGTTTCGTTTAGCCACTCTGCATAATTATTTTCAAATCGGGAACATACTCTAAATACTTTTTGCCACTTAGAATTTAAAGATGACGTAAAAGAACGTATTTGATCTTTTAATATATTTATATTTTCATTTTGGTCTTGAACATTAAAGTTCATTAAATCAAAAATAATTGTTTTTCTCTTCCACCGTGCGCTCCATACGCCAAACATTGAAGAGAGCGCTTCGGCGAACGGTTACGCGGCCTGAAAAAAAAAATTATTACTTGAATGGTTGCACGTGGCTGCATATCATTTTTGTTTATATGATAAGTTAAATAGTTGCTCTATAATTGAAAAAAATCCCAATGCGTACCGCTGCGTACGGAATATACTTTTTCTCTATCATACTTAAGAAATTTTAATTTACAATGAAAAATTGTATGAGTAATTTATGTCATTATTTATTATTGTTGCATAAAAATATAAAAAAACAAATAAACACAAATGATAAATACATACCAGTAGAATGTATATCCATCGTTGTTTTAAAAATTTCACTTCACACAACTGAAAACTAAATATTGAAAACTTATGCGTTTGAGAGCGTACAAACAACTAATGATCGGTGTCTCAATAGGGTGTACTTTGGGTACCGATAATTACCAGGAAAGAGGGTTGAGGGGATTATGCTTTTACCTGAGCACCAATGGGTCATTATACTAATGACATTTACACAAATATTCGTTTTTCTAAATACTTTATTTTTCGCGAAATGTTCGGCTAAATTTGAAAATCGACCACTGTGCGACTGTCCGAAAATGTATGTGGGCCAAACCGAGATACCGTTCAGGGATAGAATCGAAGAACACAAAAAGGACTTGCAATTGCTACTACATGTGGAAGGAAAAAGTAGAAAGCTCAACATACTCGGGAACATGGAAATCAATAGAAGAAAATTCAACGGAAATTTACTTAACGACCAAATAGATTCAACAAATTCGCCCCTTCTTAAATTATATAACTTGTATCCTGACATCCCCCGCCCTTAATGTAATAGATAAATATAAGCCTTGTACATATTTTTAACAATTATTCTTTGCCTGAAAAAGCCACAGTGTGCCCCAACAATTAAGTTATAAAACTCATCGAAAATTAATAAAAATCTTTAAAAAATTATCAAAATGGTTGCATTTCTAAAATTTATAAAACAAAGATATAATTATTAAAATGAAATAAAACCTTGAAATGAATTGAAAGTTGTACAAATTAATTAAAACCAAGAGACATCACAAAACATATAAAAATCATCGATACTGGTTAAAATATGTATGTTTAACTAAAATCATAAAATATGTATGAAAATCTTTGACATATTATCAACAGGGTTTAATTGATAACATTTATAAAAATAGAAAATAATTATTAAATTGAACAATCATCTTGAAATTGATTGAAAAATATAAACAAAATAAAACATCAATATTGGTTAAAATACGAATCTTTAACTGAAATGATCGTAAATGAATGAACATTTTAAGGAACATAATCTTAAGAATGGTTTTCTTAAAATAACTTTGAAAAATGATTAATAAATAAAGATGTGGGATTCGAATGATTCACGAAAATCATTATAATTTACATAACTCTTATAAAATCCACCGAAATCCAAAACATTAACATAATTTTTTTTTTGTATTATTATACAGGAAATGTGTCATTTAAATGTACACATTCCGGTGGACGCGTTGTAAAATTTCAAGCATTTTTTGCTTTTTTAAAAGCATTCAACTTTAAGTTTCCAACGAGTGTTTCCACTCCTTGATTAAGCAATATTGTTCAATTAAAAATGTACTGTGAAATCAGTATTAAAAATAAACTGCAAAAGTAGGATATAAATAATTATTTATTAGGGCCTAAGTCAGAGCCCTGCTCCAGGTGGAAAATAGAATTATAGGCAAAACCTATTAATCCAAATTTATTGCATTGTGTTTTGCTTGTACACCTCTTAATTTCATTGTTAGTTATACATTTACTGCATTTTTTTAGCTTTAGTAATGTATCTGTAATTAGTGTTAACAATTTTAGTGCACTTTTGCATCATTTTGTTAATGCAAACAAGCATTGTATTTGTTCTTCTATACAAATTTTATTATGTTGTATTTCCGATAAAACTTACAATTATTAAGTAACTGCAAATTTTGTGTTAGTATTCTGACTCCTGCAAAACTAGTCTGTATTTGACATCAATAAACCTTACTTATTTACAAAAAATGTATAGAATTTAGTATAATATACAGCGTTTTTTTTTTTATATGTTCTCTGTGGGGATCTCGAAAACTATAAAAGATAGAGAAACGGTTAAATGGGCAAAGTAGTGCAGTTTTACGAGCTAAATAAAACGACACTTGTAAACGTTTTCAAAAAGGTCAAAGCTAACTAAATATATTAAAGTGTCGATTTTTTTAAAATCGATTTTTTTTCAGTTATTTAAAGAGATAAAACTATAAATGGCAAAGTTTTAGATAATTTAACACTGAATAATAAAATGGTATCAGATATTTTATATTGACATTTGTTTTCGAGATATAGTACAATCTTGCATTTTTCAAAATGGATACCATAGTTGGCTATGTTATCTGATCACTTGACATACTTATTTATAAAAATAACTGAGTTATTACCAATTTTATAGTTTTTTTTTAGAACAAAAAAATTGGCCATGAAAATATTACAATTATAAAACAATTGCGGCTTTTTGTAATATAGAAGTTTGTTAAATTTTTGTCAAATAAGTTTAATAAGAAGTTATGTGTAGGAAGAAACGGAAATTTAAAAACAAATATTCAGTAAAAAGCAGGTGTTTGTAACACTAAATTAGTTGACAAAAATAGAACAATGAAACCAACTGTTACAAACAATCGCAATTGTTTTATTATAGTCATTATTTCGTGGCAAACTATTTTTGTTTGGAAAAAAAGTAAAAATAGTTAATACCAAGGTTATTTTTGTAAATAAGTGTTTGAAGTGATATATCTGATTAAAATGAAAACAAATTCCTTTCTACAGATGACACAGTCAACTATGACTTCCATTTAAAAAATGTAAGTTTGTGCTATATTTTGAAAACTAATGTCGATCGGAAAAAATCTGATACCATTTTATTATTTAGTGTAAAATTATCTAAAACTTTGCCATTTATAGTTTAATTTATCTCTTTTAATAATAATTTGAAAAAATCGACACTATACATTTCTCAAAATATCTAGTTACCTCTGACCAGAGCTGGGACGAATCCTCGTAAAAAGGATTCGACTTTGAATTTGAGTTCAGTATTCCGACACCGGATACCCACAGAAGCATTTCGGACTTCAAGGTCCTCTTTAGTGTGGTCCCGACACACTGCTGAGGAATACTGAACATTTCTTACTATTTCAAGCCGATATGTGAGAACTATTAAATGGATTCGATAGCTAACGCCATATAATGCTCCATTGTGGCATCGTCAATGACACGAATGAACAA
Organism: Philonthus cognatus; assembly: GCA_932526585.2. Taxonomy (NCBI): domain Eukaryota; kingdom Metazoa; phylum Arthropoda; class Insecta; order Coleoptera; family Staphylinidae; genus Philonthus; species Philonthus cognatus. Next base: position 103,532,850 of record OW052241.1, read on the forward strand.
GATTGAACTTTTACTTCATGCGCCACGCGTACAAAACACTGATTTGTAGCGAAGTTCAAAAACACAGAAACACATCTTTAATAAGAGTAGCACGGAATCAGATATATAGTCTGGTATCAACGACGTTCATTGTTAATAATAAATAGTTAGATTTTTAATATTTTTGATAAAACAACTGCTAACGATATTTATATGTTAATGGTTGCAAAAAAGTAATAAAATCAAATGTATTCTTAAAGGAATGTATTCGTGATTCGAAAAAACAGGATTCGAATATTTGATTCGAATCATATTTATTTTTTACGAATCCTTTATTCGAGTATTCGTTATTCGAATCATATTAGGTGATTCGGATTCGTGATTCGAATCCTTTTTATTAAATGGATTCGATAGCTAACGCCATCTAATGCTCCATAGTGGCATCGTCAATGACACGAATGCATAAGTGCATATATAGATCACTGTTTCGTCCAAGGAGCTATACTCTGTGTAACCAGAAAACAAATATCATTGAATTTGAGTTCAGTATTCCGACACCGGATACCCACAGACGCGTTTCAGACATCAAGCCCCTCTTCAGTGTGGTCATGATTTAGTGCTGAGGAATAGTAAACATTTCTTACTATATCAAACCGATATATGAGAACTATTAAATAGATTCGATAGCTAACGCCATCTAGGGTTTGGTTAGACAGAGTATATCTCCGTAGACGAAACAATGACCTATATATGCACTTGTGCATTCGTGTCATTGACGATGCCACTATGGAGCATTAGATGGCGTAAAAATTACAAAACACTTTAACATTTATAAAACCAGCTCTAATATTGACAAAAACAATAAAAATAATTTAACAAACTGGGGGTTTCCCACAGAAGAAAGGTCAGGGAAAAAATCTTGAATCAGGGAAATGTCGGAAAAATTTAACATTTCAGATTGTGGCTACCATGTCAGATTTACTCCAATTAATATTAAACAAAATTTTAAAAACTAGATTATAAGCTTTCAAAACATTTTCAGTCATTTAATGCTCTTATCAAAGCATTAAGTTTGAAGTTTCGAACGACTGTTTCCACTCTCAGACTAAGCATGAAGTAAAATTTCGAGTAAATGGTGAATATTGATAATTTCGTAACCGTCATTAAACTATGGACTTAATGTCGGTTGACGCCAATTTATGTCAACTGTTACTATAGTTCAAATGTCAATTAATGCATATGTTAACTGTTATTAATAACCTAACCTAACATAACTGTCAAAATACAAGCAATGCGCTTGAAATATTAAAAAGTCACATACAATGTGAATAGTACGTTAAAAAGTAGTGAAAATTTAAGAGTTACGTTAGTTAGGTTAGGTTAGGTTAGTATACATTTCGTTTTGTCAAGTTCGTTAGATTAGATATCACTCTGTGAAATGAGGTTAGGTTAGACTAAATGACTAAATGTCGACTCACGCCAACCTATGTCAACTGTCGTTGTATTAACTGACATTATAGTTTAAATGCCGGTTACTGCATACGTCAACTGTCATTGGATTAACTGTCATTATAGTTAATGTGTCGATAACCGCCGACTTATGTAAATGTAGTTCAAATACAGGCTTATGTCGATCTACATGTAGGTTAACTGTCAATATAGAAAAATGCCGGCCAACACCCAATTGTCTTGTTGTCAACTTATATCATATGTCTTTTTTTTTTTCAAAACAAGGTTATTATCTTTAAAAACATTTTTAGTCATTTAATGTTTTCACCAAAGCATTCAGTTTAAAATTTTGAAAGAGCGTATCCACTCCCAGACTAAGATTCGAGTAAAATTTCGAGTTTAGAAAATCGTAAAAATTTAGTCTCCAATACTTATAAATGGGATTGAATCGTCAAAAATAATTCGAATTAATTGTGAGGTTTAATATGAAAAATTTGTTTTGTGTGTTTTTTAAACTTCTTGTTAAATCACTGTTTTATACGCGTATAACAAAAACATTTTTTTCATATTAAACCTCACAATTAATTCGAATTATATTTGACGATTCAATCCCTTTCGTAAGTATTCGAATCCTTTTTAAGTATTCGAATCCTTTTATAAAAATCCGAATCCTATTATAAATATTCGAATCCTTTTATAAATATTCGAATCCTTTTATTTATCACCCGAATCCGGATCACGAATCCAGTTTAATTAAAGTATTCGAATGCCTCTAAAAGGATTATCTAAAAGGATTCGAATCCAGGATTCGAATCCTGAGTGATTTGAATCCTGCCCAGCTCTGCCTCTGACTTTTTAGAAAACTTTACAAATGTCTTTTAATTCAGCTAGTAAAACTGCACTACTTTTAACCGTTTCTCTGTTTCTTCCGAGATTCCCATAGAGAACATAAAAAACTCATCCTCTATAAAATTACGATAATATTTGTATTAACATAAATTTATATATTATGTTTAAAGTTTTGCAACTAAAAGAGGCTTTGTTTGTCAAATTTAAATAGTTTTGAACTAGTAATACTCGAATTTAGTATAGTTTATACTATAGTAAATACAAAAAAATAAACATCGTATTTTTCATGATAGTTAGGTTGTATTAGCTTTGTAACAACCTTTTCCCTTAGTTGATAAGATTAGCATAATTACCTATTTGAAATAGAGCGCAGCGCGTGTGTTTTAATTTTTGCGTCAAGGGACAAAAGGCGGAAGTTAATCCTCCACAGGGAGCGTATATACGTCATTCCATTGGGATAATTAAGGAAGGGCGTCGGCGTTCGGATGCTAATTTAAAATTGTTCTCAAAGTTAAATTAAACATTACGTCCCAATTTTCCCAGCCATTAGCATCTACACGACCCTTTGACGCCGGCCTTTTTATTTATACCCACACAGAGAAAACTAGAGGGTAACATTTCCTGGAAATATTTATTTTCCGGGAATCGAAAAATTAAAAAGTACTCAATATGTTTTACCAATCTCGGAAAAAGAAAACATTCGTGCCCACTTGCACTACTAATCACTGTTGCATCTTTAAAACTAATTAATTTTATTCGTAAAGCGTACACAATTGCATGTTAATGAAAATAACATGTTTGGGATGTTTTACAAATTATAATATTTTTATATTCTCGAATTTGTACCTACTCAGAGGATTAATCAATAATTAGTGGCTAATTAAATTTGTGGTTAATCAGTCTTGGTGAGAGTGTGCCTTAGTAAATTTAAATTAACAAAAAAAGAAAAAGAACATCATTACATTTTATTTGTTTGGATAAACAGTAAAAACAAAAATTGCTAAAAAATTATTAGGCTGAGTATATTTTGAACTTCACTTTGAACTTCACTACGCCTGGTGCATGAAGTAAAATTTTTAGTTTAGAAAACCCTCAAAATTTGCATTTTCAGGCTTGGCTAAACTCGAAATTTTACTTCATGCTTAATCAAGGAGTGGAAGACACTTGTTTGAAATCACAAATGGAACTCTTTTAGCACAATTTTGATGTCTGGTTGGACTCACTAATAACAAAACTAATTTTATTGAGACATTTAGTAATATCGTGTGTACAATAGATATGGGTCGTTCGTGAATAATTCGTTTAAAAATAACGATTCTGTACGATGATTTGAATGAACTGATTCCTTATTTCAAGAATATTTTGTTGTCACTCGACCAACCGAACGATTTTGGCTGAGCGGGATCGAATCTGATGACTATTTCGTTCGCTCGAATCCGCGCACAACTTCAACTCCGCTTTGTACATGTGGTCTGAATCCGCCAGAAACGATTCTTCACGAATGTTTGTTCTCTACTTATAAAACAAATCACAGAATATTTGCAAGATGAATTCAAGGTTTTCTTTGGATCTGCTTTACTAAACTTGCCACTGAAAAGGCAAAATTACTTGATAATTTAAAATTAAATATAATAACACATTTTGAATTAGAGTAAAATCTGTATGTTTGCTCTATTTTTTATAGACACATCTTTAGAATAAATCTATGATCTTTGCTTAAATTATACAAGTTGTACAAATCAATTTCTTTAAGAAGGTATTCGCTCGTTCAACTGTTTATAAAACAAGTGTCCATCGTCACTATAGATGGAGATTGAGGCTTTAACGAACTATATTATTATTGTTATTATTATCATTATTATTATCATTAATATTATTATCATGAATGATTTGTTTACGAACGATTCATAAAGAACAAATCACTTTTAACAAATGATTCGGTTGATTCGAATCACCTGAAAGATATATGTAGTATCCAACAATTATTGAAGTCCTAGGTGGCTGTGGAATCAAACATGATCCTCGATTCTTATTTCTCTAAAATTAATTATGACTTTATAAACGTGAGATTCAAGCATTTTGAAATGAGAATCGACATCCATTTTTGATTCCACAGCTACCCAGGACTTCAATAATTGTTGGACACTTGATACAAAAAAACAGTTCCTGTTCATTTTTAGACCAAACATTAAAGTTCGCTCCAACTGTCAAAATAATCAAGTAGTGACAGTTCAGATCATTGTTTTGACAGATCTCTCGAATTTGATAGTAGTGTAATAGTAATCTCCTAAATTCCGTTTAAATATTTAAATAAATGAAATGTAGATTGAATTCTACGTATAGTTAATCTTTGAAATATCGCACTCGCTGTCAAAACATACGAGCAATGAGAGATTTTAACTTTGCGTTGAGGACCATGTCAAATTTGTTATAATAAATAAAAACTAATTTTATTGCGTTTGCTTAAAGTAGTTTGGCACGTTTGTAATTTTTTTTTAATAATGACGGTGACAGTTGTGTCGATTTTGCTTAAACTAACGAGTTATGCGTCCCAACTGTCAAAATTAACGAAATACAAGCGATAACGGTTGTATAAATTCTGTTTAAAGAAATAAAAACTAGAGTGCGTCTCTTATACTTTTCACGTTAAACTCAACTCTCAAACTGTCAAAACAAACTAACTAACTGCGGACGATAACTCATTTTTCTAATTCTACCGTGAATTTCGAGCCGAATTACTTTTAATTGAAGATTTTACTACAGCTGGTGGTAATATTATCAAATTACGAGTGGTAACTCTACAGCAATCAATATTCTATCAAAATAAATTTATATTAGAGTGAAATATAAACATATTACATTTAAAACAGTTCGCACTAGATATCAAAACAAACGAACTACAATTGTGCGATCCGCTCATTTTTTTTTTATAAAGATTTGTTTTAAATGTGAAAACAAACTAAAGCTTGCGACAGGTAACATCTCAACTGTAACAGCTATCAAAATGTTATGAAAACAAATTGAAACTAATATGATCTTCACATGAAATTTATCTGAAACATTTCGCTAGAAATCACTCGATTTTGATAGCGGTCGAAAGTTGATATTGACGATCGATGGCTCACAACTTGGCTAAATTATAAAAGTTTTATTTTACATATAAAAGAAAGTGGAAATTCCCTGTAAAATATTGATTGCTTCTCGGTAATCTCAAAACAAATGAATACAAATATTCATTAGAATTCCCGGAAGTAACACTCTAGAGAAAACTAAGCAACAAAATATTATTGCCTAATAATAAAAAGGAAATTTAGAAACAAACAAAAAAAAACTATCTGCAATATTAATAGAACTGCCGTCAATATCGCTTAATAGTTAATTTCTACTGGACCCGTAGATACACGATTCTAACATTTCGTATAAATAGAACAAAATCTACATGCTATTAGTTAGTTTTAAGCTTCCAATTTCACGTTTATTAAATTCGAAATTATTGAGAGGTTATGTTACATTGTTTTAGTTTATGTTTGTGAGCATTTATTGTTCTGCTAAATTATTTAATTAAAATTTAGTTCGAGCGAGTGTTTCCTCTCCTTGATTAAGCATGAAGTAAAATTTAGAGTTCAGAAAAGCTTTAAAATTTCGTTTGGTCGCGATTTATGATTTATAGCATTATAATTAAATACATTTTGAATTATCGTATTTTCCTATAGTCATTGAGGTTGTGTATAACGCGCAACTAGGAATACCAGGCTATTAAATTATTAGTTGTAAACTAGTAATCAGAGCTGGGACAAATCTTCGTAAAAAGGATTCCAATCACGAATCCGAATCACCTAATATAATTCGAATTACGAATACTCGAATAAGGGATTAGGAAGAGATTAATCGAAGAGAAAACATGAAAAAAAATTATTGAATTTTGATTTAAGTCCACTTCACAATACATTATTAGATTTAATTGCACCACCCTAATCTGTGTTTTTCCCATAATCCACTTTACCTGGTTGTACCGCCACCCTCATTTCTTCGGCTCACCTCTTAATTTATGTTTTTTCGCTTTTTGCACTCACACCGCTTTTGTATTATAATCTGCCTGTCTATATATAGTCTAAAATGTCTGTTTTGTATTTTGTGATATCCATTAATAATAGTCACTATGTGTCCGAAATGTACATTTGGTAATTCAAATAAAAATGTGAAGAAAGGTTATCAGTGCTTTATTCGTCAAATAAATTTGATCTTCACGTAACTCACAATCAATTTATTAAAAGTAAAGTTGAAATATATTCACAATAAAAATGTAAGTTTCTTTGAATTTATTTTAATTTTAAAAGAGAACGAATATAGATAACGCACAATGAAAAACACATGTCGATAAAGATTAACTAATGTAAAATATTGTAAGAGTTTTTGCAAATAAATTGCTGCGCATAAAATAAATGCCATTAATAATAAAATTCTGCAACCATATTTATTAGTGCTCGTTACAACGCAGATTAAATTCTCTTTCCATTGCCGATTATTTAAAATTACAAACGCTCATAAATTATTCGAAAATATATCTGTTCCTAGTAAAAACCCCATTATAATTTCAATTATCCGCTTTAATTATAAACGCGATTTATTTTTCCCTCACCACTCTACGCATTTCCAATTAATACAATAATTAGTGTTTTGTACAAAATATATAATTGCAGTATTCGATAATTGATAAAATAAATAATTGATAATGATGAATTCAATTATCGTTGTGTTTAGCAAATGCAACAGTATAATTATTTAAAATTGTCAATAAACATTTTTATTTCAAATTGATGTTAATAAAACTAAACATTATAAAATGCAATGTACATTCCACACGAAATACCAATGTAATATCAACAAGTTATAGGATGTCAATACAGTTTATCTTTAAAATGAATATGACATTTAACTCATTTCAACTTTTTTGTAATGCACGTATTAAAGACAACAATTCACTTTGCCCGGCAAATTAAAATTTTTAGATTTTTCTAAACTCAAAATTTTACTTAATGCTCAATCAAGGAGTGGAAGTCACTTGTTACAAAAATATGGCGGACTTAAATGAAAACAGATTATTTCTGTTTAAGTTACCATAATTAACAAACGTTTTCAAGTTTTAGCGTCTGCATAGGACGCAAATAGTAATCCTTAATAAAATGCTCAATTAACTGAAAGGATAAACCAATCAGGTGTCTATTAAAACAACAAAAATAAGCTTTTAACACAACTGCCCACAATAAAATATAAACAATGCGGGTAGCTAGACAAATGTATGTAGTTTTGAAACGTCTACGTCACTAACAGTGTTATCAAGTCTTATGCAAACGAAACATACCTAAATTCGACGGCACCAGGTTTTAATTTAATTTTGTAGACCTGTGTTATTAATCCTTAATCTACTACTAAAACAATTTAAATGAATAGCCAATCAAATAATTGCAATTACTTCTTTATACAAGTTATCCATATTTCGACAAAATATATGGGGATCTCAGTTATTTGAAGAAATAGACAGTCGGTTAAGTTAAATATCTTCTTTTATTTTAGAGATATAACAAAAAATTTAATTTTTTTAAAAATATTTTCTATTTTTTAATTCAAAAACTACTGAGTTTAGACATTAAGAACTTGACATTATAGAGTCACTTTTTAATGAGGAATCTAATAGCATATCTTGTTTTAAGATAATTATAACATTTACCCGGGGACCATGGCCAACTTTTATTTTTCTTGTGCGCCATTTTGGGTTTTTATATTTTTTGAAAGAATATTTTTTTCTGACCTCAGTGATGTATCACACTCATAATTATAATATTTCTTTTTTTGTAAAGAGTGCCTTGGAAACCAAGACATCATATCAATTAATAAGCAAAATCTTGACAGTAGTCATCCAATTTTAGCAGTAAGCATTAATTATTAACTGCCAATCTTTTGTAATAATAATAATAAGTAAAGATTATTAACCATAACATGAAGTAACAAAAGTGTAGTGTTGAAATCAAGGGTAATGATAAAAGTGTATTATTCTTCATACAGGAAAGAACGAATTTTAGTTTAAGTGTATCTATGTGTCAGAATTAGGACATAATGCTACCAAATACTGACAAATTTTGGTAAAAAATTGTAAACCATTTCTGATTTTGTGTCTAATTTCTGAATATACGTTGCGAATCTAACGTATACATTTTATGCCAAAAAATGAATTTCCTAAATTTTGTATTACTCTTTATCAAAAAATCTAGTTATTTTTATGGTTATGACAGGCCGACTGGTAGCTGCAGGCAGAGGCTACCGAGCGCGTCTCCAGGTGGTGGATAGGAGCGTGACCGAGCATTCGGCCAGTAGCTGGCATAGGGTCAGGCAGGTGGGACACCCCCGCATGACCGGCCTAAACCAGTTGCCGCGAACCAACTTCCCCCAAGGTACGGTGTACAGATATCGTGCCAATAGCTGTATGGCACAGGGTTAAGTGTCGCGAACGATTCCGTTGGGATACCGGGCGACCTCCCAACGTAGTGAGCCTTCTGTGCGTATCGGGGCACTGCGCACAGCGACCGGTTATTTCCTCCGTACTCGTGGGACCAAAATGGAACCTAAAACCAAAACAAAACCAACAACAACCATAGGGGGCTCTTCGGAGAACCCTACCTCCACTGGTGCCGCCGCAGCCGAACCCGAACGCCCTAAACAGCCATCGGGGGCGACCAAGCGACGCCAGAGGAGAGAAAAGCTCTCCCTGAGGGAAAGGACGCCTAGGCGAAACCTACCTCAGGGAAAGCCGACGCTAGGGGGGGGGGGACGCATCCGCGATACCCTGGACCAACGTCAGCACCCGGCTCGTCAGGGACGCCAAAGCGAAACCTGTCGAGCGACTGCACACCTCCGGGACTCCTCAAGAGACCGGCGAAAACCCCAAGGGAGGAGAAAGGGCCTCCGCCAAAGAGGACCTTCAGCGATATCCTTACGGGCATAGCACTCGCTATTATACCGAAGGGATATCCCGAGAATAGCATCAGTGCAGAGGAGGCCGAGGTTATTAAAACCTCGATCATCCAATGCATTGATGCCACGGCGAAAGGCGAAGCATCGCCGAGATTTCAGGAATGCACCCACAAAGGGGGATTCCTGAAAGTAATATGCTCCGACATGCAAACCAGAGCATGGCTCGAGAGCATCTCCAAGGAGAAAAACCTCCTGGGGAACGGGAAGGAACTTCGGATCATTGATCTGAAGGACTTACCGGAACCCAGGAGAGTGCTAACCTTTCTCAACAGAATATCGGTGCAGAACAACCTGAGCACCGATACCTGGAGAGTGGTTAACGAGAGGCCGGACCCCAGGGGAACTCAGTACATCTTACTGATGGACAAGTTCTCTTGGGGGAAGGTCAGCGAGAGGAAGAAGCTGCACTTCGGCCTCTCGACGATCACCCTCAGGGCCCTGGCGGCAAAGACCGGCGCCAAACCTGAGGAGACCACAGAGGAAACAATGGAAGACATTCCATTGCCCGGAGAGGGAGCAATGGACAGCAGTCCGTTGCCCAAATCACCGAAGGGTAAGTAATGTTCAAATTACTTCAAATTAATATACACCACTGTAGGGCGGCATCCGCTGCCCTCAGTGCATATATCCTTAATGAGAATATTGACATTGCACTTGTACAAGAGCCATGGCTCTACAAGGGAATTGTAAAGGGGTTAAACATACAGGGCAGGCGACTGATGGCCGAACCTATGTGTAACCCACGTACATGTATAATCGTAAAACATGAACTGAATCTAATGCCCCTATGGGACCTATGTTGCAGAGACCTAGTGGCAGCACGGCTGGAAGTAGTGGAAAGGGGAACACGGAGGGAGTTTATACTCGGATCCGGTTACCTTCCCTACGACCAACCAGGACCACCGCCGCCAGACATCGTCCAGTGGCTGATAAATCGCGGGAGCCACGATGGCATACCGCTGATCCTTGGATGCGATGCCAACGCACACCACATCATATGGGGGAGCACGGACATCAATCCAAGAGGTGAGAAACTATTAGATTTTATCTTAGAGAATGACATTGAAATAGCAAATATTGGAAATGTACCCACGTTCGTAAACGCGGTGCGAAGCGAAGTAATTGACATTACACTTGCCTCTCGCAAGGCAAGTGAACTGATAAAACTTTGGCATGTGTCTGATGAACCATCACTATCAGACCATAGATATATACGATTCGATATCGAATCAGAAAAACCAACGGAAACCCAAAACAGAAACCCGAGGAGAACTGACTGGCTAGTACCTCATTGTACAGGTCCACAATGAGGTACCAGCCAGCCGAATCGGGGACTGTCCAACAGGAGAGAGAACAACGCATGAGCTGGAGTTCATGGTGCAAAGCATCACGGACTCCATCAATACGGCGTTTGAAGCAAGCTGCCCAAGAACTACCAAACCCACTTCCACCAGGGTCACCTGGTGGAACAGGGATCTTGATAGGGCAAAGGCATGCACCAGAAGGCTATTCAACATAGCCAAGAGAAACGGTGAATGGGCGCAGTACAAAACGGCCCTCACGGCATATAACAATGCCATTAAAAAAGCCAAGAGAGACTCTTGGCAAAAATTCTGTGGGGACATAGAAAGTGAACCCACAAGCTCCCGCCTACTTAAGACGCTCAGCAAAGATCATGCTGGGAACATCGGCTCACTGCTGACCAAAGATGGAGAGTACACAGACTCGGTAGAAGGGACCCTGCAAGTATTACTGCAGACGCACTTCCCGGGTTCTGTAATACTTGAAAATCCTGTATCCGGGGACCTAAGCGAGCCCAACACATGGGCTCCAAAACAGGACTGGGACACAGCGAAAACAATTATCAAACCTGGTGACATTGAGTGGGGAATTAACACGTTCAAACTATTCAAATCACCAGGTCCTGACGGGATATATCCTGTCATGCTACAAAAGAGGATAGCAGCGCTGAGGGGACCACTATGTGATATCCTCAGAGCTAGCCTTGCCCTTTCATACATTCCAAGCAGCTGGCGGACTGTAAGGGTGGTATTTATACCCAAACCATCGTATGCCCTGGCCAAATCTTACAGACCGATCAGCTTGTCATCATTCATTTTAAAACTACTAGAAAAACTAGTAGACAGGCACATACGGGAAGGAGTCCTAAAGGACTCACCACTACACCGTCAACAATATGCCTACCAAGCGGGAAAGTCATGCGAACTGGCAATCCACCAGCTAGTGAGCAGATGCGAAAGGACCATACAATGCAAAGACATTGCGTTGGGGGCCTTTCTGGACATTGAAGGGGCGTTTGACAACACAACCTTCAACTCCATAGCAACAGCAATGGAGAAAAGAGGGATTTACCCGCAGGTCCGACACTGGGTGAACAAGATGCTCAGGAGCCGGACTGTAACAACCACTCTATCCGGAAAGACAGCAGAAGCGGTGGTCGCTGGCGGGTGCCCCCAGGGAGGGGTTCTCTCGCCGCTCCTGTGGTGCCTCGTCATGGACGACCTTCTGCTGCTACTTGAAAACCAGGGCATTCATGCCCTGGGGTACGCAGATGATCTGACCATTCTAGTTAGCGGGAAGTTTGGGACCACTGTATCAAGCCTGATGCAGAGGGCACTAACTACCGTGGAAAGATGGTGCAAGAACGAAGGGTTAGCTGTAAACCCGGCCAAAACGGCGATAGTCCCCTTTACCAGGAGACGAAAAACCGATGACATAACATCGCTACGCACGTATGAAATGGAAGTCCCAATCAAAAATGAAGTAAAATATCTAGGGGTCACACTTGATACCGGATTGAACTTCAACTTCCACCTGGAGAACATCAGCAAAAGGGCCATGAGAGGACTTTTTGCGATCAGGAAAATGGTAGGACGCACATGGGGACTGAGACCCAGTATGACCAAATGGCTATACACCGTGGTCATAAGACCCATAGTGACATACGCGGCGCTCGCTTGGGGAGAAAAAACCCAAACCAAGAGCGCAGCCGTAAAACTCGAAAGAGTGCAACGACAGGCGTGTCTGCTGATTACTGGGGCAATGAGAACAACGCCCACAGCAGCCATGGAACACATATTATCGCTTCCACCACTACATCTATATGTTATGATGGAAGCCAGACAGGCAGCCTACAGACTGCACATAAATGGACACACTTTAAATGTAGGGTCATCTAGACCGGAAACATTTAAAGTGCTACAAGAAGAAGAAATCCTAAAAATGAGGTCCGATTTCACTAAAATCATACACCCATCCCGCAGATTCAAAATAATCATACCACAGCGGAGTGAATGGACAAATGGAACATACCCGGGAACGAGTAAAGGAACCATCTGGTACACAGACGGGTCCAAAAACACTAAAGGAACCGGGGCTGGTATCTATGGAGGCTGTAACCGGAGCAAACAATTCACGGTTGCTCTGGGGAAACATGCCTTCATCTTTCAGGCTGAAGTGGCCGCCATTGACTTGTGTGCCCACCACATAATGGAGTCGGAACTCAACAAAGGACCAATTACCATTATGTCGGACAGCCAGGCAGCCCTAAAAGCGCTAGCCTCGCCGATAGTTCAGTCCAGACTGGTTATAGACTGCATAAACAGGCTGGACGCACTGGCGACAACAACAAAAACACAGCTAGTATGGATACCCAAGGACCAAGGAATTATTGGACACTTGGGGGCCGACTTGCTGGCCAAACAAGGGGCAACAGGTGAATTTATAGGACCTTAACCCGCTTTCGGAATACCACATGAAACCGGAAAGGAAATAATCCGACGCAAGTTAGCAGAGGAGCATACAAAGGCATGGCACAGCCAAATGGGAATGAGGCACACGAGACTCTTCCTAGATGGCCCGGTACCTGATAGCGCATTAGCGCTGTCAGGACTGAGCAGAATGAAACTAAGGAAAATCACAGGACTAGTTACTGGGCACTGTGACCTGAATAAGCACAAACATAGGATGGGTCTTGAGAAAAGCCCCCTATGCCGTGGGTGCTTGGAAGAAGAGAAAACTCCCCAACACCTACTGTGCACATGCGAAGCCTATAAACGGCAACGCACGGAGCAACTCGGGAAGCCCGTGCTTCCTGAAGAACAGCTCAAGAACATCCCCTGGCCCAAACTCCTGGACTTCTTAGAAGACACAGGAATATACAGGGAGTAAAATAACCAGAGGAGCACAAAAGGACCACGGAGACCGTAGTGCAGGGACGCTAAGCGATACCACCTCATGTGGAAGAAAACAAAAAAAATGGTTATGACAACAATTACTAGTATTTCGTTTATAAACAAATGCTTTTTCAATGAGTACAGTAACGAATCAGTTAGATGCCCGTCCTCAAGGGTGATATGTATGCAAATTATGGGCCCTAGTAGTTGTCAAATGAGTAAGTTACTCAACTGTTTCCACGTTTAACAAAAAACAAAAGATTAAAATTTTACATATCAATTGTACAATATATTATAAGTGTGATACATCACTAAATTCAGAATTCAATATATCTTAAAAGAATATGAAAATCCAAAATGGCGCCCATAAGAAAAACAAAAGTTAGCTATGGTCCCCGGGTAAATGTCAAAGTTATCTTAAAATAAAATATGCAACTAGATTTATCATTAAAAAGTGTCAAATTTCTAAATGTCTACATTCAATAGTTTATGAATAAAAAAATAAAAACGAAATTTCAAAAATTTCGTATTTTTACAATATCTCGAAAATGAAAGAATATATTCCAAATTTGTTTTTAAATGATTATTGGGTCCTAAGATACGCAACTTTGTCTAAATTTAACCGACTCTTAATCTCTTCAAATAACCGAGATCCCCATACATTCAGTCGAAATACGAACACCCCATATAAGTGATTTACCACGTAATACCACGTAACGCCATTTTAGATAATTTTGCAGGAGACACATTTAACAATTTATATACTTTTTCTGTTGCATCATTTGCATTTTAAATGTATCATAATTCACAGTGTAGGCTAGAGTGGGAGGCAATGGTGAGGGTGGTGAGGTACGAGATGAGATTGTGGGAACTGGATGAAGAGAGATTGGTGAAGGATGTATGGGTGACGAGTGTGGGTGGGGGTGAGGGTAGATGGAGGGGGGAGAGGAGGAAAATGTATGAGAGGGTAGGGCTGTCGGAGGCGAAGGTAATGGAATGGCTAGGAAATGGGGTGAAGATGGATGAGTGGGTGAGGGGGAAAGGGAAAGAGGTGGAAGGGCAGGAAAGGCAAGGGTGTATTGACAGATGTCAGTATAATGATATGTATGGGAGGTGGCAGGTGGGTAGAGAGGATAGGTTGATTGTGGCAAGGGAGAGGTGTGGATCGGAGGAGAGAGGAAGGAAAGTATGGATAAGGGAAGAATATAGAAGGTGTGTGTTGTGTGGACAGGTGAAGGATACGTGGGGACACTTGGCGGAGGAGTGTGAGGGGGTGAAAGAGGAGTGGCTGGGAGCGAAAGGGAATAGAAGGGTAGTGGAGTGGATGAAGGAGGATGAGAGCGGGGTAAGGACGTTGGAAAAGCTGGGGAGGGAGAGGGAAAAGAATAGTGAGGGTAAGAGGGATACGGGAGTGAAATGAGGTAATCAAATGAAAATGTAAATGTAGTGTAAAGTGTGGATATATGCTTCATTTTTTTTAGTAAACAAAAAATCACAGTTGCACATTAAAATCGGCTGACGCACGGACTGCCTAATTGATAATCAGCACTGGTCGACATGCGCGTTTTGCATTTTATTTTAAAAGTCAGCGGAAATACGTGGATTTTTCTGTAAGTATGGGCTATCAAAACATTTTGAGGAATTTGAGATTTTGCACAGAAATTGCCATTTATTTCCAGCACCAGAAGACGTTAATAACCGATTTCAGAATAAAAGTGGAGTTACGTGGTTTACACATTAGGCTGACGATATATAATACACTTTATAAAATACTTGATATTATATAAAATTTTATATTTCCTTTGGCTGGAAGTGTAGCATATTAACTACGTAAGCATTTAAGCCGTATGCATATGTTTTAAAGTACGAAATTGTCTGGCATCCATGTTCTGGTCGTTTATTCAAGCATATTGCTTTCAAGAAAATACTTTTTTATTGCATTTTACGTTATATTAGATATGTATCCCCTTATTAAATATATTTTCGATTGTTCAAATATATTTTTGTATATGCCACAAGATTTCCATTTATGTTGTAATGGTTCAATAGGGGTCATGTGCAAATATTTTTTTGATGAAAATAATTTACAATATTAATTTAAAAATCATCCAAAAAAATAATAAAACCAACTTAACAGTCAGTAAATACGAGAATTGCATCGATATTTTTTCAAATAAGAGAAATAACGACTGCAGCATCGCGTGCCTTAAAATAACAAACAAGTTCAGGAGCGTGAGAAGATGCTGATACGCAAGGACAATTGGGCTCAAGGTTTAACCAAGCGCAAACACAACGAATTTGCGAAGTCGGGGGAATTGCGTGACGTCAGGGATGGGTGGTATTTTATAACCATATATGGTCTGCGCGAAATGCTTCCATCTCCACGATCGGGTGGGAAACAGAGTTATAAAAGCTGTACGGAGAGGAAAACAAGGGGAAGTTAAGAGACAGTTCGGAAGAAGAACATCACGAAAAGCACCACAAGTTCCAAATCACAGAGGGAAATAAGAATAACACAACAAAAATCAAAATTATACAACAAATATAAATACTATACAACAAATATAAATACTATACAACAAATATAAATACTATACAACAAAAAAGAATACAAAACAGTTAACGGGTGTGGTCGAGCTGTGCGTGAAAACGGAGGAGTGTTCCCGCTAGTTAATTGCCTGAAAACAATTAACAGGTGTGGTCGTCCCGAGTTAGTACTGCAGTGTTATGTTCCCGCTAGTTAAAAGCACAAATGCAATTGACGGGTGTGGTCGAGCTGTGCGTGGAAAACGGAGGAGTGTTCCCGCTAGTTAATTGCTGATCACAATTAACGGGTGTGGTCGTCCCGAGTTAGTACTGCAGAGTTATGTTCCCGCTAGTTAATTGCACGAACGCAGTTGACGGGTATGGTCGAGCTGTGGGTGGAAAACGAAGGAGTGTTCCCGCTAGTTAATTGCCTGAAAACAATTAACGGGTGTGGTCGTCTCGAGTTAGTACTGCAGAGTTATGTTCACAAAAGCAGTTGACGGATGTGGTCGAACTGTGCGTGGAAAACGGAGGAGTGTTCCCGCTAGTTAATTGCCTGAAAACAATTAACGGGTGTGGTCGTCCCGAGTTAGTACTGCAGAGTTATGTTCCCGCTGGTTAATAGCACAAAAGCAGTTGACGCGTGTGGTCGAGCTGTGCGTGGAAAGCGGAGGAGTGTTCTCGCTAGTTAATTGCCTGAAAACAATTAACGGGTGTGGTCGTCCCGAGTTAGTACTGCAGAGTTATGTTCCCGCTAGTTAATTGCACGAACGCAGTTGACGGGTATGGTCGAGCTGTGGGTGGAAAACGAAGGAGTGTTCCCGCTAGTTAATTGCCTGAAAACAATTAACGGGTGTGGTCGTCTCGAGTTAGTACTGCAGAGTTATGTTCCCGCTAGTTAATAGCACAAAAACAATTGACGGGTGTGGTCGAGCTGTGCGTGGAAAACGGAGGAGTGTTCCCGCTAGTTAATTGCCTGAAAACAATTAACGGGTGTGGTCGTCTCGAGTTAGTACTGCAGAGTTTTGTTCCCGCTAGTTAATAGCACAAAAACAATTGACGGGTGTGGTCGAGCTGTGCGTGGAAAACGGAGGAGTGTTCCCGCTAGTTAATTGCTGATCACAATTAACGGGTGTGGTCGTCCCGAGTTAGTACTGCAGAGTTATGTTCCCGCTAGTTAATGACACAAAACAATCAACGGATGACGTCGGGATCTGCTTGCTAATCAGAAGAGTGTTCCCGCTAGTTGGTTGTCTGATAAGCTCCGAGATGGTTTTTGTGGGTTTCCCATCTCGTAATGCAAATGCAGGGGTTATTTAATTTTGCTCCCACAAGTAGAGTCATATACTTTTTCAGTTTAACTAATATGCACATGGCTTCTAAGTACAAACGAAAATAAAGTATTTTGAGAATATAAATAATTTAAGAAACACAAATTAATTAGAAATATCATAATTGAGGTCAATAAACTTTGCATCCGTTAAACTCACATCTTGTTTTATTTATTGTCCACACATATTCCTGGTCATTAAAAGGGAAGAAATACACAGTATTTACGATAATGCATATTGACACAAACAACGAATCTGTTAAATAAATTAAAAGGGTTACTACATACACAACACAACGTAAATAAAGTACAAATTATAAATTTGTATAATACCTGATGTCGAATCATTACAATGTGTAAACTATATCACTGTTCAATAAATTAAAATACTTTAACTTTGTTTGTATAACACAATATTTTTTTATTTTTGTGACTGTAGTTTCGGCAACTCAACTTGCTATTATCAAACGGAGTTGTCACAAAAATAAAAAATATTGTGTTATACAAACAAAGTTAAAGTGTTTTATTTTATTGAATTAACATGTATAACGAAGTAGAAGCCTCCACCGTTCATAATTTATATCACTGTTTGTCAATTACATCTCACTTGTCAGAAAAATGGCTGCAGTTTGCCAAAAAATGCAAATTAGCAATGAACTAGGAGGACTTATTATCCGGAGAATGGATGCTGGTGTCAGTAGTGTTAATTGGGCTGGAAGTTGGTGCAAAGATTGCTGAAAGAATCAAGAATGAATATGTAATTGGGTAGACTCAAATTCTAAGCTGACCATTGCTGATTTAAATGCAAAATGTCTTGCAGAATGGCTGGAAATTTGCTTTTCTAATACAACTATTAATATTTCAAAAAATAAAGTTATTATTTCCTCAAAAATATTAAAGAAAAAAGTATTTCGTATATAGTAAACCTCATTTCGTAAATCGGGATATCTTTAGACATATATTTCACAAGGTGAATGATATTTAGTGAATCTTGTTTGATCAATAGTGAAATGCAATAGAAAAACCTTATAAATCACGTTTTTTACTGCACTCTTTAAATAGGTGTGTACGTTGATTTTATCCATCTGCCGTGTTAAAATTATCTTATAAATTATTTCAGGAAACGTTTAAAATTTATGCAGCATATAAGCAGATTTTTGTTATTAATAACTAAAAGCAATAATATCGAACTATTTTATTTTTTCCCCTTATACCCTGACAATGTTGACATAAAAAAGTATTTCTGTTTTAGATCTACACTCCTTAACAATACAAAATCTAATACTTTTGATTTATAATAAAAACAATTAGGCATAGTTCTTGCAATTCATTTTTAACTTGTTCTAACTACTTTAGATCTAAAGTCTTAAAAAAATCAAATTGAAGAATAAAAAACGTTGTTCTTTCAAAGTTCTTTAATAAAAACAACTCATTTTTAGTTGATTATTTCTATAGCTAATATTTAATTAATTTTAAAATAGTCTAGTTTTACTTTAAATCATATTAAAAGTCTTCCAAAATAAAAAAGTATTTGAATTAGAAAAAAAAAACAATTAGTCCTTTAAATCTAAGGTCCTCAATTTTTTTGTTGTTGTTGTTTTTAGTTCTTTAAAAATAAAACCCTGTACATTTTATTTTTAGTTGATTGTTTCTACAGTTAATATTAAATTCATTTTAAAATAGTAGAGTGTTAATCCTTTCAGCCCTGGAATTTTCCTAGCGCCCAAAATAATGTTTTGTATAGAGCATATTATTTATTACTATCTCAAATATACAGAAAGCTTTTCTATCAAGTATACATATCTCAATATACTGTATACGATGTAAATCTTCAGATACTCGTTTTTTTACAAATATTTCAAATTGAACTTTCAAACGAGGGTTTTTCACTCCCATATTAAGCATGAAGTTAAATTTCGAGATTAGAAAAGCCTGAACATTTGGTTTGGTCGCGTCGAGAAGCGGAGCGACCAAGCCAAATTTAAAGGCTTTTCTAAACTGGAAATTTTATTTCATGCGCCACGCGTACTAAACACTGATATGATGTGATGTTTAGCATACACGTTTTTAGCATACTGTTGTAGTAGAATATTTTGAACTTTACCTAAAATAAGTGTTTAATACGCGTGGCTCATGAAATAAAATTTCGAGTTTAGAAAAGTCTGAAAATTTGGTTTGGTCGTGTAGTTAAACTGGATTCGTTACGTTTTTTTTAAGAGGATTCGTATTCGAATCCACATGCGAGTGATTCGAATCCTTATAAAAGGATTCGAATATTTATAAAAGGATTCAAATATTTATATATGGATTCGAATATTTATAAAAGGATTTGAATACTTAAAAAAGAATTCGAATACTTACAAACGGATTTGAATCGTCAAAAGTAATTCGAATTAATTGTGAGGAATAACATGAAAAACGAAGACGATTTGAAGCGAAGTTAAAAACCACCAACAAATCTTTAATCAGAGTAACACGGAATCAGGTATTTAGTTTTATCAACCACGTCCAGTGTTAATAATAAATAATTAGATTTTGAATATTTTTGATAAAATAACTGCTAACGATATTTATAAGTTAATGGTTGCAAACAATTATAAAATAAAATTATGCTTAACGGATTTGTATTTGTGATTCGAAAAAACAGGATTCGAATCTTTGATTCGAATCATATTTATCTCTTACGAATTCTTTATTTCAGTATTCGTGATTCGAATCATATTAGGTGATTCGGATTCGTGATTGGAATCCTTTTTAGGAGGATTCGTCCCAGCTCTGCGGAAAAGTTACAGCTCATCCATATTTAAAAGAAAAATTCCCAGTATGTTTACCAAATTTAAGTGGTGGCAAATACCACCATCAGGACCGAATGGGTTATATTAAATAATCTCGAGAGTCTTTAAAAATTATAAACAAGTATTAGCATTACATAAATGTCACTCTTTGTGACGATCCAAGCAACGTCATTAACTACTAAAGTTTTATTAACTAACGACATAATATCAGGGATATCGTAAGTATGTACAGATATAAACAAATTTGTAAAAAGATTTACACACCTGCTAGTAATGCTATTGAGACTATGTATTCTCAGGCAAAGGGTTTTGGTTGTGTGACTCTAACAAAATTCAAAAAATTAAACGGGTTGTAGTGAATGTTTGAATTCACTGATGTTATGCATTGACCATACAGCATACGTTATAGAATATTACATCTATTTCTCAATAATTTAAAATTTTGCAAATTATCGGATGTTTGGTGACGTTAATATTGTTTGTGCGCGGCCTTCCAGGAAGGATATAAAGAAACCATGATGTGCCTTACTGGTTCGACTATTGAAGATGATATGGACTAAGGTGTAAAATTGATTTAACATAGTATCAATATTATCTCCACCTAGTACATTAATCCGGTCAACAGACGCTAAATGGTAGTTGATTGCTATGTAATTGGCCTTACAGAAGTCATAAATGAATTAATCATAGTGGAGAATTTGGTTGTTTCAGTAAATTTCGCTGAAATGCAATATGGTATATGCTGACGACTTAAAGGCAATATTAAATCAATAGCTTTAGAAAGGGTACATAATAATAATAAAATTTATTGTCCATCGATGTATAATATAACTGCATACAAACAAGTCATTGTCACGAATATGAGATAATTCAAAGTACTTGTTTACATAGTAATACGCCTTTTTACAGAGAAATAAAAAAGCCTATTTTTAAACTTCGCAAAACTTAACCAATTTTTAATTTCCGTTGGAAAATTGTTAAATATCATGGCGCTAAGTAACTGTGGTGCACGCGTTGTTAAGTCTATATTGTGGTATATAAATATTTCCACTCTTCCTACTTTCGTAGCGATGTTTGGCTTTAGCCAAGGTTTCAACGTTTTTATGTTAAAATAAGATTTGGAAATTGCTGTTGTTAGTTTGGCGCAGTGGATTACCCAATCAAGATGCTCATCTACAGGGTGCCCGCTTTTTGAGCGGTACTATGGGGATCTAGCTTATTTGAAAAGATATCGGTTAAATGGGGGCAAAGTTGCGAATATTAGTATTTATTAATAATCTGCTTTCACATTTGGAATATCTTTAATTGTTTCGTTGTATTTCGAAAAAAAACTGAACATTTCGATTTTATGATATTCATAAATAGATTTAGTGGACATTGCGCTCTTATTTCTATGGCAACATGCCTTAAATACAATAAATTTTTTAAAACTCAACATGTGGCACACCGTTGAAATCAGCATAAAAACGCTGTTCAGTGATATACATATCTTCATACGCCCACGAGAAAAACAAAAGTTGTGTCTGGAAAAACAAAAACTAATCGCTTTGCAATTTTATAACTTATTTCATAAGTCAAGTCATAAAAAGTTTCTCTAAGAATATTTGAATGAATTTGAAATAATATCAAAAATAACTGAGACATAGGCAAATTTTAAATATTTAAAATTTCAGTTTTTTTTTTCAAATTACAATGAAACAATTTAAAATATTTTACATAAAAATGTGCAAACAATGCTGAGTTACATATTTAACATTTACAAAATGCTATCTGTCAGTGAGGTATGATCTGAGCCAGTTATTTGCTGCCCCTCTGACTCCGTAGTTGTTTAGTTTGTCAAGGACTAAATTTATATTAACAGTCAAAGGCTCGACTTAGATCTATAAACAACTCAACAGGATATTCTTCCTGTTCTATGCAGTTTATTACACTAGAATGATTGCAACGCTGTATGTGTTGAGAATGCTTTCCTAAACCTCTGCTGAGAGTTTGATAATATTTTGTGCTTATTTAAGCAGTCGTTTAGCCTATTTAGCATACACAGTTTGAAAACTTTGAAAAACGGTGATATCAGAACGATTGGTCTGTAATTTTTTTATGTTCTTGTGTCTTCTTTTTTATAAATTGGAGTGATAACAGTTTGTTTTAGAATAACTGGAAACACTCCTTGTTCTAATGATAAATTAATTAGGTACGTTAGTGGTTCTGCTATAAAAACAGAAAGCAACGAAGAATTGGTTAAATATTTTATCAAACACACTACTTATTATTTTTTTTAGTTTATTTATAAAAAAAATTCTTCTCTGTTACATGGTTTTAAAAATATTGATTTTGACTTTGCATACTCAGTGGGGGCATGTTCGTCACGATATCTAAAGGTTCCTTTTTAAAGAATTCTATATGTTGATTATTGTGATAGAGTGCAATACTAGTTAAACTTATTTGACAATCTTTGTTTGATAATTCATTTATTACTTGCCATAAAGCTTTAGAAAAAATAAAATTAGTGTGCCTTAGAAAATATATTCGAATGTATCAATTTTAAAAATTCGGGCTTCACTTTGAACCAATGTTTTATGCCCGTGAAATTCAAAATTTTACATTAAAGACATTATTTTTCTGAATGAAATAATGCCCAATATGTTGTTTTTTCAAAAATATTGTTGTCGAAACAAAATCAAAATTAAGCTTCTATTTGAGATTATATTTTTCAAAAATTATAATTAGTGTGCCTTAAAATAAATGACAAATGTCATTTATTTTAAGGTTAAGTCTAACTATTCGTTTTTGACAGAACACATCAAAGACTCCACATCGTTTACATCAGTTTTAGAGCTTACATCGTTAAAATCTTCAGTGATTAAATCAAATTTAAAGGTTAAGTTTGTAAAATCTTGTTTGTTTACATCAGTCTTTGAGGTTATTTTTGTTGAATCCTGTTTTTATTATATTAAAAAGTAAAGTAAAGAATAACAGTATTTTTATATGTGATTGATTTCTTATTATATTTTTCTGGCATAAACATATAACTAATATCAACGTATCGGGCATGATTGGATTCAGAAAAACAATGTTTAATTTTTTTTGGATTGATTGAGTTACTTGAAGATAATTATACTTTGATTAAAAAACACTTAGAACCTTTCTTCAATACTTTATTTTGTAACCAAATGTACATTTCGGACACGAAGTGTCCATTATCAATGGTTTGATACTAATACGAAAAATATACATTTTACACTGATTTATATACACTAAAAAATGAGGGAATTAGAGGGTGTCGGTAGGGGGTGTGGTTATGGTGGTAATAAACTAATTTTAGCCGAAAAAAGGGGTTAACCTTTTTTCGGCTAAAATTAGTTTATTACCACCATAACCACACCCCCTACCGACACCCTCTAATTCCCTCATTTTTTAGTGTATATAAATCAGTGTAAAATGTATATTTTTCGTATTAGTATCAAACCATTGATAATGGACACTTCGTGTCCGAAATGTACATTTGGTTACAAAATAAAGTATTGAAGAAAGGTTCTAAGTGTTTTTTAATCAAAATGTTTAATTTAATAAAATAAGGAAAGTATATGCCGTCAATTAAAAATGTTAAGTTGACTATTATTTAGCAATGGAGTTAATTTTAGAATAATATATAGTTACTGTCGTTTTAGAGTATTCAAACGACCATTGATAGTTTCATAGTTTATTCAAATCGCTTAATAAATAACAGAGTTATGGCGTTGGGCGTTTATTTTGTCGAACACACGGTATCTACAGCAAATTTTTAAATGATGTTCAAATAATCCAGTTTTAACCTAAATAATCTTGAATTCATCATCTCCACATAAACTTTGAGATTCCTCTATGGAAACCGCGGAAATTAGCAAAGTTTCAATACACGTTAGGAGTTTGGTAACTTATTAGCTAAGCACAGTTAGAATATTTAGTATTTCCACCTACAGAAATTAATAATGCGAACTTTATTTAAATTACTACACAGATTTAATCCACCTCTGTATTTATAAACCCTAGACATACATGTATATCAACAATTTTACAAAACCGATTGTAATGCCATTATTAATTTATTTTTAGACATACAAAATAACAGCACTGTAACTAAATATTTGACAATACTATTGTAACATCAAGTTGTTAAAATATATGAGGGAATTATATAAATGCATGTTACTTTTCTCGTTTGAAAGTTTGTAAGTAAAGCAGTAATGACAATACTTGGTATTTTATATTTTAATGAACATACCCTGTCTCACATTTGCAAATACGTTTTTAAAAATTTACTGTTTTTATCTGAGTCATCGATATCATTCGAATGAGTGTCTTCCACTCCAGGATTAGGATTTTTCGTTATACATGTTAATTTATCAATAAAATCACTTTTAGCTTGTTTTATAAAAATTTGCCGACAAAAACACGTTTAACGTTGTTTGTATAACACACAAAGTTAAAAGTGTTTTCATTCTTAAATTTACAAGTATAAAAAAGTAGATAGAAGTCTCAACAATACAAAATACATATTTATTTATTTTATCTTGTAATGTACTATTTCTATGGGTGAAAAATGTTTTTAAACTTCACAATAAGTCAGTGATTCATACGCCTTAAAGTAAATATTTCGCGTGTAGAAAAGCCCGACAAATCTAAATTTTGAGGATTTTCTAAACTAGAAATATTGACTTCATCATGGAGTAGAAGACACTCGTTCGAATGATATCAAGGACTTAAATAAAAACAGAACATTTTTAAAAACGCATCAGCAAAGATGAGGGAGAGAGTATTTGCTTTAAACATCGTCAAGATTATCATCAACATTAAAAGAAGACAAAATTGTAAAATCAATTTCAAGAAAAATTAATAAAATATAACAATGAATGTAAACTATTCTAATTATTGGTTATATTTATGTGTTTTTGTAAATGGCTTATGTTGATATGACAAGTAAATACTAATGAGGAGTGTTTTATTTCAGTTCCTAAACATCTTAATAAATAGACAAAGCCACTGAATTGCCAATAAAGAATATTTCAATTAAGTCATTTGAAATATCTTTCAATGTTCTTTGACACGAAACGACCATGCGCTTAATTTTTATTTGGTGTGCCATTTAGGTATTTCGTGTAAATTAGCGTTGAAAGCGGTAATGAACATTCGTTTGTAAGACTTGTAATTTAATAGTACAGGGTGGCACTTAAACGCCAACAACGTCCTATGTTCCAATCGTTGTGTTTCTGTGCTGCAGTGCAACTCGAATTGATTTATTAAGTTACACCGACGGCGAATGATTCCACTAAATTACACCTTGTTTCAGTTCTCCTGCTACACTTTTCCCAATACCTACCTACCTTTGATTACATTTCAGGGTCAGTCATTTTTTTAGTAACTTTAACAATAAAACTAATGTCTATCATATTAATCATCTCGTTTGTTTTTAATACATTCATAATACAGGATGTCCCAGAGCACCAATATCCCCCTTTTTTTGAGAAAACGGCTAGTCCTAGCGAGTTGGGACAAAAAAAATTAGACATAATATATAAAATTACGAAAAACTATTCGTGAAAATGCAAACAATGTCTTAATTAATAAGACAAATTTAGACGATAAATATCCATTGAAACAACTACTTCTCATGCAAATACACCTCCGGATATTGAATTATACAATGAAATATTTAAAATCTTATTTAATTTAATTTTTTACAACGCTCTATTAAAGTATATGTAACGTTTAGGTCAAATTCTCTTAAAACCAACTAACAAATACAAATTTAAAATGAAAGGAGGGATAACAAAAAAATTAGAAGTAAAAGGACTTAGATTAAAACTAATGTCTTAGGCCATCTATAGACGCGTTTCGAGATTTATCTCTCTTCAGTATAGCTTTGCTTATGACGTTTTTAAATAAATAGGAATAAAATTAAAATAAACTTACTTGGAAAAAGTGTTGTGTGTGGAATGAACAGGTACACAGAAATGGAATGAGTGAAAAATATGGTCGGTATTTATAGGTAAGAAAGGGGATTATGTCATTAGCAGGTATGAAGAGTGTGAGACCTTATTATTTACCTTACGGTACAGTTCAAACAAGATAAATTCAAATTCAAAACTATTTGAATTTGAGAAAATAAGCTTACGCTTCTTATAGTTTGCACACTTTAAACATAATATATAAAATTACGAAAAACTATTCGTGAAAATGCAAAGAATGTCTTAATTAATAAGACAAATTTAGACGATAAATATCCATTGAAACAACTACTTCCCGTGCAAATACACCTCCGGATATTGAATTATAGAATGAAATATTTAAAATCTTATTTATTTTAATTTGTTACAACGCTCTATTAAAGTATATGTAACGTTTAGGTCAAATTCTCTTCAAACCAACTTACAAATACAAATTTAAAATGAAAAGAGAGATAACAAAAAAATTAGAAGTAAGAGGACTTGGATTAAATTACTAGTATTATTAAATTAAAATACTTCTATTTTTTTTGTTATCTCTCCTTTCATTTTAAATTTGTATTTGTTAGTTGGTTTGCAACTTAAAGCTTCTAACGATTGTTTCTAATCCCAGATTAAGCATGAAGTAAAATTTCGAGTTCAGAATAGCCTGAAAATTTAGATTGGTCGCGTATCAGATGATTTAACTTTCTATAATTCGTACACATTTTATTAATTTATGTTTATGCTTTTTATTTTCAGCATAAGCTGTAAAAATCGGAGCTCTAGTCATAAGTGGTATCATTGGAAAGGTCCTTGAAAAATAAGCAACTTATACAGGCAAAATATTTTTGTAATTGGCGTTTGTTTTTAGTAATATTGGATTGAAGTTACCAAATATCAATATCTCATGGCTACCTTATTTTATTGACACCGCTTTGCTCGCGCGCCTCGGCAAATCCAAATTTTCAGGCTTTTCTAAACTCGAAATATTACTTTATGCTTAATCTGGGAGTGGTAAAGACTCTTTAGAGTAATAATAAATGGGTTAATACAAAATATAGAAAGCAATATTGAATATTTAATTTGTTTGATTCGTTTCTGTAATATCTAAGTAATTGTAATTCTAAGGACTCATTTAGATATTACATTCATACCTCTTTATTGTAAAATTGAAAACTAAATTATTATATGTACTCTTAATAAAAAAAAATATATATATAGATAAATATATATTTTCATAAATTATTAAGTGTTTACATGGAAAAACGCTGAGATTGAAAATTAAATAGTTTTTATTCAATTATTGAATTTCCTATATTTTATCATCATTTAATTTTTCTTCAATAATATTCAATTTGTAAGATAACATTTTAATTCACAATCGAATAAAATAAAATCAGATAGTAGTCAAAGAATAATGATACATTTTTCAAATACGCTAGTTCATGAAACTAGAAGAAAACCAAAGAGAAATAATAAGGCGTTAAAGTGATACAAAATTTAGTTTAATTAATGTGTTACTTAACCAGTAGTGAGACATTTTTGAATCTAATTATGGTAGATTTAATTAAACTACTGGGTTTGTTCGGAGCAAATATAAAATCAGTGTTCACCCAAAATAAAAAATCTTGACTTTTTTCGAAAATGGGTATTCTTATAAAATAACATCTGAGTTCAAAGATAGCAGTTCCGATAATGTAGCTCAATTGTTTTTAACATTTTAAGTAAAAAACTGTTATGTAAAAATATTTTTTAACAAGATGATATTTTAACAACTTGTTTAGTTATAAACGTCAAATGATTCAACTAGAAAAGTTAAAGTTAAAATAAAACATTGAAAGTTAAATTTAGAAAACTAAGATTTTTTGTTAGGGGAATATTTTTGGATAGAATTATTAAATTTTTACGAAAACTAATTCAAATATTGAATAAACTGCAAAATTAAGTAGATACATTTTGTGCTTATTGTTTTTATAAAGCATTTAATATTAACCTAAACAGTGATTTTCACTCCTTGATTAAACATGAAATAAAAGTTGGAGCATACAAAACACTGATTTATCTAAAGTTCAGAATTATTCACACACCTATCAATTTTGATTAGAATAACACAAAAGCAGATTTATAAGTAACCATTTATTTGTTACGTTTTAGTAAATTATTATTTGATTTACTAGCGAATGCATTTTCTTGACATTTTTTTGTGAAAAACTCATAAAATTAAATTGACGTTATTAACGTAGTTAGCATAAATTATAACATATTTATTAGTAACAGTATGACATTTATTGCATAAAGGGTTTGTATAATTCTTAGAAATAATCAAAATGTATTTTCACATTTTTTTCAAATCTTAAAAACAAATGATGCTAATGTAGTTTTATTATGTGTTAAAAGGGGAACATTTCGTCAATTTCAACTGTTTTCGTATTTCTAACAGTTTTTGAAATCCCCATGGTGAGCACAATTTAACAAATAACCTATCCTATCGAAACCTAACCTAACCTAATCTAACCTAATCTAACCTAATCTAACCTAACCTAAATATATAATTTTTGCTGTCTCTAAAGACATCATAAAAAGGTATGTCAATAATTTGTTCATGAAGTGAACAACATTTCAAATATTATTGTATAACAAAATATCACATTCCAATATAATTCAATTAATTTTATATTAGAATTAATTGAATCATTATTTTGATATAATATCTGTTATGGCTTTATCTGGCTCGTCGTAAGTTCGACCTTCCGTATTTACATAATTATTATTACCATCGGCCCTTGATGCATATTTTATTGTGTTCTCGTGTAAACGCAGTTCCGAAGAAGTTTTAATTGTTATGGTGTTTACCGAAGCTGCGCGATGCGAACAAAAGGCCTAAACGCAAACGGTTTAGCGGATTAACCAACAGCTGCATACCAGACCCGAACGAGAGGCTCGAGATGCAGGGAAGAAGTTTGACAACATCGATAAGGTAGTGGTAATTGGGAATTATCATGACCAATTAGAATCACTCATTGCCCCCACCTACCCCTCTAAAGACTCCACCCGGTGGAGTAACCAAGGTAGAGAAATGACCAGAAGACGAAAACGAAACGTTATTAATATCGGTCGCGACATTTGTAAACGTGTACATGTTTGTAAATATTGGTGTTCGGAGAATGTACGAGTTAAACTCAATTTATTATTTTTATAACATATAACAACATATAATTGGTCCTTCGAAATTAAGAATCTTAGCGTATGTTACTCCGCGCAAGCAGATTAACGAAAGTAGTAACAATATTACTAAAATGTAATAATAAAAAGTGTTCAATAGAAAAGATAAGAATTTAAATAAGGATAGGCACATCTGACATTGATAAGCAGTTCATCCTCATCATTCGGTGTCATCAGTTTCCACTGTTTTTCGGTCATTTAAATTATGTGTAAAATGTGTAAACGACCTGCTTTTGGAGTGGCAAAAACTGTGTGGATGGACTGAGGTAGTCCTACCTGCCACGTAGGCGGCGACGTCCATCTATTTTTCCCTCGTCCATTAGACGTTAAAGAGTCGTCTTTTCTGGAATAGCTTAAGTAGTAACAAGTATAAAATTCATATCAAAAGTAAGAATAGGGCTCATGAAGAAAGAAAAGCTGACAAGAAGGAAGCAACAAAAGGAAATTGTCACGACCTACAAGCGGTGAAAACTTATCCGTCCCCACAAACTAGTATGTGACAATTTCACATTTTTTGACCTCGACACCAAAGATGCTGCATGCTACTGGTTTGATGAAACAGATGCAGATTTGCAAGCTTAAACATTTGCATCATGAAAGAAAACTAAAAACAAATCCCGTTTATAATAATTAATGAGGATAAATTCAAATGTATTGGGATTTTCAGTTGGAACAGATTAATTTTCGAATAAGTTATGAGCTTTTGTAATTCCAAATAATCAGCAATGAAAAGGGAATTATAATCTGCCTGGTAACCAGCACTCGTAAATATGTTTACAGAATTTTAATATTAATGGCCCTTATTTTTTGCGCAGTAATTTATATGCAAAAACCCTAAAAATATTTTACATTAGGTAATCTTTATTGGCATGTGTTATGAATTGTGCGTTGCCGAACAATAGAAAATTACAGTACTCTGTTGCATGTCCGGACACGCCCTACGAAATTATATACAGGGTGTCCTTGTGTATTTCGACAGATTGTATTGGGATCTCAGTTATTTGAAGCGATAGAGAGTCGGTTAAATTGCGGCAATGATGATGTATCACAATGATAATTTATTGCAAAGAGTGCCTTGGAAACGATGACGTCATATATATTAATCAATAAAATATTGACAGTAGTCAATCGTTGTAAGTAGTCAAAGTTAATTAATAATTGTGAATCTTTTGTAATAATAATAATAAGTATCGATTACCACACAAAACATAAAGTAAAAAAATGGTGATGCGTCCGTCATAGCACTTTCCCCGTTTAAGATATGAACAGTATGGACATTTATGATATGAACAGTATGGAAAAGTTGCACAAACTGAATTTATTCTACTTTATTATTATTATTCCAAAACTATTCACAAAAAAGTAATTCTTGCATATTTTCACTACATCTCAATAAATATTGATTACCTAAGCGTAATATATTTTGAACTTTACGGTAAATCTGTGGTTTATACGCGTGGCGCATGAAGTAAAATTTTGAGTTTAGAAAAGCCCCGTGAAAATTTGTCTCGGGTCGCTGCGCGACCCTTGACAAATTTTCTACGCGGGGCTTTTCTAAACTTGAAATGTATGAAGTAACATTAGTCTGGGAGTAAAAGACACTCGTTAGTTTAA
Organism: Philonthus cognatus; assembly: GCA_932526585.2. Lineage (NCBI taxonomy): Eukaryota > Metazoa > Arthropoda > Insecta > Coleoptera > Staphylinidae > Philonthus > Philonthus cognatus. The sequence goes on from OW052241.1 coordinate 103,563,802, forward strand.
AATACATCACAACTCTTAAAATATGTATCAGAATACTGAAAATTACTAAAATTTAAGGGCATTCGTATAAAATGTTTAAATCTTAGAAATCAATTATACAATACATTTATCGAATCGGCTAACACAAATATAACAGAAAATCCACATAATTTCTGGACTTTTGTTAATCGTATAAGTCTGATTTTCCTGATGTTATGTATTACAATAATAATTCTAGCAGTAATGGTTCTCAGTGCGTTAATTTATTTGCGCAGTATTTGCAAACAGTATATAGTAGTGATAAACCTACATATACACCCTGCTTTTTTAGTAATTCTACTGTATTTCATATGCCTCTTAAACTATCAAAATACGAAATATTTAACGCAATAAATAATTTAAAATCCAACAACAGCATAGGTCGTGACGGCATACCATCTAGCTTTTTAAAGAACTGCATATTTTTTATAACTCTACCTATTTCTATTGTATTTTAAATCTGGTAAAAGAGACGATGTAAATAACAATCGTGGCATATCTATCCGATCAGTAATTCCTAAACTTTTTGATAAATTGGTATCCGTTCAGTTGAATTGGATGTGTAAATATAATGTAATTGACGAGCAGCATGGATTTCGGCCAGAAAGACCTACTACTACAAACCTATTGACATTTAGTTCCTCAATAATTAATGCATTTAAAAATTATCATTCAGTCGATGTTATTTAAACAGATTTTATAAAAACATTCCACCGTGTCAATCATAATTTTTAGATCAGTAATTCCTAAACTTTTTGATAAAAAATTTTGATTGACACGGTGGAATGCTTTTCCAAAATCTGTTTAAATAACATCGACTAAATGATAATTTTTAAATGCATTCATTATTGAGGAACTAAATGTCAATAGGTTTGTAGTAGTAGGTCTTTCTGGCCGAGATCTATGCTGCTCGTCAGTTATATTATATTTACACATCCAATTCAATTCAATGGATACTAACGTTCAGTTGAATTGGATGTGTAAATATAATATAATTGACGAGCAGCATGGATTTCGGCCACTACTACACTACTTTTACTGTTTATAACATATCGCAAGTAAGGTTTTATAAATTAAATTCACTTGGTATTGTTTCACTTATATGTTTTCTAATTCATTGTTTAGAACACTTTGAAATTCTTCATACATTTTTAATTCAAGTCTTGATTTAATAACATACAGAATTGAGTAAAAACAAGTGGTAGATTGATAAATAAAGCACTACTAACCTTTCTTCACACTTTTATTTTTATTCTATATGTAAATTTCGGACACAATGTGACCATTATCAATAGTATTAATCCATTGATAATGGTCACATTGTGTCCAAAATGTACATATGGAATAAAAATAAAAGTGTCATGAAAGGTTATTAGTGCTTTATTTATCAATTAAATTCGATCTTCACGTAACTCACTCAATCAATTTAAGAACTGGTAGATTTAGAGGTGCATTGTTTGGCTGTCGGTTGCTTTTTGATTTATAAACATATTTAGTTTTGAGAAAAGCTATACTTAATTGTTTAAAGATTGGTTTATTTAATTAAATTTAATACAGAGGGTGAACAAGCATCGAACCTGATTTAAAATTTAAGCTCCGATTTAAAAGTTAAACCAACTGAATATTGCGTAACTTCAAAGCTACCATTTGTTTCATGAAAATGTATATTTTTTAAAAAAAATAGCTTAACTGTTTAAGCCAGATTTAAAAAAAAAAAAATACTTAAAGTGGAAAAGCAGTGAGTTTAACTTAAATTGTAAGCTCCGATTTAAGGGTTACAACAATTGAGCATTACGACGATTCAAAGCATTTACCTTTAACTGTCGTATTTCTTTTGTTTTATTAAAATATCAAGTATTTCAAAAAAGTTGTGAATAATAAATTAAGACATTGTTTTTTTTAAAATTAAATAAGAAGAGAGAAAAATATTTAAAATTTAAGCCTTAATGTAAGCATATAAACAGTTGAGTATAAGGTAAATTCAAAGCTATATTTTTTGGCTGTTGATTGGATTTTGTTTTATAAAAATGTCCATATTTTTAAATAATGTAGCATTTAAATGTTGCAATCAACAATGTTTATTGAATATAATACACATAGCGAAAAAACAATGTTTTTGACTTTAAATTTAAGAGTTGATTTAAGCGTACGAATAATTAGGACTTACATAGTATCAAAGCTACATTCTTAGGCTTTTGTTTGCTTTTTCATTTGTAAAAATATTAAGTTTCTTCAAAAAGTTGTGTTAAATTATTTGAGTGTTAAAGTTAATATGCAAAGTGAAAAAAGTAATGATTTTGGTTCGAAATTTATGCCTTGATTTGAGCTTAACACCAATGAAGTCTTACGTCATCTAAAAGCCTCTATCTTCAGCTGTTGCTATTATTTGCTCATTGCTTTAAGAAAATATTGGGTTTTTCAAAAAAGTTATGCTGAATTTTTTGTGAGAACGATTTTCATAAAAATAATAATAGTATTATTTTAACGAACATTAAATTTACAGGCATTGCAGTAAATATTGTGGTGCATGAAGTGAAATTTAGAGTTCAGAAAAGCTTGAAAATTTGGTTTTGTCGCGTAGCTAACTTCAAGCGAGTATTATATAACCGCATTTCAAACTATAAAAATTTCCTACTAATCGTTTTAAAGTTAATTTGAAATGAATGTAAAATAGCTGTATTTTATATAAATTTCATAGAAATGGAAATTTAAAAAAAATCATATCTCAAAAATATTATCAGATATCTTTATGAAATTTTTTCTAATTGTTAAGCAAATATTGTCATTTTAAATTGTGTATAAACTTCTAAGAAATGATTCCACTTCTTAATTAAACATGAATTAAAATTTCAAGTTAATAAAAGTCTAAAAACTTGAAATTACCGGCGTGAGCTAAATCATCTGGTGTACGGGGGGCCGCACATATTCGACACCGGTTTTTTCCTTCTCGCAAACTTTTAGAGAACCAGTCCGAGCATGTTTACTACTGTAAACAGAGGCGAACTGGCTCTCTAAATTTTATTGACCACTGTAAATAAAGGTGAAGTTAAGATACGAGGGGTGTTAAAAAAGTAAGGTTACAAGGCCGATATTGTTGAGTTTCGTCTGTTATACAGAAAGTAGTAGTATGCGGTATTTCTAAAACATGCGGTCGCTAACTGTGGTAAGTTTCAGCTACCCACAACCTACAGCGCGTTGAAGGTTAACAAAAATGGTGACGTCCTTGGAAATCTGGTCTTGCCAAGAAATCCGTTCAGTTATTCGATTTCTGTGGGCGAAAAGCGCGGCTAAAATTCACCGGCAGGTGGTAGAGGTTTACGGAGAGACTAACGTCTCGCAGAATGGTGTCGAAAGTTTTCCATCGGTAGAGAAAACTTCACCGACGACCATTTTGCGACATGCTGACGAAACATTACAGTCTCTCCGTAAACCTTTACCTGATGCCGGTGAATTTCAGCAGCGCCTACATGTTTCGTCCACAGAAATCGAATAACTAAGCAGATTTCTTCGCGAGACCAAAACTAAAACTCTACTGTTGGCGACCGCATATATTAGAAAAATCGCACAATATGTACTACTATCTGTATAACAGATGAAACTTCAGCAACATCGGCTCTGTGACCTTACCTTTTGATCACCTCTCGTACAAAAAACCAGGGCTTCGAACCGGAACTGAACCGTAAACTGAAAACCGAAAAAAACCGTTATTTTTGTCGAATCGAATACCGGAACTGAACCGAACAAAAATATCAGTTGAATTCTACAACAGTTTCTATTTTTTTCATTTTTTAAATAAAAACTGTTTGCTGAAATCGTCGTTTCGAGATCCCCTCACTCGATTAAGACCATTTCTGATTTTTTTTTTGTCGTAGAAATGTTAGATTTCCTTCGGCTTTGAAAAAGAGTAAAGTTTCGTTCCATCTCGGTTCTTTTTTTTTGAGAATAAAACTTACAGAATTAATTAAATCTGACGAAAATCATTTCTGAGTAAGTTTATTCTTTAATGTTGACTATTAAAGAATAAACTTACTCAGAAATGAATGTTGACAGGTTGCAATCGCAATTTATATATTTCGACTGGATTTTCCAAAATATCAACTATTTTGTTAAAAATCGTTGGAAAAAAAGACGACTTTATCTTAAATCAGCAGATGCGGTATTTTCATAAATTTTAGTGCTGGGAATTTAAATATTAGCGGATATTCAAATACCATATTACTGATTTTAGCTATTTAAAAATTTAAATATTTCAATAAATTAGTGTTAGAAAATGTCTAATATATTTTCTAAAACTAAACAATTTATAAATTCAAATAGTTTATTTGTTTAAATTTTCGACTAGTTTGAATGTTTCATATTTGAATATAACCGAATATTCGAATTCCCAGCACTAGTAAATTTCAGTTTTTTGGGTATAATGTCATTTTTATTTTGTCTGGCGTAAACACTGCGATTTTGACGCAAAATATCGATTTAGTCAATGTCAGATCAACATAAATATTAACGTAAAAGGCCGACAATTGTCAATTTAGTTAACCTTCAAGTGGGCGCGCTGTCGCAAAATTTACGACAAATGCGCGTTATCAATCATAGAGTTAGTACTCTAGAGAAAGCATGCCCGTGTTTTGTTATGATCCCAACATGGTGAGGAAGTGGAGTGCGGGCGCCATTGATTTGTACCGACACAGCTGACTTCGGCCAACGTTTTTGTTCCTGTGTTTTATAGTTCGTTTGTAGATATTTTGGACTCTTTTTATATTGTTATAAGTTAATTCAGTTGCTAATTTAGAGCGCAGTGCAGTGTAAGACAATCGTTTAGATAATTGACTATTATTAGTTTAAATGGACATGTGCATCCTGCAATTTCTTTTTTTGCATCTTTGTATATAAAACTACGTAGTTATTTAGGCAGTGCTGAATTAATTAGTGTAACTTAGAATTAAAAATGGTGCGCGTCTGCATATATTGTCGGGAAAAACAGAGAGCGAACAGTGGAATATCGTTTTTTCCGTGAGTAAAAATATTGATAACTAAAGCGTGTTCATAAACTAACCAGAAACATATGCCGTACTTTAAATCAGTGCTGAGACATTTACTTTACGTTTCCAAGATTCACCGCTTCATATAGCATAATCTAAGATATGAAATTTGTTATTGAAAGCAACCGAGATGCTGACAGTTTATAGCCACTCGATATATTTTAAATAATTGATTATTTAATTTCATTTTCTATACATTTTAAGGTTTCCTCGTAATACCATATTACAAAATTTATGGATGAAATCGATGCCGGATTTGAAAGTTACAAAATCAAGTGTGCTGTGTTCAAAACATTTTGTAACAGGAAGTTTTTCTGAACAATTTGGCAGACGAGGAAAGCTATTGAAAATTGATGCAGTTCCAACATTATTTTCAATTGTTTTAAATTACACGATTGATTTACACAAACCATCCACATCACAACAAGTAACATTTAACAAAGAGGATGACACGTACTCTGATAAGTCAGAAGAAAATGTGAATTCTGAATTGAAACATAATCCAGGAACTTCTACGTTATCAGAAAATACAGATGCATGTTCTGAAAAGCCTATATCAAGTTCATCGACTCTTTCAGAGATATCATTATTGGCTACATTAACACCACCCTCAGATGCTGAATGCAAAACATCCCCTATGGAGGTCACTGTCCCAATTCATTTAAAAAAAAGTTATAAATTTATTTAATATATGAACATAATGTTTTAAACGTTGAAAATATTTTAGGCGTCGATTGTGTTACATGGGAGATATACACACATCAGATTTCTCATCACCTGAGAAAGCCAAATAAAATTGGAAAATAATAAAAGAACAGAATGCTGTTAAACAACAGAAAATAAAATCATTGTTTCAGCAAAATAGACGACTAAAAACCAAAATTCAAACAATGGAGGATTTAATATCTAATTTGACTGAAAAAATTTCGTTATCGAGAATGCTGCAGCCACACTTATGGTACAGTATACATCATATACTTATGTTAACATGAATGCTCATAAAGTTGATTGTGGCAATTTTTATATCTAGGTCGACTTTTACAAACATTAGGTATCCCAGCGTTAAATATGCATGTATTTTACAACTCTATCTTTTTACCCATAGGCCACTCTTCCATCCCCAGCATCAGATATATTGGAAAGGATATTAAAAGGCTCAACCAAACAAAAATATTCACCTGAATTGCGAAAATTTGCACTTACATTGAATTTTTATTCGAAGAAAGCTTATGAATATGTTCGCCAAACATTCAATAATTACCTCACTCATAATTCAACCATTACTAAGTGGTATAGAAGTGTTGATGGAAGTCCTGGATATTGCATATTCCGTCAACATCGTTATTCAAACGCCAGGCAGGTGATGAAACTCTTTATAAAGAATTAAATTTACCTGATGATAATCATGACTAAATCAGAAGCTTGGCACCTTACTACATATACTGAGGATGTTGTTGCGTATATTGCGGGATTTGTAGTGAAGAGAATTGTTACAATTATAAAATGTAAAATTTGCATAAATGTAATTGTAGGGGACACTTGTTTATCAAAACTGCAAAAGCGGAAAGAATGGGGAAAACTCACTAATGCTTCAAAATTTGTAGTAAAACTATGTAGAGATACGGAAAAACGAATTAAATACTATACAATAGGAAATCAACTATTTTCTAAACGCAAAAATATTAAAGACTATATAATTAATGGTGTTGCTAATGAATATGATTACACAGAAATTAATAATTAAATGGGTGATCTTATATACAATTACGAAAATACGGACAATCACATACATCAATTAACAAGATTAATTATTAAAACATATTTAAATATTAGATTTCATCACGAAGCAAAATTATCATTGGAACTCGATATAAAAGAAAGAATTTGAAGTAATCTAACAAAATTAATAATTTATAAAAATCAATAAAATGTTCATGTAACACTGCGACACATTAACGTCTAATGCTGTCAATAGTCTTAAATTTTTTTTATTACAAAATTAAATGTATTAATGGCAACATAACTAGTGTCGCCCCAATTATTACCAAAACAATAATTGAAATATTTACAATATTGTTTATATTACCATTTCTTCTAATTTTGTAACATGATGTGATTGCTAGTTACAAAAGTATGTCAATTTCCTTAATGTCAAAATGTTGTGTCATTTAAACAACAATTCTAATTCTAACTAAAATAGAAAATGGTTTTCAATTAGACAAATTTCTCGATTGATGAATATCGGACACTATTTTCAGTTCTTAATTTTTAATATAGATGTTATTTTTAAGTGATGGTATTTTATCATATATTTTTAACTTCTAGTAGGCAATTAAAACAGACCCGAATTAAACAACTAAAATATTGTGAAAAAATAAGTGCTTCATTTTATTGCACAGAAGTGTACCTCAAGAATTACAAATAAAGTTTATTATTATTATTTGTATTTATATTATATAATATACTTGTTATAAAATATGATAAATAAAGTTAATTATTAAACTGTTCATGAACATTTTAAATATATATAAATAATTTATTTCATTTCTATTCAGTACAATTTATTTATTTCTAATACCCCTCTTGGAAAACACTCCCTAAATTTGAGATTTTTGGACTAACAAAAAAAATCATCGTGTGTCGATTCTTATTTATTTGAAGTAGCGAGCATGGGGCTGCGTCTTAAGAAAACTATCGATCATTACTTTAAAGAAGAGCTATATCAGAATTGACAGTTTCAAATGAGAAAAGCTCTGTTACAATACCGATAAAATCTTCTATTTTTGTATAAATGAAATTGCCAATTCTTGGTTGCAGAATACTTCAAACATTAAAAGTGCGATTCTTTTCGCAATCTACAACAAGTTAGTCTTACAAAGACTATATCAAACACTCATTGAAACAACTACTTCCCGGGCTAATACCCCGACGGACATTGAATTATACAACAAGTGTTTGCTGTTACATACAGTAACCTACTGCAAATATAACAATTTGGGTCAAATTATTCAGGCCATCTATAGACGCGTTTCGAGATTTATCTCTCATCAGTATAGCTTTGCCATTCCCTCTAAACAATTTGACACCTTAGTCAAATTGTTTAGAGGGAATGGCAAAGCTATACTGATGAGAGATAAATCTCGAAACGCGTCTATAGATGGCCTGAATAATTTGACCCAAATTGTTATATTTGCAGTAGGTTACTGTATATAACAGCAAACACTTGTTGTATAATTCAATGTCCGTCGGGGTATTAGCCAGGGAAGTAGTTGTTTCAATGAGTGTTTGATATAGTCTTTGTGAGACTAACTTGTTGTAGATTGCGAAAGGAATCGCACTTTTAATGTTCTATTTTTGTATTATTTTGTTTTCCCGATGAAACATTTTTAAACACAAATTCAAATTTATTCAATTCAAATAGATAAATTATAAGATCACTCCGGAAAATTAACTTTTTAAAAAGAACTTTTGTTTTTTGTTACACATTAAAGTACCAACTAACGGCGATTCTGCCTTACTTACTAACACTAAACTCATAATATAAGAACAAAGATTATATATGGAAAAGGAAGCTGAATAAGCGTAGAGATAAAATTATATTAACATTAGGTTGCATAAAGTGGTGAAATACATATAAAGACAAAGAAGTAATTATAATTAAACTAATATACATAATGTCTGTAGTGAAGCCCAGGTTACTCCTCCCTCCTTAAATTTTGGCACACCCTGGGAGTGGCAAATCCACGTTCACTGATGCACTGTATTTGTTTTTTCTAAAGTATTTTAGGTACACCAGGACAATACTTATAATTAGTATCGTGGAAAGCAGCAGAGTCCAAATACTTGGTTTTAATACACTTAAGTCTTGTTTATTAATTGGCACCTGCACGTATTGTGGAATGTTTAGTAGGCTCAATTTTTTCACTTTGATTTGGGTGTCACTAATGTTATAAGTTTTCAACTTGATGTCGGTAGCACTAATCATTATAGGGCTCCCGAATGTTTCTTCTATCTCTGGGATGACGTTGTCCTTGTAGATCATGACGCAATCGTCGTTTTTAATGATGTATGTTCCTCGTAGTTCCAGGGAATCCTCAAAGTCGGGGCAACGCATCTTGATGGTATCCTTTTGGGTTAGGACGGCCAAATGTTGAGTTGTAAACGGGATGTTTTCCGGATGATTTCCTCGTATGTCGAGTTTTGTGTATTGACAATCTTTATTTGTCCCATGTTGAATCAGATTTGTTTCGCAGGTTGTTTGCTGATTCGTTAATCATTTATTTGAGCATTGGTAATGCTGTTTTCCGTGAAAGCACATGTCACTCAAAGGCCATATTTGATTATTTGATTTTTATTTAATTAAATAATTGAAATTTGGAATAATCGTTAACATTTCAGATTCGATTTCAGACGGTATAGGGTACAAGGAATATAAATCAAAGGTATCTTCGTAATTAATAGGTATTGACAGACAATAGTTAATAGTTGAATCTTTTATTTTGCAATCAACTGTGATTACTGATTCGAAGTTTAGGATATTTTCCGGTTTTACTTCAAATGGCAACTCTTCTTGATAATGTTTTGATATTTTAGATATTTCCAATAGTAAATCTTTAGGGCTGATAATATCATTATGCAGAATTTTTAATTTGCAGAACGATAGTGAGTTTATTATATTTTATAAAATATTTGAAATAATAATAAATAGTAAAATTAATTGATTATAAAGGTCTTTAACGAAGAGTATAATTTGATGTTCAATTTCATCATTCAGAATAGCATGCAATTGCATAATTCTTGATTTTAATATATCTTGATTGTGCTGAATTTCTAAAATTGAATTATTGAATTCCTTTATTAAGTCGTTATTTAAACTATAGCCTTTATTAATTTGATATTTTAACTCGGCTTGCTCTACGTTTAGGTAATCTAGTATTTCATTAATCCTTTTTTCATCATTGGCATCCATGTTGCCACTTATTAACTTAATTATATTACCTAATCCATCTATAAGGCCTCTTTTATTTCTCGAAGTTATTGAGTGAGATTGTATTGTATTAATTTGCCTCATTATTTTATTTCTAGTGAAGTTTAGTAATTTATCATAATTTTCAAAATCTCGTTTAAATTTTGAAACATTGTTTATCATTGACTTTAAGTATTCATATTGGTTATTAATTTTTCCAAATTCATCATAAACTAAGTTTAATTCGTAACGGTGGACAAAAGTGTGAACCGATTTTTGGAGCTTTGCTGATCCAAGGTAAATAGGTAATATTCCTATATTTTGTGTAAAATTTTTAATTTCAAATCCTCTTATCGTAAGGGTCCATATTAACCTGGAAAAAATTCGTCTTATTAAATTTTGCCTAGGTAAATTTGAATTTGTATGTCAGATTTATAAAATATATAATCTATCATACATTTTACAACTTCGTAATCTAATTTATCAAGGCCACAGCCTAGTTTCGGAATAGCTAGTTTAGATATTTTATTTTTTGTACAGAAATCTAGAAGGGTAATTAATGTTTTAAATAAACACTTATAAGTTGGTTTATCAAAATATTTATCTTTACTTATTAAGTACATAATATATCTACCTGCATCGCGTAGATAGCATAGCGAATAAAGGGTTGGATTTTGTTGATGAGGGTCGCGTACTTGTCCAAAACGCATTCTAAAGTCACGTGCAATACCCGCATTCATTTTTAAGTCTCTACTAACACAATGGGCTGGGGAAAAGTCATACGGTGCAAAGAATAAGTTGTCTGAAATTTCTTGAATATTTTCGGCAACTGGTTTTATTTCTTGTTTCAAGTAATTTTGTAATTCATCAAATTGTAATTCATTTGCTTTATTTATCTCAGTAGTTATACGTGGTCGCTTTACATTAGATAAATGAATTTTATATTGAGTCATGTGATGTCCATTAGTAATTTTTGCTGTATGGTAATCTTTATCGATTGATTTTATTGTTTCTTTTTTATATTTATTTTTTGTTTTGGACTGTTATGGCGATTTTTTATGTAAACATTATCAGGAATATCGGGAGGTTCCTCTCGATTTTCATTTATTTTTTGAATTGTTTTCACCTTGTTGTCGTTTAATTTTTTATTTATTTCTTCATACAAGAGGTTGAATTTTTGTTTATGATTAATCATATAATCGTTTAAGAATATATTTTCTATATTAGATTTAAGAGCATTTTCAGTACTAATATGCCCGGAACTATGTATTGTTTGATAAAATTTATAACATCGTTGTCAAAATTATTTTTTGATATTTGAACAAAAAGTCTCATTTTTTTATTATTATATAATCTTTCATTTTTGGGTTTGCAGGAGAATAATCTACTTCTGATATAATAATTTGATTATTGAAAACGTTTAATGATTTGTCCGAAACGGGAATATTAATTATAGGATTTTCTTTATTAGAATGAACGGTTATTCCGTCATCATCGCCTCTTATCGACTGTAGGGGTTCAACAATAGTTGAAAATTTATCATTGTAATCAGGATAATCATATTCGTCGTTTACATTTATTTAAGGTTCCTTTTTTGTATATTATTTCGTAGTCATATTCGGATAGCTTTAATCGCCATCTGACTAATTTTGAGTTAGGTTCACGAATGGACATTAACCAATGAAGGGGTTTATGGTCAGTCACAATTTTAAAACGACGACCAAATAGATAGGGACGGAAGTATTTCGTAGCCCATACAATTGCGAGAAATTCTTTCTCTATTGTTGAGTAACGTGTTTCTGAGTCGTTAAGGGTACAACTAGCATAAGAAATTGGAAGATCAAAACCGATCTCGCCTTGGGATAAGACAGCGCCAATAGCATAATTGCTAGCATCTGTGGTTAACACAAAGGGTTTTTTTTTAAATCAGGGTATTGAAGTAATGGCTGATTTATCAAGACTTTCTTGCATAAATCGAAGCATGAAATATAATCTGGTCATTAATATCGATAATTGAATATTTCTTTAAGCATTTTGTTAAGGGCTTTGTCAAGTCAGCAAAACTTTTGATAAATTTACGGTAATATCCTAACAGGCCAAGGAAACCTTTAATTTGTTTTGTTGTTTTCGGGATCGGGTAATTTTTTATTGCTGAAATTTTATCGGGGTTAGGTTTAACACCGTCAGGAATTACAACGTGTCCCAAATATGCAACTTCTTTTTTTAGGAATTCTGACTTATCTAATTGAATTTTTAGATTTGACTCTCTTAGTCTTGCAAATACTTCTTTTAACCTGAGAATGTGTTCTTGTAAGCTAGTTGAGAAAACAATGATGTCATCCATATATACAAGGCATGAATTATTTTGTAAATCACGCAGGATGTGATCCATAACACGTTGAAATGTCGCTGGGGCATTTTTAAGCCCGAATGGCATTCGTAAAAACTCATAATGTCTATTAAGTGCATTGAACGCAGTTTTAGGGATGTCTCGTTCGGAAATTTCTATTTGATGAAAACCCGATGCCAGGTCGAGAGTAGTGAAATACTGGCATTTTCCAAGTTTATCTAAAAGATCGTTAATATTAGGAAGGGGGTATCTATCACCGACTGTTTTCTCGTTTAATTTCCTATAGTCTATGACCATGCGCCATTTGCGCTTGCCGGAGGCTTTTTTTTTGAACAATCCACACAGGGGAACTATAAGATGGCCTAATAATATTTTGAGACAACATATCCCAAATTTGATTTTTAACCTCTTCTTGATGTACCTCAGGGTACCTATATGATCTGGTATAGATCGGAACTTCATCTGTTGTATGAATAGAATGTTTAATTTTATTAGTAAATGTAAGATTGTCCTTATAAAGTATGTCAGAGTACTCTTGAATTAAAAAATATATGTTTTTCTTTTCCTCATCATTCATATGCTCTGAACGAATTTTGGAAATGTCGAATTTTTTCGACAAATGACTTTTATTATTATTAATATTATTATTAAAACGAATGTTATGTTCGTTTGAATTAATTAAATTGAAAGAGTACATTTCATTTATTTTTTCGCCCTTGACCTCGTCCATGACATCATATCCGCTGATATCGTGAACTTCTAGAGGTTTTTGCAAGGTAAGACGCAGGTCAGTGTCTGCGTTATTATGAATAGTGCACAGAGCTTGATTATCTCGTACATGAGTAATGCATTCAGGCACCTCCGTATCATTATCTAATCTATAATGTGGAATTATGGCTGTATCATTTTTTATATTTCTAACATTTACTTTAATTATTTGGCTATTTTTTTCCGGGATCAATATAGAACTATTTTTACTAATATTATTATTACTATTACAATTAGATCCTTGTAAAATTGGGAAGTCTCTATTAGGGGTAATTAATATATTTTTATTAAAGTCTAAGCAAGCTTTTAATTTTTTAAATTATCTAAACCAAGAAGTATGTCAAAAGATGAATGGAAGTTAAACAGGTAAAATTTTAATTTAGATGCAAAATTATTATTAAACAATTTTCGGAAAGAAATTTCGGTGCATTTGTCACCATGCGAAGTACCATGGGCACTAATAACATAAATAGGGTCGATTGACATTTTTTGTGTATACTTATGGGCGATTTCAGGATTTACAAATGATTTAGTACTTCCAGTATCTATTAATATTTTTAAGTTTCGATCATAATCAATTATATAAAGAAGACTGCTATTAATATTATTTAAGGATTCAATTGTCTTTCCGAGGCGTTTAGGCCTAAAAAAGTATCTCTTTCATTCGGACTACTAGGACGATTTTGTTCCTGTTCGGAATTTACGACTTCATGCTGCTGAAGCGTATATGCTGAAGTTGTCGACATAGGCGTCGGATTATAACTTCGGGGATTATTATTATTATAGTAATTACTAGAGCCTTCAAATCTGCGTCGTTTATTCACAGATGCTTTTGGTCTATTTAAATTTCCATTATTATTATTATTGTGAAATTGAGATTGATACCTCGGAGTATAATTATTAGAATAATTGTTATTGTTATTCCTATTATTAAAAGGATAATTTCTATTTTGAAAATTATTATGCTGTGGCTGATATATTGGTTTGTTATTTAATTTTACAGAATTTATTTTATTTGTTAACATTTCGACTTGAAAGTCGTTAGTGAGCATGTGTAATGCCGTATTCAAATCTGGGGGATTTTTGATTCTCATCTGTGACCCGATTTGATCACGTAACCTTTTTAGCAATTTGTTCTAAAAAAGGCAATTAAATATTATCTTTCTAAAATTACAGGTAAATCGTTCGTGACATAAGAAATTTGAAGATTAAGCAATTTTTGTAATCGATTATAGAAATCGAATGGGGATTCACTAGGATTCTGTTTTAAGTTGGAAATTTCTACGTTAAGACTGTAATAATCTCTTTTGTCACCGTAAGCGTTAAGCAGAGCGAGTTTGAAGTCGTTCCAATTAGTAATAATTGACGACAATATATTTTTTGCTGCATCTCCTTTTATTTTGGAGATTATGGATGCCATAAGGTATTCATTTTGGAAATCTAAGGGGTCAGACACATTATAAAATCTGATAACTAATTTTTCTGAAATTTCTAGGAATCGTGAAACGAGTTCAGCTTCTCCATTAAAATCAGGAATCATAGCAATATATTCACTTCTAAGAGCCATTGTTGAATTTGAGTTATTTGAATTATTTAAAATAGGGGTATTAGGAACAGGAGATCTAGAGCGATCTCGAGGGGGATTTTGTGAGTGAAGTAAGTTACTGTCTGAATCGGTGTCTGAATCTGTTGAATTACGCGATCTATTTTTGGTTAACATAAAATTAAAAGTATGACCTTTAAAGTAATTTGTTCCTACCAGAGTAAAATTCCCAGCGTGCTCATTGCGTATTCCCTTGAACAGCTGATGAACGTCCTCGCGTGCGGTGCCCTCAGAGCTTGTAATTCTCGAAGTTCGGAGAACTCGTTGGTGCTACTGCGACGTGGTGACGTAATCCGTACCGTTGCCCGTCTTAGGTGCGATGGTCACGGAAAACACTCAAATACCCGATTAATCGTTGAAACAAAAAGATTACACTTCTTTCGGGTATCCTACTGACTGCGCCAATTATAAGATCATTCCGGAAAATCAACTTTTTAAAAAGAACTTTTATTTTTTATTACACATTAATGTACCAACTAACAGCGATTCTGCCTTACTTACTAACACTAAACTCATAATATAAAAACAAAGATTATATATGGAAAAGGAAGCTGAATAAGCGAAGAGATAAGATTATAATATTAGGTTGCATAAAGTGGTGAAATACATATAAAGACAAAGAAGTAATTATAATTAAACTAATGTAATGTCTGTATTGTAGCCCAGGTTACTGATATTTTTACAGATAATCACAATTGTTGTCACATTTTTTCTTTTATAGTTTCTTATTGACTAAATTGTTGTGTTCAATGGTCAATATTTTAAGTACAAGTACTTGTTTCATGCTTCCATTTAAACAAATTAATGTCTAAATAATATTACTGTTAGAAACTAATGAAAATACTCACAATATCTGCAATTGAAATGATTGATATGGGATCGGAAGGGAGAAATTGTTTTTAAAATGAAGATTATGTTTAAATTGGGTATATTGCCGCTTTTTACATGATCAGCTGTGTCGGCATCATTCTTTACAAAACATGTGAAATGTGAGGTTATGGTGGGATCATAACAACGCCCATCCCCACCACGGCATTACTCGTCTACACTATTCTTAGTCTGAGGTGTCAAGGGTCTGCAACTCGCGGCCATATTGGGCTCTATGGAAGCCGCCATTACCCCTCGCAACGTACTAACTAAAATGCAAACTCACAAAAATGTCCAGACATTTCCTGATTTGGGGTTAACACAACTACAAATTGCTGGGTAACGTTCTAACCGCCAATTATACGCGTAATGCCAACCCACGCTAACCTCTATTTTAAGTGAGCTTTGATATCTTCTATTTCTGACTTTCTTGCTAGCATTATTTATTTAATAATTATTATTTAATAATGCCCACCACGTGTTGTGTAGTAGGGTGTGAAACCCCAACTGGAAGTAAGGTCCATAGTTTTCCTGCAAATAACGAGGTAAGTGTTTAAACATATACAGGGTGTCCCAGACCACTCGCATCAGCCTTTTTTTTGAGAAAACGGCTAGTTCTAGAAAGTTAGGACAAATAATCTATAACAAAGCTGCATTAAAGAATCGAATGGTGATATTGTTTTTTTCGCAAAAAGGTTAGCATCCCTGAGAGTTAACTTAATAATAGCAATAACTTAAGATTATTAAATAGAACCATAAGTCAAAAGTAAAAAAAGCAACTTATGTAAGAAACATCATTTTGTTTCTGGCATCGATTTTGAGTAATATCTGATCAACGTTAATTATTTTCAATTTGTCATGGCTAACTTATTCTAAAATATGGAGTTTTAAATGTAAGTTAGAATTCTCAGATACATCCCGACCAAGGCCGCGGAGTCGCTAAAGAAATATTCCACTCCAACTCCGTCTCCGACTCCTCTATTTTTCGATAATTCTACGCCAACTCCCACTGCTGCTTCGAATCATGTAAACGTTTTAAAATTTTAATTAATAATGCAATTTTTTGCAATGTAAAATAATTTTTAATGAAAATCGAAATTTTTGTTTTCTCTCATATGCAATTTACATAAATTTCCATTGTAATTAAAAACTCTATTTGGGTTTAAATGAAAAAAAAAAACGTAATATGTTTAGCACATTTATATTTAAATAATTATATTGAAAATCGGAGTCCGAGTTATACGAAATTCTAACTCCACGACTCCGATTTCCTCATCACAAAAATACTCAAAATTCCGACCCCACAGTTTTGACTCTAACTCCGACTCAGAGTTCACAGCACTGGTTCAAACTGTTTTCCATTTATTTTTAAACACTGTTGAACTGTTCAGGTCCTAATACCAGCGGCCCTAAGTATTTACTTTTAAAATAAGGTAGTCATGAGATATTGATATTTGGTAACTTCAATTCAAGATTACTCAAATTACAACTAACGCCAGTTACAAAAATATATTTTCTACAAAAGTTGCTTATTTTTTAAAGACCTTTTGAATGATACCACTTAACTTTTAACTTTTATTCTACACAAACCACAATATTTCAGAAATTTACTGTAGACAATAAGAAAAAATGTACTTTTTCCAAAATGTGTAAAAGGTAAAATCCCAACTTTCATATGCTTATGCAGGGAATTTTTCTTTTAAGTACACATATTCTGGGGGGTATTCACAGCAATTTCTTATCGGTGAGAAGTTGCATTAAAATTACGTCATTTTACTCCCTACGGTTTAGTCAATTCTTCCCAAAATCACGTCATCTTAGTGCGACTTCTCACCAATGACAAATTGCATCAGTGCTGTGAATAGCCCCCCCTGAAGCATAATACTCTGTAAACGTTCAGACGTCCGTTGTTTTTATAAGTGTTCAATTTGAACTTCTACCGACTGGCTCCAGTCGTTGATTAAACAAAAAGTAAAATTTCGTGTTTAGAAAAGCCTAATGTTCAGGCTATTCTAAACTCGGAATTATACTTCATGCTTCACCCTTTCGCTACACAGTTTGCATTTCAAATGCGTGCCCCGTGTACGGAGCTCGAAAACACAATGCGTATCCATACGTATTTCGTACCACAGGCTCATACCGGTATATACCGTGTATCCTAAGAAAAAGTGCATAAGCTGTAGTTTTTGAATAAAAATGAAAAATAAAAGATATTATAAAACTGGGTGTTGATTGCTACAATCTGCTTGTAAAAGATTTTTCTCTAAGGGCGGCGGAATGCAAAAAACCAAACAAACAAAATTGAATTTGTGTTCAGTATTCCGGCACCAGATACCCACAGACGCGTTTCGGACTTCAAGGTCCTCTTCAGTGTGGTCCCGTCCCAGTGCTGAGGAATACTGAACATTTCTGACTATTTCAAGCCAATATGTGAAAACTATTAATGGATTTCGATAGCTAACGTCATCTAATGCTCCATAGTGGCATCGTCAGTGACACGGTGCACAAACAGGTCACTGTTTCGTCCACGAACGGCTAAACTCTGTTTGTGAAACCAGAAAACAAATATCAAAATTGAATTTGTGTTTAGTATTCCGGCACCAGATACCCACAGACGCGTTTCGGACTTCAAGGTCCTCTTCAGTGTGGTCCCGAACCAGTGCTGAGGAATACTGAACATTTCTGACAATTTCAAGCCAATAAACAAACAAAACATGGCCTTGATTTTTTTCTAATTATACACTGTATAGACTGCGTACACAAACTTCGTATGATCTCCGCTTACGATTTACAGGCTTTTTTTAAATATACGCTCTTTGCACATGAAGCACATAAAAATAAAACGTATGGATGCGCTCCTCTTAGCGAAAGGGTTTATCAGGGAGTGGAATCAGTTAGAATTATGAACATTTATTTTTAATTATGAATATGAATGTTTACTTTTATTTGTAAAATAAATAATATAATATGATTAGGTGGCGGCTTAAATGCTTTGCAAAAATTGTGTATATTAATACAATGATTAATTTAAAAAAAAAATGTTTTAAAGAACAACTGTTAGAGCGTTCCAGGACTTTAGATATGATGACGATATATATTAAAATAAAGTAATTTTTAGTAAGTTGATGTACCTTTAAGTAATAAAACAATGGTATTATATTTCTTTTTAATTTCAGATATGTTTCAATTCAATTCAAAGTAATTTTGGGATTAGGAGATTCAGTCTCAGGATTGAGGATGCGTTCATTAAAATGAACAGATGAGATTTGGTTAATGAAGCCTCTCCTCAATCCTTCACGAGGTAATCCTGTCCTAGCAAATCAGCGGATCTTAGCTAAATAAGCTGAAAAATAACAATTTTATATATTACATAATAAATTACATACTTTCTATTTTACATTTGCTTTTTATTTTTGTACATTTTATACATAATGAAATACATTTTTATTTTATTGATATGATTTTTATTTTCCCGCTATTCAATATAATTTAGATTTCCCGCTTTTTAATAAAATTCTGATTTTCCCGCATTTTATTAACCGTTCTTCTAGCGCCCCCTGCCGGCAGTAATATGCACATAACTGAATTTTAAATTTCCCGCGATAAGTAAAATTGTAGAGTCCTTAGATAAAATATCCACTAGTGTCCCTTTATGTAAAAGAGTACCGCAATTGATAAGACCAATGTAAGGGCGTCAGCATGGCGTCATGACTTGTGTGCATGTCCAGTAAAACATTAGGTGCATTAAATTTAATTATAAAAGCATGTACTTAAACCCAGATTTGCAATTCTTAATAGAAATTAATAAATAAATAATATAATCATTACAATTTATTAATTTATGAAATGTTCATAATTTGTAGTTGTTTATCATAAGTTGGAACACTATGCTTTGACAAACGTCATTTCGCCGAAAAACTTCTCTTCGGACATAATTCATCTACCCCATTACCATTAGTAAGAATATTTTTTTACAATAATTTAGTTTGAATTTGGCGCCTAAATTTGTCAAGATGGATGCCAGAGTCCTAAATACAGAGATAGATTTATTTCAATTACCTCAAAATCGTATCTCAAAAATTTGCAAAGGTAAATAGAATCAACCCAAACCCGTTAATTTGAGGCGCCCATGGATGACGCTTCAAGTGAAAGATAACAGCACTCGCTGTCACAATTCAATATCAGATGTTTGTATTATAACCTATTCTCTTGATTAAAATTATTGCCTCATCATGGTCGATGACGGAGAGTTGTCGCTACTGTGTTTAATTAAGTCACTGCAAATTCGACTAGTGTTCCATTATGTAAAAGAATACCGCAATTGATAAGACCAATGTAAGGGCGTCAACATGGCGTCATGACTGTTCCATCACAATGCTTGAAACAGTCGTGTGCATTATAAAACATTAGGTGCATTATATTTATAAATAAAATAATATACTTAAACCCATATTGGCAATTCTTAACACAAATTAATAAATAAATAATCATTACGAATTATTTATTGATGAAATATTCATAATTTGTAATTGTCTAACATCAGTTGGAACACTATGCTTCGAAAAACGTCAGTTACAAACGTCATTTCGCCGAAAATAACGCGTGCGTTTTATTTGTTTATATAGTTGTGTTTGGCGACTTAGGGGTTCTTTTCACACATAATTCATCTACCCCATTACTACGGGTAGTAAGAATTATTTTTTGAATTTAGTGTACAATAATTTAGTTTAAATTTGGCCCCTAAACGCGTCAAGATAGATACCAGTTTGCGCTACTCTCTTAAATATAGTGACACTAATTTCGACCAGTGTCCCTGTATTTAAGAGAGTAGCCCAAACTGGCATCCAATTTGACGCTTTGGGGCGCCAAATTTAAACTAAATCAGTGTCTACTAAAATGAAACATAGTTTTGACTACCCGTGCTAATAGAGTAGATGAATTATTATATGTAAAAAGAATCTAAATCGCCAAACACAACTATATAAACAAATAAAATACACGCGTTGTTTTCGGCGAAATGACGATTGTACCTGACGTTTGTTAAAGCCCAGTGTTCCAACTAATGTTAGACAATTACAAATTATTAAAATGTTACTAATTAATAAATCGTAATTATTATTTATTTATTTATTTCTGTTATAAGTTGAGAATCTGGGTTCAAATACAATATTTTATTAATAAATACAATACACCTAATGTTTTACAGGACATGCACACGACTGTTGTGATGGAACAGTCAAGACGCCATGTTGACGCCTTTACATTGGCCTTATCAATTGCGGTACTCTCTTACGTAAAGGGACACTAATTTCGACTGATCGCCAGCGCCCTCCCAGCGATGTGGATAAGGTACTAATCCACTGGTGGTAACTTATCACTCCGAGAGTCGCACATCTATTCTTGTCTAGGTTCAGTGTCTCTCTAAACTACAGACGTATGGGGTGTGCTTAGAAGTTTTTGTTATTTTGTGATATTTCTAAATTTCCGTTGAGCGGAAATTTTACGAAACGTGTCTTAAAGTGTAAGTATATTAAATAAACTACTTTTTTCTATTTTGTTTTCATTTAAATCGTTTCCTTTATAGATAATTTTTTTGTTTTGTTTTAGACGTGTTCCATTATGGCTCGTAGGGCGCTTGCACAAAAAGAGCTAGAAAAAATTGCTCAAGAATTGTTCGAAGAGAAAGAGCATGATGACGAGACTTACTTTCCAACAAGCTGAAGAAAGTGCTACCGAACAAGAAAACACTTCAGACGAATCTGAACGAAGGAGAAAGCAACGGAAGAATTTTTCATTGGAAAAAATAAATCTACACAATGGCGAAAGACAACATACCGTGTTTCAGGAAAACCCAAAGAGATAACCGTAGTCACAGTACGCACTGGATTGACTTAATAAGCTCTTGGTATTGAAAATGAACTAAATATGTTTTTCCAAATTATCGATATGTCTATGATAGACGATGTTTTGAGGTACACAAATATGTATATCGATCAGCTGAGAGTTGACCATAAATATTCTAGATATCGGGACTGTAAAAACATCGACAGGCAAGAATTTATGGCATACTTGGGTCTGCTATTTTTAATCGGTATAAAACATTTCACTACGCAAATGTGAAAGAGATTTTTGCTAGTGACAGTACCGGGATTTAAATAGGAAGAGCTGTCATAAGTTACAATAGATTTCTTTTTATCACCCGTTACCTGAGATTCGATTACAAGAATACAAGAGTTGGATGGAGAACAGTTGAAAATCCGGCAGCGATACGTGACTTGTTTCCAGCTTTCCTCAACAACTGCAAGTCATCATTCAATTTGAGCCAGTATACTACAATCGATGAAATTCTCCTCCATTTAGAGGTCGTTGTAGCTTCATATAGTAAATTCATAGCAACTAGCAAATTACGGGGTGAACATGTTTGCGTTATGTGATGCCAAAAGTTTTTACATATCGAATCTGGAAATATACTGCGAAAAACAACCCTATAGACCAATTGCGGCCTCTAATACTCCAACAGATATTGTAAAGCGCCTAGTCACTCCGATAAAAAAAAATCAAACCGGAATTTTACCATCGATAATTGGTACACACTCGCTGATTATTTGCTTACGAAAAAAACAACAGTTTTGGGCACAATAAAAAAAAAACAAAGCAGATATCCCAAAAGAATTCTTGCTGGACAAAAACAGAGCTGTTGGATCCACTCTTGTTGGTTTTCAAAAGAAAAAAAATATGCTTTCCTATGAACCTCGGAAAAATAAATCTGTAATATTACTCTCAACATTACATGAAGACAACGAAATGAATCCTGATACCAGAAAGCCTACGAAACCAAAGGCGGAGTGGATACAGTCGACAAAATATGTGCCGCTTACTCGGTCTCTAGAATAACAAAGAGATGGCCGTGTGTAGTTTTCTATACTCTAATGAATATTGGCGGCATTAATGCTCAAATTGTATACAAATTTGCCTGTCCAGGAAAGGCTCTATAGCATCGAAGAATTTTCTTGAAAAATTTAGCATTGACCATGATAAAAGAGCATCTTATCTTCAGATCAAATGTCAAACATTTACCTCAAGATATAAGTGCTTTTCTTAAAGTGAATTGGGGTCGGGAAGTTAAATAAGCCCTCCAAAACGCGGTGTTTGTCGGTCATGTGCACTGGAGAAGAAAATATCCTCAGCATCAATGAAGTGTTGCCGTTGCCAGTCCTTTATATGCAAAAACCATTCTGCAGTTGAGGCGGCAGCAATTGTAAGGATGAGAATATTGATTCTTACTAATAGGTCGATAAAATATTTCATTTTCAAATATTAACATATTTAAAGTGTTGCATAGTTTTTTGTTTAAGAAAGTCAAATATATTTGTCTTAAATGTACTGTCATTTATCATTTTTCAAAACCTTACAGCAATTCCCTAACATTTATATAAAGAAAACAACATTTACAATGGAGAAAACTTGATGACGTAAAATTTACTACAAGCGCCCGTTCAAGGAAAACTACACAGCGCGCCCGCTGGAAGGGTAATACAGTCAATGTTTTTGAATGACATCCATTGAATTGTAGTCAACAATTAGCATGCATGTAGTCAACATAATCGATTAATAATTAATTTTGTCAAATTAAAATCAATTTTAAATAGTGATCATCAATCATCATGAATCATGTGATCAACATAATCGATTAATAGTCAATATTGTCAAAGGACATAGCATGTAGCCACAATGTAATCGAAAAATAGTCAATGTTGTTAAATGACAACATATGAATAGTAGACAATAATCAGTATGTAGTCCACCTAATCGATTAATAGTTGATGTTTTCAAATGTTGTGGTCTAATAACTGTCAATATAGTAAGGACTGTCAATATAACCAACATGTAATCTATAAAATTAAATGACATCTGATAATTTGACTATTACGACTTTTTGACTATATTCACTGGTCGTTTGTTTTTCTGCCACTATAAAATGTCTAGTTAAAATTGATTGCCTGTCGATTGATTGTATTATAAGTTATACGTCACTGTGTTGACTGTTTTTTTTTACTATGATGTATTGTATGTTTAATATCAAATAAAAAAACTCTAGAGTGCCATTATAAATTTTGTAGGTTGGCAAGCAATTACAGCTAACTTAAGTTACCAAAAACAATAAATCATGGCACTCTAGAGATTTTTTTTTGAACATACGATTTAGTAATTACATTTCTATATTGACTGTATATTGACTATTGCAATATTGACTATAAGACTCTAAGTATAATTTTGTCATTAAATCGCTCTGTTGACTGTGTATTCACATTTGTGACATTTTGATTGTAAGTCAATTAGTAGGCTGACTTTAGGCTAAGATAGGATTTTGTCATAGTATATCTTTATCGACAGTATTTTGACTATAGTGACATTATGACTGTAAGTCACTAACTTTTTTCTATTGTGACATTATAACCGTAAGTTATTAGATTTGCTGTCTTTTAACTTATTAGGATTTTGCTGTTCTTTGTCTATGCTAGGATTTTATCATAAAATGTCTTTATCGATTGTATGTTCACTACTGTGACATTATAAGTATAAGTCGCTTGGTTGACTGTCTTTTGACTATGTTTGAATTTTATCATTTTATTCCTCTATCGACTGTATTTCATTAGTTCACTGCATTTTCAGCATTGCGATAATATGACTGTAAGTCACTTGGTATACTGTCTTTTGATTATGATATGATTTTGTCATTAAATAACTATATCAACTTTATTTTTACTATTATGACTTAATGACTGTGTTGGCTGACATAAGTCTATCGCAGAGCCAAACTTTATCGTGCAAATACGTTCGCGGGCCGCGTTTAAAAGTACTTAGTGCATTTTAAAGTAGTGATAATATTTTTTGCAATAGATATTAGACAAGAAATAATACGACAATGTTATTATAGTACAATTTATTAAAATAACAACATGAAATTTAAAAAAAATGGTACATTATAATTAAATCGTTAAATTTGCAATTGTTACCAACTACGAAAGTTAAATACACCGAAATCAATGAGACACGTGAGCTTAAATTTGGGAAACTAATCCATCGATATTTGGATTAATTCCACTGACACAAAGACGTAAAGAATTTTCCAAATTATCGTCAGTTAGTCTTGTACGATGTGCTGATTTATTAACTTTCATCAATAAAAAGAACTGTTCGCATTTATAAGTACTGCCAAATGCACAAATCAATCTTCTTGCGAATTTTCTAAGCTTCGGAAAATTGTCTTCTTCTAGGTAATTTTTGTAGAAATCGCACAACTCTACGTCTTCAAATTTGGATTTTAGGAGTGAGTTTTCTTGAATCTCGATCAACTCCATTTGTAAGTGTATTGGAGCATTTTGTACAATATATGTTGTAGGAGTAGCAAATAAACTGAAACAGTCTTCCATGTTTTTGAAGTCGCAAAATCTGTTCGAAAATTGTTCCGACAGTAACTTGAGTTCTTCAGCATATTGAGCATAAGCAATATTTTCATACGCAGAGAGCGTGCTGAAATGGTAACTGCTACCAGACAGCATCTGTGACTCCCACAAGCGTAGTTTGATCTGAAACGCTTTTAAATGGCTGTTGTTGGAGTAGCAAATAAACTGAAACAGTCTTCCATGTTTTTGAAGTCGCAAAATCTGTTCGAAAATTGTTCCGACAGTAACTTGAGTTCTTCAGCATATTGAGCATAAGCAATATTTTCATACTTATGAAAATAAATGAATGAAATGCTTATAAATGGCTGTACAAATCATTTACTAACTGTCCTTGTTTTTGAAGTTTCAAATTTAAATCATTCAAATAGCCTGTAAGATCGACCAGAAATGCTAAGTCACATATCCATTTTGGGTCACTTAATTTAGATAGTGGTTTATCATTTATTTTCATAAAGTCTGCTATCTCATTTTTAAGCTCGTAAAACCGTTTCAACATTTTTCCTTTGCTCAGCCATCTGACTTCACAAAAATATGTTACGTCGTTATATTCAGCTGATATTTCATCCAAAAACGCCTTGAACTGACGATGGTTAAGCCCTCGGGATCGAATAAAGTTGATGGTTTTTACTACCACATTCATAACATTCTGGAGTCGAATGGACTTAGAACACAAGTTCTGTTGGTGGATAATGCAATGAAGGTATATCAAATCATCTTTTTGCACATTGAATTCTGTTGCTTTTTCATTCAATATTCCGATGAAACCTTTACGTAAGCCGACCATAGAAGGTGCACCATCAGTGCATACTCCAATTAATTTTGACCATGGCAAGCCAAAACTTGTGAATACTTTTTGAACTTCAATAAAAATATCCTCTCCTGTAGAGGTTCCTTTTAGCGGCTGTAAAGCAAGCAATTCCTCAGTAACAGTGAACTCCTCGAATAAATATAGCCAGTTGAGCTGTGTCAGACAAATCGGTGCTCTCGTCTAATGTTATGGAAATTGATTCAAAACCAGCCATACGGTCAGTCAATGTTGTTTTTATATCATTAGCCATCATTTCTATACGTCGAACAACAGTTCGTCTTGACAAACTAATTTTTTCAAATTCTTTTTTCTTTTCAGGACACATAATACCCCAAACTTCTAACATACACTCCTTGATAAATTCTCCTTCGGCAAATGGTTTTAATGCCGTTGCCAATTTTGAGCTAACTATAAAACTAGCTTTCACAACATTATCAAGTTGTGTTCTTTGTTTATGAAACATTTGTTGCTGTTTTTCCAAATTTGCAGTAAGCTTCTGGATTTTGTCTGTTCTTAATTGTCCTGCCAGTGAGTGCAGCGTGGCATGCTTAGTTGAGTAATGCCTCTTTATATTGAATTCTTTCATTACTGAAATGGGTTCATTACACAGGAAACAAATAGGCTTACCATTGTGCAAAATCTACTTTTTTATCTACTTTTCGTTTCTTTCCACCAGACATCATTTTTGTTTACTTTTCGTTCAATAAACTTAATAACAAACTATAGTTAGTAACCACTCAAGAGGCACACAAAGTCACAAAGCAAGTTGACGGCTCGAACAGTTCGCTAGGATATCGCTTGTCCAAGTTATCACCTCGGTAGCTCAAATAGAATTGAACTAACGTTCGGGCCATCCACTCGCTTATATAGGCAAAATGAACGAATAATCTGGAATAAACTAGTTTAGAATAATTGAGAAGCAATAAATCTTTTGATGTGTCTCCCGTGAGGCTGCAAATCTCAAAGAATTTGATCGAGCAAGTCGAGTGGCGGCGATTATCAAAGAGTGAGGCGGCAAACATCAAAGAATTTGATGTTTGCTGCCTCACTATCACTCCCGTGAGTATAAATACCTAATGTAATATTTTTTTAATTGGGTTTTTTCAAAATGTCTCGCGGGCCGGATCATATCTTACAGCGGGCTGGATCCGGCCCGCGGGCCGGGAGTGGCAGATATGTGGTCTATTGTGTTAACTTGTCTTAAGCTGACGATAGTCGGCATTTAGTCCATTGTGTCAACTTGACATAAGCCGCCGTCAGTTCACATTAGTCTATCCTGTCAACTTGAAATGATATTTAGTCCAATGTATCAAACTTTACACAAATCGGCGTCAGCCGACTATTGACAATTTTAGACAAGTATTGTTTAAAATATATTATCACATGGTTATTTCATTGTTTCTCTTCATTACACTTGCGACGCATATTTTGATAGCTGGGACATATTTTAAAGTAACGAGTATCTTCTACTCCCAGACTAAGCATGAAGTCAAATTTCTAGTTTAGAAAAGCGCCGCGTATAAAATTTGTTTTTCACGGGGCTTTTCTAAACTCGAAATTTTACTTCATGCGCTACGCGTATTAACCACTAATTTAAAGTAAAGTTGAAAATATGTTCTACTGAGATGTAATAGATATTTACTAAGATGTAGCGAAAAAATGCAATAAATATTTATTTTGTAAATATTTAGTTAATGTGATAATAATTATAAAAGTAGAACACATTTAGTTTAAGGCACTTTTACATTTTCTTATTATTTAAATAATTATCAGTGTATTTGTTATGAAATAAAAACATTTCAAAAATTAAACAAACAATTGGAGCTGAACCGAAAACTGCACAAACCGTTATGTTTTCCGGAACGAAAACTAGAACCGAACCAATATATTATTGAACCGGAACGAAAACCGAAACGCAAAAACTTACAGTTTAAAGCCCTGCATAATACAGTCATTTATATAAAGTGTATATCTGGTAAAATCACGATGAGAAGCGAGTATCACTCACGAAGCTAATTGATCCAGTTTAATGTAAATCGTACTTGATTCATACAGCCAACGTGTTAATAGCAAGTTGCAGCATAAGAGAGTAGAAGGGCATTTGCTCCATAATAAATATTTATCCCATTAACACTAATTGATGATCATGAATACTTTAATTATTAAATATTGATACAAATAAAAAAATGTTTATATGGTTGTTAAACAAACCACTGCCATTTTATTAAAATTAATAATCCTTTTAAAATATACACGATTTTCGAATTAAAGTATTTATAAATTGATGTAAATAAATTACTTGTGACGTTTAATGAAATCCATCAAAAACAATTAAAGCAGTTTTCCATCGTCGTCGTAACATTGATATTAATGATTCAAAGCCATTAGCGCCCCCTCATCCCCCCTCAATTGGCCCCCGTTGTCTATTTTTCTTTCCTCGAGGCTCATTTTCATTACTCTTCGCGTTTCGGGTCGCTGCTGAAAGTGGAACCAGAAGAGGACAGTTATCGATCCACAAGCTTACAACGAGAAGGGTCAGCAACACGAGCGAACTCGGCGATCAATGAATTCCAAAAAAAGATTAGTCTTTGTTTCATTAATGTAAAGTAAGCACGGAATGGCAATGATTGTTTCCACGCACATAATTGTAGTTATTTACCAATAAATTACATATGTTATAGAAAATGTGGTCGATAATACTTTTACGTGTTATCGCAACGTCAATACCTACTCCTAAAATTACCTTAAATGATCGATATTTTGAATATAAATAACAGAGTTGGGAGGGTTTCACTTGCATTGTTGAACACTACAACATATTTAACAACATAATAGCTTCATCAGGCAGATGAATAATGACTTAGTATTTATCTATCTGATGAAGCCACTGTGTCACTGAAACATGTTGCAATGTTCAACAATATAAGTGAAATCCTGCCAACTGTGTTGTGTTTATTTCAAATAGTATTCTCTAATTTCCTAATCTATCCGCCTCGTCAATTAAATATTTAAATGAATTAATTAATAATAACTATGACTAATCGAAAGAGATAATTAAGCACAAGAAGAAAGGATCATAGACGTGATTTATATGTGTGAAAGGCTAGGCATGTGTTCGCAACTTCTCTAAAAAACAGTATCGTAAGGGTAACTTCCGTTGCACATCTATTTTGTACGGATTTCACGAGTGTCTCTTTTAATGCATCTTGTTTCCAAGCTCTTACCAAAAGGACTAAAAGTGTTACTTATTAAATCTTTTGCTATTACATCGCCACTCTATAGGGTAATTCCGGGAAAGTTCGACCACTTTTTAGAAAAAAAAATTATAACTTTTTTGCTTTCTAAGACATTTTTTTACCGTTAAAACATTGCCCAATGGGTTTAGATAATGTATAAATATAAATTAGTATTAGTATATATCATTCAAACATTTTTTTTTATTTGAATTAAAGTACAAACCTTACAACTCGTCGATCTCACCCGTATGTCCGGGTTAGACCGTTCACCAATTACGGGTGAGGCCGACCAGGAAAAAATAACACAACATATATCCTAGAACTTAAAACAGAATAATAATAATAGTAAAATGATAAAATAAAAGAATAAAGAAATTAAGTTTTTACGATTTTTTTAAATTATTATCCGCAGAAATCGCAGAAATTGTCGAGTTTTGAGCATCCATTATGAAGCCAACGACTGCATTTCACACATTTGATCCAGTCATCGTTCTTATTCATTCATTTTCATCCCATTCTTTAACTGATGTATCACTTTCCTGCAATACTGGACTTTCGCTGTCTAAATCTGAAGATTCTAATTGATTTTTCTGTTTGACCACATTTTTTCTTTTAATTGGACAGCTTGTTTGCTTCTTTGTATTTGTTTGTTCTTCTGAACCTCAATGTGGTCTAAACTATTTAGAATGATTGCAAGCTGTCTATCTCGTGTTTTAACCACTGCGTTTGCACTAGCTTTTGAAATTGGCGAAATAACGTTCTTTAACAATTTCATTGGTGTGGGGTCAATAACAACTAACTGTTGCAGTGTCAGTGTCGTGCGAAAAACTAGGCAGAGATGACGAAATATGATTGTTAGTTGCCTGAATAGAAGTGAACCGTGCCGGAGTCGAAGGAGGGATTGGATTTTTAGTAGTACTATTAGTAGTATCTTGTTCTATTTGAATGACGTAATATACGCGAAATCTGAAATAGCTTCTGGATTAAACGGTGCAATACCTGTGGCTCTAAAGCCAGATATCCCATTTTCCACCGTTGTCGATTTACCCCATTCTTGTCCCAAAATGTTTCCAAATACCAACCTTGATATTTTCTTATTTGGATTTGTTTTTAAGAAATTGTTACAAGTCGCATAGTAATGGTTTTTCAGTGATTTAAACTCAGCAAACAAAGTAGAAGTATGTCGTTCACTTTGCAAAATTTCAGTACTTCCACTGAATGTATGTGAGAGGTATGGCCATCGACAATTAACAACATCTTTCCAGCTGGTTTTCGTGGCAATTCCAACCAATCTTTGAAAATGGTAGCGCTGACATACGCTGATTTCACTGACATAGCAATTTAGGAGCCAAGTGGCAGTCCATCTAAAAATTCGTCCTTTTTATTTCTTCCTTTAAATATTGAGTAAATTGGGTGAAACATTGCTTCTACATTACAGCCCGCTATAGTCGAAATTGTTTTGCAGTTCTCGCCTGATGTTAGCGAAGAAACATTTTTTGAGCCTTTTGCGGCTAACACTTGAGTCGGTCTATTGTTCAATTGCAAACTGCTTTCATCCATATTAAAAACTTTGGAAGGTTTATTATGGAATTGGTTATCAACGAGAATATTGTCTAATAGGGTAAAATCACAGTCAAAATTTTTCCAGTCGCTCGAGCAATAGACATTTCCTCGGCTTTTCTAATTGATATATCAGGATGCCGTCGCAGAAATGAGTTAAACCAATTGTACCCGGTTTTGCCTTTTTCTTTATTGAATGTGTTTAATATCAGCTGTTCGACAAGTTGAAAGGCCCATATTCTAACGGACTCCCGATCTGGTGCAAATTCAAAAGTTTGTGAAAATTTCCTGGGCTTTTCTAAACTCGCAATTTTACTTCATGCGCCACGCGTATAAAACACTAAAATATTGTGAACTTTATGTATATTTGAACCTCAATTGAAATCAGTGCCTTATCCGCGTGGCGCATGAAGTAAAATTTCGAGTTTAGAAAAACCCAGAAAATTTGTCTCGGGTCGCCGCGCGACCCTCGGAAAATTTTCACGGGGCTTTTCTAAACTCGAAATTTTACTTCATGCTTAGTCTGGGAATGGAAAACCCTCATGTAAAGATTCAAATAGAACTCATTTCAAAACAACGAATGTCGGAAAATATACAGCGCAGGCGTATGTTTACCTAAAGAAAATTATTTTATTATTATCTTTAAATCTTAACATATTTGTTGTTTTTTTTAAGAATTCAATTTGAAGCTTCAAACAAGTGTTTTCCACTCGCAGACTAAGCATGAAGTCAAATTTCGAGTTTAGAAAAGCGCCGTGAAAATTTGTCAAGGGTCGCGCAGCGACCCGAGACAAATTTTCTAGGCTTTTCTAAACTCAAAATTTTACTTCATGCGCCACACGTATAAAACACTAAAATATTGTAAATTCATGTATATTTGAACCTCACTTGAAATCAGTGTTTAATACGCGTGCCGCATGAAGTAAAATTTCGAGTTTAGAAAAGCCCAGAGACAAATTTTCACGGGGCTTTTCTAAACTCCAAATTTTACTTCATGCTAATTCTGGGAGTTGAAAACACTCATTTAAAGCTTCAAATTGTACTCTTTTGAAAGACAACGAATGTCGGAAAATTTACAGCTTATGCACATGTTGATCTAATAGAAAAATTTCCTGTAATATTTATCGCGCGATTTCTTGGGCATGTATTCTTGCTCTGTATCTTTGGCAGAATGTCTCAACTCCAAGAAAGTACACGATTCACTTTCACACTCACTTTTTATTATTTGACATTTCGCAATACAATCGCGACAAAACAAAAGCATACTACTTGCTTACTCAAATTTAATTGCGACTTATACGCGCATTATACCCTGCATAACTACGACGAAACACGAATTTTCGAAATAATTCGAAAACTACTTGCATTAGAAGTATAGTTGTAAAAACTTTTTTGTAGGAAATTGTTCCCCCAATCGTACCATGTAATAAAAATTGGGTCAATCCATTAAAAACAATTGAATTAATAAATATTGAAGAGGGCACTTAGATATTGACATTTTAAGAACACTTATTGTCAAAATTGACAGCTTTTAATTAATTTACTCATAGAGACATCCTCTAGGTACAAGAAGAGATATAAATCATATTTTTATCTTATTCTTAAGAGAAGTTACAGACAGATTTCAAGATGCCTTTTAGAGGTCAACATTTTAGAAATATTTTTTTTTCTTGAAAACTATAAGAGATAAGTGTACATACGTTTGAATAAAATGTGTTGCAATTTAAACGAGGAATCCAATAAATTACTAATATATAGGGTGTTGTATTTAAAATAACAAAATTATATCTATATATAGATAGAAGCAAAATGAGATCAATGCCCTTATCAATGCAGTAGCATTTATAAATACTGACGTCAATACCGGCTTATGGTTAGCGAAGTCAATATATATACAACTTCTACATATCAAGTGAGTGTGTATGGGATGATGGATGTGGCGGCCTGAGGATCTCATAAAAAGAGCGATACGATCGTCGTCGTCTTCTGTCCTCCTTGCACACTCACTTGATAAAAAATAACTTTTACATCATGACCTAATGCGCTGTTATTTCTTATTTGGTACTTATAGGCAGGTCGTTAATTCTAATTTATTTAATTTAATTCGCCGTTCTGAATATTATCATCGCATTGGTTTGGGTTTCTCGCCGCTCCGATGCTAGTCGAAGGTTTAAACTAAAAACCGACACTAACTATAAAAGCAAAATGAGATCAATGCCCTTATCAATGCAGAAGCATTTATAAATACTGACGTCAATACCGGCTTATGGTTAGCGAAGTCAGTATATATACAACTTCTACATATCAAGTGAGTGTGTATGGGATGATGGATGTGGCGGCCTGAGGAGCTCATAAAAAGAGCGAAACGATCGTCGTCGTCTTCTGTCCTCCTAGCACACTCACTTGATAAAAAAATAACTTTCACATCATGACCTAATGCGCTGTAATTTCTTATTTGGTACTTATAGGCAGGTCGTTAATTCTAATTTATGTATATATATATACAGGGTGAGTCGGGGGGCGCGCACCAAACTCTAGGAGTGTATTATACACGTGAAAATAATGTAAAAAAAAACTAATTTGTTCTTATCCGATTTTCTTTTGTTTTCAAGTTATGGCGTAATTAAAAATGTTCATCTAGCTTTCCACTTCTATCTGAATTTTAACATTATCAAAGTATGCCATGTTCGAGGCTTATAAATATTTGATAATTCTGACGTTTTGATGAACTGTCAGTGTATGGTGAACAGTAACTGAACGTTTATAAATTTATGAACGTTTATAAATGAAATGGTTACTAAGTTCTACAATATAATTTATTCGGTTCTCTACAAACATGTCCAAAGATATCAATTGGACAAAAAGAAGTATCCACCATGGTTTACGTTTGAAATTAAAGCTTACCTAATTTCCAACGCTTATTATAGGAATATGTGGCATAAGACCAAAAACCCATATTTTATTGAAGAATTTAAATGATTGCGTAATCTAATTAAACAGAAAATTTCTGATACATATTCCTGATTCATACACATCACTGAAACTAACCTAAAAGAAAATCCTTCTGAATTATGTAAGTTCGTCTCTAGAAAGCATGGTACTACCCGAATCCGTGTGTTGTACATAATGACCAGAAAGAATTGATAAATCCTAATGACATAGTTATTAGATTCGCTGACATCTTCAATAGTCATTTCTATCGTAATTTTAATCCTATACAGTGCAACGATTCAAATGTATATCCGCCATTCCTGTTTATAAAGTAGACGAATCCGAACTTATTAATATTATGTCACGTTTTCAAAATAAATTCACCGCTGGTGATGATGAAATACCTAGTTTATTAATTCGGGATTGTAGATTCTCCTTTGCTCCTTCATTGTGTACAATTTTATATTATTCAATCACTTCATGTTAGTTCCCCGACCTATGGAAACGTGCTAGACTATGTCCCGTTTTAAAAAAAGGTGCCAAATCTCATATACATAATTATCGTCCAATTTTGATGCTCTCCAACTTTGCAAAAATCTTTAAAAGTGTGCTGCATAATGACATATTTAAAGGAGTGGGATCATTTATATCACCATATCAACACGGATTTATGCCTGCTATATTTAGCTAATTCCCTAGATTCTCTTATCGTCCAATTTTGATGCTCTCCAACTTTGCAAAAATCTTTGAAAGTGTGCTGCATAATGACATATTTAAAGGAGTGGGATCATTTATATCACCATAACAACACGGATGTATGCCTGCTATATTTAGCTGATTGACGTAATCTACACTGAAAAATCAGTGTAGATTACGTCAACTAATGCGCGCCTTTGACTTAATTGACCATGAGCTTCTAACTCACCGGCTAAGCTTATTGGGTGCTGTCCCTGCGGTCACTAACCTTATTTGGTCCTAGTAACTAAATCGTTCATGCTATGTCTTTTACAATGGCTTTAAATCCTATGAGTTTTCGCTCTCCGCCGATGACCCGCAGGGCTCTTGTCTTGGCCCCTTTTGTTTAATATTTTTATTAATGATTTATTGGGAATGCTTAACTGTCCTGTATTGGCTTACGCTGACGACCTTAAAATCTATTTAAACATTAAATCCACGAATGACGTAGATATTTTACAACTTAATTTAGATATCATCGGTAATTGGTGCAAGAATGTGAATTTAGTACTAAATGTTAACAAATGTCGTGTTGTAAGTTATTCTCGCACCCGCACCTTACGTGAAACAAGTTACCAGATTGATGGCAAGTT
This sequence comes from Philonthus cognatus, assembly GCA_932526585.2. Taxonomy (NCBI): domain Eukaryota; kingdom Metazoa; phylum Arthropoda; class Insecta; order Coleoptera; family Staphylinidae; genus Philonthus; species Philonthus cognatus. The sequence continues at coordinate 103,598,743 of OW052241.1, forward strand.
TTTGTCAAAATGTACCACTGTCAAATATTTAGGAATTACATTTGATAACCAACTTACTTTTAAAAATCATATCGACTCAGTTCAAATAAATGCTTCTAAGGCCCTAAGATTTATTGTTCTCATTCGCCGCGATTTTTCTAATGTTGATTCTATAAAATCTCTATATTCCGCTTTTGTACTGAGTAAGTTGGACTATAATAGGTTAATCTGGTATTCTATTAATGCTAGTCACTCTCTTTTGTTGGATCGCATCAACCGTCGATTTTTAAAATTTCTTTCGTTCAAACTTGAGCGTACTTATCCACCAATTGGAACGTCTTAAGATGAACTTCTCTAGCGTCACGAAATGGAATCCCTCGCCGACAGAAGAAATTTGCAATGTGCGACCTTTATGAAAAAACTCTTAGATGGGAAAATTGACTGTCCGGAAATTCTTGATAGGGTTCCATTTAATGTCCCTGTAATTTCTATAAGATTTTTATCAACGTTCCGAGCACCAACTAATTTCTAATTTATTGCAACGTTCTCCTGTGACTGTAGTGTGCCAGTGCTCGGAAAAACAATTTAATGACATTTTTATTTAGAAGCATTATTTTATTTTATGTGTAATCACTACTACATTTATTTACATTTACATGTATTTTAGCTTTCTTTCTGTTATCCAAATTTTTGTTCTGTGATTGGGTTATCCTGTTGGACAAATAAAGATATTATTATTATTAAATATATCCAATATTTTGATTATTATATAAATGTCATGATATTTATTTAATATTTTTATATTTATATAAATATCATGATATTTCCGAACTCTGTTGCAAATATTCGCGAACGTACAAAACGCACTATTTGTTTTGTGTGATCGCACACTTAATGTTTTGGAGATTCCTATAGATATCATTGAAAAACTCATGCTCTGCACATTTAAATTTTTTTTTTTTTACTGTTTTAGACTTTTATTTAATTTCTGCTCCACCAAAAGAATATTCTACAAAAAATCCTTGCATGTTTAAAAATTATATATTTTTACCATTAAAAAATCTCTATTTGCTAAAGCGGTTCATTTGACCGTTTGCATTGCATTAATTAAGCGCGGAGAGTACTTATTAAAATGTAAACGGCCATTGCAAATAAAATTTGCATTTTTTATTAGTTTGGAAAAATCCTACTTTAAAACGCTTTATTTTCATATACGCCGTATTTCCATTTGCTTACATATTTATTAAATTAGCTTATGTGCAATTGACAACATAGGTATACAGGGTATAAAAAAAACGTTCACTACAATAAATAACTGGTATAAATGTAACCATATAATTGCTGAAGTAAAAGTAGGTTTAACCTTGTAACTGGTTTTGATATTTATATGAATCCTATCATAGATTAGCTTATAAGATAAATCCTTTAGTTTTATGCAAAGAGTCCCTAGTAGAAATGAATCTTGTAGCAATATTGTACAGGGAGCTTTCCTTTACAGTATACGTTTTCTAAATTCAGCTTCTTTTTTTAAATCTTTAGATATTCGTTGTTTTTTAAAACGAGTTCAATTTGAAGCTTCTAATGAGTGTTTTCCACTCCCAGACTAAGCATGAAGTAAAATTTCGAGTTTAGAAAAATTTGTCGAGTGTCGCGCAGGGGCGTAAGACAAATTTTCTGGGCTTTTCTAAACTCGAAATTTTACTTCATGCTCCATGGGTATGAAGCACTGATTCCAAGTAAGGTTAAAATATACATAAATGTCACAATATTTTAGTGTATTATTCGCGTGGCGCATAAAGTAAAATTTCAAGTTTCGAAAAGCCTAGAAAATTTGTTTCGGGTCGCTGCGCGACCTTCGGCAATTTTTTACGGGGCTTTTATACACTCGAACTTTTACTTCATGCTTAGTCTGGGAGTGAAAAACATTTGCTTAAAGCCTTAAATTAAATTGTTTTGAAAACACAACGAACATCTAAAGATTTAAAGAAAATAAGCTGAATTTGGAATACGTATACTTTAAAGAAAAACTCCCTGTATTTATGTTGATTATATAATATTTAAACGGCTATTGCAAATGAAATTTGCATTTTTAATTAGTTTGGATAAATCCTTCTTTAAAACGTTTTATTTTTATATACGCCGTATTTCCATTTGCTTAGATGTTTATTAAATTGGCTTATGTGCAATTAAAAACATATAGGTATACAGGGTATAAAAAAACGTTCACAGCAATCAATAACTGGTATAAATGTAACCATTTAAATGCTTAAGTAGTAGTAGGTTATACCTTGTAACTTAGCTAATCTATAATAGGATTCATTAAGTTAGGTTAAATATTGGCTTGTTAATATTAAATTATGTGGCGGCTTGTTAGAATTTTTATTGGTGAGGCTGCAGGCATAAACATACACGGATATTTCCTACAAGTATTTTGAAGCATTCGATGTTTTTTTTGTGAATTAAAATTGAAATTACTAGCGAGTGTTTTCATTCTTAGATTAGGAATAATATAATATTTCGAGTTTAGTAAAGCCTGAAAACTTTGTTTTTTCGCCTAGCGAAGCGAAGCGAATAAACCAAATTTTTAGGCTTTTCTGAATTCAAAATTTTACTTTATGCGCCACGCGTATAATACACTGAAAATATTGTGAAATTTAAAATATTCTCGTTAAGGAGTATATTTTTAATCCTGCTTAGGTGTACTATGTTTTTATAAGAGTGAACTAGCCAAAAACCTGATTTACAGAGCTAGAATTAAGAAATCTGAGATTTTTTTGCTGCAAAACTTAAGGGTGCTCTTATATGGACGTTTTGAACGCGAAGCGAACGAGAGCGGGCGCAAGCGTTTGCGTTTTAACACATGGGTTTATATGAGAGTTCCTAGACGGACGGGTGCTGGCGTTTTCTCCGCCTCGCCATATGTTAAAACTCAAACGCTTGCGCTCGCTCCTGTTCAGCCTCGCGTTCAAAACATCCATATAACAGCGCCCTAAATGTAGGCAAGGCTGTAGCCAGGGGGGGGGGATATGGGGATTCAAACAACCTCTCCTGCGAAATTTTCAAAATGTTAAATGTTTGTATGTAAAAGCAACCCCGAAAAAGCAAAAACAATATTTTTTCCAGTAAGCGATAATTTATAATTTTAATATTTGAGCCTGCTATCTATTTTATTTATATAAGGTATAGTTATACAAGGGGCATTTTGTTTTTAAGTATACATTATGCATATGCTATTTTTTAAAAGAGTTCAATTTGATACTTTATACGACTGTTTTCCACTCACAAATTAAGCATGAACAAAAACATCACATTGCGACCAATTATTTATGAATAATGTAGTTTTGACGAATTTCACTTGCAGCCTCGAAAATTCTTTGCTGTAACTGTTTCCTCCTGTCAATTACCTCAAACAATAGAAATATTTTTTTAGTAGCATCCTGTATCTTTTTTAGGAAGCATTTTTGTAGGAAGGGTTATATTTCACAAATATTAACGTTTATATTATTTATCAGTTATATAATTAGTACTGTTTAATAAACCTTTGAAAGAGTAAGATTTAGTTAAACGAAATAAACTTTATAAAATGTATTAACACGAGATAGAACACGAGAAGTACATTTTGAATTTTACTTCAATTCAGTGTATTACACTCGTGGCGCATAAAGTAAAATTTTCGTTGAAAATGCCTAATTTTGTTTTGGACGCTACGCTTTACTCCACGCACAAATCCATATTTTTAGGCTTTTCTAAATTCGAAATTTTACTTCATGCTTAATCCATGACACTCGTTATAAGGTTCTGAACGCTTTTTTTAATTACAAACGCCAGAAAATATACATACATATTCATAACAATTCCTTGTATAAAATTCAACATTTCATAATTGAAGGTGAAAGTGATTTATTATCAAGAAACCATGTTTTATTTGATATTGTTTAAAATAAAAATAATATCATTAAATATTATTCAGTCAATTAATAATAAATAAATTAAAAAAACATTTAATAGCAAAGATAATAATCATGTAGTTTTTTTTTATATAGATATTTACCACATTATTTCAAGTTATAATTTGTGGCACAGTTACGTTTATGATGTTTACAGACAATTGACTTTTGTTTAATAAAGTAGTTTTATTTTATTCTAAAATTAATGAAAAAAAGTATTTAAATTAAAATAAAATCATTGTATTTGTGTAAAGAAATATAGATTTGTTATTTGGATTTAAAATAAAACAAAATTGTAACTTAACTTTACGATGTGACATCTAATCTAATCTAGTTTGATGATATGACATCTAATCTGGTCTAACTTGACACAATGACATCTAACGTAACACAATGGCACTCAACCGAACATAGCTTAACGTTATGACATCTTAGGAAACTTGGCGATATGACTTCTAACCCAACTTCTCTACTTTTTAGGTCACTTTTTGACGTATGTAACATATTCAATGTTCCATGCCACTTGCGAAAAACTATGTTGTTACGTATCGTACTGTTTCATCAATTTATTTTAATAATTTCGAAATAAAATTATTTAGCTTTTCTAGTTATTTTGAGTACATTTTTTTGTTATTTTGTATTTCTCAACAAATCCCATCTATTCAGTTTCTTATAATTTGTTTATATATTTGTATTTCTTTGATTTTTTGTTAATGTACAAATTTAGCACATTGTTTCTATACATTTCAGCTTCTGTATTACTACACCTTTACCAATTTTTGTAAAGAAAAACAAAGCTGATGTATTTATAACTTACATTACTTACTATTTCAAAGTTACTGGTAACATAACCGACAATATTACCTAAATTTTAATTAATGGTATTTCTGAAAACGTAGAAGTAGTATTTAAAAAAAAAATACAATTGAATTAATCCTGAATTTTTATAAATTTAGAGAGTATGTTCAGCAAACAACACGCTTTTAAAATATGCAAACATCCGAAAATACCCATTTCAGTTATTTTCACTCAAAATAAAAATGTGTGTTTTTTAAACCTGATTTTTGTCGCAGTTGCATAGATTTTTAAAAAACTTTATGTATATATTGACAAACTGTTCACTGTGGAGGCTTCTACTTCGTTATACATCATTATTTACACAAATAAGACAATTAACTTTGTTTGCATAACTGAGGTTATATATTGACAAAACTGTGTGAAAAAAAAAATGCAAAATGCTTCCTTAGTTTTTAAATTATTTTCACTGGAAGTGAAAATTGTGTGATTTTAGTCTGATTTTTGCAGGATTTGAATCACAAACAATATCTCAAAATATCAACCGTGGATTTTCATAAAGTTTTTTTGTGGATGTTGAAATATCAGTCATTAAATACATAAAATATTAATAGCATTTAATGAATTTCCTAAATTATAATATATTTTTACACTAAAATTTAAAAGAAATCAAAAAGGCTGTAATCAGCAAAGTTACAAAAAACTAAAATTTGAATAAAGGTTTGTAAACTTGGTGTGTATACTTAGACAGAACATTATTTATAACGTTAATTAATATATGGGATAAATCCATAAAGCACTTTAGTATTATCCATCGACATCCTTTCATTACCCTCAACATCTCGTCAATAATTAATCGCTTCTGGGCGAGCAGGTAAACTTCCCCATCGATGGCACTAATTAGCCTTCCATCACTAATAAATATTTGATCAGGGGCACCCGTGTTTCCGGCCCTACCGACTTTACAATTGAATTTATAATCGAGGGACTAGAATCGCTCATTTTTAATTCATTTACTTTTATAATCCCTTGAGGGCCCACTTTAAGTTACAAACAGGAATTGTGTATACAATCAATTAAATAGGTTTGTTAATATTTCAAACGTGTAAATTTAAAAAATTGCTAATAAATAAAGATGAAAGGGAATGAAAAAGTCATGTAAATAAAATTGGTTACTATTTTGATTTTTGTTGATATAGAGAAAGGTTTGTATTCCGCTCGATTAAATTCACTGAGTAGTAAATCAATGTATTGAGTGAGTTAGGTGAAGATACAATTAAATTGATAAATAAAGCACTGATAACTTATCTCACACTATTAAAGTACGAAGAAACGTAAGTAGTGCTTTATTTATCAATTAGCAAACCAATGATTAAATTAATCAAGCTGTTTTAATCATAAATCAATCAATACAGTTTTAAAATAATAATTAGGTTTTTGACCAAACGTAGACACGGGGCTACACCGGGTAACTAAGGTATACCGCAATCCCCACAGAACAGACTGGGAAGCCTTTAAATCAAAGCTAGACCACAATCTGACGGGTAAATGAGGAGCGGTAAGCAATAACTTAGACCAGGAGATCATGGCGGAGCAAACTGCAGAAGCTATGATCTCAACATATAATGATAACTGCCCTTTGACTGAGAGACGCACCACCAGGAAAGTCTCGCGCTGGACAGAGAAAGCAGGTAAGAAAACTCTTCAATGTAGCAAAAACATCGGGCGCATTGGAGGTTTATAAGAACTCCCTAACCGAATACAACAAAGCACTAAGGAAAGCTCGAGGATCTACCTGGAGGAGACACTGTTAGGACATTGAATCTGTCCCAGACAGTGTCAGACTCTACAAGATACTTTCGAAGAACCTCCAAAGTGCTCTCCAAACTCTAGAACTCAATGACGGAGTGTTTACAAAAGCGGAGATGGAAACCATGTGTGAACTTCTACGGATACACTTCTCCGGGGGGGGGGGGGGGGATCTATGATGAATCACTGAATAGCTGGGTAAGTTAGGGACCTGATGCGACTGGTAACAGAGCATTCAAGGTAGACTGGCAGACCGCCAGGAAAGTGGTCACCAACGACAGGGTCAATTGGGCAGTAGACTCATTTGAACCTTTTAAATCGTAAGGGCCTGATGGAATCTTACCCATCATGCTACAGAAGGGATCGGAACTTCTGTGGCGAAGGCTTTGCAAGATCCTAAGGGCCAGCATGGCCCTATGGTATCTGTCGAGAATATGGAGGCTAACCAGCGTAGTTTTCATACCAAAGACTGGCAGAACAGAGTATTCTCGTGCAAAGTCATACAGGCCTATTAGTCTGATGTCATTTGTACTGAAGACATTGGAAATAAATATGGACAGGCATATCAGATATAGGATACTGGTGTCCAACCCATTATCCCAAGATCAATATGCCTATCTTCCAGGTCGATCAACGAAGACAGCTCTCAGCCGACTAACAAGGAGTGCTAAAACTGCTCTGGAAAACAAGGATATCCTATTTGCTGCCTCCTTGGATGTAGAAGGTGCATTTGAAAATACATCCTTTAACTCCATAACCGCTGCCCCGAGGAAGCGGGGGTTGGAGGAAACTAGTTGCGGGTGGATTGACTGCATGCTAAGACAAAGGATGGTTTACACTACGTTTGCTGACCAGACCCGCTAATCTAGGGTGGCCGGTGGTTGTCCTCAAGGAGGACTTCACTCACCCCTGCTGTGGAACCTGGTCATGGACTGCTAGTCTGCAACACAATCAGAGAGCTAGACTGCAACACAATCAGAGAGCGCACGCAACGCGCACTCATCGTGGTGAACAAATGGTGTACTAGTGAAGGACTTAAAGTCTCACCCTCTAAGGCCACCCTTATACCATTTACACGCAGGAGGAAACTGGAGGGCCTAGGACCTCCCTTTCTAAATAGTATTAATTAATTAATTACTAAGATATAATAACCAAATCAAATAACAAAAGAAAAACATCTTGGTCCATTATTCAAAGCTTAACTCGTGCTAAAGAAAAATGCAATTTACCATTTAAAATTTTAACAGAAGGAGTAAACCGATGTAAATTCAGTTCCAATTCCTAACAGCAATAGTTGATCTTCTAGAAACCTGAAAATAAATCATATACTATGATGTTTCTTCATCCTACTGACGAGTTCGAATTATTAGAAACAATTAAAACAATTAAAAATAAAATAAGTCACGGATATAATGAAATTTCCTCATATCTTTTAAAGAATACTATTAAGGACATTGAATTTCCAATTTGTCACAGAATTAAGCTTCTCTAAAGATGTATTTCCTTTTCAACTGAAAATTGCTGTAGTAAAACCAATACTCAAAGAAGGCAAGGCTACCTATACTAACAACTACAGGTTGATCAGCATGTTATCATTTTAAAAATTATTTGAGAAGTTAATGAAAAAGCGAATAATATCATTTATAAATAAACACGGTATATTCTTTAATTGCTAACATGGTTTTGTCAAAGGTAGAAATATTAACACCTCCATATTTGAATTAATTAATACCATAATTAATGGTTTATAAAATGGTGAAACAACTAATGGTATGTTTTTCGATCTATCAAAATCATTTGATAGTATTTCTCACGATCAACGTTTGGACAAATTATATTCCTGTGGTTTTCAAGTGATAGCATACAGTTGGCTTAAATCATATCTTAAGGGTAGAGTTCAGTATGTAGAAATAATTCGAAACTCAAAAAAAGTAAAATCTAACGTTCACAGTATTTCCAGAGGTGGACTACAGGGGAGTGTCTTTGGTCCCCTTCTATTTAATACTTATATAAATAATATGTTTGCACTGAATAATGGACCACATCGCAAATTAATTAATTTTGCGTATGATAAAAATCTTGTCATAGGAGGACCTGATTTTATAGAGGTAAAGAAAAATAAGGCTGATATCATTAATTTTGTAGAAATGTGGTTTCAAAGCAACCAGTTGAATTCATATGAAAGCAAAACAAGGTGTATTATTTTTAAATCAAATATAACTTTAATAACTCCAAAAACAGTTAAAATAAATCATAATGAATATGAATTGGTTCCGGCTTTGAAATTTCTTGGAATCACAAATTATCAAAACCTTAAATCTTACTAGCAAATTGATCAATTGTGTTCAAAATTACAAAAAGCTGTGTACATGATACCTACTTTAGATCATACTATCAACTATCCGTATGATTTAATGAGAACTGTTTACTATGGCAATATCGAATCTTTGCTTCGTTTTGGAATTTTGTTCTGGAAAGTTCAGGCAGCGCCAGAGTAAGAATAACTTGCGTCCGGGACCAAAAATCAAATTGAATGTCATGTGCCAATATAAACTTAATATCAACTAATGTTAACTGTCACTATTGACAAATGCTATTGGACATACGTCGACGACGACTTGTGTCCAATAAACGTCAACTGCTAGAAAAATGTAAAACAACCGAAACTTGCGTAAAAAATGTCAAACAAAACACAATGAATTTAACTTTTACTTTACTTTATACGCAATCTATTTAATTGATACTTTTAAATACCATGTCAAAAGTAAAAACGCGCAAAATATGTGGGAGCAACAACAACAAAAGCAGAGTTTTCCACGTCATTATTGACAGTTGATATATTTAACAAAATAATGACCATTTTAAAATTTATTTGTTTTTCTATTTTGACAGATTTTACAGATTCACACACATCAGGATGATGACGATTTATATAAAAATTGGTAATTTTTTTTATGTTGAATGATAATTTGTTTGTAGTGTGTAAAATGTGTCGTTGATATAACGCGAGAGTGTCAGTTATCAAGATGTAGGCAGTCAGTATAGTCAAATAGCTATCAATTCCTAATGTAACCATTAACAATCCTCAGTTTACGAGTTTTTATAGATCGTCTGTGACAGTTACGATAGTTTTGGAGTCTGACAATTATAATATCTCATATACTGGCAATAATGATTTTCTGTGACTATAATGGAATATCATTTTCGACATATGGATTAGAATTCTTGACAGTATTCGTTTAATAAACTAAAATCTCTACGTAGACAGAATAAAAAAAAAGACCTTTATTGGCATAATACTATATTACATCCATATCTATACTAATCGCTGCCTCCTCTCTTCCTTTTGCTTTCCCTCTCTTAACCCAACTTCTCCAGCGTCCTTACTCTGGCTCCATCCTCTCTTATCCATTCCGTGACTCTTCTATTCCCTCTTATTCCCGCCCATTCCTCCTTCACCCCCTCGCACTCCTCTGCCAGATGACTCCACGTATTCCTCCCCCGCTCACACATTACACACCTCCCATACTCTTCCCCCATCCACACCTTCCTTCCTGGTTAAAATCTATTTGTTTTTCTATTTTGACAGATTTTACAGATTCACACACATCAGGATGATGACGATTTATATAAAAATTGGTAATTTTTTTTATGTTGAATGATAATTTGTTTGTAGTGTGTAAAATGTGTCGTTGATATAACGCGAGAGTGTCAGTTATCAAGATATAGGCAGTCAGTATAGTCAAATAGCTATCAATTCCTAATGTAACCATTAACAATCCTCAGTTTACGAGTTTTTATAGATCGTCTGTGACAGTTACGATAGTTTTGGAGTCTGACAATTATAATATCTCATATACTGGCAATAATGATTTTCTGTGACTATAATGGAATATCATTTTCGACATATGGATTAGAATTCTTGACAGTATTCGTTTAATAAACTAAAATCTCCACGTAGACAGAATAAAAAAAAGACCTTTATTGGCATAATACTATATTACATCCATATCTATACTAATCGCTGCCTCCTCTCTTCCTTTTGCTTTCCCTCTCTTAACCCAACTTCTCCAGCGTCCTTACTCTGGCTCCATCCTCTCTTATCCATTCCGTGACTCTTCTATTCCCTCTTATTCCCGCCCATTCCTCCTTCACCCCCTCGCACTCCTCTGCCAGATGACTCCACGTATTCCTCCCCCGCTCACACATTACACACCTCCCATACTCTTCCCCCATCCACACCTTCCTTCCTGGTTAAAATTTATTTGTTTTTCTATTTTGACAGATTTTACAGATTCACACACATCAGGATGATGACGATTTATATAAAAATTGGTAATTTGTTTTATGTTGAATGATAATTTGTTTGTAGTGTGTAAAATGTGTCGTTGATATAACGCGAGAGTGTCAGTTATCAAGATATAGGGAGTCAGTATAGTCAAATAGCTATCAATTCCTAATGTAACCATTAACAATCCTCAGTTTACGAGTTTTTATAGATCGTCTGTGACAGTTACGATAGTTTTCGAGTCTGACAATTATAATATCTCATATACTGGCAATAATGATTTTCTGTGACTATAATGGAATATCATTTTCGACATATGGATTAGAATTCTTGACAGTATTTGTTTAATAAACTAAAATCTCCACGTAGACAGAATAAAAAAAAGACCTTTATTGGCATAATACTATATTACATCCATATCTATACTAATCGCTGCCTCCTCTCTTCCTTTTGCTTTCCCTCTCTTAACCCAACTTCTCCTGCGTTCTTACTCTGGCTCCATCCTCTCTTATCCATTCCGTGACTCTTCTATTCCCTCTTATTCCCACCCATTCCTCCTTCACCCCCTCGCACTCCTCTGCCAGATGACTCCACGTATTCCTCCCCCGCTCACACATTACACACCTCCCATACTCTTCCCCCATCCACACCTTCCTTCCTCTCTCCCCTGACTTACACCTCGCCCTCGCCAGCACCACTCTTTCCTCCCTACTTCATCCCCCCTCCACCAAATACCTCGGCATTCTCCTATGCACCTGCCACCTCCCGTACCTATCGTTGTATTCACTCCTCTCAATACACCCTTGCCTTTCCTGTGCTTCCACCTCCTTCTCCTTCTCTTTCACCCACGCATCCATCTTTACCCCCTTCCCCAGCCACACCATCACCTTTTCCTCCGACAAACCCACCCTCTTATACATTCTCTTTCTCTCGCTCCTTCATTTACCCTCTCTCCCATTCACGCACGCCCCCCACACAGCATTCACCAGTCTCTCTCTTCCTCCAGGTCCCATAACTTCATCTCATACCTAGCCATTCTCACCATTTCCTCACACTCTAGTTTCTCTCTATTCGTTTCCTGTAGTACTATGTATCCGGGTGTCGACCATTCCAGCCCCAACATACGCTTCAAGAACCACAACTGCTTCCTCTCTATATACTCATACCCTCTCGTCCCTTATACTTCCACGCCATACATTAACACTGACCTCACACACGCATCCCATACTTTACACGCCCCTCTTACATTGTTCCTCATCTACTTCCCCCACTTTTTCCACGCCAGCTCCCACGCCTTTCTAGCCTTCCCCTGCACCCACCTCACATGCAATTATTATTTCTGTATTGGTGTAAGTAATATTTTACAGACTTATAAGTAATTGTTTACTTAAAGACTGGTAAATCATTGTTTGCTATTTAAATCTGTATAGAGGGATTTTTTCTTGGAAGTATACATACATGCATACCAATTGCTGTAAATCTTATTATATTCCTTGTTTTTTGAAGCTTTAATCGAGTGTTTTTTACTTTCAGATTAAGTATGAAGTAAAATTTCGAGTATAAAATAGCCTGATGGTTTGGTTTGGTCAATTAGCGAATCAAAGAGACCAAACCAATATTTAGGCTTTTGTAAACTTAAAATTTTACTTTATGCGCCACGCGCATAAAACACTGATTTCAAATGACTAACTAAAACAGACTACTAAAGCAGCAGAGCTGAGACGAATCCTCGTAAATAGGATTCGAATTGAGAATTCGAATCATCTAATATGATTCGAATCACGAATACTCGAATAAAGGATTCGTAAGACATAAATATGATTCGAATCAAAGATTCAAATCCTGTTTTTTTTTTTTAATAACGAATACAAATCCTTTAAGAATAAATTTGATTCTATTACTTTTTTGCAACCATTAACATTTTAATATTGCTAACATTTTTAACAAAAATATTCAAAACCTTATTACTTATTATTAACACTGAAGATCGTTGAATCGTAAATATCTGATTCCGTGTTACTCTGATTAAAAATGTAATTATGTGTTTTTGAACTTCAATTCAAATCAGTGTTTTGTACGCGTAGCGCATAAAGTAAAATTTCGAATTTAGAAAAGCCCCGCGTAGAAAATTTACTTCACGCTTAGTCTGGGAATAGAAGACACTAGTTACTTTAAAATATGCCACAAGTGTTAAAGTGTATCGTAACTGCCAGAAAGAAAAAAAAATGATATGTCTATCACAGTACTTTCCCCCATGTCAAATACTTGAGCTTTTTCAACAAATATTTCTTATTCCTGTTAAACTTTGTTCATGCTTAACCTGGGAGTGGAATCACTCGTTGAAAACTTTAAATTGAACTCTTTTGTAAAATCGACGAATGCCTCAAAATTTCGTAAAAAAATTCACTAAATATTATTAAACCCGGGAGCCAGAAAAAAGTGATATAATTTCATTCAAATTGACCAAAACACTGAAAAAATCGTTTAAATAAATTGCAAAAAATAACAAAATACACAGAAATTATGAAAAATATCAAAATTACTAAGAATCATGAAACAATAAAAAACGGATATCAATATTAGCAGAGTAATAAGAAATCATGAAAATATATAAATACCGTCCACAATTATAAAAATCTTGAAAATTATTTAAGTCAACATTCTAAAAAAAGGAAAAAACACTGCACCCGGACATGACTATATACACAGACGCATTCGTAAATCCCTACCTCCTCATATCCATCACCACATTCTCAACATCCTTAACTATTCCTACCAACACAACTATTTCTCACCAGAGTGGAAAACTGGTATAATCATATGTATCTCCAAACGCGATCATAATCCATCCTTTATTCCTAGCTACCGTCTAATAACACTCCTGCCAGTCTTAGGCAAAATGTATGAATCCCGCCTAAAAAATAAAATCCTTTCCCTTATTGCAGACCGTATCCCCAAATATCAATTTGGTTTCCTTCCCAAACGCTCCACCAGTCTCCCACTTACTATCTGATACACATCCTACATTCATTCCTTTTCAACAGATCCCTTAAAGTGAGAATAAACAACTGTCACTCCTCTGCCTTCACACCCGAACTAAGGGTCCCACAAGGTTCCCCTCTGTCCCCACTCCTTTACAACATCTTCTGTTCCGACATATATAACCCCGACCGAAAACACTTAAACTCTTCCAAATATGTTTTACAATTTGCTGATGACACCGTCCTTATATCACATGCTCCATCCCTACCCAAAGCCCTGCAAACCCTACAAGAACTTATTGACACACTAGAACGCTGGTTTGCCAAGTGGAGAATCAAAATTAATCCCCGAAAGTCGCAGCTCCTTATTCCCTACCACAAAATCACTAACTATCCATATATTCTTTCCATATCACAAAACCCCATATATCCGTCCACCCACATTAAATACCTTGGATTTACTCTTGACCCTAAACTTAAGCTCAAAAAACATACATGTGACATTAAAAACAAGATAACAATTAGGGCAAAACTATTTAGAAACTTGACATACAAACAAGCGGGCATTAACACTAAAACAGCTGTCCTGATCTATAAGATGATATGTCGCCCCCTAATTGATTATGCACCCATCCTATTCTCCACAATCCAGAATCCCACACTACACCACATCCAGGTCAGTGAGAGAGCTTCCCTTAGGACCCTTACTAAACTCCGACATCCTTCAAACCCACTACACAATCCTTCAAACTAATTTCTCTACGACGCTACCTCTGTAATTCCAATAGAAGAACGCCTTCAATTCCTCTGCGAAAAATTCTCCAAAAATCCTTTTAATTACCAAATCCTATCCCTATTTTGTTTTCACAGAAATCCCGAAATTCCTCCGAATTACAAAACCCCCCCAAACACAATTTTCGAATACATTTTATCATCTCATCCTTTCACCCATTAATGACTGACGCTTGACAGAAATGACAAACCTTGGCAGAAAGACCTTTGGTCGATAGCCATTTGACAGTGACAGTTACATAATCACCTTATTTAATATTATGTAAGTTCAATACAATAATAATAATAATAACTATGTATCTGTGTGTTAATAAAGATGTTAAATATATATATATATATATATATATATATATATATATATATATATATATATATATATAAGTCAATAAACTTGAATATTAGTGGTGTAATGTTTAATTTTGAAGATTTTTATTTCTAGTTTATTTTAACAATTAGTGTTGTTAGCATTGATAACATTTATTGTCGTCATTATTTAGTTTAAATGTAATAATAATTATTATTATTATATATATATATATATATATATATATATATATATATATATATATATATATATATATATATATATATATAAGTCAATAAACTTGAATATTAGTGGTGTAATGTTTAATTTTGAAGATTTTTATTTCTAGTTTATTTTAACAATTAGCATTGATAACATTTATTGTTGTCATTATTTAGTTTAAATGTAATAATTATTATTATTATTCCAATTATAAATTATACAAATTTAGACAATAAAAAATTCTATAAATATAATTTATAATGGGAATTATAATAAAAATGTTCAACATTTTGATTAATAAAATAAACTGAAAATTACAGAAACATTACACAAATGATATTTATTTAAAAAAATAACAGTTAATATTAAAAAAATCATTTAAATCAACCTAATCAGCAAAAGATTGTCAATATTGACAAATTCAAGAATAATACGACGTCAAAAATATTAATTATTAAACATTAACAAACAAAATTTAAAAAAAAGTATGTAAAAAAACAAATGGGAACAAACTTGACAAACTCTTTATTTTTGGTAATTTTGTTCTCTTTATATATATTATTTTATTATTCTACGAAGTTATCTTTTTGTAATATTTTTCTATAATTGGGTTTTCTTGTTGGATAATAAATATTATTATTAAACTGAAAAGACATAAACACTGAAGATGAATTAACATAAGTGAAAATATGTTTTTATTAATAAAAAAAATTATAACATTTTCAATTGATAATTTTTCAAAATCGATAAAACTTATGAAAGTGATTCTAAACAAATCGTTGAATTGATAAAAAATAGTCAAATAAAATCAATAATATATACATGAATATTCCAAAAATGACAAAGAAACATAAACTTTCAATAGAATTGTCGATATAAACAAATATTGTTAATTTTGTTGTATTGAGTATTTTATATTTTTGGTAAAACTATATTATATTTTTTCAAATGTACTCCATTGACTGAATAAATAAATAAATAAATTGGCAAAGTCTTCATCAACAAAAAAGTATAATTATATTTTTTCCGATTTTTGGATTTTTTTTTTTTAAATAGATAACATTTATTTGTACCCAGAAAACATCAAAATTAAAAATAAATGTCGGAAAAATTACAAGTTATTAATTTAAAAACATATTTTTATTTTATATAAACGCTATAAAAGCAACAGACGATTATATAAATTGAAAAATATATTCAAAAGTGGTAAAATTAACATTAAGCAAATCTTAACTAAATAAAAATGTGAAACTAATTAATTTCTAATTTTATACAAAATAAAAAACAACCAAAAATTCAATAATAAACAATTCAAAAAGTAATAAAAATAGATGGATGAATAAATTATAAAACCAACTTCAATATTGACAAAAACAATAAAACAATTTAACTAAATGGGGGTTTTCCACAGATGAAAGTAATATTAAAAGGTCAGGGACAAAAATCTTGAATCAGGAAAATATCGGAAAAATAAATAGTTTGAATTTTCGATCGAGCGTTTCCACTCCCAGACTAAGCATGAAGTAAAATTTTATGTTTAGAAAAGGATGAAAATTTGGTTTGATCGCGACCAAACCAAATTTTCATCCTTTTCTAAACTCGAAATTTTACTTCATGCGCCACGCGTATAAAACAGTGATTTAACGAGAAGTTTAAAAACAAACAAAACAAGTTTTTCATGTTAATCCTCACAGTTAATTAGAATTATTTTTGACGATTCAAATCCTTTTGTAAGTTATTCGAATCCTTTTGTACGTATTCGAATCCTTTTATACATATTCGATTCCTTCTATCACCCGCATTTGGATTCAAAT
Organism: Philonthus cognatus; assembly: GCA_932526585.2. NCBI lineage: Eukaryota > Metazoa > Arthropoda > Insecta > Coleoptera > Staphylinidae > Philonthus > Philonthus cognatus. The sequence goes on from OW052241.1 coordinate 103,615,674, forward strand.
ACGAATAATCCTAAAAAAATGTAACGAATCCGGATCACGAATCCAGTTTAAGTAAAGTATTCAAATGCCTCTTTTGAATCCTCTAAAAGGATTCGAATCCTGAATGATTCGAATCCTGCACAGCTCTGTAAAGCAGTATAGTAAAGACTTATATTCTGAACCGTTACGCGATCAAACCAAATTTTCAGGCTTTTCTAAACTTGAAATTTCACTTCATGCTTAATCTGAGAATGGAAAACAGTTGTTTAAAGCTTTGAATTGACCTCTTTTAAAAAACAACGAATGTCGTAACATTTACAGCTTTTGCATTTGATTTGAAAGCGTCGTTTCCTATGCAGATATTAAACTGTGTAGTAGATGTCCCGAGTGGAGATTATTTTGTAAACTCAAGCAAATTAGTTGAGTAAATTAATCCAAACAGCAAATGAGAAATTCGTTCCACTTTCTGAAAACACTCTTCTTGATTAAACACCCCACGCCTTCTATAAATCCGCTCCTAAACATATAAAGTTGGCACAAATTTTGCAACCTAAAGCGTTTCGTAATTATTTTAATTTTACGTGAGATATCATGTTCTAAAAACGGTGTCGATATTTCCAAAAACAAAAACATGATTTACATTGAGTACAAGGAAAATCATTTTTATTTGTACGCAGGCAGCTTGCAATTGTTTATATATTATTATACACTGAATAATGCAACTAATCCAGTGGCGGCTTATAAGAATTTTTATTGGCGAGACTGCAGGCATAAACACACACCGAATTTATCGTTCAAGTATACATATTCCAGAACTGGGCAGGATTCGAATACTTCAGTTAAACTGGATTCGTATTCGAACATAAATGTGGGTGATTCGAATCCTCATAAAAAGATTCGGATATTTATAAAAGGATTCGAATACTTACAAAAAGATTCGAATACTTACAAAAGGATTAGAATACTTACAAAAGGATTTGAATCGTAAAAAAATAATTCGAATGAATTGTGAGGATTAACATGAACAATTTGTTTTGTGTGTTTTTAAATTTCTCGTTAAATCGTTTTATACGCGTGGCGCATTAAGTAAAATTTCGAGTTTAGAAAAGCCCCGTGAAAGTTTGTTTCAGGTCGCTGCGCGACCCTCGACAATTTTTTTACGCAGGGCTTTTCTAAACTCGAAATTTTACTTCATGCTTAGTCTGGGAGCGGAAACGCTCATTCGAAACTTCAAACTGATTGCTTTGATAAGAACAGCAAATGACTGAAAATGTTATTAAAAATAATAATCTAACCTGATTCAAGATTTTTTTTCCTGATATTTTAATATAACTTTCTTCTGGGGGAAACCCCCAGTTTGTTAAAAATTTTTCATTGTTTTTGTCAATATTTAAGTTGGTTTTGTAGTTTTACGTGTTTTGGATTTTTTATGATGCCTGTTGAGTTTAACAAATTTAATAATATCATATGGCTTTTTTGTTAGTGTTTTAGTCAATTTAAATAAAATACTATGACTTTTCATGACTTTCCCGGTTTAAATGATATTCAGTAAATTTTTTATTTACGTATTTTTTAGGCATTCGTCGATTTTATAATAATGTTCAATTTGAAGTTTTGAAAGAGTGTTTCCACTCCCAGACTAAGCATGAAGTAAATTTTGAGTTTAGAAAAGTCCCGCGTAGAAAATTTGTCGAGGGTCGCGCAGCGACCCGAGACAAATTTTCACGGGCCTTTTCTAAACTCGAAATTTTACTTCATGCGCCACACGTACAAGGCACTGATTTGAACTGAAGTTCAAAAACACACAAATACATCTTTAATCAGGGGAACATTAATATTAAGTCTGTTATCAACGATGTTTAGTGTTAATAATAAATAATTGGGTTTTTGAATATTTTTGTTAAAACAACTGATAACGATATTTATATGTTTATGTTGCAAAAAAATAATAAAATCAAATTTATTCCCAAAGGATTTGTATTCGTGATTCGAAAAAACAGGATTCAAATCTTTGATTCGAATCATATTTATCTCTTACGAATCCTTTATTCAAGTATTTGTGATTCGAATCACATTAGGTGATTCGGATTCGTGATTGGAATCCTTTTCACGAGGATCCATCCTATCTGTGCTGTTGAAAATGACAGTATTTACATATAATTCGCTTAATAGACTATATATTGACTATTTTAACATTTTGACTGTACCACTAGTTCGATAATTTTTTTGACTATCATAGTATTTTCAGCTGTAAAATACTAAGTTATATGATTATCGCACATTCAACGAGCCGAAGGGCGAGTTGAATGTGCTGCTCCGGTTTTACGAATAAATATTATCGATTAATAGTCATACCACGAGTTATATTAGATGAAAGAATATAACGAATTTTACTACATTTCCGTCTTGGAAACCTCACTCTTTCTCCCGGTTGACATTTTTAATTATCGACTACCATATTTGACAAATAATTTTCGTAGCAACAACCAAAACAATGTGATAGGATCCTGACTGTATTTTGATTATTGTGACATTTTGATGTTATGTCACTTGGTCGATTATTTTTTGCCTATGACAGTATTTTAAAATTGATCACTCTGTCGACTGTATTCTGACTGTAAGTCAGTTGGTCGACTGTTTTTTTTTTATTATGACGTGTTTTCACATTAAATCGTTTTGTGCACAGTACTTCGACTATTACGGCATTTTAACTTTAGGTCACTAGGTTGGCTGCATATTTACTGACAGTATTTGCACATGTGATATTTTGATTGTAAGTAAGGAGTGTCTTCCATTGCCAAATTAAGCATGAAGTAAAATATCGAGTTTAAAAAAGCCTGAAAATTTAGATTTGCCAGGGCGCGCGAACAAAGCGAGTCGCGCCCCGGCAAATCCAAATTTTCAGGCTTCTAAACTCGAAATATAACTTCATGCGCCACCCATATAAAAATTTGATTTAAAGGAAAATTTAAAATATAGATTACTTTTATAATTTAAAATTTCTGTTTTAAATCTATGAAATTTGATGTCATTTACCTTAGAAAAATACATATATAAAACTAAATATTAGTCGAATCCCAAATCATCGCAAAGAGTTGGATTTACACAATGAATATTTGGTAAGTTGATTAACCACTGATTTTAATTTCGACTATTGTCATTTGTTAATATTATTTTAAATAAGGATAACGTATAAAATTTACGCATGTAAAATAAAATTCGTACTTAAAACTAACCGCATATTGTTTAATGGACCAGGGGTGCTTACTTTTTGCTGGTGTGTTCTAGTGTTTTTCTTAAACAGTGCAAATCCTGTACTGATCACTTAGGTTTAATCAACAGAGTTTTACATATTATTTTTTATTAGACAATCTAAATTTTTTTAATGGATCAGGGGTGCTTACTTTTGGCGTTCTAATGTCTTTCTTAGACAATTTAAATCGTAGGTATAATCAACAGAGTTTTACATATTATTTCTTATTAGACAATCTAAAAACAGTACTTGTTATAAGATTATATTCCAAGCACAAAAAAAGGAATGTCTGTGATTAATTTATTAAAATATTTAAACATATGTTTAAAATTTACTTGACAAACATTTTAAAATTTATACAATTTTCTGATGTAATATTTTTTTTCTGCTAATTTTGTTTGTACTTACTTGAACATTTAGAATTTTAGTATATTAATCCAATAGTGTAGAAACGTAGAAATCAATCACATCATCTGTTTGAGAAGGAGAGAACGGTTACGAGTCGAATGTGGATGTAAAGTTGGAGGCAGGAGGATCGCACATCACCGTTAATACGTATCACGATACCCGCACAGAGTCCTGCCGCCTCGGAACTGAAGGCAGAGAGAAGTATAGGCAGAAGCGGAGGCACAGGCAGAGGCGGCTATCGACCATCCAACAGCCGATCCACCGACGGCCATACCACGACCTCTCTCGAGGCACAAACTGAAACAAATACGGCGGCAGCACTTTAGCAAAAAAATATGCATCAAATAAATCAAACAGAAGAATATATTTATATGCGCGTAGACATATTTCTAAGAAATCGCCAAATATAGTGTTCACGCAAACATACGGATTATTAAAGAAATTTATACCAAGATTTTTACTTTCCCCCATATGTAAAACAAACGAAATGTATTGTTTTCGCGAAAATTTTCAAATAAATTTTTAAAAAATGTCGTTGCCACGATAAAATCCAATTGATCTGTTAAGATGACACTATAAACTTAAGCTTTTTATTATAAATGCAGTATCCGATCATCTTTTAGTGAAAATGTGGAAACCGGAAGTGGTAGTTTACTCTTACCATTTTTTTTGATCTTTCTTTAATATTGATCATATAAAAAAATCTTGTTAAGAAAAGTTGCACAAAATCGGAAAATTAGCATTTAATGTATATAGACTTGCGTTGTAGTTCTTTTAGTTATTTTTTTTTTAATATTTTTGTAAATATCTGATTTTTGAATTATTTTAATGATTTGCTATAAATCGGTTAGCATTGATATTTAAGTCGGTAGTTTGATATTGATATGATTAATATTTTGTGGAAAAGGAAACCTATAAGTGAGGTGTACTAACAATGTTTTGCAGAAATGAGAATATGTTCAAATATAATAAGATAGGTGAACTTCTGAAAGGTATTGGTTTCAAGTTTCTAACCAAATTTCATAAAACCCTGCTGATTGTGATTGGACATTTAATGTGTGCACCTGTGGAATCCATTATTAAACTTGAACTGTGCTCGCTATTCCAAGATACGGTCTGCATCAATGAAAATAAAGCAGATGTTAGTTAAGAATATACAATTTATTTTATGTTGATGAACTGGAAAATTTCCATTTTAATCGGCGAATAAATTTAATCTTTCAATAATTTATAAATTTCAGCGATAATTACTAAAATATTCAAAAATCATAAAATTAATTGAACATTTTACAACTTTAAGAAAATCAACAAAATGTACAAAAACTTGTAAAAATCATCGATGTTAGTTGAATTTTGAAAAATTATAAATGAAAAAAAAACCTTAGGAATAAGCTATCATTTAAAGAAACTTGCTAAAACGTTCAAATCACTGACGTTTAATCGATTGCTTATGGAAAGATTTGTTCTACACTCATCATTTTCTAAATTCGTATGATTTGTGTATCTCTTTTTAAGATTGTCTGCCACTGCTTAATAATTTTATGAATGATCTCATTTATTTCCACATTTTGATGCTTTTTGCAATGTCTGGTTGCATCAATGTTTTTCAGACATGTCTGATAAAATCATTAATATATTCAATATTTATCAATTTTTTTTTGAAATTACGTTATATGTACGAGGGGCGATCAATAAGTAAGGTTACAACAAGTACACGTTTCATTGCTGGCTTTGTACCCTCAATTTTTGATCGTATCATTTCAATTAGTTTTATAAATATCGCTTACTTTTATCAAATTTTATGACTTAATAGTTGTCATATGATTTTTAACCGTATTGACCAATTTGAATTATTTTATTAATTTAATTCTCTATATACTGGAATTACAATTAATTTTTATTTATTTTGTCATTCTCCATGATTTTTAGAATCATAAACTTAATAAAATTATCAATATAACGGCAAAATTCAACAACATTCACGAGACTTGTAAAATTCATCAATATTATATATCTCATTTCATATAACTAGCCGAGAAATGCGGACAACCTTTATCTCCAAGGTTCTCTGGTAGTGGTAGTAAAAATAGTAAAGACTGTCAATATAATCAACATGTAATCTATAAGATTAAATAACAGTTAATTTTACTATCACGACATTTGTATCACTATATAATCATATTTTCTGAAACTCACATCTACAATTCATGTTCATGTTTTATAAATTAGTTACATTTTTATATTTTAAAGTTAATTTAGAAATTAATTTATTGTTTTCATGCATGCTACTTTTTGTTTCCTTATATATTTGCTCAGTTATTTGTATCATTAAGGGAATATTCACAAAAAAAAAACATCTAACCAGTTATGTTGGATGTTTTTTCTTTGTATGTAGTATATGTGTTTATCATTTGCATAATTGCGTTTTGGTTTTTTACTTATGTTTTGTACTATTATTCAATTATTATTATTATTCCCCTCTTTACGAAAGCTTATTTATTATAAGTAAGAACGCATAACTTTTGTGGAAAAAGATTAATTAATGTATTTAAAGAAAAACTGTTTTATTAGTTCTTAATTGATTTAATCGAAAAGTTTAAAATTGCTAGAATAAATTGTAGATCTCTTCTTGCAAACTTTCACATATTTAAAGAGCAAACAATTTTAGAAAGCTATGAAATTATTTCACTATACGAAACATGGTCACATAACAATATACCTGATAATCAATATTTCATCGAGGGCTACAAACTGATAAGGAGGGACAGACTTTTGAGAGGCGGGGAAGTAGCTTTTTATATTAAAAAACATATTAAATGCAATCTAATTGACTGCAATCACTTAATTGAGCAAACGTAGTTCACCTTTTCATTGCACAAAATCAGCTGTGGTGCTGGAGTTGTCTACAGACCACCCACTTTTAATGTGGATAATGTATTGACCAGCATTGAAAAGTCTATTAATAATTTAGTTCCATGTACTGAGGAAATATTTTGCATTGGTGATTTCAATGTTTATGTCTTGGATGTAAATAGTAGTTCTGTATGACTGTTTGACTTATTAATGTCAACAATTTCATTTAAACAGATAATTGCAAAACCTACCAGAGTAGCACTTACTTCATCTTCATGAATTGACCTAATTATAACTAACAGCAAGCAATCTTTAAACACTCACAATCAAAGTTTAAATGGCTATTCAATTTAATTCAGTAATTATTTCATATAAATCTTTCAGAGATTCATATTAACAATCTTTATAACTGTTGTGTTGTATTAGTAATAAAACAACCACACTCCTTGAGATACATTTATTTACTGCCGTGGCCGGGTCCAACAATACAAAAATTAATATACAAAAAACTATAAAATAAATACAATAACTCTTTAACTTAAGAGATGTCGCTGTGTATATTAAACTCATATTTAATTCTCATGACATCCCCCTTTTTCACACTTAACAAAATTAACAATCTTTTCTAAATTAAAGTCACGGCACAAAGCGGTCTGGTATCTTAACAGCTCTACCGCTACTCGTCATAATTGGTGGTTTATAAATGAGAGAATCATTCGCAGAATCCGAAACATCATGACTGCTGTCATAATTTATTTCTTCTTCACCTACTTGATTATTTTCAGGTATGATAGCAAATTTCCATTCTCTGTTTTAATTTTGTAATTTCGCTCACGAAGACGTTTTTCTACCGTTCCCTTGTTCCATAATTTGTTTTGTTGAACATTTACTTTATCTCCCCGTTTTAAAGGAGGCAACGTTTTACTTCCATTATCATAATATTTCTTGTCTAATAGTTGTTTATGTTTTAACTTATTTTTTGTTGTTTTTAAATTAATTACTTTCGGCTTCAAAAGTGACTTATTTGTAGGGATTGGACTATTTAATTTACGACTCATTAACAGTTCAGCTGGTGTTCCTAAATTACCGGCGGGGGTGTTTCTGTAATGTAATAGCGTCAATTCTAAATCCTTTCCTCATAATGATGGTTGCGACCGTAACTACGTGGTAATTCATGATCACTGAATCAAACACTTACTATGTTTTTACCACAAAATATTTATTGTATGTATATATATTATATTACACAAATATACACATAAATTCACGACTTAAGTTTCGACGTTTGACGGTCATTATCAAGTGAAACAAATTACAAAGGGGGGTTACATTTATACAGGTAAAACAATTTAGAGTGAGGGTAGCAAAACAAATTAGGTTAAACAGGTATAAAGATTTACACATTAAAGGATTTCAAAGAGCGGCGTGTACACTAAATCGGTTTGTTCGTTTAACAGATTAACTAGGGGGCTCTTTCCTCTATATGTGTCATGAATAAATCTGCTAATAGGGGGCTCAAGGGCGACCAACAAACTACAGGTCTAGCAATGGGGTCGCCCTTGAGCCCCCTATTAGCAGATTTATTCATGACACATATAGAGGAAAACATTTTTAACTTAGATTTCACAAAAAAACATATTTCATTCTGGCACCGATATGTAGATGACATTATTGCTTGCTTTAGTGGCACCACACGTCAAATTGATCAATTTTTAAATTTAATTAACAATATACACCCCAAAATAAAATTTACAATAGAACACGAACAAAATAATAAAATTAACTTTTTAGACTTGACCTTAATCCACAAGAACAATAAAATAGAATTTAATATCTTTAGAAAACCAACCAACGTAAATTCCACTATCCCATATAATTCCAATCACCCATTGTCGCATAAATTAGCCGCGTATCATTCAATGATACACCGGGCATTTTTAATTCCTTTATCAGCCAATAACCGAGTCATAGAACTAAATAAAATTATAGATATTGCCAAAACTAATGGTTATCCAGTCAACCTTATTCAGAACATAATTAATAAAAAACGCTATCAAAATACAATGACCCACATTTATCCGAGACTGGAAAATGTGAACAAAGATCCATACATTACCCTAACATACTTTGGCGAAATTACGGAAAAAATAGCTCACATTCTTCGAAAACAAAACCAGCAAATCGCGTTTATACCCAGTTGCAAATTATCCAACATTTTATTCAATTCAAAAGACAAAATTAATCCTTTAAAGAAATCAGGTGTTTATGAAATCCCTTGTTCCGAATGCAATAGTGTGTATGTAGGCCAAACCGGTCGTAGTTTCGAAAAGAGATATTCGGAACATTTTCGCGCATTTAGATTGAACCAAGACTCCAGTTCCTTTTCTAACCACGTATTAGAGTGCAAACATTCATTTCCAGAAATAAATAAAATTAAAATTTTACATAACTGTACCAAAGGCACAAAGCTTAACCTGCTCGAATCCGCCGAAATTTTCAAACGAACCAAGAACCCCCTAGTTAATCTGTTAAACGAATAAACCGATTTAGTGTACACGCCGCTCTTTGAAATCCTTTAATGTGTAAATCTTTGTACCTGTTTAACCTAATTTGTTTTGCTACCCTCACTCTAAATTGTTTTACCTGTATAAATGTAACCCCCCTTTGTAATTTGTTTCACTTGATAATGACCGTCAAACGTCGAAACTTAAGTCGTGAATTTATGTGTATATTTGTGTAATATAATATATATACATACAATAAATATTTTGTGGTAAAAACATAGTAAGTGTTTGATTCAGAAATCCTTTCCTTCTTCAATTGCTTTCTTGAACATTTTTTTTATTGTTTGCACTGTCCTTTCTGCCAAGCCGTTTGATTGGCTGTGGTAAGGGCTTGATATGACTAGGTCAAAGTTCCATATTCTTGCAAATTCTTTGAATTTACTGGCTGTGAATTGAGGTCCACCGTCTGAATATAATTTTTCGAGGACGCCATGCCGTGAAAATACGGGTGAATTACTTAAGGTTTCTTTAATTTTGTCAATACATTTCTCGTGCACAACCGTCCATTGCTACGTATTATTTTTCTTGATTAGTTCACGCAATGGTGCGGTGATGGACGACAAATTATAAACAAATCTTTCCACATAATTAATCATACCTAACAATCGTTGTAATGATTTTATATCGTTAGGTTTTGGCATTTTCAATATCGCCTCGTATTTTGAATTGTCAGGCTTTACACCTTTTTCTTTTATTATGTGACCCATATACTTCAATTCTTGTTGAAAAAATATGCATTTGTCTTTGTTAAATTTTATTTTGTTTTTTCTCGCTAATTCTAAAACACGCAATAATCTTTCATTATGCTCTTTTAGAGTTTCTCTCCAAACTATTAAATCGTCAATGTAGACGTCAACCCCTTTTATGTCAAAAATATTTTTAAATTCCTTATGGAAAATTTCTAATGCGCATTTTAAGCCATATGCCATTCTCAAGAATCTATAACGCCAGTACGGGGTTGCAAACGTACAAATCCTTGAGCTTTCTTCGTCTAGCTTGATTTGCCAAAAGGCCTGTGCCGAATCTAAATGGCTAAAATATTTTGCACCTGTCATTTTGCTAGTAATTTCTTCGAATGTGGGCAACTGAAAATGTTTCCTTTTTATTGCCTTATTTAGTTCAGTTGGATCGAGACACACACGTAAACTTCCGTTGGGCTTTTTTACAATAACAGTAGGATGTACCCATTCTGTAGGCTCATCCACTTTTTTAATAATATATTGAATCTCCATTTCATCCAAAGTTTTTTTTAAATTTATCATGAAGGGCCAACGGAACTTTACGAGTGGCACAAACAGTGGGGTTATTGTCTTTATTTAATTGAATATGATAAGGTTCTGGCAAGCAACCAATTCCCACAAATAAGTCCTTGTAATTTTCTATAAAATGTATATCAACATAATCAACTCTTTTTACAAGATTTAATAATACGCTAGATTCTAAACCTATAATTTCGGGCGATTGGTGTGATTCGACAACATAAAATACAAGTTCTTCAATGTTTTGTTTATATTTACAACTATCTATCTATCTATCTATCTATCTATTTTCCTTAACATTAGCATTGAACGTTGTTAAATTTATGCAAGTCTTTTCTAATTTTTTATGTAAATTCATTTTTACGAATAAATGTTTTGGTATTATATTCGCCATTGTGCCCGTATCAATTTTAAAGTTAATTTCATATTAATTTTCCAGATTTAATTTTACGAACCATGAACTGGCGTGTTTTTTTTTATCCTCTATTACTCCAATAAATATAGGATGCTGTTCCGGATCATTTTCCAATTGCACACAATGCACTTTACACATAGCCGCAAAATTACCATTTTTGTTGCACTTGTCACAATTTTTATGATACACCGGACACTTAAATTTCAGATGCACCTTCCCGCACCTATAACATTTTCCGTGTATGCTATCTCTTGTTTCCCGTGTTGATGATCCTGGTCTGTTGTGTTGCTTTTTTCCTTCCTTGCGATGATTTTTCCTTATCAAATCCACGGTGTCGTCCAGGATTGCAACAGCTGTGGAGATGGCCTTTGTACTCTCCATTGTTCTGCATACTTTGATAGCCTCTTCCAAGGTGACGTTTTCTTTTTCCAGTAATCTCTGACCCATTTTATCACATTGCAAACCACATGTTAAAATACTTTTAATTAACTCATCTTTTAATGTACTTAATTCACAGGATAATGCTATGCTTTTTAAGTCGGTAACATACTGCTCCACTGATTCGCCTATTTTTTGCTTCCTAGTGAACAGTTTAAATCTTTCATACTCGACGTTTTTGCGAGGTAAGTATTCTTCTCATCTTCTTTGAAAGTAAATGTGTTATAAATTCGAATTCCTTCTTCTCCAATGTAGTGTAGGAGTTGCGCGCACTGGGTAGCTTCTCCTTTATTTGAATACTCAGTCGCGGACAAGTAATTTAAAAAACGTGCTTTCCAATATTTCCAATTTTCAGAAATATTTCCGTCCATAATCATTGAAGCAATACCTCTCCCTTTCATTGCAATAATTTTATACTCTGATTTCACTACACTAATTGTTCTATACTGCGTTTTACTGTTTTTTTTTAAACCGGCTGCGCCATGTGTTAGTAATAAAACAACCACACTCCTTGAGATACATTTATTCACTGCCGTGGCCGGGTCCAACAATACAAAAACTAATATACAAAAAACTATAAAATAAATACAATAACTCTTTAACTTAAGAGATGTCGCTGTGTATATTAAACTCATATTTAATTCTCATGACAACAACGATAATTGCAACGTAGGTTTTATTTATTATTTAAATCACATTGGTGCAAAACTAGAATAATTTACCATTAGATTTATTTGAACTCCATGCACCCTTTAAAACATCCATATTTACAAAAAATATTCCCCTTGGCTTACTGATAATATTAAGAAATTAATTAACCTTTGGAATAATGCTTTAAACAAATTGAAATTGAAGAAAACAAAAAATCAAAGATTATTATAAATGATTACGTAATCTGACTATATAAAGTATTAATAAAAAAAAATAAGCTTACTTTAAATTTTGTCTTAATTCAAATAACCCAAAAGAGTAATGGAAAAAGCTGAAACAACTAAATATACAGAGTTGTCTCAAAATTGATATAATATATTAGATGTTAATGGAGTCAACAATTATCAAGAATATGAATTTGTGTTCAGTATTCATTCATTCACTGGATAACGCGTTTCAGGCTTCAACGCTATCATCAGTATAGTCCCGAACCAGTGCGTATTGCAGTTATGTTTTTGACATATAACAGACGATTTTGAACTAAATTTTCCTGCGTTATTTAATGGTATAAAAATCCAATATGGTTGCCATTAGAAAAATTGAACTTTGATGTGGTATCTTGAAATTGAGACACCCTGTATAAAATCTGTCAATTTAATTGTGTTTTTTTGGATGTTATTTAGGGTACATTTTAAATTTGAGCTCAATAACTTTCTAATTAACAAAGTTATAACAATAGAAATATTTGTCGTTTGTCACTTTTTTCACAAAATATTGAAAACAAATGTTGCTATATCAAATGTATTAAGGTAGTTTTACTTTGTATCAAAAGTGGAATCTTTTGTCTAATTTAACTGTTTTCGTATCTCTAACGGTGCATAACATTTTAAAGGGTTCCGCATTTTCTCTGTTACAATTCATGTGACTTAAGCTAGTTCCTATTTATAATAAATACTTATTGCAATAACATGTTTCTAGAAGATTATAATTAGAGCTTAGTACTTTTTTTCTATCATAGTCAATTTAGTATTTGATAATCAAAAATGTGATTTTAAATCAAGTATAACTTAATCTAAAGGAAGACGTGTACTAATCCTTGGATATACAGTATGTAGCTTAGAAGCAGAAATAGATTTTTTTAATAAGAGAATAACAACATCAGTGGAAAATACGTTTAACTACAATTGAACACCCAACTCAATCAATTTAAGTGATATTTTTTTAAAAATAATGTACCTCAAACGATCTACCAAATGTAGATTTACTGTAATTCCTATTTTAATTTGTATTCGAATAAAAATATTGATTCGTGTGTATTAATTTCAGAACGGTGAAGCTTTTGTTATGTATATAAATAATTCATCAGATAATAATAAATGCCGAGAATTATATTCATATTTTATAAAGTAATTTGGCTTTCAATAATATTACAGAGCTTGTTTAACTTGTAGCATAGATTTGACTATAGTTAACGTATTCACTACGTAACGATTGTTTTTAAAAAGTTTTATTTATTGAACACAATTAAAATTGAAAGAATGAAAATACAAAGATTAATTTGAATAAGTAATTTGATACGAGCGCGAGCTGCCGGAGTCTGTCGGGAACTGACTGGAACTGGCTGTTATCTCCAGGCGCTGGGTATTTATGGAGATGGGTAGCTGAATCAGCAAATGGGTAGGTGGCTGGTATGGTAACACCTCCCCTCTTAGATGGAAGTTCGCAACCAAGGGTGAGAACTGACGTTTTCTTGGGTTCCTCCCTGTGGCTCTTCTTGTAGTGGAACGGTTGAATTCTTGAGTCTGTAGAATCGCTTCCAAATGGCTAAAGATGCGATGATTGATAAGATTATAAAGATAAGGGTTGAATACCCTAGGTGACTCATGTGATGAGTTTTCATGGTGTTTAACTTTTCTTGTAGATTCTCCATCGACGTCTTTGTTTTATTAAACTGCTTCCATTGAATTTCGTTAAAGTGAAGATCATCGTTTTTCCAGCGTGGGATGTCTTCCTTCAATGTGGTAATGTTTAGTGGGTGGATTTGGAATTCTCTATTGGAGATGAATGATGTGCGTGTCCTCATGATTTCTTGATTCCATGCCGCACTGCAGTTACTGCTTAACTGGATTAGTACCGTTCCTGTTATTCTTCGGATTTCTTCTTTTTCGTTGCAGTTAATTGTCAGCTTTTCTTCTTTCGGGGATGATATGATCCATTCGTTGTCGGATGTCTTCTTTATTTCCGGTTGGTTTGGGTTGAGGATGTTGTAGGTGCATTTTCCTTCGTGGAATTCGTGTTTAATTAAATCATATTCGCAGGGAGTTTCGCTGAGAGAGTTTTTACTCGTTTCTTCACATAAAAATTTGCGTTCTTTGATTTGCTTGCATGAATGATTAATTGATATGTACCTTTTATTGTTTTCTGCCAGGTAAGGATTTTCAATATTTAAGATTTTAGGATGGGTATCAATAAATTGTGGAATTGGATAGAGATGATAGAGTTGATAGGTAAGGAGTTCACATAGTGGAATTTCGATTAAGAAATTTAAAATGTTTCCTTTGCGATAGGCCTTTATTGTTAGTATCTTTGATATCGCGTAAATATTTTCTTCTTCGACAGGCAATGGTAGTTTTCCTGTTTTAGTTTGTTTTTCGATGTTTTGAAGTTCTTTTAAAAGTATTTCGTTGGGTAATATTGTAGGATGGTAAGTTTCAAGTCTTGCAAAAGTTTTCGCTGTTATTATTTTTTCTAAAAGCATGTTTATTGTAGTAAGGCTGTTTGTTAATTGTATTACCATTATTCCTAGATTCAATCGATTATTGATATCGATGGCAAATATGCTTTCATTTTTAATTACTTGTCCTAGTTGCGTTATTCTTGATTTAAGTCGGTCTTGATTCTTTTCCAAGTTGTCAATATTTTCTTTGAATTCTTTGATTCCTGTTAGTGAAAGTGAGATTTGTTCTTTTTGAGATTCTATAATTTTCTCCTGTGTTGTAGAAAGTTTCATGATGGCCTCATCATATCGCTGTGCGTCTTCTTGGTCTAGGTTACCAGAAATAGCTTTAATAATGGTTCCTACAAAATTGAAAGCTCCTCTTTTCGTTCTAAGGGTAGGTACTGCTTGTTTTAAGTTATCATTCATTAATTCTTGATTTGTTTTTAAAGATGAAATTATCCCTGTTAATTCTTGTTTATATGTCGAACTTTTCTGCGAGTTTTC
This sequence comes from Philonthus cognatus, assembly GCA_932526585.2. NCBI lineage: Eukaryota > Metazoa > Arthropoda > Insecta > Coleoptera > Staphylinidae > Philonthus > Philonthus cognatus. Next base: position 103,630,717 of record OW052241.1, read on the forward strand.
CAGTATTTTATGAAATTCTTCACATCTGTTGTTCATTCTGTCAATTTCATTTATCATAGGCTGTAAATCGTATTGAGTGGCGATTGTCCATGACGTTAGCTTATTTTCGACTGTTCCAAGATAAAATGGGAACAGAACATCTTTGATCGGGGTGATTTTTACTTCTCCTGTTGTCCAGAGGACGAAGCATCTGTAACAATACCGTGTTTTAGATGCCGTTGATGATAGCGTTGCGTTCCGCGTTTAGTTTTAACGTCTACTGTATTATCGTCATTTATTTTTGTAATTACGTAGGGTCCAAAATAAGGTTTCATTAGTTTACTTGATTTTGTAATATTTTCAACATACACTTTTTCTCCAATTTTCCATTCAGTAGTATTGAGATTTTTCCTTTGTTTTTCTTGTGTTTTTTCCTTTCTTGAAATGTCCTTTCTTTTTATCTGGTCGTAAAGAAGTTTCATTCTTTCTCGATGTTTACTGATTTGTTCTTGATAGGCAATGTTGTCGTAAAATAAATCCATAGGATTTCTTGTTTTGGTATGTCCTAAGAGTAGTTCTAATGGTGTGAAACCTGTTGCTTGAGTAATGCTATTATTATAAGCTATAATAGCTAATTGAACCTGTTTTTCTATATTTATATCTCTGTCTTCATTAAGACATCTTATATGTTCCAATAGCGTAGAGTGGAATCTTTCAATATTTCCTTGAGATTCGGGGTTTTTCGTTGTTGCAAAATGAATATTAATTTTGTGGATTTTAAGAAATTCCTTCATTAGTTTATTATTAAATTCGGTTCCTTGATCGAAACAGATTTCTTCAGGTATTCCGTAGTTCGTAAAATATTGTAACAGTGCTTCAACTATTTCGTGTGGATTTTTGCTGTTAATTTTAATAGCTTGGCCCATGCGTGAAAATGATTCTATTATTGTTAAATATTTCTTTGATGATATTGAAAATATATCAACATAAATTCTTTCAAATGGGGCATTTGGTGTTTTTGTTACAGGTAGTAACGTTACTTCAGGGTGTCTGTTGTATTTTGTTAGTTTACATGTGTCACATCCATCAATAAAATTCTTGATTGATTTTTTCATATTCTTCCACCAATACGTTCGTTGTAAATGTTTAATGGTTTCCTCTATTCCTCGATGGTTATGAGGTCCTTCGTGGTATTTCAAAATTATTTCTATTTGTTTCATCGGGTCATTGATTATTCTCGCTCTCCTTAAACATCTGATTATCTTCGGTCCTTTGTCATTAAATTTTTCGATAAAAACTTTGCAACATTTTTGATACACTTTATCTTCTTTTGTATATAAGTAAATTATTTTATTATTGGTCATATATTCTTTAAAAATATCAAAAATATTTTGATCGACATTTGTACGTGGGATTTTGCATTCATAAATCATGCGTCCGTCATCGTTGCGATGATTAACTTCTAATTTAGTATTTATTCCTGTGCGTAATATAAATTGTATGTGTTTATTGTCCAAAATTGTATCTTGAATTTCAATTCCTTTCGTTGGTTCATATGTTGCGTTTGAATGAATAGTGTTGTCATCAGAATCTTCAATTTCTTCTACATTTTGTTCTGTGATTTTTATTCCTTTTTGGGCTATTCCTTGTCCGAATCTTGTTTGTTGTTGTTCTGGGCTTGTTGTTTCTGACTCGTCAATATCGATTCCAAGTTCTCTTAGTAATTGATCAATTTCGTAACTATCAACGTTTACATAAACTGATTGTAAATCATTATTTTCTTCGGGTGTCATTAAATTTAGTTGATCTAACTGAATTCTGGATAATGCGTCAGCGTTATAGTTTAATTTACCTTTCTTATGTTTAATCTCGAAATCGTACTCTTCTAGTTTGATTTTCCATCTCATTAAACGACTATTCGGTTCTTTTAGGGACCAAAGCCAAATCAATGGTTTGTGATCGGTGTACAATGTAAATTTCCTTCCGTAAATGTAAGGTCGAAACTGTTTGACGGCGTAGACAACGGCCAAAAGTTCTTTTTCGATAGTAGAATATTTACGTTCGGTTTCTGAAAGCGTTCGAGATGCATAGCAAATTGGTTTATCCGATCCAACGGTTCCTTGGGATAATACGGCTCCTAGTGCTACGTCGGATGCGTCTGTTGTGATTATAAATTCTTTTTCGAAGTCTGGATATTGCAAAATAGGGTCATTCATAAGAAGCGTTTTACATTGTTCAAAAGCGGCTTCGTATTCTGCTGTTAGTTCAATTTTTGCATTTCTTTTTAAGCACTTTGTAAAAGGTTTCGTTATAAGTGCAAAGTCTTGAATGAACTTTCTGTAGTATCCGAGAAGTCCTAGAAATGACTTAATTTCTTTTTTTGTTTTTGGTATTGGGTATTTTTGAATTGCTCTGATCTTTTCAGGATTTGGTTTTACTCCTTTTTCAGTTATTACATGTCCTAGATATTTTAATTCCTTTTTTAGAAAGTCACACTTTTCTAAACGTATTTTAAAATTGGCTTCTTTTAAGCGTTGTAGAACTTTGTTCAGTTTAGTTATATGTTCCTCTAGTGAACTTGAATATATGATGATGTCATCTAAGTATACAAGACAGGTATCTTCTTGTAATCCTCGAAGTACGTTGTCCATTAACCTTTGGAAGGTTGCCGGGGCGTTCTTCAGTCCAAAGGGCATACGTCTGAATTCGTAATGTCCTTGTTCTGTTGTAAATGCTGTTTTCGGGGCATCCTTGGGCTCCATTTCTACTTGATGATATCCACTCGCGAGGTCTAATGATGTAAAGTATTGTCCTCGTCCTAATTTATCAAGAATGTCGGCGATATTCGGAATTGGATATTTATCTTCGATCATCTGTTTATTCAGTTGTCGATAATCAATCACCATTCTCTTCTTTATTTTTCCGTCCTTTTCTGTAGTAACAATATGCACGGGTGCTGACCATGGGGAGATACTTTCTTGTATTATGTCTTGTGATAAGAGTTTATTAATTTCCTTTTTAATTTCGCGTCGCATTTCTATTGGTTGGCGATACATGCGTACATACACTGGTTTGTCATCTTTCATATTTAATGAATGTTTAATTTCGTGAGTAAAGGTTAATTTCTGTCCGTCCAAATAAAATATATCCTTGAATTTCAACAATAAAATTTTTAATGAAGCTTTTTCTTCGATATTTAAATTGTCTTTATTTAAAATGTTGTTTATTTCTTGTTCAAATACTTCTTTCGATGTAGTTGGTTGAATTCCTTTATTGTATGACTCAGTAAATTCTTGAACTGGTGTTAAATTTATATTATGAGTTTTTCCTGATGTTTTAATAATTTTATCGGTGATGTTGTTAATCCGTATTAAGGTTTTTCCATTATTTACTTCGACTAATGCGGGTGGTGATAGAATAAATTCCTTCTCTCCTAATTTGGTTCGTGTTTGGGGAAAATATGCAAGTCCGTTTGTCATGTTATTGACTGTGTATTCAACTACTTGAGAAGTGTTTGGAAAAAGTTTAATATCGTCTAAACTGGTATAATAGGGGATTTTTACTTTCGGTGTCTTAAGTACTTCTTCAACAGTGTCAATTTGTGCTTTAATTGTTTTTATTAAATCCATTCCTATAAGCATATCGTAATAATTTGAAAAATTAAAACAATAAAATACGTGTTCACGTTCTTCTTTAAAAATATCAGGTATTTTGACTTTAAGAGCTTTTGATCCTTCTTCTATGCCATGTGGTGTTTGAATTTTGAATTCTTCGTTGATTGCATAATTATCTTTCATTGAATTATAAATTTCTTCACTTATCAGAGATTTCGATGCACCTGTATCAATTAAAATTTTGTAGTTTTGAAATTTTAAATAAGGTAGTTGTGGGTCTAATTGGGCGTTGTATGTAATTATTCCGTAAGTTATGTTTCTTCGATTATCTCGGCGGCCATGATAAAATTTAGAGCAGCATTTTGTTTTTCAGGCGTTTCTTTTTTGTTTATTTCTTCCTTAAGGCCCTCCTCGATTGCTAAGTGTTCACTTTCGTCGTATTCATAAATTTCGTAATTGTAATCATTACATTCCTGTTGTTGAGTACAATAATTTTCATCGTCATAAGCAAATTCATTATCATAAGATAACATTTCTTCTTGTTTTTCAAGCATTGAGTGTTGTAACCAAGGTCTTTTATTTTCACGTCGTATTGAAGATGAAGCGGGACGTTTAAAGGCTGTCGGATCAACTTCCATAGGCGTGGGTTGTTCATATCTCTGGTTCATGTACGGTCTGTACTGATTGTAAGGTGTTGGTGTGCTGTTTATTCTTTGAAATTGTGCACGCTGTTGCATTTGTTGGTGTGGAAGCTGCGCATGTTGGGGCAGTTGTCGTTGTGGAGGAATGAAGCGATGACCACTGTTTATCGCTGGTCTGTTCATCTGGAATGTCGGCCTCGACTGTAGTGGGCGTCTTATCTGCGACATTGGCATTGGTGGCGTTGTATTTCTTAACGTTGGCCTATAACTGGGGTCAAGATAGCGTTTTTTCTGGAGATCGTAATTTTCTATTTCACTTGCTAATCCTTCTGCTGTTTCTATGTCATTTGGGTTTCTTAATTTTACTTCAAGTCCTATTCGGTCATTAATCATGTCGAGTCCAAATAAGAATGTGCGAAGAGCAATTGAATTGTATTGTGCAATCTTCATTTGACGAATGTTTATGTCATTTTCTTCCAAATTGATTTTTGATAAAAGTGTGTAAAGAGTAGCTTTAATTTTAGCGGCGTATTCTTTTGAACTGTCACTTTTCGATGGTCGAATGTTGTTTAAATCGTAAGCTAGTACGTCTTCAGATCTTTTGTCGCCAAAACTGTGGACTAAAATTGCTTTGAGTTCCGGCCAGGTGTTCGGCATTCGATTGGCATCAAGGGCTTCACGGGCTTTTCCTTCGAGTTTTCCCATGAAAATCATTAGAAGTCTTCTCTGCATGCGAACATCGGGTTGTTGAGGATTGAGAAATTCATCAATTAGGTATTCACAAGCTGTTACATAACTCCTAAGCGTTGTTTTGTCACCGGAGAATGTTGGGATTAAATTTTGATCGACGGGTTTGATTTCTTGCGCCATGTTTTCTTCTGCCTCTTCAATTTCTTGAACGGCCTCTAATATCGCGTTGAGATTGAAACGGTCAATTTTGGAAACGTTCGTTTTTGACAGGAGTGGGATGGCAAAAATTTTTTTAAAAGGTACTTACAGTATGATTATTGTGTGTTTCATTTAGCTCGTTTCTCTTGGGGATCCAAAACTAAGCGATTTGAGCGTCGTTTGGAGATTTCACCAGAAATTCGGCGATTGTAGCGTCCTTTCCTTCGGGGTTGGTTCTTGAGGATAATCCGTAAAGAGTTAACACTCACCGTTACACTGCACGATTTTAGAGCACAATAACGTCGAGTTATCCTACCGACTGCGCCAGTTAACGTATTCACTACGTAACGATTGTTTTTAAAAAGTTTTATTTATTGAACACAATTAAAATTGAAAGAATGAAAATACAAAGATTAATTTGAATAAGTAATTTGATACGAGCGCGAGCTGCCGGAGTCTGTCGGGAACTGACTGGAACTGGCTGTTATCTCCAGGCGCTGGGTATTTATGGAGATGGGTAGCTGAATCAGCAAATGGGTAGGTGGCTGGTATGGTAACACTATATAATGCTTGACATTTATTTCTATGTAAGCATAAGTTATATTTCCCATCTTTTTGAGTTAATGTCTAATGTTCTTGTCGATTAGGACTGAACTAAATAAAATATTAATATACAGGAAATGTATATTTTTATTCTTTTTATTAAACATACCTCGCTTCGCGGAACGACCAAACCAAATTTCTAGACTTTTCTAAACTCGAATTTTACTTCATACGCCAAGCGTGTTAAGCACAGAATGTCTTAAAGTTCAAAATATACTAAATATAAAAACAAAATAAAATTAATAACCACTCTCTGTTCATTTTAATTTTAATTTGTTTTTATTTTTTGTAAATATTCTGCAAACAATTGGCAAATTCAATTTTAATTTATGTTAGACTAAAAACATACTGAAGCAGTATGCTAAAGCAGTATATTTTAAACCTTAGTTAAAATCACTGTTATATTCGTGTGGCGCATAAGGTAAACTTTCGAGTTTAGAGAAGCGTGAAAATTTGGTTTGGTTGCTTAGCTTCCCTACGAGACCAAATTTTTAGCCTTTTCTAAAATCGAAATTTTACTTCATGTTTAATCTGGGAGTAAAAAAACTCGTTAGAAACTTTAGAGTGAACGCTTTTCGAAAACATCGAATGTTTCAAAATTCACAAATCGGGATATGTACAACTATACCATACAGGGTGTCCCGTTAATGTGGAGAAATGGCTTAACCATAGATTCCTAGGATCAAAATATGATTTAACCTAACTTATCTATATCCAAAAGTTTACGGTTGAGCCGGGATTAGGCCTCAAGCTCAAAAAACTATTATTAATTTCATTTATAAGAATTGAACGCTACAATCGATCTGACTAATATCGACTAAAATTGATTATTATAGTATAATACATCGTTTAAGTTATAATGGTCATTATCAATTCACAAGAACTATAAAAAACAACAGTGCCACAACATAAAAACTAAAATCTGTTTTTTATTGACGCACCTTGAAAAATTAAAAAAAAAAATCTTGAAAGATTAGTTTATTTAAAAGCATTTTTGTCTCCTAATAATGATTGATATCTTGCGATATCTTGTTTTTGCCACAAAAAAATAAAATGCACAAAAAAATACATGTTTTTTCTTTGTCGCCGCCATTGTTTAACAAACGTCAATTATGTATAATATTAATTATTGAGTATTTTTTGAGACATAATTGTTATCCTTATTATGATTTATAAATATTTATATTCCTCTGGAGCAAACAGATACAGGGAGTTTATCTTTTAAGTATACTTATTGAAAATTCAGCCTATTTTCTTTAAATCTTTAGATATTACTTAATTTTATAAGTTCAATTTGAAGCTTTATACCAGTGTTTTTCAGTCCCAGACTAAGCATAAATTAAAATTTTGAGTTTAGAAAAGCCCCGTGAAAATTTGTCGAGGGTCGCGCAGCGACCCGAGACAAATTTTCTGGGCTTTTCTAAACTCGAAATTTTACTTGATGCGCCACTCGTATAAAACATCGAAATATTGTGAAATGTATGTTTATTCGAACTTCACTTGAAATCTGTGTTTCATTCGCGTGGCGCATGAAGCAAAATTTCGAGTTTAGAAAAGCCCAAACAAATGTTCACGGGGATTTTCGAAATTCGAAATTTCACTTCATTCTTAGTCTGGGAGTGGAAAACACTCGTTTAAAGCTTCAAATTGAACTCTTTAAAACATCGGATGTCGGACAATTTACATCTTATGCATATGTTTATCTAAAAGAAAAATTCACTGTAGGTTGCCTTGTATCAGGACTTTGCTAAGGAAATTGAGGATACCGTATTCCTATTATATATTTTCTGGCAAAACCCTACAAGATATCAAACATTATTAGGAGACAAATATGCAAATGAACCAATCTTTGAAGTAATATTTTTTTAAATTTAATAAGGTGTGCACTACAAGCATATTTTAGTTTTAATGTTGTGGTACTAATGTTTTGTATACTTCTTGTCAATCAATGATGACCATAATAACTTTAATAATGTGTTATAATATGATAATCAACCATAATAAATTTCAGTCAAATTGAATATAGCGCTCAATCGTTACAAATAAAATTGATTGTGTACAATCACATTCAAGTTGTTGACTATAATTTTGTAAACACGACCAATTTTTGCATCATCATCATATTTTGCTAGAATATATTAGTTCTTTTCTAAGACAGATCAGCCAACTACTGGGTTCTTGTCGTATTAATAAATGTATGTGCTATACTTTCCCTTTATCTATAAGCTTACTAATAACGCAACAGCTGCAGCAAAGACGCCGTTGCTGTATATTTAACTAACTAGCTAATGACTAAAGTAAAGTGAATATGTACGGATACTTAGGAAGTACATTTTAGTATCAATTTTTTGCTTCACAAGCAAATGTGCATGCAAATATATATTCCAACGCGGTTCTTTAGAAACTGCTAAAACTTAACGAAGAAGACTGATGCGGTAAGTGCAGGAAGTTGGAACCTAATTATTTTTTCCGTATACACGTAAGACACGGTTTTTACCTAATATTATAAAAAACAGTTTAGTGGAAACGACTTGAATTCAATTAAAATAAACGTCTTGAAATGACGAATGCGCCGGGCTCTGCGTGTATGTAACGCATTTAGATTTTTAAAATTATCTCTAAGCTCCTAATTCTTAAATATAAATAATGTGCGAAGAATCAACTTAGTTTTTACGTAATATCAACACAAGTGGTACCTAACGTAGAGTCTACAATTTCCCCCGTTTGAGTTATAGGGGAAATAATTGAAAATTAGTGAAATGATAGTAATCAAAAAAATAATAAATAAATAAATATTTATTTGTTTTGCACCCCTTCCAGAATTACACCTTAATGATGATATTGATTTATAAGAAACATATTTAAATAAATGTATTTAGGTTTCATGAGATTATATTGAGAAATAAAACTGTTTTCACAGCAACAATACGTTTCTCGCATTGTTAGGCCGAGAAGTTATTAGACTACCCTCCTAGTTAAAACAAAAGTAGTAGAACTATTTAATTTATATCAAATGGGATTATCGTCATAAAATTTTATCGAAATGCTAGTATTAATCAAATTAGATGAATTATACAATGAAATATTTAAAATCTTATTTAATTTGATTTGTTACAACGCTCTATTAAAGTATATGTAACGTTTAGGTCAAATTCTCTTCAAACCAACTAACAATACAAATTTAAAATGAAAGGAGAGATAGCAACAAATTAGAAGAGAAAAGACTTGGATTAAAACTAATGCCTCAGGCCATCTATAGACGCGTTTCAAGATTTATCTCTCTTCAGTATAGCTTTGCTTATGAGGTTTAAAAAAAAAAATTAGGAATAAAATTATAACAAACATACTTGGAAAAAGTGTTGTGTGTGGAATGAACAGGTACACAGAAATGGAATGAGTGAAAATTATGGTCGGTATTTATAGGTAAAAAAGGGATTATGTCATTAGCAGGTATTAAGGACGCGAGACCTTATTTCCTTACGGTACAGTTCAAACAAGATAAATTCAAATTCAAAACTATTTGAATTCGAGAAAATAAGCTTACGCTTCTTATAGTTTGCACACTTTAAACATAATATATAAAATTACGAAAAAACTATTCGCGAAAATGCAAACAATGTCTTAATTTACAAGACAACTCAAGACGATAAATATTCATTGATATTAACTCACACAATTTTCGTAAATGTTTAAAATATCATTGTCATATGTTGGAATTCAGTCAATTTTCATAAGTTTTGTGATATTCTGCCAATTATAAGTTTGTTTTATCAAATCTTGCCAATTTGTGTTACCTTCTAAAATTCCATAATTCCTCTTATAAAATATAAGTTTTAAGAGTTTTACGAAAATTGCTAACTTTAATAAAATGCAATGCATACAACGTTGTAATGAGTCCATAGGGGTCCTGTTCAGAATTTATATTTGGACGAAATTAATTAAATATTTGACTCTAAGAATTTACAAAAGTCATATAAAAAAAAATAGATTACAATTTATAAGTAGAGAAAAGAATGTAATGAACCTTAAAAATAATAAACAATTTCAAGACTAAAAGCGAGCATATCCTGCAAAACAAAATCATGTGCGAGCGGGGAAATCACCCTGACGCGCAAGCACGAGAGTAACGACGTCACAGAAGGGGGAAGAGCACTGATAAAACCATCGCGAAACAGGGGAAATGGGCTTTTTGCCATAAGAATTCGAGCTAAGAGGTTGCGAGTTAGAGGGCCAAGAACTAAAGTAACAATGTCAGGGCAAGGGGAGCTTATTGTCATAAGAACCCGGGGTAAGAGGTTGCGAGCGAGAGAGTCGAAAGCCGAAGTAACAAAGTCAGGGGGAGATGATCCTTTTTCCAGGAGGAAGTTGTACGCGAGAAAATACAAATCCGAAGTGACCAAATTAGGAAACAAAAAGTAAATTGGAAATCTTTATAAGTGATACAGTGTTAGAAAGTGATTAGAATACAGTGTTAGAAAAAAGGAACGCCGAATTAAAGTCGCGAACCTGTTTTTTTCCGTTTATAAGAAATGAAGGAAAAAGCGGAATTAAAGTCGCGAACCTGTTTCTTTGCGGTTATGAGAAATGTAGGAGGAAGAGGTATTAAAAGAGAGAATCAGGTCGGAGATGGGTTTCGTGGGTTTTCCCATCTTGTAAGTTGAATGACAGGTCTGTAATTTGCTCCCACACGTAGAGTCAGATACATTTTTTTTTAGTAAAGAGTGCGCATGGTTCGTAATTTAGTATAATATCTGTTTTTATAAATCGAGATATAATTTTCATTGAATAAAGTTCTCATTTGTTACACACTTCCTGATTTTATTTCTTGTCTACACACAATCCTGATTAAAATTAATAAGGAAGAAAGAACAGCAAACGATAATACATATTGAACCAAGCAAGAAATTTGTTAAATAAATAAAATGGTTACTACATACACAACACAATGTACAATTAAAAATACAAATTATAAATTTGTATAACATCAGGGTTTAAACCATTACATCGTTAATATTATTTATTTATTCATTTCCCAACGGAAATTATCTAAACACAGGGAAAGATTCCATATAGATACAAAACAGGTAACAAACATGTAAAATAAAAACAAACAAGTTAACCCTCTAAATCTATTTGAACTCACTCAAATTCCTAATGTTTTTATCAGTTATTGCCCAATACTAGGTACGTTCAAAACTATAATAAGAAAAATGTTAATGCTCGTCCTTTTTTTGGCGGACATTTTAAGTTTACTTCGTAACCGTTTTTAGCCCGAAAACAAGTTTTACGTAAATTTGCCTAACTCTATTAATTTTATAGATATCAAGAAAATATGAAATTCAAAATTATCAGAATCATTGCAGTAGAAGTTTAAAGTTTAAGAAGTGTGTCCTTTTTTATATCATTTTTTTTTAATTCCAAAAATCGTGTTTTGGCAATATTTAAAGTAGGTAATTTCAGAAGGGACTGAGTGAAAATTTTTGAAAATAATACAGATAACACCTCTTTATGACATAAACATATGATATGTATTTGATGGCTGAGACATCAAATCAAATTTGGCAAAAATGCGTTATATGTACACAAAATTGAACGGTAATTAATAAATTATCTTTAATTTATTTTTTCTTAAATAGATTTAATATAGGACTACTTGCTGTAGAAGTTTAAAGTCTAAGAGTTTTATTTTTTAATATAATTTTTCAAAAATGCTTAAAATCGATTTTTGTTTATATTTATAATAAATTAACTCAGATGGGATTAAGTAAAACATTATGAAATTAATACAGATAACACCTCTTTATGCCATAAGCATATGATATGAATTTGGCCAATAATTGCGTTATATGCATAAAAATTGAACGGTTATTAATAGTAAAAATTCATTTTTCTAATATTTAACAGTAACAAATTATTTTTGCCATTCAATAAATTTAATTTAGGCAATAAAAAATATGTCCTAGATTAACTGAAAATAAGATAGCGTTATAAATAAAATAAACAATAAAATAATATTTTTTCTTCTCATTCATGACACCTCTATAGTTTATGCATTATAAAAGCATCCTATCAACAAAGTAAAAGATGTTATACCCCAAGTCAAAAAGATGATGTACTTGACCGATGGTGCCAGTAGCTAATACAAAATTAATAAAATCTTTATTAATTTGTGCCAACATGAGAACGATTTTGGCTTGAAAGCTGAATGGAATTGCTTTACTACATTGCATTCGAAAAATGCTTGTGATTGTATAGGTAGTACCACTAAAAAGGAAGAACTAAAGCCAGAATGCCGAATTCTTATTCCACAATACACGTTTAAAAACTGCAGTATAAAAATAACCTAAATAAAATGTTGTCTCTGCCGAAGAAATTAAACTGAAGCTAAACTAACAAAAAGATCTGACCTTTGCTTGCCTGTGCCAGGAACAAGAATATCATCGATTCGTTCATTTAAGTGTTTACTGACACATCTTCGCTTACAAACATGGAATATGTTGCATGCATTTACGAATATCAGTAGCTAGGCATAGTAAAAAAAAGCGTGATCAAAATACCGATGTATTAGTTCATTTTTTCCATCCATCTGGCCCGAAAACTGCCTTCCGCATATCTAAAGAGGACATGATGTGGGTTCCAGTAAATAAAAATGTCAGGAAGATTACCTCTACAGAACTAACGACGGATTCGAGCACAAACAACTATGCACCGAAATTTCGTCACTTTACAATAGTTTGAGGAAATTATAAATGTGTCATGCTAACTGATAAAATGTATATATCTGTGGAGACACGTCAGTGCCCGCCCGGGCGCGCGAAAAGCGTTAGCCAGTAGAGTGACTCACCACCCTGCGGCGAGCGAACGCACGCGTCCGCACCTACGTCACACGGTTCGAGCGGGGATAAAAGAGCCGGACCGCAAGGCTTAAATAGGGCGCACACCCCTACAAACAGCATCAGTTCCTACTACTCTAACTAGCTAAGTAGAGAAACAGGATAAGCGAGCTCACCATAGCACACTACGTCAAAACAGAATCGACACGGTAATACCCCTTCCGCAAGAGGCTCCGGAACGCGATCAGAAGGTCGGCCAAGTACCTGGTGGCAACGCGGCCGCTTTCTCCGTTGCTACCATTACCTCGGAAGGCGCACAGGAGGCGAAGGACCTCCCCATCCTGGTGGTGCTACGTCCGCTCTCTCTGATACCTCCATCACCCCGTAAGGCATGCAGGAGGATCCCGGAGGGACCCCACATCATCGGCTCGTGGACAGGAACAGCCTGAGGACACCGGCCTACCCAACACTACGGCGATTGCATGCGCCGCAGGAACGAAAAATTACACGACGCCACTACAAAACTCGTGACGGCAGGCCAAGTGAAAATAGCCAGCGGAACTGGAGTTAGCACCCTCAACAATAGCGAGAAGCACCACGAAATGTTGCGACAGTTTCCAAGGATTTGGAAGCCAGCCGATTTACCTATCTTTCAGCGTCACGAAACGAAGCGCCACATCCAAACTACCACTGGACCACCAGTATCCAGCAGGACGACTCGCGCCTGATAAAGTAACAATTGCAAAAAACGAATTCAGAACTATGTGCCAAATGGGAATAGCGAGACCATCCAAGAGCGCCTGGTCTTTACCTTTACACTTGGTAGTTAAAAAGAATGCAGAGTGGAGACCATGCGAAGATTACCGAGCTCTCAACGCGAGAACAGTACCTGATAAATAATAAATACCCAGTCCCGCACATCGAAGATTTTTCTCAACAATTACACGGAAAAAGATATTCTCAACAGTCGATCTGGTCAGAGCATATCATCAGATCCCGATAACCGAAGAAGACATTCCGAAAACAGCTATAACCACGCCTTTTGGACTGTTCGAATTCCCATACATGATTTTTGGATTACGCAACGCCGCGCAGACTTTCTAGAGATACAAGGACGAAATACTGCGAGATTTCGATTTCTGCTACGTGTACAAAGATGATATCTTGGTAGCATCAACATCGGAAGAACACACCGAGCACCTTAAGCAACGTTTCCAACGATTAGACGAAAACGGAATCGTAATAAACCCGACAAAGTGCAAATTCAGAGCACATAAAGTTTTCTTTTTGGGATACATGGTATCAGAACAAGGAACAAAACCCCTGAATGACAAAGTAAAAGTTATCCAGGAATTCCCGTTGCTGCAGACAGCAAAAACATTACGACAAGTCCTCGGGATGATAAATTATTATCGTCGTTTCATCCTAGGAGCAGCAAGCGTACAAGCACCACTAAACGATTTGTTAAAAGGGAAAAAGAAAGGCAACCAACCGATCGTATGGAACGAAGAAGCAAGAGAAGCGTTTAACAAACGCAAGCAGCAAATAGCCAGAGCAGCATTGCTGGCGCATTCACAACCCAATGCCAAGCTAGCAGTAACAACAAACGCATCAGACACTGCAATCGCAGGTGTAATTTAACATTGGCATGAGGAATCATGCAAGCCACTAGCCTTCATGACACGCAAACTGTCACTAGCAGAACAGAACTACGCAGCATACGACAAACAACTCTTGGCAATATACGCGACAATCAAACAGTATCAGCACCTGCTGGAAGGACAAACTTTCACCATTTTCACTGACCATAAGCCAATAATATACGCATTCGCGCAGAGGCTAGACGCTTGACAAATGTTCACCGAGACAATTTCGATATCTCGATTACATCGGACAATTCTCTACGGATATACATCATATAAAAGGGGAAAATATGTAGTCGCCGACACGCTCAGCAGGATCGAGCAACTTACAGCCGGAGTAAACTTCACAGTATTAGGAACAAATCAGGAAACAGACGCGGAACTCAAACACATTTTGAACGAGAGAAGCACCAGTCCCCAGCTGAATAAAATCCATTTTCCAGAGTACAATGAAGACATATATTGTGACATCTCGACCAACGTAGTTCGACCATTGATTACAAAACAATTTAGAAAAAAAGCTATCAACAGCATACATCAATTGTCTCACCCCGGAGGAAAAGCCACAACCAAACTCGTTACAGAGAAATTCGTGTGGCCCAGAATACAAGCAGATTGCAAAACATGGAGTAGTCAATTCCTGACTTGTCAACGTGCCAAGATTTCACGGCACAACACAACAGAAGCAGGAACATTTCGGCTACCCTCCGCAAATTTTGACCATGTATACATCGACAACGTAGGACCGCTGAAGGAAGCAAACGAAAAAAAAAAACATTATAACTTGGATCGACCGGTTCACCAGATGGCCAGAAGCCATACCAATGGCAAACATAGAAGCTAGCACGGTAGCAGAGTTGTTCGTCACACACTGGATAGCCAGATACGGAACACCGCCGAGAGTCTCACCAGACCAAGGACGTCAATTCGAATCACAGCTATTCAAGAGGCTGGGAGAAATCATAGGTTTCTCCAGAGTGAGAACGACAGCATACCATCCTCAAGCAAATGGATTAGTGGAAAGATTTCACAGACATCTAATATCTAAAATAAAGTGCCACAGCAGCGAGCCATGGACCGACGCACTACCTATCGTTCTACTTGGAATCCGAACGGCTTGGAAGAAGGACATCAACGCCACAGCAGCAGAGATGGTGTACGGAGAAACACTGCGACTCCCCGGAGAAATGCTTGGTACAAACCCTAGCATACCGAGGATAGAACCCGACAGTTACGTAGAACGACTCAAGAAGACTATGAAGAGAATTAAACCTACGCATACGGCAGACCACAGCAAGTCGAAACTATTCGTCTTCAAAAATCTGGAAAACGCCACGCACGCAGGATAGATGTAATGCGAAAATATTGCAACCAGCCTACGAAGGCCTATACGAAGTCATCAAGCGGAGCAAGAACACGGTAGTGATAAAAACACGACTTTCCAGTAACAATTTCTGCAGAAAGTGTCAAACCTGCATTTTCCGAACAGACACTCGAAAATGCAAACAACCCCGTAACAGAGAGACAAATCAAAGCGGAAACAACAACTGAAACACGGTCCTGGAGGACAATCAAGAAGACAATACGTTTCCAACAGTGACTCCATTACTAGGAAGAGGGTATGTGGAGACACGTTAGTGCACGCCCGGGCGCGCGAAAAGCGCTCGCTAGTAGGGTGACTCACCACCCTGCAGTGAACGAACGCGCGCGTTGCCACCTACGTCACGCGGTACGACCGGGGATGAAAGAACCGGACCGCAAGGCTTAAATAGATGCGCACCCTCACAAACAGCATGTTTCTTCTGCTCTAGCTAGCTAAGTAGAGGAACAGGCTAAGCAAGCTCACCATAGCACACTACGCCAAAACAGAATCCACTCGGTAATGCCGGATTCTGCCCCAACCATAACAACCTCCGAACCGGGTACCCACGGCCGCTTCCGCAAGAGGCTCCGGAACGCGATCAGAAGGTTGGCCAAGTACCTGGTGGCACCGCGGCCGCTGTCTCCGTTGCCACCATCACCCCGGAAGGCGCACAGGAGGCGAAGGACCTCCCCATACCTGGTGGTGCCACATCCGCTCTCTCCGATACCTCCGTCACCTCGCAAGGCACGCTGGAGGACCGCGACCATATAAATGTGTAAATAAATCCATTGTGAATACGCGCCGCTGTAAATAAAAACATTAACCAACGAACTATTACCTTGAATATAATACAACCCCAAAATATCGAACTTTATATATATAAAAAAAATGTGTTTTAGAGGATTCTTACCAATAATTACCGTTTAATTTTGTGTGTGTATAACGCAATTTTTGGCCAACTTTGATGTACCTTAATTTTGGAACCAGTTGAGTCTCAGTCATCAAAATCATATACATACAGGGTGTCCCCGAATGGTCTGTACAACGCTCTACCACATATTCTCTGAAACAAAATAAGACGATTTAACTAAACTTATCTCTATCCAAAAGTGGTTCCTAAGCCATCTACGAGGCCTTAAAGATATTATTTTTTTCATTATTTTTCATATATTTTTATTTTGGAATTAGGTAAAGAAAACCTAATTTGGCACATTTAATTACATTGATACCATGCACTTTTTGCGATATGTTTCTTTATCCTACCTTTAAAGTAAGTGGTCAAACTAGGACCATCGACTTCTTAAGATACCTAAATCTTTTTATTCAACAGGTCAAATCATAAGGAATACTTTTTTTTCTGCAAGATCATTCAATTTTACGTATTTTTTGTCTCTTATAAAATTTTGCTATTTTCCGGACAAAAAAATATTTTTATTTGTAAAAAAAAAATAAAATTATGAACAATATTTTGCTTCTCAAAACAATTAACAAAGTAGAAATGAAGATAGGTACCTAACAATAAACACAAATTTATTAGTTTCACAACAAATGTTCAAACTGATTGCCATTTTCAGCAATACAACAATTTACACGTCGCAAAAAATTAAAATGGACACGTTGTAAAACACCAACATTGTTTTTAACTGTTTGAAACGCATTCTGTATTCGCGCCCATAATTCGTCGTGCGTATTTATGTGCTTACCATAAACAATAGATTTAATAGTTCCCCACAAAAAAAGTCCATTGGGGTGATATCCGGGGAACGTGGAGGCCAAGGCACCGGTGCGTCATTGCCTCTCCCAATCCATTTAGCGGGATACTTTTGGTTTAAAAAAGTACGCACTGGTAAAGTGAAATGAGGTGGAGCCCCACCTTTTGGATAGAGATAAGTTTAGTTAAATCGACTTATTTTGTTTCAGAGAATATGTGGTAGAGCGTTGTACAGACCATTCGGGGACACCCTGTATACATGTTTCTGTCATAAACAGATATTAGCTGTATTCATTCCATATTTTTTTACTCAGTCCCTTTTGAGATAACCTACTTTAAATATTGCCAAAATACGATTTTTGGCATTTTTGAAAACATATCTAAAAAAAGGACAAACTTCTTAAACTTCATACTTCTGCAGCAAGTAGTCCTATAATAAATCTATGCAAAAAAAGGTAAGTCTTTCTTCTTTCTAATAATTTCGCAGCACTAAAACTCACGTGTTAGGGTAATTTTCAATTTACAGTTGTGAATTTTATTCTGCACTTTTCTAACTACTTAGGTATTATTATGTAAAAACAAAAAATCTAGAGCATCATCCTAATAATTTTGGTTTTTATTTTGTCTTGATATTTATAAAATTAATAAAGTTAGATGCATTTAAGTAAAACTTGTTTTTTGCCGAAAAACGGTTACGAAGCAAACTTAAAATGTCCGCCAGAAAAAAAGTATAAACCTGAAAATGTTTCTAACTATAGTTTTGAACTCGCCTGGTATTAGGCAATAACTGGTAAAAAATGAAAAAACAAAAATGTCAAGCAACGCGGTCTAGGGGATTTCTAATGGATTGACTTTAAACCTATTCTGACAAATAACGCTTATAGTATTTTTTAGGTCTGATAAAAATGTAGACAAATCTGATGAATATACAATATTGCAGCTGTGATAAATATGTGAATATGTTTTTGCTTGATTTTTTTTGAGAGAATTTTTTTTTCATATTATGCTGAACCTAGCTCTAAGCGAAAAGCCCACCCAATTTGATTAAAATATCTAATTTCGGGGGGCTATGGTTTAAAATGCTTTATCGTTTTTGGGGGTTGTAGGAGGTGGCGCTAGCTTTTAAATTGGTGGCGCTAGCTTTTAAATTCGTGACGCTAGCTCTGAGGAATCCGAATAGTGTAAAAAAACTTAAAAATACAAACTTTTGGGGCTAGCATCAACCTAGCCCCTGAAACTTCAAACCCCTGTAACTCTCTAGTCTAAATGGCGCTAGCTAAGGCCCGTTTTTCAAAAAAGTCGAATTTCGGGGGGCTAAGTTGACTGAGCCTTTATTTCAATAATTTTTAATAATAACATGACAATTATGAAAACTAAATTACTACTTGATCAATATACATCAAAGAAATGTCATTTGGTTGTGTGTCCAGCTGTCAGCATGTAATGTACTTGTCAAAGCTATTACGTGCATGTGTAGGTAATGTCAATTATACGCGTCAATATGACAGTGAGGTATGATGCGGTTACTAGATAGAGCGTAGGTAATAGTATATTCTGTAACGAGAAAAAATGGATACGAGTAGAAGATTTTGAACGCGAGCGTGAGGAACCACGAGTATCAAATTTTCATTGTAATCGAGTAACAGGCTATATTTTGTCTATGACCAGAAAGTATAAATCAATAACAAATAAATAAATCTGAAAAAACAAATGATTTATTAAAACATTTGTATTACATTGTATTAATATTTATATTTGTAGAGTTAAATTATATTTATTATTACCTTTGTAGCTGAATATATCTCAACCGGAGCATTTTCTAAGAATTGCTTAACATTTTCTACAATAAAAACCTTCGATTTCGTAGCTACATACTTTTCAAAGGAGCGTTTTAACAAAGGTTTTAATTTTTTGTTTCTTAAAATAATACGATTTTTGTTTCTTGAAATTAACACTGGTCGGCATGAAAATCGGCCCTGACACCATTCCTGCTGATTCTTATGTAAAATGACCTCCTGAATCCGAATATGACCCCCGTTTTCCCCCATCACCCACCGTTTTCGGAGGAGGCCCCCCACCTATTTTTATCACTTTTCGATAATTTGGAGGGATGAAAAGGATTATTTTAGCCTTTACATTTCTTCTGAGGGGCTAGAGAGGTGAAAAGTTCCAAAACATGAACATTTGTAGCAAGGAGGTAGATTTGGGGGGGGGGATTTGCTCCCTTAAATTGTAAAAAAATCATTAAAAATTATCAATTTTTTCCGTTTTTTTCGCAGTTTTTTCACTTATTTTCTACATATTCCAGCTTCCATTCGTCCTCATCCTTCCCTAAACACCCCCAAATAATAAAACTATATTGCAACAATATATAGCAACAAAAATAAAAATATATAGCAACATATTCGGATTCAGGAGGTCATTTTACATAAGAATCAGCAGGAATAATGTCAGGGCTCGAAAAAAAAAATTTTTTGCAGACCAGTGTAATTAATACGACGTCGGCATTTACATTTGACAGGTTTGAAATTCACTGACAGTGACAGTTTTAAAATTCAAGGCAATCTATGCTGTTTAGTTCGATTTCGGAATATTAATTCTGTATCTTGTTATAGAATGAAAACACATAAGAAGCAAGTGTTTTAGAATAAATATTCTAACTCAAGAGTAAGATTTTTTAGATTTATTATTTAAAACGATTTCGGAATTATTACATTCACTGATGGTCGTGCAGAAAATATATTTATGACGTAAAAGCATCAAGGGCATTGAAAATTCATGAAGCAAATTATCCTAACTAATACTAATTAGTGGATATACCAAGAGTTTTAACTTGAATAAGTATTTTACAATTTTTTTCTCAACCTTTTCCAATAAATTAATATGTATTGCGTATGTAAGACTATTAACAGGCGCACAATAATTTAATTAAGTGAAAATAAGTGAATTAAATAATGTAATAATAATGTGCAGATTTTTAAATTTATTATAGCTGCGTATTATAAATCCTAACATTTTTAATGAAGTGTAAATAGTTTTATATAAATGCAGTATACATTTCAAACTTTAATCAAAAATAACGCCTAGGTCAGTTGTCTCTACAACCTTATTGATAAGTGTGCCATTAATCGTGTAGTCAAACACTAAAGGGTTGGACTTACGATTGAAAGATAAAATGCTACATTTTTCAATACTGATACTAAGACCATGTTCAAGGCACGACAGATATAGGTTATTATCATTTTCTTGCAATTCGTTACAAGCAGATATTGAATTTACTGTTTTAAATAATTTATTATCGTCTGCATACATTAGGAATTCACAAATAAGTACAGAAGCGACTTCGTTAATAAATATGGTAAAAAAGGCCTAAGGTTGGACTCCTGCGGTACGTCGCTGCATGCGAGATAATTCGACGACAGCCATCAATTTCAACAGTTTTCAACTGGCATTTTGAAACTCGAAATTTTACTTCATGCGCGACACGTATAAAACACTGATTTGAATCAAAGTATAAAAACAGCTATTTCATCTTTTATTGCTACTTAAAGTATAGTTAAAGATGTGAAATAAACGTACAGGATATTTATAAGGTAAGATAAATTATGTAAAATTTTGACGGGTCACATTTCAGTCGTATAAAATTACCGGTAATATAAAATTGGGTAATTTTCTGGGGATATTATCGGAAACATAGTAACTATAGGTAATTTAAAGTTACAATAAAGTATGTTTATTCTAAAATATAAAAATATAATAAATGTATAATTCAATTGATTAAATAATAAAGAGTAATACTGTTTAATACTCAACAGAACAAGTGAATTATTTATTTATTTATCTATTAAACAGAACTATAATATTATAATACAAAATCACACACAAATAAATAATAGCAAGGTAAAAACAAATAACTAAACTTGTAACTTAATATAAAATCAATAATTTAGGATATAAAGGTTTTTATACAGTACTACTATTGTAAACTAGAGTACACATAATATTTTTTACATATAGGTTTTGTCTACAAGTGTTGGTAAACCAATATCTTAAAATTGACTTTAAAGAAAAATAATTGGGTTTTTAATTTATTTATATTTTATAATTATAGCTCTTTCGCCAAAAAAGTAGTTTTTTGCATATTTTCACTTATACGCATGTGCAAAAAAACTAATATTACCAATCTTACAAGAACTGCATGGAAAAGCTAGGACAAATCCTCGTAAAAAGGATTCCAATCACGAATCCAAATCACCGAATATAATTCGAATCACGAATACTCGCATAAAGGATTCGTAATAGATAAACATGATTCGAATCCTGTTTATTCGAATCACGAATACAAATCCGTAAAGAATAAATTTGATTATATTATTTTTTAGCAACCATTAACATATTCCAGTTGTTTTAATAAAAATGTTCAAAACCTAATTATTTATTATTAACACTCAACATCGCTGATAACAGACTAAATATCTATGTTACTCTGATTAAAGATGTATTTGTGTGTTTTTGAACTTTAAATCAGTGTCTTGTATGCGTGGCGCATGAAGTAATATTTCGAGTTTAGAAAAGCCTGAAAATTTGGTTCGACGAAACCAAATTTCCAGGCTGTTCTAAACTCGAAATTTTACTTTATTCTTAGTCTCATTCAAAACTTCAAATTGAACTCTATTATAAGATTGACAAATGCCTGAAAATTACGTAAATTATAAATTAAAACGGGGAAAGTCAGAGAAAAGTCATGGTATTTTATTCAAATTGACCAAAATTGACCAAAACACTAGCAAATATATTATTAAATTTGTCAGAATCAATAGGCATCATAAAAATGACAAAACACGTATTTATAAAGCATTTATAAAACCAACTTAAATATTGACAAAAACAATGAAAACAATTTAACAAAAGGGAGGTTTCCCACAGAAGAAAGTTATATTAAGAGGTCAGGAAAAAAATTCTTGATTCAGGGAAATGTCGGAAACATTTAACATTTCAGATTGTGGCTACCATGTTAGTTTTACTCAAATAATATTCAACATAATTTGAAAACTAGATTATTATCTTTAAAAACATTCTCAGTCATGAAACGTTCTTATCAAAGCATTCAGTTTGAAGTTTCGAAGGAGCGTTTCCTCTCCCAGACTAAGCATGAATCAAAATTCGAGTTTAGAAAAGCCTAAAAATTTGGTTTGTCCACTAAGCGCGTAGCGCTATGCGACTAAACCAAATTTTTTGGCTTTTCTAAATTCGAAATTTTACTTTATGCGCTACGCGTATAAAACAGTGATTTGACGAGAAATTTAAAAACACACTAAAAACATTTTTCATGTTAATCCTCACAATTATTTCGAATTATTTTTAACGATTTAAATCCCTTTGTAAGTATTTTCATCCTTGTATAAGTATTTTAATCCTTTTATAAATATTCGAATCATTTTATAAATATTTAAATAATTTGATGAGGATTCGAATCAACCGCGTTTGGATTCGAATACGAATGCTCCTAAAAAATTTAACGAATCCAGTTTAACTTAAATATTCCAATACCTCTTTTGAATCCTCTAAAACTATTAAAATCCAGAATGATTCAAATCCTGCCCAGCTCTGCTGCCTGTTAATATGGTAAATTACCAGTGGAAATTACTGGACAAAATTACAACTAATATCACTAGCTACAATTTATGTGACCTAATCAAGTTGTCTTTATATGTTAAGTAATAATAATTTTGTCACATATGGATCAAATTAATATTACTTGACAAAATATCAAATATGTATAATAAAAGTAATTTTATTATATTCTAATTATTTATTTATTTGAGGAGATATGGAATCTGTTAAGCATTTTAAAATATTTATTTTGTAGTCAATATTGGCGAATGCTTAGTGGTATATTTATTTATTATTTTTAATAATTGAGAGCCTATCAGTAAGTAAAATAATATATAAACGAACAATAATGTTCATATAAACTGCAAACAATTAGTCTTAAATAATAAGGCTCCTAAGACAACAACTATTAATTGTCTTAATAATAACCATTTATTGTTAGCAGATTATACCAACATTTTCGTAATTTTATACATCGTGTTTAAAGTTTTGCAAACTAAAAGAAGCGTAAGCTTATTGTCTCAAATTTAAATAGTTTTGAATTTGAAATATTCATGTTTGAAATAATGCAATGCAGGCTTCACAATAATTAAACAATCCTAACTGTCCAATCCTACCTGGCGCATGCACCATTTATATAAGCTTCGATTAAACTAATAATTAATTGCATTGCCGTTAATATCGTTATATTTTAATGCTAGTTAATTTCTAACAGAGTTTGGCGATATACAGGGTGATTCATTAGCCTCATTACAAAAGTGGGTTCTAAAATGTTGATTCAATTTCATGAAAAACTGTTTGTTTAAAAGTTATAGCGCTTTTGAATATTGTCTCTATAAACACCAATTGGTAATCATAATTTAAAGAAATCAAAAACATTTATTATAAAAAACAGAAATCATAAACTTTTATTATAACAAACAGAAAGCGAAATCTACCCACATTAAAAGTTCAAAAATTAATCGTTTTTCGTAATACATAATTGGCAACGACAAATTAAATTCGCTTGTACGCGTAATTAATTCACAAATAGTGACAGAAACCATTAACATAACGTAAGCTATTTTTAACATATGATTATTTAAAATACTATGTTTTATCAACTTTATCATTTTAAAAGCGCTATAACTTCTGAACAAAGATAGATAGGATCTGTTTATATAAACATTTCTTCATGAAATTAAATCTACTTTGCATTGCCATCAGATATCTATCACGATATTTATTATGATATGTATCGATATTTATAAACTTCGATATATATCATGGTTATTTATGTATGCTAAATCTTCACACTAAATCAGTGTTTTATTGGCGCATGAAGCTAAATTTCGAGTTTAAAAAATTTGGTTTGGTCGCGGTGCGCTACGCTTTTCTAAGCTCAAAATTTTACTTTATACTTAATCTGGGATTATAAAAACTCGTTAAAGAAAATTCATTAAATGCTATTAATTTCCCATGTATTTAATAACATTTACACATAACATTTTAACATCCACAGAAATCTTTATTAAAATCCACGCTTGATAATTTGAGTTTTCATTTGATTTTTTTGATTCATTCGATTTTAATTCTTACTTGAATTCGGGACTAAAATACACAATTTTTACTTCTGGTGAATATAACTAGAAAACAAAGAAAGAATTTTTTAGTTTTTCATTTGCATAGATTACTCAATACAAACAGAAAGTTTTATAAAAATCCATGACACCCCGACAAAAATCAAGGTAAGAAAACACACATTTTTATTTTTAGTGAACATTTAGTTAACACTTGAATGGTCATTTTCTGATGGTTGCAAATTTTGAAAGCGTGTAGTGTGCTGAACATACATTTCATAAAAAATTAAGAGTTGAACTTAATTAACTTGTGTATTTTTATTAAATACTACTTCTAGGTTTTTAAAATTATCGGCAAATAAAAATTAGGTTATATTTTTGGTTATATTACCAGTAACATTGTAGTAATAGATAATTTCAGTTATAAATAAACACACAAATCGGTTTTTCAATATCAATAGCTCACTGTAAGCTATTGATAATGTGTATATAGTTCTCAAAATGTACATCTAGCAAAAATAAAAAAATATTGTAAAGAAAGTGTTAATGTTTTCAGTTCAAGTAAATATATTTTCTATTACCTTATATTTTCAATTGACGTGTCCAAACTATGTAAATGGTCTCCAAAACAAATAAAGATACTGTTACTATACTACTACTATTACTGTTTTATTCGAGTTTAACGACTGTAATATCTACAATAAAATTTTGAACCAGCCTATTTAGACGACGCCACTCACGTTCGCAGGAGATTAATTAATCGTTCTCCTATCTCTACACGACACTTTCCGTCTTTGCGGCCCATCCATGAAATTCATTTCATATTACTTATGATTTATCTTAAAATTTAACAATACGTTTACCATAAGAAACCCCTCCAAATTATAAGGCACATAAATCTTTCCATATAATGCTTGGATAATTCAAGAGGAGCTTAAACATTTACTAATTAAGAGAAGGCATATTTTATACAAGACTTTAAAAAAATAACGGATCTACCAGAATTAATTGTGTAGGCGGAATATTCTCAATTCTAAACATATTTACGAGGGTCATTTCATTAATAATGCACACTTTGGCAACACTGCGGAGTGAAGGACGCGACGATAGTGATTTTTGCGTAAGTTATAGTTTAAGGCTTGAGGAAGAAGCTAGTGTTTGTGTTTAATTGATAGGGTGTTAAAAAACTTTTATGACACGAGTTAGAAATGGAGGACGCACCTGTCTCGGGTACTGTGACTATTGAGGATCAAAGTTAAAAGTACTGAAACGATGATTTGGCGTTGAAGATTAATCTTTGTTGCATCATCATCATCAGTAATGCTAAAATTTGGGTTCCAAACGTTGAACCAGAATTAAAATCACAGTCGAACAAGTGAAGAGGTCAATCATCGCCACGTTCAAAGATATTTCGTAGAGCTCAATCTAAGGTTAACCATATGATCTTTGTTTATGATTACAGTGAAATCATCATGACAGAGAGAGTTCTATATCGATGAAGTATCACAGGAGTATATTATTGTGATTTCATTACAAAACTTAACCGAATAATACAGAAAACCCGACCCAATTGCTTGAGGCTGAGCCACTCATTCTCCACAACAACGCACGCCTACATATTCCCAATGTCATAAATAAATAGCTGTGCGATTACAGTTTCGAAGTGTTACCTTATCCACCCTATAGTCTCGACATAAGTCAACTAGACTTTTATTTATTCCCAAAGTTAAAACAACCTATGCGAGGGCGTCGTTATTCATCTCTAAAAGAGGTTTCTGTCACCGGTACCCGAGCTCTCCGTTAGATGAAGCAAGATGGCGTTATAAATGGTATTGTAAAGCTTCCCAGGCGTTGAGACTCGGTCATTGAAAAGCAGGCAGATTATGTTAATAGGTTGTTAAGAAATTATATCACAAAAAATAATCATGTAAGGAAATAAAAAATGATGTGCATTATTTATGGAATCACCCTCGTATGACGCAATTAGGGGTTATCTAAATATGATGTAGAGTTAAGATTAAAATATTATACATTTCTGTAATGGTTTTTCATTATATTTAATAAAGAAACTACCTTGCAATTAAGACAGAGATAAGATAACAGATACGTTTCCAAAAATATTAAAAGATCGGTTCTTTTCGCCAATCTACAACAAATTTGTCTTACAGAGACATGGGTGTTTGAATTCATCTTATTATTTTTTAAACCTTTTATAACCAAGTATTGGCAATTTCATTATGTAACAACATTTCTATTGCTTAGTAGCCAAAACGATTTTGGAATATATATTATCTATTAAAACTATTTTTATAAGATTAAAATGATAATAACAAATATGTAATTTATGTTATACGAAGGAATAGTACAGGTTTCGTGAACGTTTTTAAATACAATTTTTTGTATCTACTTCCAAAGCATGGAGTAAATTTCCAGGCTTTTCTAAACTCGAAATTTTACTTCATGTATAACGCTTAGATGTGATGGTGATCAATATTTACCGAGATGTAGCGATCAAATACAAGACTTACTATTTTTGTGAATAGTTTTGGCATAATAATAATAAAAGTAAAATAAATTTAGTTTGTGCAACTTTTTCATATTATTGACAGATAAATTATCCTGCATTTAACGGGGAAAGTGCTACGACAAATACATCAACATTTTTATTTTATTTAATGACCATATTGTATATTTTATTTTTATGTGTAGGTACAATAATACCGTGCGATCATTTAAATTATGCTTTACAGTAGGCTAATTGAATGATGGAACAAATTTGAGGTTATGGTAAACTATGTGTTAACAGTCAGTAGTGAAATCTAATTAAAAATTCAAAGCCTACTCTAAATCACGTTTTAAACGATCGCACGTTACTTATTTATTACATAAATCACATAAAGGTAAAACTTTCGTGCATAATATGTATGAACAGTATACATTCTACTAAACAAATACTCTCTTAATAGCATTATAATAGTTTCATCGATAAACCCAAGCAGAGATATTTTGTAATATTCATTCCGTGTATTGACAAAGGTCTAACAAGTATAACCTTGATCTTTGCGCCCGCCGTTGCTTTTATTTATAGCCACCCCTTTTCAATAATAAATGAACCATACTATTCATTAAATATAATGGAATAGTTGTTATTTTCCGTCTGGGAATATAAATAACATATGAGAATCAACAAAACGTAAATTAGATCAAGGAAATAATAGAATAGAAAGCATCAAGGCAGGGTATAATAAGCTTTTTATGACTAATATTAGTGTGCAGTCATAGGACATGCTTGTACGTAAGAGTAAACAGGATTGTTATTTCAAAAGAAAACAGAACTAAAAAGTAAAATCTGCTGGCCAGTGACAGTAATTTTAAATGGTAGTATTTTTTATGAATTAACAATTATAGGAATTAATATGTTTATGAACATTGGAATATTTTTGCAAATCAATATAGAAAATTAATTAGAATATCAAGTATCGACTAAAACGAAATAATAAATTCAAATCTGAACAAATGAAACTGATACGCTCTTTCTGAGGGATAGGAAAATTAAAATACAATTGGGCTTTTAAAGGATAAAGTTCACTAGAAAGAAATTTTGGAAAAGGTTGTGATTGATAATATGTTAAAAGATACGGAAAACCATTGGGTCAGCTCCGAACTAAACTCATAATACTGTGTGTATGTATTATAAAAATATACAATATAAAATACTTCAGTCACATGCTCTACACGGAAATAATATAAAATATATTTGAGATTTAATTACTTCTGATAAAAAATCTTGCATTGTTCTTTATGAATGTGTGTATAACTATGAGGTTGTTTTGAAATACAAAAGAAAAAGCGAAAAAGGCAGCGAATAGAAGGAAACAAAGAAACATCGTATCGGTTTAGTGAGTAAGGTGTCGCCGCCACTCACTCATACATTCAGATAGAGGGTGTAAGGTATCGATCGATCCTATCCAGTACATTCACCGCCCGCTAGGATTTTCGTGAATAAACGTGTACGCCAACGCGCAAATACTACCCTTTCCTCAATTCTCTTTCTATCTCTCTCTCTCATTTAAATTATGTGCATACAGTATGTCCAAATAAATAGATTAATGATTCTATAAAAATAGTTGTAATATGCGAGGTTCGTTTGGACGAAAACAATAACAAAATTAGTTAATCGTATTTACAAGTTTTTGGATTGATTGAGTTACTTGAAGATAATTAAACTTTGATTAAAAAACACTTAGAACCTTTCTTCAATACTTTATTTTGTAACCAAATATACATTTCGGACACGAAGTGTCCATAATCAATGGTTTGATACTAATACGAAAAATATACATTTTACACTGATATATATACACTAAAAAATGAGGGAATTAGAGGGTGTCGGTAGGGGGTGTGGTTATGGTGGTAATAAACTAATTTTAGCCGAAAAAAGGTTATCTGTGGGTAAGTAGGTACGTGTTTGATGGGGACTCCAAGGGATTAGGAAAACACCCGAGTTTCAGGTGGACACACTAAATCTAATAAAACATTTTCGAGCGGACTTAAATCGAAATTTAACAGTAGGTTTTCTTGTTTTTTCATTTGAATTGCCTCCAACATATTTAAATGATAGTGTGTTGAATGTTTCAATAATTTTACGTTTTCTAAAATGAACTTATGGCCCGTTTCGTGTCCGAAATGTACATTTGGTTACAAAATAAAGTATTGAAGAAAGGTTCTAAGTGTTTTTTAATCAAAGTATTTACAAGTGTATAATATTTTTTGAAAATACTATCAAAACAAGTGTAACTAAGAAATCTCCTGAGTACAAATTGACAACAACATATAACTGACAGCGAATAGAGGGTTTCTTTTCAATTTTCACGAAAGAAATTAGACAAAGTGAATGCTGAAATTATTTTTTAATCAAAGTTGATACAAGGCAGATTTTAAGTTGGAATTTGCGAAATTATGCCGAGTAATTAAAAATTACCAGAATCAATTAAGTAGGCTCAATTTAATACCAACCATTGTCGTAAGTGTCATTTTACGGCATATCTTTAAATTGTATACACAAGCGTTTCTCAAACTGTGGGTCGTCAATTTTTAATGAGTCATGACACACTATTTACTAAATAAAAATGTATCTGACTTATTGTAAAATAAATGTTAAATTATAATTATGATTACTGTGTATTCTTTCACTCATACTGATCCTCTTTGAAACTGGTAATTGTTGTGCAATCAATGACATTAAATTAAGATCGTTCCTAGGCTAAAAATCCAGTCAATAAAATTAATATTGTTTGAAATATAGGCCACTCTGCGCCGGTTAATTTATTAATCGGATTTCGAACATAAGGTAATATTATGGATATAGATATGGTAATTTTCGAAATTCTTACACTGGGTTGTTGATATTCATAAACTAGATCAATTTCGTTACAAAAATTTAAATCAGTTTCGGGGCAATAGTGCAATGGGCCAGTAGGGGTCATGTGCAAATATTATTTTTGATGAAATTAAATTAAAAATTCAAAAATCATCCAAGAAAATAATAAAGAAAAATTAACATTCAGTAAATATGAGAATATGAGATCGACTAATATGATCATAATATTTTATATAAAAGAAATGACGAATGCGGCATCGCCATAAAACAAAAAACAAGTTCGGGCGTGTGAAGAAATGCTGACATATACAGAAAGATTCAGTTTAAGGTTTAACGAGCGCAAAAACAACAAGTGTGCAAACTCGGGGAAATTTTGTTGACGTCAAAGAGGGATGGAACGTGGAGACAATCAAGTTTTGAATGGAAAAGGGTACAGTTGAGAATGGGAAGTTTCAGTGGGATTTAAGTTAGTCAATTAATGTTGACAAAAAGAGTTGAGCGAGGTATTAAGAATGAAATTAAGGATTACAACGTTGGAGGGACCATCACATAAGAGTAAGATTGTTTTTATATTAAGCCAATTAATGGGGGCTTGCGCAAAAATAAAATTAATTTTACATTAAAACGACTAAGTTGAAATCAAACAAACAAAACCGGCCAAATAATGTAAACATCTGGAAAAGGGGAGGATGGGAGAGAAAAGAAGTGTGCAAAATATATGTTTGAATAACGAAATGGTCGAATGATAAAAAAAGAGAATATGTGTGATTGATGTGTAAGCCGACTTAAGCGAGAAAACGAGAGATGTCATACTAACTAATCGACCCAGTACATTGATATGTAAGGCCGATCTGCGTTAGTATTGCTAATCACAAGAATGCAGAGTATGTGTGTGATTGAAGTGTAAGACCGACTTGAGCGAGAAAACGAGGGATGTCCTACTAACTAATCGACCTAATTCGATTGATTTGTAAGGCCGACCACACACACAGGAATGACGAATTCTATTATGAATGGACCGAGCTGAAAGGTCGTTTCACTCACTAATCGAGAATAAAAGTGTAGGGCCGATGTGGGAGATTGTCCCACTAACTAATCGCAAGTGTGTCGGGTGTGTGATGCTAGTTCTGGGCTGGTTTTTGTGGGTTTTTTTATCTCGTAATGCAAATGCAGGGGCAAGTTAAATTTGCTCCCACAAGTAGAGACATACAATTTTTTAGTTTAACTAAATGCAGATAGCTTCTAAGCACAAACGTCTGATAAAATATTGTGTGAATATAAGTACTATAGTGAAATTTTTCAAATTAGGCACTCTCATGCGCTGAACGAGCACCGTTCGTGTATTTCCGCTGCTTAAAAATTAAGAAAGTGGAACTTGACTACGTTGGGCGCACACTTATTTGAAAGAAAGGAACTCGTGCGCACATGCCAGGTGGTACATCGGACGAGTAGCAATGGTGTTATTTCTGCGAGAGCCAGCGCTGAATGGTATGCTGTATTACCGCGCAAGTACCTAATTTGGGTAATACATCTATACATACAAATACAAATTCATTAGAAATGTCATAAATTAGTCAATAAAAGTTGGATGCGTTAAACTCATATCTTGTTTTATTTATTGTTTACATATCCTCCAGGTCAAATTAAAAAGGAAAAAAGACACAGTATTTACGATAATACATATTGACAAAATCAACAAACCTGATAAATAAATTAAAGAGTTGCTACATACACAACGGAACGTAAATAATAATACAAATTATGAATGTATACAATACCTAGTGTCGAATCATTAAAATGGTAACTATGATTTGTACGATGTATTAAATTTAATAAAGAAACATTGCTTATGGTTTAAGGGTTTAGATTGATAGATTGTTTTAAAACGCAATATGTTATATGACATTTATAATATTATTTTGTCGCAATACTTAATAATCAACATACTGTTGTAATAAAAACATTATTACGTGAATATTAGAAAAAATATTGTAATGTTATAAATAAATTAATAACTTATTATTTACAATTATAATTTACACGTATGTGTACGCTTGAAAGGAGTTAAAAAAATCTATTTCTTTAAAGACTTTTTACAATAATAATATATCAAACTATTTAGTAAAATTGAAACGTCAGTATGTTATTAAAAATTGTTTAAGTATTAACCCGTAAAAATTGTTTTTTTATTGCCTTTTAAGCACAAGGGCCCAAACTTTTTAAACGGATATTATTTACTGAAATATTAATAATACAACGTTTAGAAATGTCACATAGAACCTTCTTTCACAAACTTCGCAACTATTACAACCAAGAATCCGTCTTGTGGGAATTCCTAAATTTTCATGGCCCGAGTTACGATCTTTCTAGAATGTGGCGACTGCGTGGGTCGTGCTGTTTCATGGCTAAAACTTTACATGAAATTCATGAAACGCTGAATTTTCCAAGATTTAAGAAAGGGAACATACAGGCTCTATTATAATACACACGCTCTATTATAATGTATGTGACAACATTTTCCAAATAATAATAATTCAAATTATATGAAGCACTGTGTTAGTGCAGATATTTATATGAGAATATTCACAGTCATTTCACTAAACTATAGAAAAATCCTTACCATCTAAATATTAAGAAAGTTAATAAATTCAGTAATCCCCTACAGAATATATTGAGTAATTTCATTGATATTAGCTAAGTAAACGGTTTTTTAAGTCAAAAACTTAAAACGAATTATTGGAATTTATGATTATGAAAAATGATACAAACAGAAATTGGCCTGAATGTATAATTTTAGGGAGAAAGAAATTTATTTCATAATAAATATAAATATACAAATATAAAATGTGATATATATAATATACCTAGTTCGATTTTTGCGTAATAAATGTGTTTTTTTTAACACGAATATAAATAATTGCCTAGTTCGATTTTTTTGCCGCTATGCAGTAACAGCGCTGTGATAGTCAAATCAGCTTCTTTTGTCTTACATTTGGCCTTGGTGGTGATGACGTCGTCGACGCCATTTTGTTAAAGTACGAAGTAACGCGTCAACATATCCTCCGTTCTTACTAGTTTAACCTGTGTTTATAAACATAAATCATTCTTAAATCGGCTAAACAATTGTGCTTCTATCCGTTGCGAGTGTTTTTTAAAGTAGAACAAACGTTAACACCGAGAAAACTCCATGTCCATGTAACTTAGGCAAAAGGGCAGACTGTGTGAGTATTATTTATTGTTGAACGATTGTTCATATTTGTGATAAAGTGGAATTAACCCTATTAAACATTCAAATCATAATGCCGCAATCTGTCATCATTTATTTGTCAAATTGCTATAAAACAAAACCAACCATTAAGACTAAAGCGTATTTGATAAATATATATAATAAATAAATATATATTTGTTGTTTTTCTGAGGAAAGTATAGTGTATAACTCGCATATAATGGCTATTAATCACTCGAACGACTTGCTCCACTCGCCCCCTCTTCCGCAAACCTCGTTCTCGTGATTAATAGCTATCATTATATGCACGTTGTACAATATACTATTTACTTTCTTGCATAGAGAGTAAAATAGAACTCGAGATTTTTATAGATCTTCACGTTTGCAACCTTTCTGAGACTGAAAAAATGCATTCTTAGAATTATATCCGTGTGTATAGTTGTGTCAGTGAACATGGTAACTCAAAAACGCAAAAGATTACACTCATAAAATTTAATATTTAGTTTCTACTCAAAACTTATAAATCAGTGGCAACTTTTGGTATTATTCCCTAAACTAGAAGTGGCAGTTTATTCTTACTAAACGTTAGTTGGTAAACGCGTCTATAGATGGCTTGAGACAATTAATATTCATTCCCTGTAATTTTTTAAATTTATTTCAATTTCCTGGTAATTCAATTAGTTTGGTGAGAGAATAATTTGACCTGATGTTGTATTTTGCATATAAATTATGCATAGAACAGTAAAGCTGGCGTGTAACTCAAATATTCATTGTATAATTCAATATCTGTCGGGATATTAGCTCGAGAAGTAGCTGTTTCAATGAATATTCGGAGAATTGTCTCAATGAGACAACATTTTTGCAGAAAGTCGACATTAATTTTAATTCGTTTTTATATTTTGTAAACAGGACTTACTTTGTTATTTTAAAGTAAATAAGTACTCTAGTACATGTGCTGAGCAGTTGTGTATGTGGTATTATTTTCTCTACAAAACATACGATATTTTATAAACAATGTCCTCGGACAGTGAAAACAGTGTAATAGACCCTTATTGAACCGATAGCAATGAAGAATATTGTCACGCTCCCATCCCAGAGGTCATCGAAGATTATCAAAGATAACACAAAATCACACTTAACATAAATTTATTTAATTAATAACATATAAATATTTACTTACTTCTATAATCACTTAATTTCCTCAACGCTTTCCTAATCTCTGTCTTATCTTAACTTTTATTTTCAATTCTTGTTTTGACTCTTCTTTTAAAAACGAATCTTTCGGCCCTTCTTTTACAACTCTCCTTTCCCAACTCCCTTTCGAACTAATCCTAATCTACTTCGACGATAAAATTCACCCTACCATACATTTCTTATCCGCCAATAAGCAAGTTTCACATACACATCACCTGACTTTGTAACATGCTTAGTAACAGGTATTGCAAACTAAGCAGAGGTGAATCGAATCGCTCAACGCGCTTTCTAACTTGTAGCGTCAGCGTCTGGTATATTTCCGCTCATTTATTGAATAATCCTAATGTGGTGTCGTAACTTTCTGCAAAAAGAAGCTTGTAAGTTAAGTCAAGTTCTAAGCTAATCCATGGATTTTAATCAGTTTAGTCTTGGAATCTTTTAATAGCTGTTTCTCTATAGACTCGAACGGCATCCATTGTTTAGCGAAGCCGGGTCGTCCAAACGGATTCTTCTTTAGCGACTAGCATTTTGCGCTAAGCTGCTGCTGAAGAGGCAATGTCTGGCCACATTCCCGAGTGTTGGGTGAAATACGACTGACCCCATAATCTTCTGTGCCCTCCTTCGAACTGTCCATATTAGAGACTGCAAGATCTAATGTCTTTCAAAGATGTTCTCCTGCCCTTGATATGAGTGGTTTATATGAAAACGAGAGAAAACAAAACTACAGTAACAACCCTATTAATTATGCGAGAAAAAAATATACAATTACTCGTATCTAAATCAAATCTAATCTTACTACACGAGTATTGGTCGGAAAGGCCTCCTGTTATTTCTAATTTCCAACATTACTTTAAATTCAATATTACACACATATAAATAGCCAGGAGGCGTATCTACGCCCCAATACTCTCACACCCGTTCTTCGTGCGTTGATATCACAAGGATACCTTCTTCCAATTCCTTGGGTACTACTCTTATGACTTCACCATTTGGTATTCTCAGAGAAACATGTACAGGATACGACAACATCTTAATTTAATTTAATTAATTTGCCAAACTTTTCTTATCATTTTTAGGCTAAGCAAATCCAGGTTAAAAGGAAATTGTTCACTTCTTAGCTTTACACTTTTTAAACTACTTAAGAGTTGATCAGGAGGCAGTAGCGATGAATGAACAATTCTACTTTCCAACAATAAGCTGCCTTCAATCAGTTTATTGAGAGATATCGAAATCAAACGTTTCAATAGACAATAAGGATAAAGCTTCGGCGATTTTTGTTTCCAATTCATTGGAAACAAAACACCGCTTTCTAATTCGCTTATATGTAAAGTTAAATTGTCTAATAATAATTTTAAATTGTTTTGATTTTGGTTGAAATTTATAAATGACTAATTCACTGATTAAAGTGATGGCTTGACTAGACGGGTTTGTTCATACATTAAATCTAGTTCTTGTTTAGATGCATTTTCTAGGTCTGATATAATATTTTCAAAAGTATTTCTGTCAGATTCTGACATAGTCCCAAAAAGTGTATTAAAAACTTCACCAATCCTATTAAAATACGCTTCCTGTCACTATTAGGAAAGTTATTCAACATCATCTTCTTCATATTCCTGACGATGTTGTCTATAAAAGGAATGTCTCGACTGTACCCTGGAATTTTTATGAACGCCGACGAATTTTCGCAAATTGTCCTTGTTTGATTGACGAGTTTTTCAAGTCCTTCCAGCCGTGACTTCATCTCCCTAAAATCAACATGTGCTGTTACAGTTCATTCCCTGAAGGTGATGTGGACCTGGTGCTTTTTTTCGAAAACTATTCCCGCAGTGTGATTTATCGGTGTTTCGTGGAACTCCCTAGTTATTTCTCCCACACAGGATGATAGAAGAAACACGAGTGACAGCATTCTATAAAATTTGCATATATAAAAATTAAAACGATTATAAAAACAAAATAAAACTAAACTTAAATGCATAACATTAACCTAATTAAAATTCGTTTAAAGGGTTTTTATCTCTCCCATACCAGGGTTTTCCTATTCTTTTGCTGAGAACAACGCGGCTATTATGTATCTTTAGGATTTTCGGAGCACGGCGTCCAGGGGTCAAAATATGGAGCAATTCTACTCACGTGCACAACGTCCATGTTGGCGTTTTTTGCTTTGCCGAATCGGACCAAGTAGTTAACATTTTCCCGCTTTTCTTCAATAAGATATTGGCAAAACCAACGCAAGAGAAATTTCTCACTTTTACCCACCTTTCGGATTGGGGTGAAAACTTTGACTCGCTGCCCTAGCTCATACCCGACGTGCCGGTGTTTATGATCGTATCTATGTTTATCTCTTGCTTGTTTCTTCGAGATGTTCTCAACCGCGAGTGGACGGGCTGCAATTATCCTTTGGAAATGGTCTATAAAGAGATTATCTCCCGTGTAACTCAACAATTGCCCATCAGCTAGGAGTACTGCTTCACGTCCATACACCAAGAAGAAGGGAGACATTTGTGTGATATCCTGAACAGCTGAATTGTATGCGAATGTGAGATGACTTAAATACTCGCACCAGTCCTTGTGATCAGAGCTCACAAACTTACTCAACATCACCACCAAGGTATGATTGAACTGCACCGTTAGGCCATTACAGCTAGGATGTTATGTTGTGGTAAAATCTAGCCTAATTCCCATGCCGTCCAAGAGATGTTCGATTAATTCAGAACAAAAGGTTGTTCCTCGATCGCTTAAAATCGATCGGGGACAGCCATGCCTGTTAATCATATTATTCAGGAGAAAAGTGGCAACGGATTCAGCTTTACCGTCACGCAAAGCTGCTGTTTCCACATAGCGAGTGGCATAATCAGTAGCTACAACAATCATTACCTTTCCTTTCTTACTTCTGGGAAACGGTCCCACAAAATCAATTTCAATCCAGTTAAATTGCAGGCCTACTGAGATATGCAATAGACGTGTAGGCCATTAATTACCGATGCCTTTCCTTGCAATCCGCACATCCTCGGACCAATCTTTCCACGTCTCTTCGCATACTATCCCTAATGTAACGTTGGGCAATCCTACAGAAAGTCTTCTCTGTACTTAAGTGACCTGCTTGTGGGTCACAATGGTTATTGTAAATAATTTTAGATATTAGTTGCTTAGGGATTACTAACAAATCATTCTGTCCTAAGAGGCAGAGTTCTTTTTATGCAAGATATTATTAATTAGCCGGTATTTGGTTGCGTTCGTCCGCTGGGACACTGTCTTACTTTTCGGGTCCTCCATTATTTCTTTAAGAGCCACGATTCCGTCATCTTGTGATTGGGCCTTCTCAGGATCCACTATTGACAGCTGGCACGTTGGTATATCGACTGCTTCATCCGCGTCTTCGGGTAGTGCCTTCATGGCAGGATTCCGTGATAGACAATCAGCATCCTAGTGGTGCTGTCCGTTTTTATGAATGATGGTGTAATCATAGTCGGATAGCTTGATAGCCCATCGAGCCAGTCTTCCAGTTGGATCTCGTATGGATTTTAGCCAACAGAGGGCGTGTTGATCTGTGACTATCTTCACTTGTCTTCCATACACCAGATGTCTTAAGTATTAAAGGCTCCACTCCCCCACTAATGCTTTCAACATGGATACAGTGTAATGTCTTTCGGCTTTGGTCAGGGTGCGACTAATAAAACAAATAGAGTGCTCTTTTCCTAGGTTATCCTGCAGCAGAATGGCTCCCAATCTATAAATACTTGCGTCGACACGAAGCTTTACGTCTTTCTGTGGTTCGAAATGTCCCAGCACCGGTGCAGATATCAAAACTTACTTGCTGTGCAGACGTCCATTGGAAATTGTTTACCTTGGTTGCCTCATGTAAAGGTCATGCAATAGTGGAAAAATTGTTTATAAATTTTCTATAAAAATTACAAAGTCCTAAAAAACTCTGAACGATTTTTTACGTTATTAGGCACAGGCAAATTCTAAACGGCATTAATTTTATCTTCGTCCGTATACACACCCTCTGCATTGACCTTAAATCTCAGGATCATTATTTCTGACTGGACGAAATTACATTTTTCGGGGTTCAACATCAAGCCTGCTTTCCGGATTCTCTCAAATGTATTGCAGAGGCGAATAAGATGTTCCTAAAGTGTGTCGCTGAAAATTATTATGTCATCCAAATACACAACAAGTTCATTCCATTTAAGGCCATCAAAAATCACATTTGCCATGTTTTGGAATGTTGCAGGTGCATTACACAAACCAAATGGCATCACGTTAAACTCGTACAAACGCAGTTACAAACGCAGTTAGATATTTGTGATTTTCATTAACCCCTACTTGCCAATATCCACTAGACAAATCCAACAAAGTAAAATACTTACTCTTTCCCATAGAATTAAGAATGTCGTCTATCAGGGGTAGAGGATAATTATTTTTTACAGTGACTTCAATTAATTTCCTAGTCCACACAAAACCTCCAGTCGTTGTCTTTTTTCTTAACAAATACCACCGGCGATGCCCATGGTGACATGCTGGGCCTGATGACACCGAGCTGCAACATTTCCTCCACTTGTTGTGAATGCGAAATTATTTCTCTCTCCCGTGGCGCTGTCCGATAGGGTTTACCTTTCAGAGAGGTTGCTCCTTCTTTGAGTTGAATTTCATGTTCCGCGAAGCTTATAAATCCCATATCTAATTTGTTGCTTGAAAATATGTCTGTGTGGTAGTCGTGTAATAGCGTCATTAATTTGTCTTTGTTCTGTTGTTGGGGTTCATGTTCAATTTTAATTTTTGTTCGATGATCTTCCTCCCCGCAGATGTAACTTGGCAGTGGGCTCACTATAACGTCTAGAAGTGCTAATTTTCTGTGTGCGAACAACTTTGTAGGAATAAAACCATAATTAAAAATGTTTAGACAATATTCATCACCTATCTTGATAATCTGATTTCACCTCAATTCGCTTCTGCCTGGCAGTTTTAAAATATGGTACTAAACGTTTATCTTCCAATATCGTTGTCCCTACTTTAACTTTAACTTCTGTACACTTATGTGGACCAATTATGCAGTCATCCAATACTTTTATTTTGTCCAGTTTCTGACTGGCCTCTTCGTCTACATCCACTACAATCCTCCTCTTGAAATCTAAAATAACTCCCTGCTTTTCCAGAAACTCCATTCCCAAAATCACCGGATGAGGCAGTCGCTCGATTACTAAAGCAGAACATTTAATATTAATATCATCTTTAAGTTTTAAATATAAATCAGCAGTTCCTACTGCACTAAACACTTCATTATTTACACTCTTAAATAAATATTTATTAACCGCTAATTCCTTAAAATCCTCCAAAAAGTCCTATGAAACAAGGTCTTTGCCGATCCGGAATCCAAAATTATTGTAATCTCCTTACCATTTACTGAACCCTATATATTTGTCACACTTTGAATTCAATCACCGCGAACTTCATTATCTAGGGCGGCATTCGGACTTCTTAATGGCGCCCTTGGTCGTTTGAGTTTTCCTCTCTCACTGGCGGTACCTCCCGTCGAAAACTATTATTTGCCACGTAACCACCAAATTGATGGTTACTCCTGCTATAACACGTGTTATATGTGTATGTCCCGATTTACCGCATTTGAAACAAATAGGTCAACCGTCCGCAGTTCTCGATGGCATATTCCCTTGTTGTGGACCACTATTACGATTTTGTCTGAAAACATGCAAGACAGTCGGTTCAGTAGGTTGAGAACAGTGACAATTACATTGTTTTACGTTTCGTGGATTGTTAGCTGTATTTTGACTAGGCAGAAAGCCCATCGGAGCGACCATGGATATTTGTGCTGTCAGCGCTGCTCTTTGAATCCCGCTTATTTTTAAAACCACTTCTTTTAATTTTGCTCTAGTCATGTTCGCAGAACGAAACATAACGTATTTTTCAAAATATACTGGGTGCATACCTGATAAAAAGTAGTTAATAAGACGCTCGTCGCTCACCGTTCTTAACTCATCACAAAGGTATAAAATATCATAATAATAGTTTTTATTGTCCTCCTGCAGCGCTTGTTTCCGCGCTACTAATCGCAGCTTGATGTCGGCCATAGGGTCCTCTCCTCCAAATTCAGCAATAGCATCAGACTTCACATCCGCCCACCTCTTATGAGCATTATCCGGATCTATTCTGTAACTTGTGTACCAATAATAAGCCACATTCATCAAATATGAACTTAAAAAGTGATGTTTGTATTGGTCACACCACCCATCTGAAAACTGAAAAAGACCACAAACTCGAATTGCTTAAAAAAAGAGACAACACTACCAGTAGCCGGCTGAAACGGAAGCGGTGGCACAAATTTGGACTGGACTGGGGCTAGCGTAACATTAGCAGCATCCCTACGCGTTTGGTTTGCCAGCTGTTGTTCTGCTGCTGACGACACTGCAATTGTAGCGTTGATGGTCGCCGACCCCGCGGGGATATACCTGTATTGGAAGTCATATTAGGCGTATTATCTATTTCCGCGAATGTTGCCAAGAACGTTTGATTTTCTAATGAAGATTCGTCTGTCGAACTTTCACGTGTAATGCTATCTGAAACTGACCAATTATAACCGCCCTGAGTTGTATCTGTAGCTGGTGGGGAATAAGCAAGTTTAGAACTTTTACTGAAAGCGTTCTCCTCAAACTGAAAAAGTTCTGTACTACGACTTGGCAGTTGGAATTCGTTTGATTCTTTGTTAAAAACCTCTAATTTATATCGAGTGTTATAGTCGTGTTGAATGTCCTTGCTCATTGAGACCACAACCTAGGACAACACTATCGGGTAACGATCTGACGGTGATGCCTGACAAGGAATCTGCTAACACAGCTTTCAAACAGATGTGGACCATTTATCTACACAACGACGTATGTGTTTTTCACCCGTCTTATAATTGTTAGCAATTAAATTAAATACAAATAAACACATGCAAACATTAGAGAAGATCTTTGCGCCTCCACCATTTGTCACGCCCCCATCCCAGAGCTGTTGAAGGATTAAATTTATTCAATTAATAACATATAAATATTTACTTAGTTCTATTTACACTTAATTTCCTCAACGCTTTCCTAACCCCTGTCTAATCTTTAACTCTTCTCTTTAACTCTTATTTTCAACTCTTGTTTTGACTCATCTTTTGCACTGCAAAAATTAAAAGTTGCACCAGCAAGTGGAAAAAGTTACAACCATTTGAAATTTAGGGGGGCTAAATTGACGCTAATTCAAATTTTTCAATATTTTATGTATGGAATCTATTCTACAAAAGTTGCACTATCAAAACCACTAATTTTCACCAGCTAAATACACTCCCTGTTGAAGCGACAACTTTGGATGCCTTTTTGAAACTTCAACAAAATTTCTTACCTACTCCACAAAAAATAATATCCTAACACTGAAAAGAAACAAAGTTATAAACAAATATTGTTTAAGCTTGAAACCAGTATGCGTATTACCAAATTAGTATAGCAAATCCTATAAATACAAAAATTAATTGCAAAAAATTTAGAACACCATGAACAAACTAATATAATTCTATAAGGTGCAACTTGTTAGAGACCTAAAAAGAGTAATTTTACCCTATTTTTGACGATTTTTTTAAAATAAAGAAAACTATTTGGAAATAAATAGGTTTCTGTGAGGTGCGACTTGCAAGATAACAAGCGAAGCATTTTGTGTATCTCTGTTTTGCAGTGCAATCTACAAGGGGTTAAAAAAATCCAATTTTACCCCGATTTTGACGATTTTTGCAAAAATATAGAAAACTATTTGAAAATAAACATATTTCTGTGTGGTGCAACTTGCCAGAGACAAAGCTAAACAGTTTGTATATCTCAGTTATGCAGTGCAATTTACAACGGGTTAAGAAAATGCAATTTCACTCTATTTTTTGTTTATTTTGCAAAAATAAAGAAAAATATTTGGAAATAAATAAGTTTTTGTGTAGTGCAACTTTTAGGAGACAAAGGTAACATTTTGTATATTAAAGTTTTGCAGTGAAATCTATAAGGGGTTACGAAAATACAATTTTACGATTTTTGCAAAAATAAAGAAAACTATTTGGAAATGAATAAGTTTCTGTGCGGTGCAACTTGTCAGAAACCAAGCCAGACATTTTGTATATCTAAGTTTTGCAGTGCAATTAACAAGGGGTTAAGAAAACGAAATTTTACTCCCTTCCCCCTAAGTGTGCACCTTCATATGCGGTACAAACACCATAGATTATTACCCAAATTAGGCACTTGCGCGGTAGAACAGCATTTCTCGAACGTAGGCAAGACAGTCCTGAAAACGTTGGGCCGTAAATGTACCATGTACCATTCGGCGCTGGCTCTCGCAGAGATAACACCATTGAAATCCGAAAGGGTTCTCGTCTGATGCAACACTTGGCTTGTGTTACAGAAACGTATTTATTTCCAAATAGTTTTCTTTATTTTTGCAAAAATTATCAAAAATGGGGTAAAATTGCTCTTTTTTAACCCCGCGTAAGTTGCACTGGAAAACAATGTTATGCAAACATTTTCGATTCGACAGGATTGTATTAGAATAATTCAGGATACAAATTAAACATTTTAAAGTCATATCAATAACGCAAATTATGTTTTTTAACTTTAAAAATCACTTTAAACTTCATTTTGTTCGAGACCCATCAAAAAAATATAGTAAGTTTACCCTTTCAAAATATCGAATAGTATACTACTAAAAACAGATACGTTAACAAAAGTGGAATGCAGCGTGTCTGTAGGAACTCCAACTTTTATTCTTTTGAAATAGAGAATACAAAAGTTTTGGAAAAGCTATCGTTACCGAATTATGAGCAAACAGTGTACCACCCAAGAAAAAAATTGAAAAACATAAATTTGAACATGTAAAGTCCTTAGCTAGAAATTATGTACCACTATGTGATTTTTGGTTCTACCAAGCTATTGAAGATTATTAATATATTATTATAAGACTCTCCTGGAACCTGATGACATCACTTCAGTGTCCGAATTAAGGGACAATGAATAATAAATAATTCACTAAAATTATTTGTTTGCTAAAAATTACTTTTTATACTCTTAATATTTAATAAAGTTGAAATGTGACAATTGTATATTTCTATTTTGACAAGTAATGACAGTTTTTAAAATTGAATTTTTAAAACTAGTTTTGAAAGTAATGACTTTTGGCTACGTCAGTATCAAAATTATTAAAATTATATAAGTACTGACGAAGAACAATAAACGCCGCACAGTGCACAAAAATATAATAAAGGTATTAAAATTAATTTTTACCTTAAACAAAATTATATTTCATAATCACTTCTAATTACTTCAGATTATATACACAAGCTTTTTTGCTAAGATTTATCATCAACTTAGGAAGTTATTATATTAACCAGTAATAACCAGTAATAGAATTATATTTTATAATAAGTCCCTATTTTGATTTGACATTGTGAGTTTATTATATAATTAAACTTTTTTATAAAAGCATAATCATATATATATATATATATATATATATATATATATATATATATATATATATAAATCTTTATTATTAGAGGACAATACAAAATAATTAATTACATTATTGTTTATAATCAATAAATATAAATAAAATAAACTTCCTCTTGATAACTGGCTATCGACCAGAGGTCTTTCCGCCGAGAATTGATGATGGTACTATTTTCTTTGACAGTTAGTGTGGGTGGTGAGATGAAATGAAGTCGAAAATGGTAGATGTGGGATTTTTGTGTTTTCGGGTAACATGAGGGTTTAGACGTTTACAGAATTGGGAAAGGAATTGGAAGTTTAAAGGGTTTGTTGCGAATTTGTCTGCGAGGTATTGTAGACTATTTGCGATTGGGGATACATTGGTTGTGGTATAAAGGAGATGGTTGGATGGGTTGTACATAGGGTTGTTATGATGGCGTATTTTTGTAAGTGCACGGAGAGCTGATCGTTCACTAACTTGTATGCATTTTATAGTTGGATTGGAGGATTCGAACAGGAGTAGTATTTGTAGATGCGGGTGGCGGTTAGGGTGGGAATACCCTTATTTCTAAATGTTAAGCATCTAAAATGCTTCGCTATACAAATTATTTTGTTTTTAATGTTTGCCGCATGTTTTTTTAAATTTTAACTCAGTGTCAAATGTGACACCTAAATATTTAATATAAAGGGAAGGAAGTATAGGAGTTTGTGAGATGAATAGGTTATACAGATAGTCAGGGGAGATTCGGTGGAAAGGAATTAATA
This sequence comes from Philonthus cognatus, assembly GCA_932526585.2. Lineage (NCBI taxonomy): Eukaryota > Metazoa > Arthropoda > Insecta > Coleoptera > Staphylinidae > Philonthus > Philonthus cognatus. Next base: position 103,675,226 of record OW052241.1, read on the forward strand.
GTTGGGATTTTTTGGGGTTAATTTTGATTCGCCATTTTGAAAACCATGTCTCGAGTGTCACTATTAGTTGTTGCAGGGTTTGTAGGGCTTTTGGAAGGGAGGGTTCGTGAGTTATCAGAGCGGTATCGTCAGCGTATTGGAGGATATATGATGTAGGATCAAAGTATTTGGGATCAGGATTATACATGTCAGTGCAGAAAATGTTGTATGGTATGGGAGAGAGGGGTGATCCTTGTGGAACCCCTTGCTCGGGGGAGAATGTTGTGGAGAAATAATTATCTATTTTAACTTTTAAGGTTCTATGGGATAGGAAATTGTTGAGGAGTAGGATGAGATGTTTAGGAATATTTAGGAGATGACACTTGAACAGCAAACCTCGGTGCCATACAGAGTCGAAGGCTTTTTGTATATCCAGAAATAGGGCTGCAGATGCTTGGCCTTCGAGGTGTGCCGTTTGCAAGTTGGATGCGACTATGGAGAGCGGGAGGGTAGTAAGCATAATCATTAGAAGACATTTAACGTTTTTTTTTTTTTTAATATTAAATATTTGTGTTAAAAAAAGTGTTATTCCTATTAATTGAATTCTTTAGAACACATGATGTATGTTATAAACTTTGCAAATTATTCAACTTTATTTATAAGTATTGTTACGAAATCGGGTTTACATAAACTCGGAAATAAGTAAAACAATGTCTATTTATTTATTTAAAATAAACTTAATAATTAACACATTATATTCTAAATTATAAGTTATCACTTATAATGTCACTAATTTAATTATTAGCATGCACTATTTATTTATAACTAGTTGTTGACGATGCGAATGTTTGTACTAAAAAAACTCTCCTTCCTGCTAACGCGCCCTATATAAAAGGGCTGATGATTCATCGAATGTTTGAGAAGAATCCCGACGTTTTAGTGCTTTCCACTTGTTTCTTTTACTTTCGTTACACTGCCCGCCCCTTAGACTATTCCGTCCCAAAATAATTTCCCGATGAAGGTACTTGCAGTCGGCTCCTTTGGTGCACGTCCCTCTATTGTAAAAGTATCAAGGAACGCTTTTTGTAGTGGATGTTGTCCAAGGATTGTAACAGCATACTACGACTTCAATTCCAGTCCCATAGAATATGGTTTCCACAATGTTTTTAACCATTTGCCAATTAAGATTATCCAGGCCACATTATATTTTTGGTATGGCTAATTTGTTGACTCCGTGGGCTTTCAACCGAATCTTAAAATCGCATAACGCATGCCATATCGATTGGTATGACGGTTTTACATATAATGTTTCTTTTGTAACCAAATAAAGCATCTTCTGTCCATCCCTTTCCAATTCTAGTGCTTTTCCGACCACAAGATTTTGTTTCTTGAGGTAACCTATACCTCCAAACTTCTTCCCAAATACGGCTGCTATCCCTTTCTTCATAAGCAAATCTTGTCCTACACAATGTGCCAGTGCGTAGTCAGAGGGCATTGTGAACAGATCTCTCCTTTCTTGCCTGGTCACACCATTACGGATCTTCCGGCTTCCTGCCAACTCGGCTGCAGAGCTATCTCAGTTCACATACTCCTTGGTCATTTGGCACTCCTGTTGCTCGTCCACATCGTTAGTTTCATAAGGGCTTAATCGGTTGAAATGGACTACAGTCGGTTTTCCAAGTTGATACTTCTTGATGCGATATATGACATCGTTCAATCGTTTTAAAACTTCGTATGGTCCCTCCCCATTCTGTTGTAGTTTCGGAGCTAGCTATTTCTTCCTTCGTAGGATATATAACCATACTAAGTTTTCGGCCTGATATCCTCCCTTGGTAGCTTTAATCTCATAATGGTCCTTCATTCTATCGCTCGCATCCTGGATATTCCTTCTTACGGGTTGGTGAGTGTCCTCCAGTTTCCTTCTTAGCTTTGAAACCTAATCGTCTCCGGCTAAGTCTTCTTCAGGTTTGCATCCAAATTTTAAATCACATGGTAGTCTGAGTTCCCTTTCAAATAAAACACTTGCAGGACTATAACCTGTAATTTCATGAACCGCAGATCTATTTGCAAGCAAAAATAGCTGTAGATGTTGGACCTAGTCCTTCTGATGGTTAGCCACTACTTTAGACAGGTACTCTACCACAGTCCTATTCATTATTTCCACCATGCCCTCAGATTGTGGATGCAAAGGGGTTGTCCTAGTTTTTTTGGATACCTAAGAGTGTACATAAGTTCTTGAATAGGTCACTTTCAAAATTCCTGTCCTGGTCCGAATGTATCTCCAATGGGACACCAAACCGACATATCAGTTTGGTCACAAGAACATCTGCTATCCACTTCATAAAGTAGTCCATCGCCACCAGATATATTTATTTCCTTTATCGGTTTCTGGAAATGGGCCTGCAACGTCTATACGTTTGAAAGGCCTCCCTACATTATACTTCCTCATTGGGGCTCGAGGTGCTCTATAGGGACCTTTGCGTTCTGCACATACTTTATATTTGCTGCACCACTCCTTGACATTATTCTGATATACTGACCAATAGAAAGGCTCCCGGACCTTCTCTATTGTTTTCCTAACACCAAAATATCCTCCGGAAGCACCATCATTTACCAGCTGCAGAACTTCTAAAATTCTATTTCTTGGAAGAGTTATCTGCGATACGGATGTTCTTCCATCAGCGCTCTCTAGGTTTCTCACCAAGACCTGATTCTTCGTCCCAATTGAGTCCCATTGAGACTTATATGATTTTAAGGTTGGTGTCTTACTAGCCACCTCTTCCCATTGGGGGCTAATTCCCTCCAATTTCCAGGTCTTCAGGAGTCCTAAAATTGGGTCGGCCTCTTGATCCTTTTCAAATTGTTCGTTAGACCAAGATTCGTCTGTCACAGTAGTTCTATTCACAACTCCAGATTTTTCCTCCAATCTCCGGCAATCACTACAATCTAGCTGGCAGGGTCGCCGAGACAACGCATCAGCGTTTTGATGTATTCTACCTGCCCGATGTTCAATGTCAAAGTCGTATTTTTGTAGCCTCTCAATCCATCTAGCGACTTGTCTCTCTGGATTCTTAAATTGTAGCAACCATCTTAAAGCAGCGTGATCCGTCCTCAAAAGGAATGTTGTTCCATATAAGTACTTGTGATAGTGCTCGATGGATTTTATTATCGCTAGCAATTCCCATCGAGTCACACAATAGTTCCTTTCGGGTTTTGAAAGGACCTTGCTGAAGTATCTAATAACTTGTTCGTCTTCCTCTTGCATTTGAGACAGCACTCCGCCAGTTCCAACGTTGCTCGCATCTGTGTCTAAAACAAACTTTCCTTGTCGTGAAGGATAGCACAGCATTGGAGCACTAATCAGGAATTCTTTAAGGTCTTCAAATGCTTTTTGGCAGTCTTGGTCCCACAAAAACTTTCGTGCATCTTTCGTTAGCTTTGTCAGTGGTTTCGCTACATTGGCAAATCCAGGCACATATCGGCAATAATAAGTGCAAAGTCCTAAACAGCTTCTGATCTCATATTTATCTCTAGGGACTAGCCACTTTTTTATAGACTTGATTTAGGCCGGGTCGCCTTCACGCTAGGAACGTACCTTGACGTGGTGTGGGGGCAAGGAAAGGTTGAAGGCCAATGAGTGGAGCGCGGAGATACGGGCCTCCTCTAGGGAGGCCCGGACCCCTGTGATGCTGTGAGGTGAGACCTTATCGCTAAACGTTCCGAGGCTGATACAACCTCCTTGCTGTTACAGTCTCTTTTGTAGAATCGCTTCACCTCTATACAGCCACTCTTGGCAAACTCTTCAATCATTTCTGGATCCCCTTCAGTTCACCAAACTGATCAGGACTTAAAGGGGGATCCAAACCCAGCTTGTAATCTTTGAACTATCAATCTTTTTCTTCTTCTGCTTCTTCTTCTTCTTCTATACACTCAAAAATGGACAAGCAAAACGTAGGAACTAGTCTCCAGGTGGGTGGCCCCATCGGTGAGTGGCCCCATCAAATCTGGAGGGGGCAACTGTCCATCCGTGTCAGGCCTTCAAGGCAAACACAAGTCCAAGAAGGACTCCAAAAAGTCGGGGAAGGCTACGGCTAAGGCTGGCAAGGGCATTCAGAAACAGAAGAGCGGCTCACCGAATCCGCCTGAAATTCGAGTCCGTTCCAGAGACCGAGCTTTCCGACCAGGATAAAAAGTCTCTGGAATGAGCTAGGAAAATAATTAGGGAACACGGGGAGAAACCCGCTGCGACCACAACGCCCAAGAGGCAGGGCTCCCAGGGGGAGACCCCACCGTGCCCTAAAAAGGTAAGGAGGACCGGGCCCTCTCCGAAAATTACACCAGGCCGCACCTATAGTAACATCCTCAAGGAGCACACTATATTTGCGGTAATAGATAGGAGCCACAGGGAGCGTTCAATCTCGCCGGCGAACTGGCAGCTGGCAGAGATGGTCCTCCTTAAAGTCTATAAGGAGGTTCTGTCTGCTAATCCAGGAACGGCTCCCAAGTGTCGAGACGCAGGTTGGCACCAGGGTCACGTCAAACTGGTGGCCTGTGCAGATCAGAGGTCTGCTGACCTGTTCAGGCTGGCCATAGGGAAGATTTTGCGACCGATCCTTTCGAAGAAAATCCTTGCTACCAAAACATTATTCATCGATATTCAGGGTTTCTGCATACCGGAATTTTCACCAAAAGAATTAACATTTAAATATACAAATGGACCATCCAGGATGTATCACATCAAATCGCCAATTCCTTTTGTGCAATTATCGAATTAGTGCAAAAAACAAGCTGTCTGGTTGGAGAAGAATTACCATTGCTTGCGTTATAGTGCTGGTGAAGTTGAATTGTCGAATCAGTACGGTACACTGGTACGGTAGTTCTATATGAATTGCTATTCAGAAAGAATCCTATGGCGTATCAACAAAAGGATGTCAGAAATTATATTGATATTCTTAAGAGAACAAATACTCTACATCGTGATTGTGATCCAACGAAACAGATAAGGGGCAATCCATCATTTAAATATAGAACGATCATAAAACCCGAACTGGAAAAAATTCAACACCGTCAGAGCCACCTGCCAAGCCGCATCCACCGGGATCTAGCCGTGGTAAAGGATTCGACTCACAACTACGGGTTGAACATAAACCCTACCGATACACATACTGGAATGATCCAAACGAATTGATTGAACGATTGTGGCTACTGCATGCGTCCCGACATGCTGGAAATACTTCTCATGATAATGAAATTGCTTCGATCGAAGAAGAGCTCAGAGAAGCAAATATAATCTATTAAATTGCTACTGTTACATCAATTCTACAATGAGCGTCGATAAGTTTTGTCGACACTCTCATCGAAAATATTCATCGGTTACTGAATATTTTCAGTACATCAATCGGAGATTTTGACGTTGGACGGAAACTTTTGAGACATTTATCTGAACCGCAAGTTTCCGATGACGCTGCTACAAAGTCGTACGTAGATGAATCGCTGGAAAAATTGAAAGAGCATATTTTCGGTCAGACGAAAGAAAATTCCAATGAGATTGATGATCTTAAAACGAGTTTGATGCAAACGGTACTGACATTAATTAATTTGGTTTCACTCATTAAACAACCGCCTTCACATGAGCAAAATTAAGGGCGATATCGTTAGAGAGTTGCATCGGCCAGCTCGCGTATATTTTCCACGTAGGCGGATGATTATTAAAGGATTGGACGATTTGTGGCAGGCTGATTTAGCCGAATTTGGACTTTATGCGCGAGAAAATAAAGGTTATAAATTCATATTAGTGGTAATCGATTGTTTTTCTAAATATCTGTGGACGGTACCATTATAGAATAAATCGGGGATCACAGTGAGTGAGGCGTTTAAAACTATATTTCTGAAGGATTTCCGAACGCCTAAAAATTTGCAAACGGATCAGAGAAAAGAATTTTAAAACACACATCTGCTATCCGTGTTAAACAAACACGGAAATAATCATTACTCCACTCACACCACGATAAAAGCCTCGATGACAGAACGAGTAATACGTACAATAAAAGATAAGCTTTATCGCGAATTTAGCCTCAATGGAAAATATCGATGGCTCGACATTTTTCCCAAGGTTACAAATGAATATAATACGCGGAAGCATTGTACTACAGGAATGCAACCTTGCAACGTCACCAAAGATAAGGAAGAACTTTTATTGAAGACTGTTTATTGGCAAATTAAAATATGGGACATCGGAAAATTCAGGATTGGTGATGTTGTTCGGATAAGTAAACAAAGGGCTCTTTTTGAGAAGGGGTATACTCAAAATTGGTTTACGGAGTTGTTTAAAATTGTCAAAATAAAAATAAGAAACCCCGTTAGCTACATATTGGAGGATATGCAAGGTATTCCAATTACTGGAGCATTTCACGAAAAGGAACTTCAGAAAGTAAATCATTCCGATGTATATCTAGTGGAAAAAGTTATACGAAAAAAAGGGAAGAAGGCCTACGTGAAATGGTTGGGATTAGACAAGTCACACAATAGTTGGATTAACAATTCGGATGTAGTGTAATGTTAATAAATAATCAATTATTATATTATTTTTCTGTATTTAAATTAAATATATCTATTACAAATCATGACTCAATACAACCATAACACTTATATTTAGGTGGCGGTGGACCATCAGAATGCGTCCTCCCAATATTATAGTGTTTGAAGCATGGAAGCCTCCGTCGAAAGTTGTCATCATTTTTCTGGCACGGTGTTAACATATTCCAAATGTTTAATAATTGTAAACCTTCAATTTCCTTCAAATAGTATTCCCGCAAGAATAAGAGATGGTCACTTGTCAAACAGCCATCATAATAAACAATGATTGCATTGTTTATTTTCTCCTATTCACCACTCATCATCATGTACGAACGTGCAATAATCTATATGCAATAATGTCGCTCTTCACTTTAACCTCATTGAATGCTATTGCTTCTTGAAGGCATTCGAGATTTTCAATTACTGTCACTCCAGCGTTATATTTTTCGTTTATAAGCACTTTCAAATAATCAACAACTTCACGCAGTTGTTGTTCTCGGTTAGAATCCAACTGATCTTTACAAATTGACATTGAATCAATCAAGCACCCATCGTAAAATTTAAATAACTTCAATTCCTCCAGATGCGTCAGACGGTATTCCAGTGTTTGTAATATTTCACATAACCGTTCGAAAAATTTTCCATTGAGAATTATTTTTGATCTATTTTTTTCAGAATACATTTATAGATTCTTTATCCTTAAGGTCAGTGGACTTCCTCATCAGGTGATTACTAATGTTTGACTTAAACTTTAGGATCTGATTCCATTCAACATGTAAGAATGTGACATTTGTATTTTTAGGCCCTGTTATTCTAATTGCGGGGTAAAAACCCCGAATCGGACTTAGACCAACAGCAGCATACACACGACTACTTTTATTTAGCGGGTATCTAGTTTCAATTATATACCTTTTGTTACGGGGTGAGGTGCTTCGCAGTTGGAATTTATATAAAATCTTCGTTAAACAATTGAAGTGTTAAACGAAAACCTACATCGCAACTTCCGGCTAGCTATTTAGTCACTGAATAATAAAAGTATGCTTACCAGGGTAATCACTTCACTGATTATAAGTTAAAAGGTAAATGAAAGGTTTGAAATTGAACTTCAAAAGTAAATGAAAACTTTAGTCAAAGAGTAACAAAATGTATTAACACGAAACAAATTAAACAACGAATATAAATTTACAAATGAAGATGGAAAAATAAATAAGCAAAAGAAAAAAAAAACAAGAAATACAATTAAAAAAGTAACTTACGTACGACCACTGGGTCGTAAAGAATACTTGTAAAAACTTTCGCGGACGCGGACGCGGTCCGAAATTTAGCGTAGTGACGATGCACGGTTCGAAGACTTTTTCGAAGTGATGTTGACGGGTCAACAGACTCTTTTGAAGTCATTTTAGCCCTTGAGGCCGGCGGTATTTATTTGGTTTTTGGTCAACCCTCTTCCTTTCGCACCCCTCGCGACCACCAACTTTCGTTGACCGAAAGAAAAATGGTCGAAATAAATATTAAATATTAATATTTTGAAATACAAAATATGTCATTATATGTGCGATATGATTCTGCGTCCGGGCATATATGACATATTTTGATTCGAGTTAAGAACGGGGTTTAATAGACGTTTAATTTAATTAAGCCGAAGGGGTTGACCGAATTTGCCTAAAAGTAATACCAACGATGTGGAATGATAATGCGCATCGTTTGGTATACCTAGCAACAATATGCATAAACAATTACGCCTACCAACTCCAAAAAACATATAAACAATAGGGGTGTTATGCCTGGACTTAGAAAATGTATAATAATAAGGAAAATACTGAATAGAAGTTTATGAAACTTTGTCCAAGCATAACGGGGAGCATAGTAATTGTTTATACATATTTGTTGCTATGTGGAACCTTGTCTAAAAGCAAATTAGTAACAATTTAATATCATGACAGCTCGCGGTTTATATCCTTCTGGTTCGAACTAACCATATCGTGTTTGGTGTCGTTCTAATCGTCTTCTTCTCAGTTATCCGATGAGGGTTGTGACGTTCGCGTATGTATTCTACATACGCGAACCACGTAGGGGATGATCCTATCCCTTGCATTCGGCGGTTTTATAACCCCTGACGTCATGCCCGATTCTTTTGTGCTTCGCACGTACGTTTCGCTCGCGCGATCGGGCCGGTCGCAGGTAGCGGCGTCCCATCGCAGATGTGGCAAACTCGGGGATAACCGGGAAATCCGTATATATTTTGGACAACCCTGGAACTGAAAGTAGCGGATGCCGTAGAGTTCTACCCTTGGACGGCCGAGAGGAGTTTTGAGCTGAGTTGAGCTGTCTGATGTTCGAGGGCGCTATTTGACGAGATTCCACTAGGCAACCTATCTAACTTAAATAATATCAATGTATAGCGCGAACTTTACTCATTTGGAAAATAAAAGAGAATGAAGCAATATTGTGTACTGAAAAATAGAATGAGGTGAATTAAGACCGTTGTTCCGAATATTAAAATATGTAACAAAATAACGCCCGTGGTTATGTTGCAGCTGAAATATTGCTGAATGAACAAGTTGACGACGCTTACGGAAAAGCGCCGGTAGCAATTCGGCCCCGTAAAATGAGTAAAATTCGTTTGATCAGTATATACAAGGTTCGATCTCCATACATTGAGCCTAAAAGTAAAATATATACAAGATAAATGCACAACAAGAAAATATATACATGGAAAACATGCGAAAATGTGTCGCAATACAAGTATTCAAAAAAAACCTTGCGTCAATTGCAGTGATCCGCTATGGCTCGTCGATGGCTCCTGCGCGATCGAGCATCTAGCTCCTGTGAGCTGGTGTTATTGATAGCTCTGGCTATCGTGGTGTGGAATGGCACTGGCCATGTCCTCTCTCAACCGACTGAAAATTCAGCACTGGCTGTATCGGTTGAGCTCATCCAGGAGGAAGCACTGGCTTTCTGCAATCCTGTTATGAACGGCGGTTATGTCCTCTTCTTCGTAGCATAGCACTGGCTATGCTATGTGGTGTAGCACTGGCTACGTCGATTTGGGCGCCACAATGGGTAATAACTGCCCAATGTCAATTAGGAACTGCGAGTATGGTGGCGTCTGGTTCCACTATGGAACGCTGGTTCGTGGCCGCTGTTCCTGTGGATATCTGCTGATGGTGGCGTCTGGTTCCACCATTTGACGACAGCAGATATCTTGGAGTTGGGGTTTGGGCGTGTACCTCACGCCTGTTGATTCGAGGATTTCCCGGCAGTCGATTACTCGTCCCAACTCTAGAAGCGTGAATTAGCGTCGCTTCCCTTCTCAAGCACTGGCTGGAGGCGGCGTACAGGAAATAACTTGATGTCACCCTTTTCCCGCAGGGTGTTTGAAACGTAAACCAAAATATGTACACTTAACTAATTAAAACTACGCGCGTTTCTCGCAGACACGCGAGTGTGCCTGCGGGTCGCGAAACTAACACTACCCTAACTAACACTTAACCTAAAGCACTCGGCACATGAGCGTCCATTGCTATCGGGAATCGTCCAACAAGATCACACTCCTGGATCTCGTATCGCTGGATAGCTGGCGCGAGCTTAGCACATCGGGGAGAGTGTCTCTAGTTCTCGGGGGAGTGTTCTTATCACGGAAAACTAGGCACTTAGGGGCTGCGAACGCTGGGGGGGTCGCCATCCTGAGGGGCCAGGAACTGCAGGGTCGTCCAAGTACTCCTCGCCGGCAGGTTCTGGTGAACCTGGGGGTGTTGGGGCTGCAGGATCGTCCATCTCTTCCTCGTCGGCGGGTTCTGGTGCTCTCGGGGCGGCTGGTACTACATCAGGTCGTACAGGAGCAGGTCTAATGTCATCGGCGATCGAATTGATATTGGGATGCATCGCTTCTAAAAAGTTCACATCCTGGTAGGGGCGTTGGCATGTCTTGTCTCGGCGTTGTCGCGGGTTCCCTGGACTCCTGGTGAAGGTGCCGAGTAATAATTTTGTGACGAATTCGCCGGGTATGTCGGGAAAAGTGGAATCGCCGGGTATGGTGGAGGTGTCGGGATTGGTGAAATCGCCGGGTATGGTGGAGGTGTCGGAAATGGTTTTCTGGTGGAGGTACCGGGTTGGATATTGCGGTTTCTTATGGCGTTGGCGTTCGGTGGCGGCAGGGGAGGTTAGAGTGTTTATCTCCTGTCCTGCCGCTGCTGGTGGTTTCCCTGGTTCTTGGGACAATCGCGGTGCCAATCTCTTTACAAATCTTTTACAAATCTCGCACCCTGGTGTCTCTTGAGAAGTCGAATTCCGCATGAATCCTTGGTTACGACTCTGTGCGGGATTCTGTTGGTGAGCCGGGCGGTCGGAAATTTCTTGCTGAGATGACTTTCCCGGGTTGTTGGCACTATGCTGACTTGTAGCGTTTCCGGTTGAAGTGGGGCGGCTTCTGTTTTAGGGATAATGGCGGTCGTTATTTTGTTGCTCTGTGTGGTTTCTGTACAAGCCGCGTTTGTTTTGCTGCTCATGTTGTCTGTTGTGGCCAGGTGGAGGTGAAAAACGGTGTTGCTGTTGTCGTACGACGTTTCTGTTGGGGAATGTACCGGTGAAATTGACGTTTTTTGTTTTGCTTGATGGATCCTCTGTTGGCGATTTTTATGCCAAGTCGACAAAGTTTTGAACGGTGCTGGGTTTGAAGATTAGATTTTGGCGTAAAGTAGGTGACGCCAATTTCCACATAAATGTCGTTTTTAAATCTTCCGACCAAAGCTCCGCATGTCTCTCGAACAGCACCTGTTTCTTAGTGGCGAAGACTCCCGATGGCACATCTCCTTGAGTCGCCGTTATCATCTCGACGATTTCGTTGCAAGCTAATGCCGTGGGGTCAATGGACTTGATGAAGAGGTTGCAGGCTCGCTCCCAGGGAATATCTTTCGAAAAATATGCTTTATATTTGTTAGCATATTCTTCGCTCATCAGCGAAAGGGCTTTCCTATTTTTGACGGCATCCTCCAGTTGCAATCCCTCAAAACTTTTGTTTAATCGGTCGATGAATCCTTGCGGTTCCCGGCCAGTAAATGTATTTAGCAGTTCGGAGCTCTTGTTACTCAACCACAGTAACTCGATGAGCTGCTTGTTCATTTCCGTCGGCTCTCGAACCGCAGCGCGTTGTGGATTTGTCTGGTGCTGTTTCGTAGTAGGAGGGGTCTCTCGTCGTTACCTATGTGGTTTTCGCGTTCTATGTGGTCACGCAACTCCCGAATTTCTTCGCGCATTACCCTCTGCATATCTTCTCGCTGTTCGCGAAGTAAACACTCGGCTTGGCGCGTCATGGCTTCTTTTTGTTCTCGTAGCTGACGTTGTAGGGTTTTCGTCTCCTCGAGTATAGCGATACGTTCTTTTCGAATTTCTAACCTTTCTCTCTCGTATTCTACTTCTTCGTTTCGTTCGAGTATTTGTTCAAAATGTTCTCAGGTGCGACGCGTCTTCTCATCGTATTCCCGGGCTATGGCATCCATGGCATCCGCGTATGCGTCGGAGACAGCCTTACTGGAATTCCGTGAAGGTATCGAACGAAATTCAATAGGTGATTCGGATCTGTTTCCGACCGTCGCCTCTGCTAGGTTTGGTATAAAAGATAGGCTCGAAGCACGGCGATTATCATCCATATTAATTAAAGTTTTACTTGTTTTGGGAATGTACAAGCTTCGTATACTCATCTTATAAGTATAACGCCTAACCTCTTCCTAATTATGACCTACTAAAAAAAATGTTCAATGCGGCCCAGTCTAGTTTCTGATTGACTTAAAAAAAAATATGAAATGACAGGCTCGTGATCCAAGATTTGTTAAATAAGTTAACTAGAAATCGGCAATTTTTAAAATGTAAGACAACAACAATAAAACAAAATAATCGTATATGAAAAATAGATTTACAGAAGGGAGATAAAATGATTGATATAATATATATAAATATAGGAAGTACATTTATAAAAATTAACTAATATGAGGATGGTTTATATCCCACAAAACCAAGATGTTTACAACAAATAGTGTCTAATTAAGCGACGGACAATATAAGTTAATTACCAACAAAAATTATTAAATTATAATAAAATATGAATTTAAATTAAAAAATGTGAAATAGTATATCTTTCGCTAAAACAAATATCTTTAGAACAAATTGGGATTTAATAAGCAACGGAAATAAACTTAAACTAAAATCAATTATGACAACAGAGTTAAATATTGTAATAAGTTCTTTGGAATAAATTTAAGTGAGAATACAACACTACACGATATGTAAATGAGAAAAACGAAATCAAAATTACTATCAAAAGAAGTATACAGAGAGGTACGAAGATTCCCAAATGTAAAATACAAATAAAACTTTTAACAATATAAATAAGTATGAGCAACTATGAACAGAAATAAATGAATAGTTTAGCAAGAAAAATTATATAACAAAACGCACACCCAGAATACAAATAAATCAATTGTAAGTAATAAAAAGTCTCCAAAGAGTGGCTTTCTAAAATTTATGTACGCTGTTTTTACTAAAAACTTGATTATAATTTAAAAAAAAATAAGTAAACAACATATTTATTAAATGTTGACTAACAAATTTACTTTGTGCACTTAATATAAAAATAGCAACATCTGTGATAAACGATGGTAAGTAAACCAAATTAAAAGTTAAATTATAAATTTAGTATACATGTCAAATTATTTTAAATTAAAATGAGAGAGAAAAAAATGACATTAGATTACTTTTGTTTAAACATTTTAACTCGACAGAATTTATGAACTAAATATTTAAACAATAAAGTATTTAATAACAAGCTTGTGCATTTAGTCTAACTTTATTTTTAATGAAAACAATATGTTAAATTAAATTACGGTTATTTAGACCTATAACTAAAATAAACTGAGTTTTCCAACGAAATATATTAACAGAACTAATGAATAAACAGACTTGACAAATGAAATTAAATTTATCTGAGAAATATTTAAAACTATATTACATACACATTTTATCAAAAAAATAATATATGTAAAAATTATTTATTTAATAAATATGAATTAAAAGCGAAATATAAGCGAAAAATCACAGAGTTGTCTATTTTAAACCAAGTGTCAATTTGTTTCCCAAATTAAAAGAAACAAAGTGATTATAAATAAAAATCTCAGGGTCGTCCGGTCTTTTTAACTAAGTGCAGGCCGCTTATGCAGCTAACTAAAATAATTTAAACAAATTGAGCTCAGAAATATCAAGCAAAATGCTCGCTTATTTAGAATATTCTAACCAAATTTAGACTAAGTTAACAACTAACTGTTGTGGCTGCTAAATAAAATTATTTTAGTTAAACTTAGAGGTGGTTGGGCGCCAAATGTTACGGGGTGAGGTGCTTCGCAGTTGGAATTTATATAAAATCTTCGTTAAACAATTGAGGTCTTAAACGAAGACCCACATCGCAACTTCCGGCTAGCTATTTAGTCACTGAATAATAAAATTATGCTTACCAGGGTAATCACTTCACTGATTTTAAGTTAAAAGGTAAATCAAAGGTTTGAAATTGAACTTTAAAAGTAAATAAAAACTTTAGTCAAAGAGTAACAAAATGTATTAACACGAAACAAATTAAACAACGAATATAAATTTACAAATGAAGATAAAAAAATAAACAAGCAAAAGAAAAAAAAACAAGAAATACAATTAAAAAAATAACTTACGTACGCCCACTGGGTCGTAAAGAATACTTGTAAAAACTTTCGCGGACGCGGACCGAAATTTAGCGTAGTGACGATGCACGGTTCGAAGACTTTTTTGAAGTGATGTTGACGGGTCAACAGACTTTTTTGAAGTCATTTTAGCTCTTAAGGCCGGCGGTATTTATTTGGTTTTTGGTCAACCCTCTTCCTTTCGCACCCCATGCGACCACCAACTTTCGTTTACCGAAAGAAAAATGGTCGAAATAAATATTAAATATTAATATTTTGAAATACAAAATATGTCATTATATGCGCGATATGATTCTGCGTCCGGGCATATATGACATATTTTGATTCGAGCTAAGAACGGGGTTTAATAGACATTTAGTTTAATTAAGCCGAAGGGATTGACCGAATTTGCCTAAAAGTAATAACAACGATGTGGAATGATAAAGCGCATCGTTTGGTATACCTAGCAACAATATGCATAAACAATTACGCCTACCAACTCCAAAACACATAGGGGTGTTATGCCTGGACTTAGAAAATGTATAATAATAAGGAAAATACTGAATAGAAGTTTATGAAACTTCGTCCAAGCATAACAGGGAGCATAGTAATTGTTTATACATATTTGTTGCTATGTGGAACCTCGTCTAAAAGCAAATTAGTAACAATTAAATATCATAACAGCTCGCGGTTTATATCCTTCTGGTTCGAACTAACCATATCGTGTTTGGTGTCGTTCTAATCGTCTTCTTCTCAGTTATTCGATGAGGGTTGTGACGTTCGCGTATGTATTCTACATACGCGAACCACGTAGGGGATGTTCTTATCCCTTGCATTCGGCGGTTTTATAACCCCTGACGTCATGCCCGATTCTGTTGTGCTTCGCACGTACGTTTCGCTCGCGCGATCGGGCCGGTCGTAGGTAGCGGCGTCCCATCGCAGATGTGGCGAACTCGGGGATAACCGGGAAATCCGTATATATTTTGGACAACCCTGGAACTGGAAATAGCGGATGCCGCAGTGTTCTACCTTTGGACGGCCGAGAGGAGTTTTGAGCTGAGTTGAGCTGTCTGATGTTCGAGGGCGCTATTTGACGAGATTTCACTAGGCAACCTATCAAACTTAAATAATATCAATGTATGGCGCGAACTTTACTCATTTGGAAAATAAAAGAGAATGAAGCAGTATTGTGTACTGAAAAATAGAATGAGGTGAATTAGGACCGTTGTTCCGAATATTAAAATATGTAACAAAATAACCCCCGTGGTTATGTTGCAGCTGAAATATTGTTGAATGAACAAGCTTACGGAAAAGCGCCGGTAACACTTTTTTCACCGTTTAAATTTGTATTAAAATCACTTTAAATGTTAAAGTCATTATTCATGCAGTCGGCCCCCTCATTGGACTGAAATCCTGTGTTCCATAGTTCTATAGCTTGTTCGATGTCATTTCTTTCGAGGTTAACGTAATAAAATCCTGTATGATTGCACCTTAAAGAGTAGTCCATGTTTTTGCCGCTAGTGCACTCCACTTCTTCGCTATACCGATTCGTCGGATCCATTCTTTTTTTTAAATATTTTGATTTCACACAATCTCAACAACACACACACATCTAGGCTCAGTCACTGAACACTAAAATTGATTATAAAATTCTGCACACTAAACCCAGATTCTCGTCCAACTGCAGCGCCCTCTGCTCGAAATCGGACGATTTGTTTACAATGTGATTAATTACAATAACACCTATGATAACAACAATGCTGCTAT
This sequence comes from Philonthus cognatus, assembly GCA_932526585.2. Taxonomy (NCBI): domain Eukaryota; kingdom Metazoa; phylum Arthropoda; class Insecta; order Coleoptera; family Staphylinidae; genus Philonthus; species Philonthus cognatus. The sequence continues at coordinate 103,691,248 of OW052241.1, forward strand.
TGCAATTATTACTATATAATGCAATCTTTTTGTAATTATTATTATTATTATTGTGTGTGTGTGTGTCTCCGCGCGCTCGACTCCAACGCCATATGGGAGATATCGCTGGGCGGCGTTTGGTACTAAATCTATTCACGCAGATTTCTTTAGCCCCATTCGCAGATTTCTTTAGCTCCAGCGGTATCTGAAGAACCCCAACAGATACGAAGAAACCAACACCAGATTCGGAGGAACGCCCGCAGGCCAAAAAGACAGGAGGGGGCGGGGGCAAGCAGTGCAAAAGGGGCATTATATTAGCTGGGGGACAAACCTTTTGAACTCTATGTTACCGACTTGCTTTTGGTGGAGCCAGAATCGGCTGTTTTCCTCTACTGATAGCCTCAGAGCCTTCAAAAAGGCTGTCAGGCAGGCAAAGAGAGCCTCCTGGAGAACTTTCTGCAACCAGATTGAAGAAGCCTCTGAGGCCAGCCGACTCAGAAAAATACTATCGGGGAACCCAGCTTTCCCGGGTTTTCTCATGAAGCAGGGTGGTGAGTGGACCACCTCATGCGAGGAGACCCTAGAGGTGCTAATGGAGACTCACTTTCCCTCCGACGCTGGTGGGAGAGGGGCTCTCCGGACACCCAAGAGGAGCTGCCCGGCGGGGGATATCCTGAGCAAGGATAAATTGGTGTGGAGTGTGAACAGCTTCAAGCCCTTCAAAACCGCAGGCCCGGACGGGATTATTCCTGCTGAGTTGCAGATGGCTGCGGATATTATCAATCCCTGGTTGGAAATAATATTCGAAGCCTGCTTAACTCTTTTGTACATCCCGCAGATGTGGAAAGAGACTAATGTGGTGTTTATACCCAAAGCGGGAAAATTATCTCACTCAACACCGAAGGACTATAGGCCGATTAGCTTATCCTCCTTCCTACTCAAGACGCTGGAGAGGTTAGTGGAGGCGTACATAAAAGAGCGCATACATCTAGACCTCTGGTCGACTAGCCAACACGCGTACACTAGGGGCAGATCAGTAGACACAGCTCTGCACGCCCTCCTAAGTCAGGTTGAAAATTCCATGTGTAAGAAAGAGTTCACGTTGGCGGTATTCCTGGATATCAAAGGAGCTTTCAACTTCGTGCGCCCAGGGGCGATTTTGTCGGCCCTTGGCAATCTGCACATGGACGAGTCGATATGCCTCCTCGTAGAGGAGCTGCTAACGAGGAGGCACATTGTCTCTGCGCTGGGCGGCTCACGCTCAAGAAGAGAGGTCAGTAGAGGTACCCCTCAAGGGGGTGTCCTCTCTCCACTACTATGGAATATAGTTATGAATGAACTACTGAAAGGACTAGAGTCTACGGGGTGTAAAACAATTGCCTATGCTGATGACGTTTCCCTCGCGGTCTCTGGTAAACACGTAGGCATCCTATCTGAACTCATGGAGAGGGCACTCCGCAAGGTAACCCGCTGGTGTGAGGAATGTGGACTGGGGGTAAATCCCCTCAAAACTGAGCTTGTACTCTTCACCAGAATGCATAGGATACCAAACTTTAAAACTCCCGTCCTAAACGGCACGGGACTGGTGGTAAAGGAGCAAAACAAATATTTGGGCACCTTAGTCGATGAGAAGTTAAGATGGAAGCCCAATATTCAGGAGAGGGTACGGAAAGCGCAGGTCGCGCTGTACTCGTGCAAAAGAGCTGTGAGCAAGAACTGGGGACTGAAACCAAGCGTTGTCCACTGGATGTACACGACTGTGGTGAGACCAATTCTGTTCTACGGCGGTGGAGTCTGGTGGACTGCTCTTTATAAGAAAATTCACCGGACCGCACTGGGTAAGGTACAGAGATCAGCCGAGCTGCTCATAATAGGCGCGGTTAGATCTACCCCCTCCAAAGCGCTAGATGTAATACTAAATCTAGCTCCTGTTGACCTTTACTGCAGGTATGCTGCAGCTACCACAGCGATCAGGATCAACTCGGTCGGGATATGGAATAGTAGCAAACAGGGCAATGGAAGGATCCTGAATGAGCTTGTCGATATCCCACTGAGGACTGATAGCTGTTTTCCAGAACTTACCTTTGGGAACAAGTTCTCCAGTTCTATTCCGGACAAAACCGAATGGGTAGAGGGCAAGATTGTTCAGGGAAATAAAGTCTAGCTCTTCACGGATGGCTCCAAGTCCGAAAACAGAGTAGGGGGTGGAATTTTCTCACATGAGTTCAACCTCAAAAAATCTTTTCGACTCCCAAACCACTGCAGCGTCCTACAGGCGGAAGTCATGGCTATCCGAGTGGCAGTGGACTGGATAAGTAAAACCGACCTTCAGGTAAACCATATCAGGTTCGTCACCGATAGCCAGGCCGCCATTAGGACATTAAATAGTCCCTACTGCACCTCCAAGGTGGTCAGAGACTGCAGAAAAGTGCTTAACAAGCTCGCTAACAGCTGTGATGTGGGGCTCATATGGGTACCAGGTCACAGTGATATCAAGGGAAACTCAATTGCCGACGGCCTCGCAAGGAAGGGGGCAAGGATGAGAGACCTATCTACTGAACTTACCGCCGACATTCCTCTTGGGGAATGCAAGAGATTATTAAGGGACCAAATGACATCATGGGTTAACCTTAGGTGGAAGGAAGAAGATACGTGTCACATAACAAGGCAGCTATGGCCTATGTGTGACACTATAAACAGTAAAAGATTAATTGCACTTAACAGAATCGACATAAGAAAGGCAGTAGGCATCATCACGGGTCACTGTTTTCTGGGTGGATACGCACAAAAGATGGGTCTCAAATACAATGACTACTGCAGAGAATGCCTAGATGAGGAGAAGGAAGAAACAGTACTCCACTATCTAGGTCAATGTCCTGCTCTTGAGGGGAAACGAATGAAGCACCTCGGTCTGCACCACGCAAGTGAACTGGTGGAGCTCTCACCTATAAAGGTGGGAGATCTGATCGGATTAATTAGGTGCTCAAATTGGGTTGTATAGGGGAAGGATCTCTCATGGTATCACAACGGGCCCTATGGGCCTAAGTGAACAGCCTCGGCTGTTGCGATATATACCTAACCTAACCTAACCTAGGCCGGGACGACTGCAACACCGTATTTTGATACAACATGTCCGAGGTATGTAACTTTCATTTGCAGTAGATGACACTTTTTAGGTTAGGGCTAAGCTTCAAGTTAGCGGTACGAAGCCTTTCAAATACACCTTTAAAATTTTTAAGGCGTTGGTCAAACGTTTTACTAAATATGATAATGTCATCCAAATATACTAAGCAGATTTCCCATGATAGTCCTTGTAAGTCCTCCTTAAGTCGCCCAAATGTCGCTTGAGCATTACATAGACCAAAGGGCATAACAATAAATTCCCAGAGACTCGAGCTAATGGTAAACGCTGCCTTTTTCTTGTCTTTTTCGTCTAAATCCACCTGCCAGTATCCACTTTTCAAATCTAGGGTGAAAAACAATGTTAATCCTGACAAAGTATCCAGGGTATCATCTATCCTTGGTAACGGGTAACTGTCTTTCTTTGTGATGTGGTTTAGTTGCCCGTAATCCACACAAAATTGGGTCTTACCATTCTTCTTTTTCACTAAGACAACTGGCGATGCCCATGGGCTACTAGATGGACTAATAACACGTTCTTCTTCCATATCTTTAATTATTTGTTAGGGTTCTTTTCGTTTCGCTATTGGTAGCCTCCGAGGCGTTTGTCTGATAGGTGTTGCATTGCCAGTATCAATCTTGTGTTTTACAATAGATTTTTTTCCGTTCGGGTTTCCTTCTGTTGAAAGACATTTTGATATTTCTCTATTAGATATTTTATCTTTTTTTGTTTGTTGTGGCCATCTACAGACTCACAGGTTCTTAGGAGTAAGTCTTTTACTTCTTTTGGCGTTTTGCGAGGGGCGACTTTAGTCTGAATGTTTCGGACAATAGCGGATACGTGCAAGCAGGTCCCTACGGTAATTCCTCGTTTCAGAGCAACTTCGTAATCATTTAGGTTCATTAGTCGTAGTGGAGCATTCTTGTTAGTCGTTATCAACATTCTTGCGACTACAATGCCTTTTCCTAGCTCGTGTTGGCACTCCATACGCCCCATAATTAAAACCTTTGTTTGATCAACAGCCTTGTCCAACAAACCCATGACGATCGTTTCGCTTCTAGATTTCAAAACCACGTCTTCGCCTATTAGGGCTTTAGTTTGAATATCACCTCTTTGATAAAGCACATGTTCCAGCCCGATCTTTAGAACTCCTTGACGAAGATCTAATTAGAAACTGTTCGAGATCATAACATCCATACCCAGGATTACATCTTCTTCAATATTGGCCACCAAGACTTTGTGGTGTATTAAAACCACTCCGATTTCGATTCTAGTTTTTATTTCTCCGAAGGTAGTGGCACTCTAGCCAGTAGTGGTCCTCCTTTCTTCTATGCAGAGGGCGTTATAAACTTACAGTTTATATGTTAGTCGTTATCAACATTCTTGCGACTACAATGCCTTTTCCCAGCTCGTGTTGGCACTCCATACGCCCCATAATTAAAACCTTTGTTTGATCAACAGCCTTGTGCAACAAACCCATGACGATCGTTTCGCTTCTAGATTTCAAAACCACGTCTTCGCCTATTAGGGCTTTAGTTTGAATATCACCTCATTGATGAAGCACATGTTCCTCCGGCCCGATCTTTAGGACTCCTTGACGAAGATCTAATTAGAAACTGTTCGAGATCATAACATCCATACCCAGGATTACATCTTCTTCAATATTGGCCACCAAGACTTTGTGGTGTATTGAAACGACTCCGATTTCGATTCTAGTTTTTATTTCTCCGAAGGTAGTGGCACTCTCGCCAGTAGCGGTCCTCAACTTCAATGTAGATGGCGTTATAAACTTACAGTTTATAATGTCGGGTCTTACAATGGTTTTGATGGCACTAGTATCCAGCAGCAACAAACATTGACGGCCATTTATTTTTACGCCCACGAAAAGACTTGACGCAACGTAGCCACCTTAGCTGCCATTGGCGCTTGTTTATCCAGAGTCAATGTTCGGCCCCGCACACCAACTCTATTTAGTTTTTTCTGCCACTTTTTGCGAGTATTTCTCGCACCTGCCCCTTGCGTGGCCTTATTTACCGCAGTGCCAGCATTTAATCATTTTTTTCTTGGTTGAAAGAGTGGGGTTAACAATTTCTTCGGCCTCCATTTCTCGTATAAGTGCCTGTGCTCTAGAAGCTTCCTTAGCAGCCTCAATCTCCAACGCGTTTACCAGAGCATCCATCATGGTTTTCGAGCGTACTACCCGAAGAAGCTGTTGGATATTTGTATCCTGTATTCCTTCTACGACTGCTTGTACTCCTAATTTTTTTAAAAACTCTTCAGGCGCAGTAGGGTAGGAATACCTGACCAGTCGTGCGATATCTGTCTGGAATTATTGAAGTGACTCCATCGATTTTTGGTTTCTAGCTTTAAGCTGCGATCGGTAAACTTCTTCAAGATGTGCGTGCCCGTATCGCAGTTCAATTGCTTGTAAGAGCCTGGAATAATTAGTTAGTTCGCTCGCTGGGAGGGTTTGTAAGATATCCAAAGCGTTTCCTCTTAAAGCCATCGTTAACGCGATAGCTTTCTCCTCCGTAGACCATCCATTACTCTTGGCAGCAGCTTCAAATTGTTTCCGGTAATTCTCCCATGATACTGTTCCGTCAAATGTCGGCGGCTTCACATGTGATTTATTTCCGCCCACACTGTTCGTTAATATCACATTTAGTTTAAGATTACAGGGCACAGTCGGAAACTATTTTTCGGGAGTATTCTTTATCTCAGGATGTGTCACTCCATCTTGTAGTTCTTCTATCAATCGGTTTAATTGGAATGTATCTGAAGCACCGTCGTCTGAGTGGTTATCAGTTTTCGCGACTTTTTCTTTCAAGACCTTCAACTTATATTCTAGTCTAGTCATCTTGTTGTCGACCTCGATTGTTTGATCGAGCAACTTTTGCCGTAAATCTTCGCAATATTCCAGCAGTTTATTTTCCAAACTGTTACATTGTTGAAAGGTAGTTTCTAAAAGTCATCTTTCAATTTCTAAAATTTTCTTGCTCTTGTTTTTGTTCACTCATTTTATTTTCGAGGCTTCTGGATTATTCCAGAAGCTCTTTTTTTGTTCACTTAATTTATTTTTGATCTGTCTATCCAGCCTTTTAAAGTCGCTTTCGAATACATACGTGTCAGGGTCCTCGCCATTGTCGATTAAACATTTTCGCAATCGGTTTTTGAGCTCCTTCTTCCTGCCCACTGTATCCAAATCCCGGTCCTCTAATGGTCGCCTTCACTCGGATACTTTGAGTTTATCGATGCTTGCCATTATTGTTTTAATTAGTTACTGCACTTTAGATTAATATTAATTATTAAATTAATCTTTGCTCTTTTATTTAATTTACTTATTCCGAGTAATCCCACTTCTGACACCAGTTGTTACGAAATCGCGTTTACACGGAAATAAGTAAAACAATGTCTAATTATTTATTTAAATAAACTTAATAATTAACACAAATATTTATAACATTTAGTAGTTTTTTTTTGCCTTCAAATTATTAAAAACTTTTATAAACTTTTGGGGAAAAGCGGCCGAATTAAAAAAATTATAATTCTATTTTTTTTTTTCTAGCCAGAACTTTCTTTTAATTAGCCAATATTTCGCTATACATTTGTTAGCTTCTTCAGGGCAAAGTTTATACTAAAATAAATAAATACAATGGCACTTTATAAAGAGATACACAAAGTTAAGTTACATAATGAAAAATACTTACATATAACTAGGCTTTTTTATGAAATTAAAATTTGTAGGTCTCTTTATAAAATATCATTGTACTTATTTGTTTTAGTTTAAACTTTGCCCTGAAGAAGCTAATAAATGTATAGTGAAATATTGGCTGATTAAAATAAAGTTCTGGCTAAAAAAAAAAAAATAGAATTATAATTTTTTGAATTCGGCCGCATTTTCCCAAAAGTTTATAGAAGTTTATAAATATTTATATTCTAAATTATAAGTTATCACTTATAATGTCTCTAATTTAATTATTAGCACGCACTATTTATTTATAACTAATTGTTGACGATGCAAATGTTCGTACTAAAAAAAACTCTTATTCCTTTTAACGCCCGCTATTTAAAAGGGCTGATGATTCATCGAATGTTCGAGAAGAATCCCGACGTTTTCCTGATTCACCGTTGTGTATTTTGTCGGGCGCTTTTGTTTCCCTCGCGCTATGAGTCACACTTGTCTAAGCGCGGCGGTGGAAAATACTAGTGTTTTCCACTTGTTTCTTCTACTTCCGTTACAGTATTATTGTCCAATTTTCAGTTCAACGGTTATACTCTGAGCCGCCGCTGTTTGATCGTAGGAAAAGCAGTGTTAAACACGTTTTGAAAGTTGCATTGCATGCTTATACCTTGCATTTACTCGCCCTGCGGGCTCGTAAATGCAATTTTGTATTCGCATGCGATACGAAGCTTTCAAAACTGGTCAAAATATCTACTATTATTTTAACATTTACATTTTTTTTTACTTTATATTTTTATTGTTAGGTTTATTGCAATTGCAGTGCACTATAAAGGTAAGTCCATCAATTTGTTGCTCATATGTTTTGTATTTACAACCCTTGAAGCCTACGAGGGTAGATTGAAAAGTTTCCGGAATGGGCAAGAGATGGCGCGCGTGTCGTGAAATTGTTATGATGGTTGTCAAGGCTAACCTATTTTAGGTAAGTTGTCAAATTTTCAGACACGTGCGTCGTTCCGTTTTTGTTTACTAGGATATCTTGTGAAGCAAGTCAGGCACCTTTGGAAAAATGGATAAGAACGAATTTCGTGCAGTCATCAAACATTTCTGGATAGATGGTGAAAAAGCGACGGAGATACGAGATATTTTGCAGGAAGTTCATGGCACATCCACACCTTCATTTTCGACTATTTATTTCTGGGTAAGCGAGTTCAAACGAGGCTGTACGAGCACCAAGGATGAAGAAATGGTCGACAAAGTCTATGATCTCGTGTTAGCCGATCGACGAGTGAAGTTGCGCGAAATAGTAGAAACCACGGGCATCTCATATGAACGTGTGCAAAATATCGTGCACGAACATTTGGGCATGAGGAAGCTGTCGGCGCGATGGGTGCCGCGTGTGCTGACTATGGACAACAAGCGAAATCGTGTGACCACTTCGAAAGAGTGTTTGGCCTTGTTAAAGCGTAATCCAACGGATTGTTTTTCGCCGATTCGTGACCGTGGACGAAACATGGATCCACCACTGCACACTAGAAACCAAGCAGTAGTCAAAACAGTGGATTTCTCCAGGCGAATCTGCTCCGAATAAGACAAAGACTGTCCCATCGGCTGGAAAGGTCATGGCCACCGTTTTTTTGGAATTCGCAAGGTGTGATACACATTGACTTTTTGCAGAAGGGAAGAACTATCACGGGACAATACTACAGCGATTTATTGGATCAATTCAACGGCATATTGAAGGAGAAACGGCCTCATTTGCAGCGGAAAAAGTGCTCTTCCACCACGACAACGCCCCGGCCCATTCATCCCGAATCGCCAATGCTAAATTGGTTGAATTGGGCTACGAGGTGGTGCCGCATCCCCCGTACTCTCCAGACCTGGCCCCGTGCGACTTCTTTTTGTTCACAAACATGAAGACTTGGCAGCGCTTTACGTCAAATGAGGAAGTCATCGCCGACACTAAAGCTTATTTTGCAGAGTTCCCGAAATCATATTTTTCTAAAGGCTTAAAAAAGTTGGAGCACCGCTGGAAAAAGTGTATCGCCCTGCAAGGGTACTATGTTGAAAAATAAAAAATAAAACCTGTTCAATTACTGCGTTTTTTTGTCCATTCCGGAAACTTTTCAATCTACTCTCGTATTTATTAACGAGTTTAAATTTTGACTATCTTCACATCATAGTATTACCAAAATAAAAGATATTTTTTTCGAGCATGTAAACAGATTTTGGTCTCTCCATAACATTTCATAAAACTGAACTTGACTGGTTATTACAATTACTAACATCCTAAGCTTATATTGTTGATTATTTTATTTTCTTGTCCCATCACAATCTTTATTGTAACAGTTGTACGTTTATATGTACGAGTATGTTATATTTTTGGTAAAACTTATAATGGTTTTTTTTATTATTTTGGCCTAGAGGCAGAATAGTCCTATTAATTTTTAAGAAGTAGAAATGAATAGAACTAATTTAGGTGCATTTAGGTGAATTATTATGTGTACTTATCTACTTTGAAAACCTGTATATTTAAATATGTTCAATTGGTCAATAAATCATTTATTATTATTATTATTGTTATTATTATCTTAATTTTTTTGTCTCAAACATGTCGGTTTGGTATAAGTACCCTTCAGACGGGATTTTACCAAGTCTGGGGATATTTTTATTATATGACATTGTTATGTAGGTTTAAGAATTTCCTGACTATACTACATGTGCTAATAATTATGGATTTCTGTATTTGTGTGGTTATACGTTCTGGTAGTTGTAGGGTCTTTATGTTTTCAATTGTGTATGATTCCTGTGACTGATATTACAATTGGTAATATTTTAACTTGACGTTGTTTCCACAATATTTTTATTTCTTCTGGTAGCGGGAAGTATTTTTCATGTTTTTGTGTGTTTCATTTGTGTGTTATTGTCGTTAGGTTCGGCTATATTTATAAGATATGTGGTTTTCGTTTCTTTATTAACCCATACAATGTCTGGTCTGTTTGCTACTATTGTTTTGTCTGTGAGTATTGGTTTGTCGTAGTATATTCTATATTCCGGAGTGTCGATAACAGATTCTGGTGTATATTTGTAGTAGGGCTCTTTGATTGAATTTTGTTATTAGCTATTTATTATTTCGGAGTGGATGATTTTTGCTACGTTGTTATGTCGATCAGTGTATTCCGTGCCTGCCAGTATTTTACACCCTGACGTGATGTGGTCTATTGTTTCTGCATGTATGTGACACTTTCTGCATTTGTCTGTTGTAATGGTGTTATCTTTTAATATATACTTTCTGTAGTTTAGAGTGCTTATTACCTGGTCTTGAATTGCTAATATGAATCCTTCTATTTCAGGTTGTAGGTTTCTCTGTTGCAGCCATTTGTATGTGGATTCTTTGTCAATGTGCTCTTCGTGAACTATGTTGTGATGTCTTCCATGCAGTTCTTTTCTAGACCATTTTTTCATTTTTTCTGTTTCTGTTTCAGTTGTTATGTCGATTTGTGCTATGGCTAGTTTTAAAGGGGTGTACTGTTTATCAACTGCGCATATAGTTTTATGTAGTTGATTGGTTTGTTTGTTCTGAAAGTATGATCTTAGGTGTTATGTTATGCTGTTGTGTAGAGATTGTATGTCAATCATGCCTCTTCCACCCTTTTTCCTACTAATTGTGATACGTTCGATGCACGAGTTTGGGTGCAACTTTCTGTTATGTGTTAATTGTATCCTGGTGATTCTATTTAGTGCTTCTAGATCTGTCGGTGTCCAATTTATTACTCCAAATTAGTAGGTGAGTACTGGTATTGCATAGGTGTTAATAGCTTTGAACATATTCTTGGAGGTAAGCTGTGATTTGATTATTTTATTCAATCTTTCTCTATATTGTGTTTTTAGTTGCTGTTTTATGTCTTTGTGGTTTATTTTTGTGTTTTGTTTTATACCTAGGTATTTGTATGTTTCCTGTATTGTCATATGTTCTATAATTTCGTTGTTGTCTAGAATGATATTTTCGGTTTTTTTCCACTTTCCTTTCTCTATGTGGATTGTTTTGCATTTCTTTGTACCAAATGTCATATGAATATCATTACTCACGGTTTTTTAATATTTATAAGCTTTTCTAGTTGTTGTTGCGAGTTGGCATACAGTTTAATGTCGTCCATGTAGAATAGATGGTTTAGTGTAAGGAGTTTGTTTCCATCGTGCTTGATGTTAAAACCATATTTACTTTGGTTTATTGTATTGGATATTGGGTTTAATGCTAAACAGAACCATGGTGCACTGAGTGAGTCACCCTGGAATATTCCTCTTTTTATACTAATTTCTTCTATTTGTATATTTGGTGTTTGGTGTGTACTTATTGATATGGTAGTTTTCCACATTTTCATTATGTGCTGTAGGAATTGGATAAGCTGGTTATTTTATTTATATATTCCGAGAACATGTATGAGCCAAGAGTGCTGTACTGAGTCATATGCCTTTTGATAGTCTATGTAACAGATATCGATGTTTCTTTGTGTTTTTTCTGCTCGTTTTAAGATGGTTGAATCTATTATCAGTTGTTCTTTGCACCCTTGACTTCCTTTTCTGCATCCTTTTTGTTATTCCGTTAATATATTATTTATGTCGATGTGTTGAGTGACATAGTAGGTGATTGCTGAGGTGATGATTTTATGTAATGTGGATAAGCACGTTATTGGTCTGTAGTTTGCTGGATTTTCGGTATCTTTAGATTTCGGTTTCATTTATGTTATGCCCGTTGTGAGGAAATGTGGTGTTTCTTGTGGTCTTTGGAGTATGTTATTGATGTGGTGTGTTAGTTTATCGTGTATTACTGGGAGGTATTTATACCAGTAGTTTTGTATTTGGTCCGGTCCTGGGGCTTTCCAGCTATGTGTCTTTTTTATAATTTGTTTAACATCGCATGTTCTTGGCATGATGTCAGGTGGCGGTTGTATATTTGTGTATTTCTTTTCCTCTGCGGTTATCAAGTTTGCTGTTTTGTGATGTTGTACATTTTCTGACCATATACTTTCCCAGTATTTTGTTATTTCTTGTTTTGTAGGCAGTTTTTGATTGGTGGTTCTTGCTTGTTCGTTATTGAGTTTATTGTAGAAGAGTTTTTCATTCTGTTGGAACAATCTGTTTTGTATTATTCTCTGTTCTGATTCGTTGTATCTTTTAAGTCTTCCTGAGTATACAGCTAGTTTTTGCCGTAGTGTGTCGATATATTTCTCTGGTTTTGGGTTCTCTTTTATGGTGTTTTGTAATTTTTTTAGCAATTTGTTTGTTCTATTGCCTTTTATATATTGGGTTAGTCTACCCATTTCTTTTCGCAGCTCGTCGATCTTTTTTTGAATTATTTTCCGCCTGGGTGTGTTATTAGTTCGGGGAGTTGTTTGTGGGTCTTAGTGACTTTGGAAGACTTATGACAGTTATTGTTTTTGCTGCACAGTATATAAGTGTTTGTAGCTCTTCAAGGTTTTGTGTGTTATTGACATACTTGTGCAAGATTTCATTAATTTTTGTGATTGTTTCAATTGTATTTTTATTAAGTGATGGTTTGGGTATTTTTTCTCTTCTGTTTGGATCACTACCTTTCCATTTTGTTATATTTTCCTCTAGGAGGTTGACACGTCTGTTAAGTGACTCGTCTAAGGGGGTTCGGGTACATACGTTTGTTTGCACTGGTATGAAATTTCGGATGGGTGTGCGTTGCTGTGTATGGGACGTACTGTGTGATTCTGCTTGTGTGGTTATTATTTCCTGTTGATATACCTGTTCTTGTGTAGGTTGTATGGTCTCTTGCTCGTTTCGGTTCACTAACGATTTTATGTGTTCTGCTACTTCTTGTTTGATGTTTTCTCTTTCTATTTGCGGGTTGGACTGACAGATGGTTGTCCTTTTTATCGCCTTATACGACAGGCAGGAGATACCATGTGGATATTCTACCCCGTCCAACACACAGGGTTATTATTATTATTATTATTATTATTTATTATTAATATTATTGTTATTATTATTATTATTATTATTATTATTATTATTATTATTATTATTATTATTATTATTATTATTATTATTATTATTATTATTATTATTATTATTATTATTATTATTATTATTATTATTATTATTATTATTATTATTATTATTATTATTATTATTATTATTATTATTATTATTATTATTATTATTTTTTTTTTTTTTTTAAATTGAATGGTCACCCTCTACACCCACATGCCTCTGATTTCATGTGAAGAGGGTGCCAAATATATCCCCTAGTTACCTCCTCCAAGCCTGGAAGTGGGGTAACTAGTGGTGCCTAACGGTATGCGATCTCAGCAGACGCAGCGAACCCAGTATCACGGCCTTCTGCATCCCTCCGATAAGGGAGTGTGCGGTGTCGCGACATGCTGGTATGGCCCTAAGGCTGCTCAGCATTGAGCCACTGATTATTATTATTATTTTTTTTTTTTTTTTTTTTTGTGGTGTGGGAGGGGAAAATCCATTTACGGACTGAGTGTCGGACTCCCTCCATGAGGACTACCGACTAAAAACCCCTCCCACTTTACCGGCGTCGACTACTTGGGTCATTGGCCGGTCTAATTTTCTAACGTGCACTGACTTGTGTTGTGAATGTACAAGGAGATACAATACAAAGACAAAACACGACAAGTCAGGCGGTTGAACACATGTAAATTAAGCCTAATATCACAGTAAGGACGGTATCAGGGTTGTAAATGACCCTGATACCGGAGCCAAGAACAACACAACGCATATATAAAACTTAAGCCTAATATCACAATAGGGACAGTATCAGGGTTGTAAATGACCCTGATACCGGAGCCTAGACGACACAACGAAGAAATAAAACCTAGAGCCTACAACGACACAACGAATAAATAGAGCTTAAACCTAGTATCACAGACGAAACAACATCGGGGTTGTAACCTAAATGCTTCAGAGTTGTAAAGAGGCTCTGAAGCATTACACAAAGAAAGACGAAATACAACTAAAAGGGGCATCGAAGCTGTAAAAGGACTTCGATGCCACTAAACATAAAACAGACGATACAATCAATAAATTAGAATAAGTTAACATAAAGACAACACAAACCCTATATTCGCTTCAATAACAGTGTTTCACGTAGGAACTCTAAACATTTCTCTACGGACCCCTTGGAATTTGCCAAAATTGACGCCACATCACCACCAAGCCTCAGCCTATTACGCTGACGTGCGTAGGCTGGACAATCTATCAGTATGTGCTCCACCGTCAACCGGTCGTGACACAGATTACACACTGGCTCTTCATCGCCGGCGAGAAGATACGAGGAGGTTAAGTTGGTGTGCCCTATGCGCAAACGACACAGGGCAACCTCCTCTCTCCTGGTAAGATTCACCGCCAATCGCCAGGGAGTCACGGAGAGCTTTATGGATCTGAGTTTGCTCTCGGAGCCATTCCAACTCTCTTGCCAATCCTCTATAATTTTCCCTTTGATGTACCCTTTAAGATCGTCAGGCCTCACGGGTACATCGTCTACGTTGTCCGCTTCCGCTGCCTGACGGGCAGCTTCATCGGCCAGCTCATTACCCTCGATACCCACATGCCCCGGAGTCCAGACGAAAACGACCGTCTTTCGCATCCGGGACACTTCGAACATCGAGGCTTGAACGAGCTGGACCAGCGGATCAACAGAGTATAATGACGATATACTCTGGATGGCACTTAGAGAGTCGCAGCAAACGAGAAATGAGCTTTGGTGGTTTATTAGACAGTAGCGAAGAGCTTGATAAATTGCGTATAATTCTGCGGTGTACACGCTGGCCGACTCGTGTAATGACCACGAATGTGGCGTCCCGTCGATAACGACGGAACAGCCCACGCCACGGTCGGTTCTCGAGCCGTCTGTGTACAACCGCGGAGAGTCTGGGTATTCAGTGATAATTTCGAGGAATTTGCCCCTAACAAGGTAGGGGCTAGTATCACTTCTCTTGTATGAGGTCAGATCCGTTCGGCACCTAACCCTTGGCATAAGCCAGGGAGGTACCTCCAGGAAACCGACCTCGAATACCCTAGGGAGACTAACATGTAAACTCTCCATAAGCTCCTTCGCTCGGACGCACACCGGCCTACTGACGGTAGGTCTTCTTGCGTAATTTCTCTGCTGCTCTGTGACGGTGATAAAATGTCGTCGGTTCCTGTGTCCCCTCCTCGCACGCATTGCCGCCGCGTATTGCAATACGAAACGGTTGCGGCGTGCAGTTAGAGGCGGGACACCCGATTCGCAGCAGAGACTCGGTGCGGGACTCGTCCGAAAAGCACCCGTGGCGTACCTAATACCGGCATGATGAACAGCATCTAGGGCTTTCAACCAGGACTTCCTTGCTGAAGAGTATACTGCGCAACCGTAGTCAACTCTGGAAAGGACCAGAGCCGTATACAGCTGCAGCAGCACTTCTCTTCCAGCTCCCCAGTTAATGCTGGCCAAGCATTTGATGACGTTCAATGCTTTCTTAGACCGTTGGACCAGCTCATCAATGTGGGCCCGATAGTTGAGTGTTCTATCGAGCCTCAGCCCTAGGAATCGGATACTGTCCACGACTTGTATCCGTGTGCCCCGAAGAGACATTTCGGGGTCACGATGTGGACGCCTGAGTCGGCAAAAATGTACACATGAGGTTTTCGCTGCAGAGAAACGAAAACCTCGAGACTCAGCGTCGCTGTTCACCTTGTCGATGACTGTTTGAAGTTGACGATTGATGGCGGGGATGGTATCTCCCGCCATATATATCGCCAGATCATCGACATACAGACTTTTTTGTACTGGGGATTTTACTGACATCGCGATGTCATTGACGGCTATAGCGAACAGGGTAACACTAATGGTTGAACCTTGGGGGATACCATTTTCCAGAGCGAACTGCCCTGATTCGGTATCCCCAACTCTAACTTTAAAAGATCGATTGGACATAAACGACTTAATAAATAGGGGCAGACGGCCCCTCAGTCCCCATTTATGTATTTTTTGGAGAACTCCATATCTCCAGGTCATATCGTATGCCTTCTCGAGATCAAAGAACACCGCGACGAGGTGTTTTCTCTCTAAGAAGGCATCCTGGATGGAGTTCTCGAGATGGACTAATTGGTCAACCGTGCTGTGAAATTTTCTAAAACCGGCCTGGTACTTAGCCAGAAGACCTTGCGCCTCCAGCATCCATACCAGGCGGTTGTTGACCATCTTTTCGAGGACTTTCCCCAAGCAGCTAGTTAGTGAGATGGGCCGGTAACTACTGACGGTAGTGGGGTCCTTACCAGGTTTAGGAAGAGGCAGAATGGTCGCCACTTTCCAACGGCAGGGGTAGACACCCCTGTCCCATATCAGATTGTAAATGTCCAACAAGTACTCCCTCATGCGAGAGGGAAGTTGTCGGACCATCTGGTATGGGACGCCGTCTGGGCCCGGGGCTTTAGACTCGCCCGTTGATTTTATTGCCTCTTCCAGTTCTTCTATTGTGAACGCAACATTATAAGGTAAGGACTCTATTGAGGAGAAGTTCAGGGGAACTTCACGGTTGTCCTTATTTCCCAGGAAACTCACTTCATAATTGACAGAGCTACTAGCGGAGCTGAAATGAGATGCGATCGCATCCGCTATTTCAGTGGTGTCGGTGACGTCACGACCCTCCACGTGCAAGATAGGTGCTACTGCTGGGAATTTCTTCCCCGCTATTGCACCCACCTTTTTCCACACCTCACCTACCGGTGTGGTAGGCGTGATCGTCGACACGTAGCTCTCCCATGATAGCCTTTTACTTTCAAGAATTATGCGGCGCGCGGTTGCTCGCCGCTTCTTGAAGGCTATCAGGTTTTCCTGGGTAGGAACTCGCCTGAACCGGTTCAACGCTCTCTTTTTCTCCTCAATTGCCACCTTAATATCTTGGTTCCACCAGGGAACAGGTGGACCGGCCATTTTCCCACTGGAAATTGGGATAGACTTGCTAGCTGCTTCTAGTATCCGTTTAGTTAAGTCCTCCACGGCGGTCTCGACGTCGTCACTAAGTGACGAAGGCGGGGTGAGACTGGCTTGAAAGCCAAGCCAGTCTGCCTTGTCGAGACACCATCTCCGGGGGACTGACTGTCTTACCCGTCGAGCGATGGTTTTTATAGCGATCGGAAAGTGATCGCTGCCGTGCTGATCTTCTAGGACTTGCCACGAAAGACCGGTGGCCAAACGGGGGGAAGAGAAGGATAAGTCAATCGCCGAAAAATCAGACCCTCTCGCACTAAAATGTGTTGGGGACCCCGTGTTGAGGAGCACCGCGTCACTCTGATCGAGAAAGTCCTCGATGAGCTGACCGCGGGGATCTCTCCTCTGGGAGCCCCAAAGTGGGTTGTGGGCATTAAAGTCGCCCACTAAAATGAACGGCGGGGGTAAATCATTCACTAATTCGACGATGTCTTCTAGGGTCCAATCGAAATGTGGAAGATAAACGGTGCAGACTGTAACTTGTATGGGATGCGTGAGCCGTACGGCCAGCGCCTGGAGCCCCGTTCTGAGAGGGATCTCCTGAAAAGGAAGACCTTCTCTCAAAAACATGGCGACTCCGCCCCTGGCACGCACATTGGGCACTACATCCCTCCGCACTACAGAGTACCCTCTGAGCCGAAAACTGTCTCCCGGCTTGAAGTGCGTTTCCTGTAGGCACACGCAAAAGGGCGTATGCCTGGCCAGGAGTAGTTTCATCTCATTGTAGTGTGCTCTGCAACCGTTGCAATTCCATTGAATTAATTGTTCAACCATTATTTTGACATATTAACAAAAACACAAACAAGTAATAATAAATTAGAATAAATAACACTAATAACTATACAAGACGGATGACATCGGAGTTGTAAAGGACTCCGATGCCAGGACAGAACAAAACACGAAAAAACCTTAAGACTAATATCACAAATGACACCAGAGTTGTAAATGACTCTAGTGCCAAAACAGACACAACACAGAACCTTAAAAACTAATATCACAGATAGAATTGAAGTTGTAAAATACTCCAATGCTTTTACAAAAACAAGACAGAAATTTATTAAAGCTATTATCACAGATTGCATCGGAGTTGTAAATGACTCCGATGTCAGAACAAACACAACACAGAACCTTAAAACTAATATCACAGATGGCATCGGAGTTGTAAAAGACTCCGATGCCAAAACAAACACGACACAAAACCTTAAAGCTATTATCACAGATGGCATCGGAGTTGTAAAAGATTCCGATGCCAAAACAAACACGACAAAGAACCTCAAAACTATTATCACAAATGGCACCGGAGCTGTAAAAAGCTCAGATGCCAGGACAATCACACGAGTTAGATAAATAAACATTAAAAATAAAGTTAAGGCACGGACGGTGCCTGTTCCTGGGTGTCAACTTTCCTAAGACGGCCTTTCGGCCATCCCGGTTTATTTTTCTTGACCCGGTTCCTGACAACTCTGCCCGAATCGCTGAAGGTCTCCTCGACCGTGTATTCGTCTGAGGAGGAGAGGGATGCTTCAGCAGCACCCCTTTTATATGTTTGTTCGCTAGACGACATGTACGAGTCCAGGTCGATGGGAACATCGGGCAGGGTCGATGAGGACGCGGGTGCGCTGCTTGCTGCCGATGATGCAGCCACAGCGGTTGCGGCCTCCATGATTCTGCTAACGACAGAGGATACCTGACCGGTCTCCTGCTGCTTAGCAACAGGGGCTGCCTTATTGGTCCCCTGGTTGGATTTCGCAGTGCGCTGGGATGACATCTTGGTGGTAATCATCGGCGCTTTTGGTGGTGGTGGTGGCATTGTCATAGCATCACCCTTATGACTCGCCAGTTCACCCGTCACTACATTTCTAATAGTGGCGATTAGCTGTGGCATAAACTCTCTCATCATATCTGCAAATTGGTTTGCCGGTTTAGTAGCTGCTGCTGCTGAGTATGATATTCCTGGTGATGGAGTTTGGGGCATCACCTTTTTCTTCGTTTCAAAGTAAGGGATTCGTTCCTTAACTTTGATTTCTTGTATGGCTACTTCTAATTTGTATTTTGGGCAGTTTCTGGAGCGTGCTGAATGGTCTCCATTACAATTTACGCACGTTAGGGGTTCTGCACAGTCCGTGCCTTCATGCGGAGCTTTCCCGCATACACAGACTTGCTCCTTCGTGCACCTGACGGCTGTGTGTCCAAATGCCTGGCATTTGAAACACCTTAATGGTGCTGGGATATATGCCCGAACCGGAAGATTGTGAAAGCCACCCTTGACATATGAAGGTAGAGTTGTTTTATTGAAAGTTAGAATGTGGTTTGGTGTTTCTTTAAGCGCTCCATCGCGTTTAGAGAGAATACGTCTAACCTCTATGACTCCCTGACCTGCCAAGTTATCCTTTATTTCCTCTACGGTACAATTTAGAAAATCTCTACAATAAATAATCCCCTTGCAATGATTCAATGTGCTGTGTGCTGACACCTTGACTAGATCATCGCCTAGTTTCACGGTCTCTAACAGTTTTTTTGACTGTGCGGCACTTACAATTTCTACAAGTAGTCCATCCTTTACTTTCCTAATCGATTTTGTTTCCCCAACTAAACTATACATACACTTACTAATAATAAACGGACTCGTCTTTTCGAAGTTTCCTTCGAGTTTATTAACCAGCAAGAACCGAGCGAAAGTTTCCCTCGTCAATTGCTGGTTTGGCAATTGTGGTGGTTTATGAGTTAAATTCTTCATATTGTTCCCACGAGTAGGTCGGAAATAAAAGTCGACCACGGCAGAGCCGCCCTACCGCGGCAAGGCTAAATACAATCGGAGGTCGCCTGCTATCCGATTGCCACCGTTATAAGACACACTAACGTAGTGCCATTCATCCCATCGGCACGGTACGAATAACACCGGGGATTACGGATTTTTTATCAAGGTTTACTCCTCTAGATCCGACATGTTTGCACCTTTAGGGCGCGGGTGTGGCTCTTCACCACGCATGCCGGTCTTGAGGGAGGAGAGGCTAGAGATACCTAGACGGCATCTTAACATCGCTTCACTCCCTCCTTCCATGTTGGTCCGCGGGAGGCTAATCCTCCTACCGTCAACGAGTGACGGCGTTCCCCTATCCGCCACCTGGGGACGCGCCCTGTAGGGGTAGGATCCCCCGAGGGTATTATTATTATTATTATTATTATTATTATTATTATTATTATTATTATTATTATTATTATTATTATTATTATTATTATTATTATTATTATTATTATTATTATTATTATTATTATTATTATTATTATTATTATTATTATTATTATTATTATTATTATTATTATTATTATTATTATTATTATTATTATTATTATTATTATTATTATTATTATTATTATTATTATTATTATTATTATTATTATTATTTTTTTTTTTTTTTTTTTTTGGTATGGGAGGGGAAAATCCATTTACGGACGAAGTGTCGGACTCCCTCCAAACTGGAGGACTACCGACTAAAAACCCCTCCCATTTACCGGCTTCGACTGCATGGCCATTAGCCGGTTTGCTTGTGTTATTTAAAAAGAAAAACAAACAATAATTTAATTAAAATAAACAGCACTAAGCAAAACATAAATAGAATAAATAACCCTAAACCTAATATCACAGACATTGTGGTGGCAGGGTTGTAAAAGACCCTGTCACCGATCGTACAAAAAATGGACAAACACATCTTAAACCTAATATCACAGAGCGGATGACATCGGGGTTGTAAATGACCCCGATGCCGGACCCAACATATATCGGACGACGCAACCTAAACCTAATATCACAGACTGATGGTATCGGAGTTGTAAATGGACCCCGATGCCGGACCCTAAAAACTATATACAATATGTACTCCAGAGTTGTAAAAGGACTCTGGAGCGGACGGACACAAACTAAAAGATGGCACCGAAGTTGTAAAGGAACTTCGATGCCACTATACATAAACGAGACAAAGACAATTAATAAATTAATAATAAATTAACACTTAAGGAACATACACAAATCGCTATAATCGCTTCAGTAGACTTGTTTCACGTAGAAACGTTATACATGTTTCTACGGACCCCTTACTATTCGCCAATATGGACGCCACATCACCACCAAGCCTCAGCCTATATCGCTGTAATGCGTAGGCTGGGCATTCGACTAATATATGCTCCACCGTTAACCGGTCGTGACAAGATGGACACTCTGGCGCTTCATCGCCGGCAAGGAGATACGAAGAGGTTAAGTTGGAGTGCCCTATGCGAAGACGGCACAGGGCGACCTCCTCCCTCCTCGTAAGTTTCACCGGCGATTGCCAGGGAGTCACGGAGAGCTTTACAGACCTTAATTTGCTCTCGGAGCCGTTCCAATTCTGCTGCCAATCCTCTCTTAGTTTATATTTAATGTACCCTTTGATATCATCGGGTCTAACTGGTATATCATCAGTGGAGTCCGCGTCAGCTGCCTGACGGGCAGCCTCGTCGGCCAGCTCGTTGCCCTCGATACCCACATGCCCCGGAGTCCAGACGAAAACAATCGTCTTTCGCATCCGGGACATTTCAAATATCGAGGACTGGATGAGCTGGACCAGAGGATCCACTGTGTACATCGATGATATACTTTGGATGGCGCTTAGAGAGTCGGAACATATAATAAAAGACTTGTGATGGTGATTCATAATCGTGTAGCGAAGAGCTTGATAAATAGCATACAATTCGGCGGTGTACACGCTGGCCGACTCGTGGAGTGACCACGAATGTGGGGTTCCGTCGATAACGACGGCAGAGCCCACACCGTGATCGGATTTCGAGCCGTCCGTGTACAACCGCGGAGAGTCCGGGTATTCAGTGATAACTTGCAGAAAGAGGCCCCTTAGAATATAGGGGGTCGTATCACTTTTTCTTAATGAGGTCAGATCCAGTCGGCAATTAATCCTAGGCATAAGCCAAGGAGGTACCTCCAGGAATCCGACCTCGAATACCCTTGGCAGACTAATGTTAAGACTCTCCATCAGCTCATTCGCACGGACGCACACCGGCCTACTGACGGTAGGTCTTCGGGAGTATTTTCTCTGCTGCTCAGTGTTGGAAATAAAGTATCGTCGGTTGATGTGTCCACTCCTCGCACGCACTGCCGCCGCGTATTGTAATACGAAGCGGTTGCGGCGTGCGGACAGTGGAGGGACACCCGACTCGCAGCAGAGACTCGGTGTGGGACTCGTCCGGAAAGCACCTGTGGCGTACCTAAGACCGGCGTGGTGAACAGTGTCTAGGGCTTTCAACCGGGACTTTCTTGCCGAAGAGTACACTGCGCAGCCGTAGTCAACCCTGGATAAAACCAGAGCTGTGTACAGCTGCAGCAGCACTTCTCTTCCAGCGCCCCAGTTGATGCTGGCCAAGCATTTAATAAGATTTAACGCTTTTTTAGAGCGTTGGACCAGTTTATCGATGTGGGTCCGATAGGAGAGAGTCCTATCGAACCACAGCCCTAGAAAACAGATACTATCCACTACTTGTATCCTAGTACCCCGAAGAGACAATCTGGGGTCACGGTGTGGACGTCTGAGTCTACAAAAGTGGACGCATGAGGTTTTCGTTTCAGAGAAACGAAAACCTCTTGACTCAGCATCACTGTTCACCTTGTCGATGACCGCTTGAAGCTCACGATTTATGGCGGGGATGGTATCTCCCGCCATGTATATTACAAGGTCATCGACATAAAGACATTTTTTTACAGGGGAATTTACAGATGCAGCGATTTCGTTGACAGCGATTGCAAAAAGGGTTACGCTAATAGTTGAACCTTGGGGAATCCCGTTTTCCAACACAAACTGTGTGGATTCGGTATCCCCGATTCGAACTTTAAAGTATCGACTGGACATGAAGGATTCAATAAAAAGAGGCATACGGCCCCTAAATCCCCATTCATGTAATTTTTGGAGAACTCCATATCTCCAGGTCATATCGTATGCCTTCTCTAGATCAAAAAACACCGCAACGAGGTGTTTTCTCTCTAGGAAGGCATCCTGGATGGAGTTCTCTAGACAGACTAACTGGTCAACAGTGCTGTGAAATTTCCTGAAACCCGCCTGATATTTCGCTAGGAGACCGTTTGTCTCCAGCATCCATACCAGACGGTTGTTGACCATTCTCTCTAATACTTTCCCTAAGCAGCTGGTTAACGAAATTGGCCGGTAACTTTTGACATTTGTGGGGTCCTTGTTAGGTTTCAAAAGAGGCACTATTATTGCGAGCTTCCAGCGGCTGGGGTAGACGCCCCTATCCCATATCATGTTGTATATGTCCAACAGATATCCCCTCATATGCGAGGGGAGTTGTCGGACCATCTGATATGGGATGCCGTCTGGACCTGGCGCTTTTGACTCGCCCATTGACTTCAGTGCCTCTTCAAGTTCTTTCCGTGAGAACTCAGCGTTGTAACATAAGGACCCCCTAGAGGAGAAATCGAGAGGGACTTCGAGATTACCCTTGTTACCCAGGAACGATGCTTCGTAGTTCTGAGAGCTACTAGCGGAGTAGAAGTTGGATGCAATCGCATCCGCTATTTCTAGTTTGTCGGTTATTTCCCGCCCATCGACCTTCAAGATGGGTGCTACCGCAGGGAATTTCTTCCCTGCTATTGCACCCACCTTTCTCCACACCTCACCAACAGGTGTGGTCGATGTGAGCGCCGACACGTAGCTCTCCCACGATAACCTCCTGCTTTCAAGAATTGTGCGGCGCGCGATAGCCCGCCGCTTCTTGAAAGCTATTAGGTTTTCCCGGGTAGGGACTCGCCGGAACTTATTAAACGCCCTCTTCTTCTCCTCTATCGCCACCTTAACTTCTCGGTTCCACCATGGAACAGGTGGACCGGCCATTATCCCACTAGACATGGGGATGTGTCTATTCGCTGCTTCTATCACCCGTTCTGTGAAGTCTTGCACGGCAGTCTCGACGTCGTCACTGTGTGACGTAGGCGGGGTAAGGCTGGCTTGGAAACCAAGCCAGTCCGCCTTGTCGAGACACCATCTCCGAGGGACAGGTTGTCTTACTCGTCGAGCGATGGTTTTAACAGCGATCGGAAAGTGATCGCTGCCGTGCATGTCATTAATGACTTGCCATGACAGACTTGTGGCTAAACGGGGGGAACAGAGAGATAAGTCGATCGCCGAGAACTCCGACCCTCTTGCACTTAAGTGTGTTGGGGATCCCGTGTTAAGGAGGACCGCGTCACTTTGATCAAGAAAGTCCTCAATCAAGCGACCGCGGGGGTCCCTCCTCAGGGAGCCCCATAGTGGGTTGTGGGCGTTGAAATCGCCCACAAGTATATATGGCGAGGGGAGTTGATCGACTAGCTCGGCGATGTCTTCAATTGTCCAGTCAAATTCAGGGAGGTATAAGGTGCAGATCGTGGCTTTTACGGGATGGGCTATACTGACTGCTAGCGCCTGGAGCCCCGTTCTGAGATGGACCTCCTCATAAGGGAGGTCTTCTCTCAGAAGGATGGCGACTCCGCCTCTGGCTCGTACGTCAGGCACAACATCCCTTCTTACAACCGAAAAACCACGGAGTTGAAACATATCTTCAGGTTTAAAATGTGTCTCTTGTAGACACACACAAAAGGGAGTGTGTCTTGCCAAGAGTAGTTTCAACTCACAATAGTGTTTTCTGCATCCATTACAATTCCACTGAATTAATTGTTCAACCATTTTTATTTAAAATTAAAACGAGCACAAATAATAAATATGAATAATAAATAACACAAAGACGACAAAGACGAGTGTCATCGGAGTTGTAAAATGCTCCGATGCCATAACATATACAACAAAACCTTAAAACTAACATCACAGATGTCACCGGAGTTGTAAAGGACTCCGGTGCCAGGACTAATACAACAAAAGGCCTTAATACTAATATCACAGTTGACATCGGAGTTGTAAATGACTCCGATACCAAAGTATATACTAGAAAAACTCTTAAAACTAATATCACGAAAAGCACCGGAGCTGTAAAAGGCTCCGATGTCAGAACGAACACAATAACACATAATATCACAGACGACACCGGAGTTGTAAAGGACTCCGGTGTTGACAAAGACAGAACAAAACCCTTAAATCTAATATCACAGACCATACTAAAGTTGTAAAATACTTTAGTCGTAAAATAAATAAATAAAGTAAACAACAAAGACATGGGAAGGATTATTCCTAGAGAGCTTACTTTCTAGGAACACCCTTCTGCCATCCGGGTTTTCTCTTACCTTTCCCTCGTGTGGCCTTACCCGTTTCATCGACGGTACTATCGTCCGTCGATGAGAGGGAGGCCTCAGAGGCTCCCCTCTTCCCGGGCAGGTCAGTAGACGACATGTAGCCGTCTACATCAATAATAGGGGGCAGCTTGCTCTTGGAGTCCTCCGGCAACGGTGTTGTTGCCGGCGATGCTCCGGTCGCTGCAGCCTCCAAGATTTTTTGAACGGCAGAGGACAGCGTAGCAGTCCCCTGCTGTTCAGGTGATGGGGATGGCGTGCTCCCCTGTTTTGACGATCGCGTCAATGCAATCGTCGATGGTGGAGGCATTTGACTTGCCTCCTTTGGTGGAGGCAGTCTACTTGCCTCCTTTCGCGGAGGCAGTTTACTTGCCTCCTTCTGCGGCTTTAAGCTATTTATTTCTTGTTTCACCGTCTTTGAAATGGCTTCTTTTAAGTGTGGCAATAATTGTTCCATCAGCTCCATGTATGCTGGCTTAGC
This sequence comes from Philonthus cognatus, assembly GCA_932526585.2. Lineage (NCBI taxonomy): Eukaryota > Metazoa > Arthropoda > Insecta > Coleoptera > Staphylinidae > Philonthus > Philonthus cognatus. The sequence continues at coordinate 103,716,813 of OW052241.1, forward strand.
TGCAGTCGCTTGCGAATACAACACGCCAGCAACCGGAGTCCGTGGAACCACCCTCTTCTTAGCTTCGAAGTAGCTAAGCTTTTCTTTTATTTTGATTTCTTGTATTGCCATTTCAATTTTATATTGAGGGCAATTTCTCGATCTCGCCGAGTGCGAACCTCCACAGTTTACGCATGTTACCGGCTCAATGCAGTTTGTACCTTCGTGGACACTTCTGCCACATACACACACTTGTTCCTTAGAACAACGTGTTGCGGTGTGACCGAAGACTTGGCATTTAAAGCACCTCAGGGGTGCGGGAATGTATGCACGAACCGGTAAACTGTGGAACCCTCCTTTAACAGTGGCGGGAAGTGTTGCCCTGTTGAATTTCAGAATATGGTTTGGTGTTTCCTGCACCAAACCATCCCGCTTCGTACTCATACGGCGCACTTCGATAACCCCTTGGCTGCTTAGGTTTTCTTGTATTTCCTCAACTGTGCAGTTGAGGAAATCCTTGCAGTAAACTATACCTCTACTATAATTCAAGGTCGCGTGTGGACTCACAGTCACCTTGAATTCGCCTAGCTGCTCCATTTGCATTAGCTTTTTAGACTGGCTATTGCTAATGGTCTCTACGAGTAGTCCATCTTTCACTTTTTTTATTGATTTGCTTGCGCCAATAAAACTATACAAAGCCTTATCTATAAAAAAAGGACTGACCTTATCGAAGTTTCCTTCGGTTTTCGAAACAAGCAAAAACCGGGGGATCGGCTCCCCCGTCAGTTGCGAGTTTTGGTTATTTTTTAGAAGGGATGTATTCATTTTTTTTCCCACGAGTAGGGCAGAACTAAAAGTCGTCACCGGCAGTGCTCCCTTACCGATGAAAGGCTATATACAACCGGAGGTCGCCAGGTATCCGGAGGTCACCGTTAATAGACACACTAACGTAGTGCCATTCATCCCATCGGCACGGTACGTATAACACCGGGGATTACGGATTCTTTTATCGAGGTTTACTCCTCTAGATCCGACATGTTTGCACCTTTAGGGCGCGGGTGTGGCTCGTCACCACGCATGCCGGTCTTGAGGGAGGAGAGGCTAGAGATACCTAGACGATATCTTAACATCGCTTCACTCCCTCCTTCCATGTTGGTCCGCGGGAGGCCAATCCTCCTACCGTCAACGAGTGACGGCATTCCCCTATCCGCCACCTGGGGACGCGCCCTGTAGGGGTAGGATCCCCCCGAGGGTTATTATTATTATTATTATTATTATTATTATTATTATTATTATTATTATTATTATTATTATTATTATTATTATTATTTTTTTTTTTTTTTTTTTTTTTTTTTTGTGGTGTGGGAGGGGAAAATCCATTTACGGACTGAGTGTCGGACTCCCTCCATAAGGACTACCGACTAAAAACCCCTCCCACTTTACCGGCGTCGACTACTTAGGTCATTGGCCGGTCTAAGCTTTTGACAAGCACTGACTTGTGTTGCAATTAAACAAGGAGATACAATACAAGGACAAAACGAGACAAGTCAGGCATTTGGGTACATATAAACTAAACCTAATATCACAGTAAGGACGGTATCAGGGTTGTAAATGACCCTGATACCGGAGCCTACAACGACATAACACATAAATAAAACTTAAGTCTAATATCCCATTAGGGGCAGTATCAGGGTTGTAAATGACCCTGATACCGAAGCCTGTAACAACACAACGAAAAAGTAAAACTTAAACCTAATATCACACAAAGACGGTAAAAGGGTTGTAAATGACCCTGATACCGCACCCTAGACGACACAACGAATAACTAAGACCTACGACGATACAACGAATAAATAAAGCTTAAACCTAATATCACAGAAAATACCGCTATTTACAAACTTAACCTAAATCTTTGCGAGTTGTAAAAAGACTCGAAAGCATTACACAAAAGGGGTAGAATACAAACTAAAAACTGGCACAGAAGTTGTAAACAGACTCCAGTGCCAGTGTACATAAAACGAGATAAAACGATTAATAAATAATTATAAATTAACATGAAGACAGCACAGTGAACCTATATTTTTTTGAGGAGTTGGGTTTCACGCAGGAACTTGACGCAGTTCTCTACGGATCCCTTATTGTTTGATAAAACCGACGCTAGGTCACCACCAATCCTCAGCCTATTTCTCTGTAGAGCGTAGATTGGACATTCCGTAATTACGTGTTCCACCGTTAACAAGTCATGACAGGTCTCACATTCTGGCTCCTCATCACCGGTAAGGAGATACGAGGAGGTTAGATTGGTGTGCCCTATGCGCAGACGGCACAGGGCAACCTCCTCTCTCCTATTGAGATCTACCGGTGATCGCCATGGCGTCACCGATAGCTTTATTGATCTCAATTTACTTTCGGAGACGTTCCACATTTCCTGCCAATCCTCAATGATTTTATTATTGATGTATCCTTTGACATCATCGGGCCTCACAGGTATGTCATCTGTATGATCCGCCTCCGCTGCCAGACGGGCAGCTTTATCGGCCAGCTCGTTGCCTTCGATACCAACGTGCCCCGGTGTCCAGACGAAAACTATCGTCTTTCGCAACCGGGACAGTTCGAATATCGAGGCTTGAGTGAGCTGAACCAGCGGGTCGGCAGAGTATAACGATGACATACTCTGAATGGCACTTAGGGAGTCTGAACAGATTAGGAATGAGCATTGGTGGGACATGATACAGTATCGAAGGGCCTGGTACAACGCGTACAGTTCTGCGGTATACACACTGGCCGACTCATGTAACGACCACGAATGTGCCGCACCGTCTATAATGACTGAGCAGCCTACTCCGTGGTCGGTCCTCGAGCCGTCCGTATACAGCCGCGGAGAGTCCGGGTATTCAGCGAGTATAGATAGGAACTTTCCCCTAAGGATATAGGGGCTCGTGTCGCTTTTTTTATGAGAGGCCAGATCCAGTCGACACCGAACCCTTGGCATAAGCCAAGGGGGGATCTCCAGGAATCCGACCTCGAATACCCGTGGAAAGTTTATATTGTAACTCTCCATGAGCTCTATCGCTCGGACACACACCGGTCTTGTCACTGTAGGTCTATTCCTATATTTCCTTTGCTGCTCCGTGGTGTTCATAAAGTGTCGTCGGTTTATGTGCCCATTCCTTGCGCGCATTGCCGCCGCGTATTGTAACACGAAGCGGTTTCGGCGCGCACTCAGGGGAGGGACACTCGACTCGCAGCAGAGGCTCGGTGCAGGACTTGTCCGAAAGGCACCGGTGGCATACCTGATACCAGCGTGATGGAGTGGGTCTAAGGCTTTCAGCCAGGATTTTCGAGCCGACGAGTACACCGCACAGCCGTAGTCGACTCTGGACAGTACCAGAGCCTTGTACAGCTGCAGCAGTGTCTCTCTTCGTGCTCCCCAGTTGATGCTGGCCAAGCACTTGATTATATTCAAGGCTTTTCTCGATCGCTGGACTAGCTCATCAATATGGGCTCGATAGGACAGTAAGCTATCGAGCCGTAGCCCCAGAAAGCGGATACTATCAACCACATGAATTCTTGTGCCCCGAAGAAACAAGCTGGGTTCACGATGAGGGTGTCTAAGTCTGCAGAAATGTACGCATGAGGTTTTAGTTTCAGAGAAACGAAAACCTCTAGCTTCTGCGTCACCATTAACATTGTTAATAACTGTCTGCAGCTGACGATTTATGGCGGGGATAGTATCCCCCGTCATATATATGACTAAGTCATCGACGTAGAGACACTTCCTCACCGGATGGTTCACTGATTCTGCTATATCGTTTACTGCTATAGCAAACAAGGTCACACTTATCGTTGATCCTTGGGGAATACCGTTTTCCAGCGTGAACAGCGCCGACTCGGTATCCCCAATTCGTACCCTAAATGAACGGTCACACATAAAAGATTCAATAAATGTGGGCAAATGGCCTCTGAAACCCCAGTTATGTAGTTTCTGGAGAACTCCATATCTCCAAGTCATATCATATGCCTTCTCTAGATCGAAAAACACCGCTACGAGGTGCTTTCTATCCAAGAAGGCATCCTGGATGGAGTTCTCCAACTGTACGAGTGGATCGAGCGTGCTATGGTATTTTCGAAAACCTGCCTGGTATTTTGCTAGGAGACCATTCGTCTCCAGCATCCATACCAAGCGACTATTTACCATTTTTTCTAGAACTTTCCCTAAGCAGCTAGTTAAAGATATTGGCCGGTAACTGTTTAAATTGGTGGGATCCTTGTCAGGTTTTAAAAGAGGCAGGATGATGGCTGTTTTCCAGCATTTAGGGTAGAGGCCCCTGTCCCATATCAGATTATAGATGTCCAACAGGTACTCCCTCATACATGAAGGAAGCTGTCGGACCATCTGATATGGGATGCCATCTGGACCTGATGATTTTGATTCACCCAATGAGGTTATGGCCTCTTCTAATTCCCTCATAGAAAATGGAGCATTATATGTTTTGGGCTCTTGTGAGGAGAAGTTTAGGGGTATCTCTAGGTTGGCTTTATTACCCAGAAAAGTAACATCATAATTCTGAGAGCTACTAGTAGAGTGGAAGTGGGATGCGATAGCATCTGCGATCTCAGTAGTGTCTGTAACATCCCGACCATCAACGCAAAGGGCGGGTGCTACGGCAGGGAATTTCTTCCCTGCTACAGCACCCACCTTCCTCCATACTTCACCCATCGGTGTAGTTGGTGTTATCGCTGACACGTAGCTCTCCCATGATCGCTTCTTACTCTCAAGAATTTCGCGGCGCGCAATTGCGCGTCTCTTCTTGAAAGCGATCATGTTTTCCTGGGTAGGAGACCGCCTAAACCTGTTTAAAGCCTTCTTTTTCTCCTCAATCGCTTTCTTTATTTCCTGGTTCCACCATGGAACTGGCGGACCCACCATTTTCCCACTAGATCTAGGAATAAAACGACTAGCTGCTTCCATGACACGCGATGTAAAATCTTGCACGGCGGCCTCGACATCGTCACTGCGTGATGTGGTTGGCATTAGGTTGGCTCGAAAACCAAGCCAATCTGCCTTGTCGAGGCACCATCTCCGGGGGACTGACTGTCTTACCCGTCGAACGATGGTTTTGACGGCTATTGGAAAATGATCGCTGCCGTGCAGATCATTGATAACTTGCCATGAAAGATTGGCGGCCAAACGAGAGGATGAGAACGATAAGTCAATCGCTGTAAACTCAGACCCTCTAGCGCTCATGTGAGTGGGGGATCCCCTATTGAGAAGAACCGCGTCACTCTGATCAAGGAAATCCTCTATCAGGCGACCACGGGGGTCTCTCCTCTGGGAACCCCACATAGGGCTGTGAGCGTTAAAATCGCCTGTTATTATGTAAGGCGAGGGGAGTTGATTGACCAAGTCAGTTATGTCATCGAGTGTCCAATCAAATTCTGGAAGATACAAGGAACAGATTGTGGTTTTTATAGGGAAAGATATACGAATAGCCAGCGCCTGGAGCCTAGTCCTGAGAGTGATTTCCTGAAAGGGAAGACTCTCCCTCAGTAGGATGGCGACTCCACCCCTGGCCCGTAAGTTAGGCACTACATCCCTCCGCACAACTGAAAAACCATTGAGCCGAAAAGTATCACCTGGCTTAAAATGTGTCTCTTGTAGACATACGCAGAACGGCGTCTGTCTAGCCAGGAGTAGTTTAAGCTCATAATAATGTTTTGTGCACCCGTTGCAGTTCCATTGTATTATTTGTTCAGCCATTTTTGATGAAATAAATAAATAACACAGACAGATAAGAATAAATTAGAATAAATAAACACATAACAAAATAGACAAAGAGACACATCGGAGTTGTAAAGGACTCCGATGCAACACAGAACAAACAAAACCTTAAAGCTAGTATCACTGATGTCATCGGAGTTGTAAAAGGCTCCGATGGCAGAACAAGCACAACAGAAAGCCTTATATCTAATATCACAGATAGTATCGAAGTTGTAAATGACTCCGATAACAGAATTTTCTGGACAAAAAAAATAAATAACACTAATAACAACACAGGGTGGATGACATCGGAGTTGTAAAGGACTCCGATGCCAAAACAAACACAACAAAACCTTAAAACTAATATCACAAGTGACACCAGAGTTGTAAAAGACTCTGCTGCCTGCACACACACGACAAAAAATCGTAAAACTAATATCACAAATGACATCGGAGTTGTAAAAGACTCCGATGCCGGGACAGAAGCAACACAGAAACTTAAAACTATTATCACTGATAGCATCGGAGTTGTAAAATACTCCGATGCCCAAAACAAAACAACACAGATCCTTAAAACTATTATCACAGGTAAAACCAGAGTTGTAAGAGACACTGATGTCAGGACGATCACAGCAATAAAATATGTAAATAAAATAAATAAATAAAACAGACAACAAAGACATGGGGAGGATTATTCCTAGAAATCTTACTTTCTAGGAACACCCTTCTGCCATCCGGGTTTTCTTTTACCCTTCCCTCGTGTGGCTTTACCCGTTTCATCGACGGTACTATCGTCCGTCGATGAGAGGGAGGCCTCAGAGGCTCCCCTCTTCCCAGGCAGGTCAGTAGACGACATGTAGCCGTCTACATCAATAATAGGGGGCTGCTTGCTCTCGGAGCCCTCCGGCAACGGTGTTGTTGCCGGCGATGCTCCGGTCGCTGCAGCCGCCAAGATTTTTTGAACGGCAGAGGACAGCGTAGCAGTCCCCTGCTGTTCAGGTGATGGGGATGGCATGCTCCCCTGTTTTGACGATCGCGTCAATGCGATCGTCGATGGTTCCTGCTGTTTTTTAACAGAGGGGGTCTGATCCACCCCCTGTTGTTTGTTAACAGGGGTCGCCTTACTGCCCCCCTGCTGACGATCCCCCGTCGGTCGCTTAACGAGCGATTGGGGTTTTGGTGGAGGCATCTGAATTGCCTCCTTTTGCACTTTAAATTCACGCATATGCTCCTTTACTGATTCCTTGATGGCTATTTTAAGCTGTGGCAATAAAAGATTTAATAAATCCTCGTAGTGGTTTACCGGCTTTGTTGCTGCTGCTCTTGAATATGATACACCAGCAGTAGGAGTTTGTGGAGTTACTCTTTTCTTAGCTTCAAAATATGTGATTTTTTCTTTAACTTTTAGTTCTTGAATGGTCATTTCAATTTTATATTTAGGGCAGTTTCTAGAACGGGCTGAGTGCCCTCCTTCGCAGTTTACGCATGTAATTGGTTCTAGACAACTTGTTCCCTCGTGTATACTTTTACCGCAAACGCATACTTGTTCCTTAGAACAACGCGTTGCGGTGTGCCCAAAAGCCTGGCATTTGAAGCACCGTAATGGCGCAGGTATATATGCCCGAACAGGCAGATTGAGAAAACCTCCTTTAATGCTGGCAGGCAGTGTCGGTTTGTTAAACTTTAGGATGTGGTTAGGTGTTTCTTGTACCACTCCATCCCGTTTAGTTGTAATTCGACGTACTTCGATGACACCTTGGGTTGCCAGATTTTGTTCGATTTCCTCAATTGTACAATTGAGGAAATCTCTGCAGTAAACTATGCCCCTACTAAAATTTAAAGTATTGTGTGCAGTGACCTTTACTTTAAATTCTCCTAATGAATTAATTTCCATTAATTTTTTCGACTGTGCGTTACTTACAGTTTCTATCAGTAATCCCTCTTTAACCTTTTTGATATTTTTGGTTGTTCCTAAAACATTGTATATAATCTTATCTATGACAAACGGACTTACTTTGTCGAAGTTTCCTTCGTCTTTTGCAACAAGCAAAAACCGAGGGATAGGTTCCCCCGTCAGTTGCGAGTTGTGTGGTGTTGTGTTTTTTGTTGTGGTTTCGTTCATAGTGTTCCCACGAGTTGGGCAGAAATATAATGTCACCACCGGCAGTGCTCCCTTACCGGTGAAAGGCTAATTGCAACCGGAGGACGCCAACTATCCGGAGGTCACCGTTATAAGACACACTAACGTAGTGCCATTCATCCCATCGGCACGGTACGAATAACACCGGGGATTACGGATTTTTTATCGAGGTTTACTCCTCTAGATCCGACATGTTTGCGCCTTTAGGGCGCGGGTGTGGCTCTTCACCACGCATGCCGGTCTTAAGAGAGGAGAGGCTAGAGACACCTTGACGGCATCTTAACATCGCTTCACTCCCTCCTTCCATGTTGGTCCGCGGGAGGCCAATCCTCCTACCGTCAACGAGTGACGGCGTTCCCCTATCCGCCACCTGGGGACGCGCCCTGTAGGGGTAGGATCCCCCGAGGGTATTATTATTATTATTATTATTATTATTATTATTATTATTATTATTATTATTATTATTATTATTATTATTATTATTATTATTATTATTATTATTATTATTATTATTATTATTATTATTATTATTATTATTATTATTATTATTATTATTATTATTATTATTATTATTATTATTATTATTATTATTATTATTATTATTATTATTATTATTATTATTATTATTATTATTATTATTATTATTATTATTATTATTATTATTATTATTATTATTATTATTATTATTATTATTATTATTATTATTATTATTATTATTATTATTATTATTATTATTATTATTATTATTATTATTATTATTATTATTATTATTATTATTATTATTATTATTATTATTATTATTATTATTATTATTATTATTATTATTATTATTATTATTATTATTATTTTTTTTTTTTTTTTTTTTTTTTTTTTGTGGTGTGGAAGGGGAAATCCACTTACGGACAGAGTGTGGGACTCCTTCCAGTCAAAAGGCGACTGGAAGCCTACCCACTAAAACCCCTCCCACTTTACCGGCGTCGACTGCTAGGGTCATTGGCCGGTCTAGTCTTTTGATATGCACTGACTTAAGTCACAAGACAACAATATAAAGACAGGCAAGTCAGGCATGTGAAAAACATATAGCTTAAATTTAGTATCACAGACTAGGGACAGTACCAGGGTTGTAAATGACCCTGATACCGGAGCCTATCACGACACAACGAGTTACTAGACCTTAAACCTAATATCACAGACAAAACGACATCAGGGTTGTAAAAGGACCCTGATATCGGGTTCCTAAAGAAAGACTATTTAAAAACTTAACCTAAATACTTCAGAGTTGTAAACAGACTCTGATGCATTTTACACAGAGAGACATAATACAAGCTAAAAAGCGGCACCGAAGTTGTAAATGGACTTCGATGCCACTGAACATAAACCAAACAGTACAATCAATAAATTATAATAAGTTAACATAAAAGAAACAACACAAACCCTAAATTCGGTTCAATAATTTTGTTTCACGTAGGAAACTTAAACATTTCTCTACGGACCCCTTACAATTTGCCAATGCTGACGCCACATCACCACCAAGCCTCAGCCTATTACGCTGACGTGCGTAGGCTGGACAGTCTATAAGTATATGCTCCACCGTTAACCGGTCGTGACACAAGTGACACTCTGGCGCTTCGTCGCCGGCGAGAAGATACAAGGAGGTTAAGTTGGTGTGCCCTATGCGTAAACGACACAGGGCAACCTCCTCTCTCCTGGTAAGAGTCACCGGCGTTCGCCAGGGAGTCACGGAGAGCTTTATTGATTTGAGCTTGCTCTCGGAGCCATTCCAACTCTCCTGCCAATCCTCTACTATTTTCTCTTTGATGTACCCTTTAAGGTCGTCGGGCCTTACGGGTACATCATCTATGTTGTCCGCTTCTGCTGCCTGACGGGCAGCTTCATCGGCCAGCTCGTTGCCCTCGATACCTACGTGCCCCGGAGTCCAGACGAAAACGACCGTCTTTCGCAACCGGGACATTTCGAATATCGAGGCTTGTATGAGCTGGACCAGCGGATCAACTGAGTATAGCGACGATATACTCTGGATGGCACTAAGAGAGTCGGAGCAAATAAGGAATGAGCTTTGGTGGTTCATTAAACAGTAGCGAAGAGCTTGGTATAGAGCATATAATTCTGCGGTATACACGCTAGCCGACCCGTGTAATGACCACGAATGTGGCGTTCCATCGATGACGACGGAACAGCCCACGCCATGGTCGGTCTTCGAGCCGTCTGTGTATAACCGCGGAGAGCCTGGGTATTCAGCGATAATGGTATGAAATTTGCCCCTAAGAATGTAGGGGCTAATGTCGCTTTTCGTATGTGAGGTCAGATCCGTTCGACACTTAACCCTTGGCATAAGCCAGGGGGGTATCTCCAGGAATCCGACCTCGAATACCCTCGGTAGACTGATATGTAGACTCTCCATAAGCTCCTTCGCTCGGACGCACACCGGCCTACTGACGGTAGGTCTTCTTGCGTATTGTCTCTGCTGCTCTGTGTCGGTGATAAAAAGTCGTCGGTTCCTGTGTCCCTTCCTCGCACGCATGGCCGCTGCGTATTGCAATACAAAGCGGTTACGACGTGCATTTAGAGGAGGGACGCCCGATTCGCAGCAGAGACTCGGTGCGGGACTCGTCCGGAAAGCTCCAGTGGCGTACCTAATACCGGCATGGTGAACAGCGTCTAGGGCTTTCAACCAGGACTTTCTTGCTGAGGAGTATACTGCGCAACCGTAGTCAACTCTGGAAAGAACCAGAGCCGTGTACAGTCGCAGCAGTACTTCTCTTCCAGCTCCCCAGTTGATGCTGGCCAAGCATTTAATGACGTTTAACGCTTGCTTAGACCTTTGGACCAGCTCATCTATATGGGCCCGATAGTTAAGAGTCCTATCGAGCCTCAGCCCTAGAAATCGGATACTATCTACGACCTGTATCCTTGTGCCCCGTAGAGACATTACGGGATCACGATGTGGACGTCTGAGTCGGCAAAAATGTACACATGAGGTTTTCGCTGCAGAGAAGCGGAAACCTCGAGACTCAGCGTCGCTGTTCACCTTATCGATGACTGTTTGGAGTTGGCGATTAATGGCGGGGATGGTATCTCCCGCCATATATATCACCAAGTCATCAACATACAGACTTTTTTGTACAGGGGAGTTTACTGACATCGCGATGTCATTGACCGCTATAGCGAAAAGGGTTACACTGATGGTTGAACCTTGAGGGATACCGTTTTCAAGCGCAAACTGCCTTGACTCAGTATCCCCAACTCTGACTGAAAACGACCGATTAGACATAAATGATTCGATGAAGAGGGGCAGACGGCCCCTCAGTCCCCATTGGTGTAATTTTTGGAGAACTCCATATCTCCAGGTCATATCATATGCCTTCTCGAGATCAAAGAACACCGCAACGAGGTGCTTTTTCTCTAAGAAGGCATCCTGGATGGAGTTCTCGAGATGGATTAATTGGTCAACCGTGCTGTGAAATTTTCTAAAACCAGCCTGGTACTTAGCCAGGAGACCGCGCGTCTCCATCATCCATACCAGGCGGTTGTTGACCATCCTCTCGAGGACTTTCCCCAAGCAGCTAGTAAGAGAAATGGGCCGGTAACTACTGACGTTGGTGGGGTCCTTACCAGGTTTAGGAAGAGGCAGAATTATGGCTAATTTCCATTGGCTGGGGTAGACGCCCCTGTCCCATATCAGGTTAAAGATGTCCAACAAATACTCCCTCATGCACGAGGGGAGTTGTCGGACCATCTGATATGGAATGCCGTCTGGTCCCGGGGCTTTAGACGCACCCGTTGATTTTATTGCCTCTTCCAGTTCTTTTAATGTAAATAAGACATTGTATGGTAAGGACTCCCTTGATGAGAAGTTCAGAGCAACCTCACGGTTGTTCCTATTTCCCAGGAAACTTTCTTCATAGTTGAGAGAGCTGCTAGCGGAGCAGAAATGCGATGCAATAGCATCCGCTATTTCTATTGCGTCGACGACGTCACGACCATCCACGTGCAGGATGGGTGCTACCGCTGGGAATTTCTTCCCTGCTATTGCACCCACCTTTTTCCACACTTCACCTACCGGTGTGGTAGCCGTAATCGTCGACACGTAGCTCTCCCAAGACAACCTTTTGCTTTCAAGAATTTTGCGCCGCGCGATTGCTCGGCGCTTCTTGAAAGCTATCAGGTTTTCCTGGGTAGGAACTCGTCTAAATCTGTTTAGTGCCCTCTTCTTCTCCTCAATTGCCACCTTGATGTCTTGGTTCCACCAAGGAACAGGTGGACCGGCCATTCTCCCACTAGACATTGGAATAAACTTACCAGCTGCTTCTAATATCCGTTTGGTGAAATCCTCCACGGCGGTCTCGACGTCGTCACTATGTGACGAAGGCGGGGTAAGACTGGCTTGAAATCCAAACCAGTCTGCCTTGTCGAGACACCATCTCCGGGGGACTGACTGTCTTACCCGTTTAACGATGGTTTTTACAGCGATCGGAAAATGATCGCTGCCGTGCTGATCGTCGAGGACTTGCCACTTAAGACCTGTAGCCAAACGGGGGGATGAAAACGACAAGTCGATCGCCGAGTAATCGGACCCTCTAGCACTAAGGTGCGTGGGGCTTCCCGTGTTGAGGAGAACCGCGTCACTCTGATCGAGGAATTCCTCGATGAGTCGACCGCGGGGATCTCTCCTCTGGGAGCCCCACAATGGGTTGTGGGCGTTGAAATCGCCCACTAAGATGTACGGCGAGGGGAGCTCGTTAACTAATTCGACGATGTCTTGTAGGTTCCAATCGAATTGTGGAAGATAAACGGTGCAGATTGTGGCTTTTATGGGATGAGTGATCCGTACGGCCAGTGCCTGGAGCGTCGTTCTGAGAGGGATCTCCTGAAAAGGGAGGCCTTCTCTCAGAAACATGGCGACTCCGCCCCTAGCTCGCACATTGGGCACTACATCCCTTCGCACTACAGAAAACCCTCTGAGCTGAAAGCTATCTCCTGGCTTGAAATGCGTTTCTTGTAGGCACACGCAAAAAGGCGTGTGCCTGGCCAGGAGTAGTTTCAACTCATTGTAGTGTGTTCGGCAACCGTTACAGTTCCATTGAATTATTTGTTCAACCATTTTGAAGACATTTTCAACGTACACAAGACAGATAATAATAAATTAAAATAAATAACACTAATAACAACACAGGGTGGATGACATCGGAGTTGTAAAGGACTCCGATGCCAAAACAAACACAACAAAACCTTAAAACTAATATCACAAGTGACACCAGAGTTGTAAAAGACTCTGCTGCCTGCACACACACGACAAAAAATCGTAAAACTAATATCACAAATGACATCGGAGTTGTAAAAGACTCCGATGCCGGGACAGAAACAACACAGACACTTAAAACTATTATCACTGATAGCATCGGAGTTGTAAAGTACTCCGATGCCCAAAACAAAACAACACAGATCCTTAAAACTATTATCACAGGTAAAACCAGAGTTGTAAAAGACTCTGATGTCAGGACGATCACAGCAATAAAATATGTAAATAAAATAAATAAATAAAACAGACAACAAAGACATGGGGAGGATTATTCCTAGAAATCTTACTTTCTAGGAACACCCTTCTGCCATCCGGGTTTTCTTTTACCCTTCCCTCGTGTGGTTTTACCCGTTTCATCGACGGTACTATCGTCCGTCGATGAGAGGGAGGCCTCAGAGGCTCCCCTCTTCCCGGGCAGGTCAGTAGACGACATGTAGCCGTCTACATCAATAATAGGGGGCTGCTTGCTCTCGGAGCCCTTCGGCAACGGTGTTGTTGCCGGCGATGCTCCGGTCGCTGCAGCCGCCAAGATTTTTTGAACGGCAGAGGACAGCGTAGCAGTCCCCTGCTGTTCAGGTGATGGGGATGGCGTGCTCCCCTGTTTTGACGATCGCGTCAATGCGATCGTCGATGGTGGAGGCATTTGACTTGCCTCCTTTGGTGGAGGCAGTCTACTTGCCTCCTTTCGCGGAGGCAGTTTACTTGCCTCCTTCTGCGGCTTCAGGCTATTTATTTCTTGCTTCACCGTCTTTGAAATAGCTTCCTTCAGGTGTGGCAATAATTGTTCCATCAGCTCCATGTATGCTGGCCTAGCTGCAGTCGCTTGCGAATACAACACGCCAGCAACCGGAGTCCGTGGAACCACCCTCTTCTTAGCTTCGAAGTAGCTAATCTTTTCTTTTACTTTCATCTCTTGTATTGCCATCTCAGTTTTGTATTGAGGGCAATTTCTCGATCTCGCCGAGTGCGAACCTCCACAGTTTATGCATGTTACCGGCTCAATGCAGCTTGTACCTTCGTGGACACTTCTGCCACATACGCACACTTGTTCCTTAGAACAGCGTGTTGCGGTGTGACGTGTTGCGGTGTGACCGAAGACTTGGCATTTAAAGCACCTCATGGGTGCAGGAATGTATGCACGAACCGGTAAACTGTGGAACCCTCCTTTAACAGTGGCGGGAAGTGTTGCCCTGTTGAATTTTAAAATATGGTTTGGTGTTTCATGCACCAAACCATCCCGCTTCGTATTCATACGGCGCACTTCGATAACCCCTTGGCTACTTAGATTCTCTTGTATTTCCTCAACTGTGCAGTTGAGGAAATCCTTGCAATAAACAATACCTCTACTATAGTTCAAGGTCGCGTGTGGACTCACAGTCACCTTGAATTCGCCTAGCTGCTCCATTTGCATTAGCTTTTTAGATTGGCCATTGCTAATGGTCTCTACGAGTAATCCATCTTTTACTTTTTTTATAGATTTGCTCGCGCCAATAAAACTATACAAAGCCTTATCTATAAAAAAAGGACTGATCTTATCGAAGTTTCCTTCGGCTTTCGAAACAAGCAAAAACCGGGGGATCGGCTCCCCCGTCAGTTGCGAGTTTTGGTTGTTTTTTAGAGGGGATGTATTCATTTTGTTCCCACGAGTAGGGCAGAACTAAAAGTCGTCACCGGCAGTGCTCCCTTACCGATGAAAGGCTAGATACAACCGGAGGTCGCCAGGTATCCGGAGGTCACCGTTATTAGACACACTAACGTAGTGCCATTCATCCCATCGGCACGGTACGTATAACACCGGGGATTACGGATTTTTTATCGAGGTTTACTCCTCTAGATCCGACATGTTTGCACCTTTAGGGCGCGGGTGTGGCTCGTAACCACGCATGCCGGTCTTGAGGGAGGAGAGGCTAGAGATACCTAGACGATATCTTAACATCGCTTCACTCCCTCCTTCCATGTTGGTCCGCGGGAGGTCAATCCTCCTACCGTCAACGAGTGACGGCATTCCCCTATCCGCCACCTGGGGACGCGCCCTGTAGGGGTAGGATCCCCCCGAGGGTATTATTATTATTATTATTATTATTATTATTATTATTATTATTATTATTATTATTATTATTATTATTATTATTATTATTATTATTATTATTATTATTATTATTATTATTATTATTATTATTATTATTATTATTATTATTATTATTATTATTATTATTATTATTATTATTATTATTATTATTATTATTATTATTATTATTATTATTATTATTATTATTATTATTATTATTATTATTATTATTATTATTATTATTATTATTATTATTATTATTATTATTATTATTATTATTATTATTATTATTATTATTATTATTATTATTATTATTATTATTATTATTATTATTATTATTATTATTATTATTATTATTATTATTATTATTATTATTATTATTATTATTATTATTATTATTATTATTATTATTATTATTATTATTATTATTATTATTATTATTATTATTATTATTATTATTATTATTATTATTATTATTATTATTATTATTATTATTATTATTATTATTATTATTATTATTATTATTATTATTATTATTATTATTATTATTATTATTATTATTATTATTATTATTATTATTATTATTATTATTATTATTATTATTATTATTATTATTATTATTATTATTATTATTATTTATTTTTTTTTTTTTTTTTTTGTGGTGTGGGAGGGGAAAATCCATTTACGGACCGAGTGTCGGACTCCCTCCATAAGGACTACCGACTAAAAACCCCTCCCACTTTACCGGCGTCGACTACTTAGGTCATTGGCCGGTCCGAGCTTTTGACATGCACTGACTTGTGTTGCGATTAAACAAGGAGATACAATACAAGGACAAAACGAGACAAGTCAGGCATTTGGATACATATAAACTAAACCTAATATCACAGTAAGGACGGTATCAGGGTTGTAAATGACCCTGATACCGGAGCCTACAACCACATAACACATAAATAAAATTTAAGTCTAATATCACATTAGGGGCAGTATCAGGGTTGTAAATGACCCTGATACCGAAGCCTGTAACAACACAACTAAAAAGTAAAGCTTAAACCTAATATCACACAAAGACGGTAAAAGGGTTGTAAATGACCCTGATACCGCACCCTAGACGACACAACGAATAACTAAGACCTACGACGATACAACGAATAAATAAAGCTTAAACCTAATATCACAGAAAATACCACTATTTACAAACTAAATCTAAATCCTTCCGAGTTGTAAAAAGACTCGAAAGCATTACACAAAAGGGGTAGAATACAAACTAAAAACTGGCACAGAAGTTGTAAACAGACTCCAGTGCCAGTGTACATAAAACGAGATAGAACGATTAATAAATAATAATAAATTAACATGAAGACAGTGCAGTGAACCTATATTTTCTTGAGAAGTTGGGTTTCACGCAGGAACTTGACGCAGTTCTCTACGGATCCCTTATTGTTTGATAAAACCGACGCCAGGTCACCACCAATCCTCAGCCTATTTCTCTGTAGAGCGTAGATTGGACATTCCGTAATTACGTGTTCCACCGTTAACAAATCATGACAGGTCTCACATTCTGGCTCCTCATCACCGGTAAGGAGATACGAGGAGGTTAGGTTGGTGTGCCCTATGCGCAGACGGCACAGGGCAACCTCCTCTCTCCTATTGAGATCTACCGGTGATCGCCATGGCGTCACCGATAGCTTTATTGATCTCAATTTACTTTCGGAGACGTTCCACATTTCCTGCCAATCCTCAATGATTTTATTATTGATGTATCCTTTGACATCATCGGGCCTCACAGGTATGTCATCTGTATGATCCGCCTCCGCTGCCAGACGGGCAGCTTTATCGGCCAGCTCGTTGCCTTCGATACCAACGTGCCCCGGTGTCCAGACGAAAACTATCGTCTTTCGCAACCGGGACAGTTCGAATATCGATGCTTGAGTGAGCTGAACCAGCGGGTCGGCAGAGTATAACGATGACATACTCTGAATGGCACTTAGGGAGTCTGAACAGATTAGGAATGAGCATTGGTGGGACATGATACAGTATCGGAGGGCCTGGTACAACGCGTATAGCTCTGCGGTATACACACTGGCCGACTCATGTAACGACCACGAATGTGCCGCACCGTCTATAATGACTGAGCAGCCTACTCCGTGGTCGGTTCTCGAGCCGTCCGTATACAGCCGCGGAGAGTCCGGGTATTCAGCGAGTATAGATAGGAACTTTCCCCTAAGGATATAGGGGCTCGTGTCGCTTTTTTTATGAGAGGCCAGATCTAGTCGACACCGAACCCTTGGCATAAGCCAAGGGGGGATCTCCAGGAATCCGACCTCGAATACCCGTGGAAAGTTTATATTGTAACTCTCCATGAGCTCTATCGCTCGGACACACACCGGTCTTGTCACTGTAGGTCTATTCCTATATTTCCTTTGCTGCTCCGTGGTGTTCATAAAGTGTCGTCGGTTTATGTGCCCATTCCTTGCGCGCATTGCCGCCGCGTATTGTAACACGAAGCGGTTTCGGCGCGCACTCAGGGGAGGGACACTCGACTCGCAGCAGAGGCTCTGTGCAGGACTTGTCCGAAAGGCACCGGTGGCATACCTGATACCAGCGTGATGGAGTGGGTCTAAGGCTTTCAGCCAGGATTTTCGAGCCGACGAGTACACCGCACAGCCGTAGTCGACTCTGGACAGAACCAGAGCCTTGTACAGCTGCAGCAGTGTCTCTCTTCGTGCTCCCCAGTTGATGCTGGCCAAGCACTTGATTATATTCAAGGCTTTTCTCGATCGCTGGACTAGCTCATCAATATGGGCTCGATAGGACAGTAAGCTATCGAGCCGTAGCCCCAGAAAGCGGATACTATCAACCACATGTATTCTTGTGCCCCGAAGAAACAAGCTGGGTTCACGATGAGGGTGTCTAAGTCTGCAGAAATGTACGCATGAGGTTTTAGTTTCAGAGAAACGAAAACCTCTAGCTTCTGCGTCACCATTAACATTGTTAATAACTGTCTGCAGCTGACGATTTATGGCGGGGATAGTATCCCCCGTCATATATATGACTAAGTCATCGACGTAGAGACACTTCCTCACCGGATGGTTCACTGATTCTGCTATGTCGTTTACTGCTATAGCAAACAAGGTCACACTTATCGTTGATCCTTGGGGAATACCGTTTTCCAGCGTGAACAGCGCCGACTCGGTATCCCCAATTCGTACCCTAAATGAACGGTCACACATAAAAGATTCAATAAATGTGGGCAAATGTCCTCTGAAACCCCAGTTATGTAGTTTCTGGAGAACTCCATATCTCCAAGTCATATCATATGCCTTCTCTAGATCGAAAAACACCGCTACGAGGTGCTTTCTATCCAAGAAGGCATCCTGGATGGAGTTCTCCAACTGTACGAGTGGATCGAGCGTGCTATGGTATTTTCGAAAACCTGCCTGGTATTTTGCTAGGAGACCATTCGTCTCCAGCATCCATACCAAGCGACTATTTACCATTTTTTCTAGAACTTTCCCTAAGCAGCTAGTTAAAGATATTGGCCGGTAACTGTTTACATTGGTGGGATCCTTGTCAGGTTTTAAAAGAGGCAGGATGATGGCTGTTTTCCAGCATTTAGGGTAGAGGCCCCTGTCCCATATCAGATTATAGATGTCCAACAGGTACTCCCTCATACATGAAGGAAGCTGTCGGACCATCTGATATGGGATGCCATCTGGACCTGATGATTTTGATTCACCCAATGAGGTTATGGCCTCTTCTAATTCCCTCATAGAAAATGGAGCATTATATGTTTTGGGCTCATGTGAGGAGAAGTTTAGAGGTATCTCTAGGTTGGCTTTATTACCCAGAAAAGTAACATCATAATTCTGAGAGCTACTGGTAGAGTGGAAGTGGGATGCGATAGCATCTGCGATCTCAGTGGTGTCTGTAACATCCCGACCATCAACGCAAAGGGCGGGTGCTACGGCAGGGAATTTCTTCCCTGCTACAGCACCCACCTTCCTCCATACTTCACCCATCGGTGTGGTTGGTGTTATCGCTGACACGTAGCTCTCCCATGATCGCTTCTTACTCTCAAGAATTTCGCGGCGCGCGATTGCGCGTCTCTTCTTGAAAGCGATCATGTTTTCCTGGGTAGGAGACCGCCTAAACCTGTTTAAAGCCTTCTTTTTCTCCTCAATCGCTTTCTTTATTTCCTGGTTCCACCATGGAACTGGCGGACCCACCATTTTCCCACTAGATCTAGGAATAAAACGACTAGCTGCTTCCATGACACGCGATGTAAAATCTTGCACGGCGGCCTCGACATCGTCAATGTGTGGTGTGGTTGGCATTAGGTGGGCTCGAAAACCAAGCCAATCTGCCTTGTCGAGGCACCATCTCCGGGGGACTGACTGTCTTACCCGTCGAACGATGGTTTTGACGGCTATTGGAAAATGATCGCTGCCGTGCAGATCATTGATAACTTGCCATGAAAGATTGGCGGCCAAACGAGAGGATGAGAACGATAAGTCAATCGCTGTGAACTCAGACCCTCTAGCGCTCATGTGAGTGGGGGATCCCCTATTGAGAAGAACCGCGTCACTCTGATCAAGGAAATCCTCTATCAGGCGACCACGGGGGTCTCTCCTCTGGGAACCCCACATAGGGCTGTGAGCGTTAAAATCGCCTGTTATTATGTAAGGCGAGGGGAGTTGATTGACCAAGTCAGTTATGTCATCGAGTGTCCAATCGAATTCTGGAAGATACAAGGAACAGATTGTGGTTTTTATAGGGAAAGATATACGAATAGCCAGCGCCTGGAGCCTAGTCCTGAGAGTGATTTCCTGAAAGGGAAGACCCTCCCTCAGTAGGATGGCGACTCCACCCCTGGCCCGTAAATTAGGCACTACATCCCTCCGCACAACTGAAAAACCATTGAGCCGAAAACTATCACCTGGCTTAAAATGTGTCTCTTGCAGACATACGCAGAACGGCGTCTGTCTAGCCAGGAGTAGTTTAAGCTCATAATAATGTTTTGTGCACCCGTTGCAGTTCCATTGTATTATTTGTTCAGCCATTTTTGATAATATAAATAAATAACACAGACAGATAAGAATAAATTAGAATAAATAAACACATAACAAAATAGACAAAGAGACACATCGGAGTTGTAAAGGACTCCAATGCAACACAGAACAAACAAAACCTTAGAGCTAGTATCACTGATGTCATCGGAGTTGTAAAAGGCTCCGATGGCAGAACAAGCACAACAGAAAGCCTTATATCTAATATCACAGATAGTATCGAAGTTGTAAATGACTCCGATAACAGAATTTTCTGGACAAAAAAAATAAATAACACTAATAACAACACAGGGTGGATGACATCGGAGTTGTAAAGGACTCCGATGCCAAAACAAACACAACAAAACCTTAAAACTAATATCACAAGTGACACCAGAGTTGTAAAAGACTCTGCTGCCTGCACACACACGACAAAAAATCGTAAAACTAATATCACAAATGACATCGGAGTTGTAAAAGACTCCGATGCCGGGACAGAAGCAACACAGAGACTTAAAACTATTATCACTGATAGCATCGGAGTTGTAAAATACTCCGATGCCCAAAACAAAACAACACAGATCCTTAAAACTATTATCACAGGTAAAACCAGAGTTGTAAGAGACACTGATGTCAGGACGATCACAGCAATAAAATATGTAAATAAAATAAATAAATAAAACAGACAACAAAGACATGGGGAGGATTATTCCTAGAAATCTCACTTTCTAGGAACACCCTTCTGCCATCCGGGTTTTCTTTTACCCTTCCCTCGTGTGGTTTTACCCGTTTCATCGACGGTACTATCGTCCGTCGATGAGAGGGAGGCCTCAGAGGCTCCCCTCTTCCCAGGCAGGTCAGTAGACGACATGTAGCCGTCTACATCAATAATAGGGGGCTGCTTGCTCTCGGAGCCCTCCGGCAACGGTGTTGTTGCCGGCGATGCTCCGGTCGCTGCAGCCGCCAAGATTTTTTGAACGGCAGAGGACAGCGTAGCAGTCCCCTGCTGTTCAGGTGATGGGGATGGCGTGCTCCCCTGTTTTGACGATCGCGTCAATGCGATCGTCGATGGTTCCTGCTGTTTTTTAACAGAGGGGGTCTGATCCACCCCCTGTTGTTTGTTAACAGGGGTCGCCTTACTGCCCCCCTGCTGACGATCCCCCGTCGGTCGCTTAACGAGCGATTGGGGTTTTGGTGGAGGCATCTGAATTGCCTCCTTTTGCACTTTAAATTCACGCATATGCTCCTTTACTGATTCCTTGATGGCTATTTTAAGCTGTGGCAATAAAAGATTTAGTAAATCCTCGTAGTGGTTTACCGGCTTTGTTGCTGCTGCTCTTGAATATGATACACCAGCAGTAGGAGTTTGTGGAGTTACTCTTTTCTTAGCTTCAAAATATGTGATTTTTTCTTTAACTTTTAGTTCTTGAATGGTCATTTCAATTTTATATTTAGGGCAGTTTCTAGAACGGGCTGAGTGCCCTCCTTCGCAGTTTACGCACGTAATTGGTTCTAGACAACTTGTTCCCTCATGTATACTTTTACCGCAAACGCATACTTGTTCCTTAGAACAACGCGTTGCGGTATGCCCAAAAGCCTGGCATTTAAAGCACCGTAATGGCGCAGGTATATATGCCCGAACAGGCAGATTGAGAAAACCTCCTTTGATGCTGGCAGGCAGTGTCGGTTTGTTAAACTTTAGGATGTGGTTAGGTGTTTCTTGTACCACTCCATCCCGTTTAGTTGTAATTCGACGTACTTCGATGACACCTTGGGTTGCCAGATTTTGTTCGATTTCCTCAATTGTACAATTGAGGAAATCTCTGCAGTAAACTATGCCCCTACTGAAATTTAAAGTATTGTGTGCAGTGACCTTTACTTTAAATTCTCCTAATGAATTAATTTCCATTAATTTTTTCGACTGTGCGTTACTTACAGTTTCTATCAGTAATCCCTCTTTAACCTTTTTGATATTTTTGGTTGTTCCTAAAACATTGTATATAATCTTATCTATGACAAACGGACTTACTTTGTCGAAGTTTCCTTCGTCTTTTGCAACAAGCAAAAACCGAGGGATAGGTTCCCCCGTCAGTTGCGAGTTGTGTGGTGTTGTGTTTTTTGTTGTGGTTTCGTTCATAGTGTTCCCACGAGTTGGGCAGAAATATAATGTCACCACCGGCAGTGCTCCCTTACCGGTGAAAGGCTAATTGCAACCGGAGGACGCCAACTATCCGGAGGTCACCGTTATAAGACACACTAACGTAGTGCCATTCATCCCATCGGCACGGTACGAATAACACCGGGGATTACGGATTTTTATCGAGGTTTACTCCTCTAGATCCGACATGTTTGCGCCTTTAGGGCGCGGGTGTGGCTCTTCACCACGCATGCCGGTCTTAAGAGAGGAGAGGCTAGAGACACCTTGACGGCATCTTAACATCGCTTCACTCCCTCCTTCCATGTTGGTCCGCGGGAGGCCAATCCTCCTACCGTCAACGAGTGACGGCATTCCCCTATCCGCCACCTGGGGACGCGCCCTGTAGGGGTAGGATCCCCCCGAGGGTATTATTATTATTATTATTATTATTATTATTATTATTATTATTATTATTATTATTATTATTATTATTATTATTATTATTATTATTATTATTATTATTATTATTATTATTATTATTATTATTATTATTATTATTATTATTATTATTATTATTATTATTATTATTATTATTATTATTATTATTATTATTATTATTATTATTATTATTATTATTATTATTATTATTATTATTATTATTATTATTATTATTATTATTATTATTATTATTATTATTATTATTATTATTATTATTATTATTATTATTATTATTATTATTATTATTATTATTATTATTATTATTATTATTATTATTATTATTATTATTATTATTATTATTATTATTATTATTATTATTATTATTATTATTATTATTATTATTATTATTATTATTATTATTATTATTATTATTATTATTATTATTATTATTATTATTATTATTATTATTATTATTATTATTATTATTATTATTATTATTATTATTATTATTATTATTATTATTATTATTATTATTATTATTATTATTATTATTATTTTTTTTTTTTTTTTTTTTTTTTTGTGGTGTGGGAGGGGAAAATCCATTTACGGACCGAGTGTCGGACTCCCTCCATAAGGACTACCGACTAAAAACCCCTCCCACTTTACCGGCGTCGACTACTTAGGTCATTGGCCGGTCCGAGCTTTTGACATGCACTGACTTGTGTTGCGATTAAACAAGGAGATACAATACAAGGACAAAACGAGACAAGTCAGGCATTTGGATACATATAAACTAAACCTAATATCACAGTAAGGACGGTATCAGGGTTGTAAATGACCCTGATACCGGAGCCTACAACCACATAACACATAAATAAAATTTAAGTCTAATATCACATTAGGGGCAGTATCAGGGTTGTAAATGACCCTGATACCGAAGCCTGTAACAACACAACTAAAAAGTAAAGCTTAAACCTAATATCACACAAAGACGGTAAAAGGGTTGTAAATGACCCTGATACCGCACCCTAGACGACACAACGAATAACTAAGACCTACGACGATACAACGAATAAATAAAGCTTAAACCTAATATCACAGAAAATACCACTATTTACAAACTAAATCTAAATCCTTCCGAGTTGTAAAAAGACTCGAAAGCATTACACAAAAGGGGTAGAATACAAACTAAAAACTGGCACAGAAGTTGTAAACAGACTCCAGTGCCAGTGTACATAAAACGAGATAGAACGATTAATAAATAATAATAAATTAACATGAAGACAGTGCAGTGAACCTATATTTTCTTGAGAAGTTGGGTTTCACGCAGGAACTTGACGCAGTTCTCTACGGATCCCTTATTGTTTGATAAAACCGACGCCAGGTCATCACCAATCCTCAGCCTATTTCTCTGTAGAGCGTAGATTGGACATTCCGTAATTACGTGTTCCACCGTTAACAAATCATGACAGGTCTCACATTCTGGCTCCTCATCACCGGTAAGGAGATACGAGGAGGTTAGGTTGGTGTGCCCTATGCGCAGACGGCACAGGGCAACCTCCTCTCTCCTATTGAGATCTACCGGTGATCGCCATGGCGTCACCGATAGCTTTATTGATCTCAATTTACTTTCGGAGACGTTCCACATTTCCTGCCAATCCTCAATGATTTTATTATTGATGTATCCTTTGACATCATCGGGCCTCACAGGTATGTCATCTGTATGATCCGCCTCCGCTGCCAGACGGGCAGCTTTATCGGCCAGCTCGTTGCCTTCGATACCAACGTGCCCCGGTGTCCAGACGAAAACTATCGTCTTTCGCAACCGGGACAGTTCGAATATCGATGCTTGAGTGAGCTGAACCAGCGGGTCGGCAGAGTATAACGATGACATACTCTGAATGGCACTTAGGGAGTCTGAACAGATTAGGAATGAGCATTGGTGGGACATGATACAGTATCGGAGGGCCTGGTACAACGCGTATAGCTCTGCGGTATACACACTGGCCGACTCATGTAACGACCACGAATGTGCCGCACCGTCTATAATGACTGAGCAGCCTACTCCGTGGTCGGTTCTCGAGCCGTCCGTATACAGCCGCGGAGAGTCCGGGTATTCAGCGAGTATAGATAGGAACTTTCCCCTAAGGATATAGGGGCTCGTGTCGCTTTTTTTATGAGAGGCCAGATCTAGTCGACACCGAACCCTTGGCATAAGCCAAGGGGGGATCTCCAGGAATCCGACCTCGAATACCCGTGGAAAGTTTATATTGTAACTCTCCATGAGCTCTATCGCTCGGACACACACCGGTCTTGTCACTGTAGGTCTATTCCTATATTTCCTTTGCTGCTCCGTGGTGTTCATAAAGTGTCGTCGGTTTATGTGCCCATTCCTTGCGCGCATTGCCGCCGCGTATTGTAACACGAAGCGGTTTCGGCGCGCACTCAGGGGAGGGACACTCGACTCGCAGCAGAGGCTCTGTGCAGGACTTGTCCGAAAGGCACCGGTGGCATACCTGATACCAGCGTGATGGAGTGGGTCTAAGGCTTTCAGCCAGGATTTTCGAGCCGACGAGTACACCGCACAGCCGTAGTCGACTCTGGACAGAACCAGAGCCTTGTACAGCTGCAGCAGTGTCTCTCTTCGTGCTCCCCAGTTGATGCTGGCCAAGCACTTGATTATATTCAAGGCTTTTCTCGATCGCTGGACTAGCTCATCAATATGGGCTCGATAGGACAGTAAGCTATCGAGCCGTAGCCCCAGAAAGCGGATACTATCAACCACATGTATTCTTGTGCCCCGAAGAAACAAGCTGGGTTCACGATGAGGGTGTCTAAGTCTGCAGAAATGTACGCATGAGGTTTTAGTTTCAGAGAAACGAAAACCTCTAGCTTCTGCGTCACCATTAACATTGTTAATAACTGTCTGCAGCTGACGATTTATGGCGGGGATAGTATCCCCCGTCATATATATGACTAAGTCATCGACGTAGAGACACTTCCTCACCGGATGGTTCACTGATTCTGCTATGTCGTTTACTGCTATAGCAAACAAGGTCACACTTATCGTTGATCCTTGGGGAATACCGTTTTCCAGCGTGAACAGCGCCGACTCGGTATCCCCAATTCGTACCCTAAATGAACGGTCACACATAAAAGATTCAATAAATGTGGGCAAATGTCCTCTGAAACCCCAGTTATGTAGTTTCTGGAGAACTCCATATCTCCAAGTCATATCATATGCCTTCTCTAGATCGAAAAACACCGCTACGAGGTGCTTTCTATCCAAGAAGGCATCCTGGATGGAGTTCTCCAACTGTACGAGTGGATCGAGCGTGCTATGGTATTTTCGAAAACCTGCCTGGTATTTTGCTAGGAGACCATTCGTCTCCAGCATCCATACCAAGCGACTATTTACCATTTTTTCTAGAACTTTCCCTAAGCAGCTAGTTAAAGATATTGGCCGGTAACTGTTTACATTGGTGGGATCCTTGTCAGGTTTTAAAAGAGGCAGGATGATGGCTGTTTTCCAGCATTTAGGGTAGAGGCCCCTGTCCCATATCAGATTATAGATGTCCAACAGGTACTCCCTCATACATGAAGGAAGCTGTCGGACCATCTGATATGGGATGCCATCTGGACCTGATGATTTTGATTCACCCAATGAGGTTATGGCCTCTTCTAATTCCCTCATAGAAAATGGAGCATTATATGTTTTGGGCTCATGTGAGGAGAAGTTTAGAGGTATCTCTAGGTTGGCTTTATTACCCAGAAAAGTAACATCATAATTCTGAGAGCTACTGGTAGAGTGGAAGTGGGATGCGATAGCATCTGCGATCTCAGTGGTGTCTGTAACATCCCGACCATCAACGCAAAGGGCGGGTGCTACGGCAGGGAATTTCTTCCCTGCTACAGCACCCACCTTCCTCCATACTTCACCCATCGGTGTGGTTGGTGTTATCGCTGACACGTAGCTCTCCCATGATCGCTTCTTACTCTCAAGAATTTCGCGGCGCGCGATTGCGCGTCTCTTCTTGAAAGCGATCATGTTTTCCT
The DNA here is from genome assembly GCA_932526585.2 of Philonthus cognatus. NCBI lineage: Eukaryota > Metazoa > Arthropoda > Insecta > Coleoptera > Staphylinidae > Philonthus > Philonthus cognatus. Next base: position 103,743,760 of record OW052241.1, read on the forward strand.
GGGTAGGAGACCGCCTAAACCTGTTTAAAGCCTTCTTTTTCTCCTCAATCGCTTTCTTTATTTCCTGGTTCCACCATGGAACTGGCGGACCCACCATTTTCCCACTAGATCTAGGAATAAAACGACTAGCTGCTTCCATGACACGCGATGTAAAATCTTGCACGGCGGCCTCGACATCGTCAATGTGTGGTGTGGTTGGCATTAGGTGGGCTCGAAAACCAAGCCAATCTGCCTTGTCGAGGCACCATCTCCGGGGGACTGACTGTCTTACCCGTCGAACGATGGTTTTGACGGCTATTGGAAAATGATCGCTGCCGTGCAGATCATTGATAACTTGCCATGAAAGATTGGCGGCCAAACGAGAGGATGAGAACGATAAGTCAATCGCTGTGAACTCAGACCCTCTAGCGCTCATGTGAGTGGGGGATCCCCTATTGAGAAGAACCGCGTCACTCTGATCAAGGAAATCCTCTATCAGGCGACCACGGGGGTCTCTCCTCTGGGAACCCCACATAGGGCTGTGAGCGTTAAAATCGCCTGTTATTATGTAAGGCGAGGGGAGTTGATTGACCAAGTCAGTTATGTCATCGAGTGTCCAATCGAATTCTGGAAGATACAAGGAACAGATTGTGGTTTTTATAGGGAAAGATATACGAATAGCCAGCGCCTGGAGCCTAGTCCTGAGAGTGATTTCCTGAAAGGGAAGACCCTCCCTCAGTAGGATGGCGACTCCACCCCTGGCCCGTAAATTAGGCACTACATCCCTCCGCACAACTGAAAAACCATTGAGCCGAAAACTATCACCTGGCTTAAAATGTGTCTCTTGCAGACATACGCAGAACGGCGTCTGTCTAGCCAGGAGTAGTTTAAGCTCATAATAATGTTTTGTGCACCCGTTGCAGTTCCATTGTATTATTTGTTCAGCCATTTTTGATAATATAAATAAATAACACAGACAGATAAGAATAAATTAGAATAAATAAACACATAACAAAATAGACAAAGAGACACATCGGAGTTGTAAAGGACTCCAATGCAACACAGAACAAACAAAACCTTAGAGCTAGTATCACTGATGTCATCGGAGTTGTAAAAGGCTCCGATGGCAGAACAAGCACAACAGAAAGCCTTATATCTAATATCACAGATAGTATCGAAGTTGTAAATGACTCCGATAACAGAATTTTCTGGACAAAAAAAATAAATAACACTAATAACAACACAGGGTGGATGACATCGGAGTTGTAAAGGACTCCGATGCCAAAACAAACACAACAAAACCTTAAAACTAATATCACAAGTGACACCAGAGTTGTAAAAGACTCTGCTGCCTGCACACACACGACAAAAAATCGTAAAACTAATATCACAAATGACATCGGAGTTGTAAAAGACTCCGATGCCGGGACAGAAGCAACACAGAGACTTAAAACTATTATCACTGATAGCATCGGAGTTGTAAAATACTCCGATGCCCAAAACAAAACAACACAGATCCTTAAAACTATTATCACAGGTAAAACCAGAGTTGTAAGAGACACTGATGTCAGGACGATCACAGCAATAAAATATGTAAATAAAATAAATAAATAAAACAGACAACAAAGACATGGGGAGGATTATTCCTAGAAATCTCACTTTCTAGGAACACCCTTCTGCCATCCGGGTTTTCTTTTACCCTTCCCTCGTGTGGTTTTACCCGTTTCATCGACGGTACTATCGTCCGTCGATGAGAGGGAGGCCTCAGAGGCTCCCCTCTTCCCAGGCAGGTCAGTAGACGACATGTAGCCGTCTACATCAATAATAGGGGGCTGCTTGCTCTCGGAGCCCTCCGGCAACGGTGTTGTTGCCGGCGATGCTCCGGTCGCTGCAGCCGCCAAGATTTTTTGAACGGCAGAGGACAGCGTAGCAGTCCCCTGCTGTTCAGGTGATGGGGATGGCGTGCTCCCCTGTTTTGACGATCGCGTCAATGCGATCGTCGATGGTTCCTGCTGTTTTTTAACAGAGGGGGTCTGATCCACCCCCTGTTGTTTGTTAACAGGGGTCGCCTTACTGCCCCCCTGCTGACGATCCCCCGTCGGTCGCTTAACGAGCGATTGGGGTTTTGGTGGAGGCATCTGAATTGCCTCCTTTTGCACTTTAAATTCACGCATATGCTCCTTTACTGATTCCTTGATGGCTATTTTAAGCTGTGGCAATAAAAGATTTAGTAAATCCTCGTAGTGGTTTACCGGCTTTGTTGCTGCTGCTCTTGAATATGATACACCAGCAGTAGGAGTTTGTGGAGTTACTCTTTTCTTAGCTTCAAAATATGTGATTTTTTCTTTAACTTTTAGTTCTTGAATGGTCATTTCAATTTTATATTTAGGGCAGTTTCTAGAACGGGCTGAGTGCCCTCCTTCGCAGTTTACGCACGTAATTGGTTCTAGACAACTTGTTCCCTCATGTATACTTTTACCGCAAACGCATACTTGTTCCTTAGAACAACGCGTTGCGGTATGCCCAAAAGCCTGGCATTTAAAGCACCGTAATGGCGCAGGTATATATGCCCGAACAGGCAGATTGAGAAAACCTCCTTTGATGCTGGCAGGCAGTGTCGGTTTGTTAAACTTTAGGATGTGGTTAGGTGTTTCTTGTACCACTCCATCCCGTTTAGTTGTAATTCGACGTACTTCGATGACACCTTGGGTTGCCAAATTTTGTTCGATTTCCTCAATTGTACAATTGAGGAAATCTCTGCAGTAAACTATGCCCCTACTAAAATTTAAAGTATTGTGTGCAGTGACCTTTACTTTAAATTCTCCTAATGAATTAATTTCCATTAATTTTTTCGACTGTGCGTTACTTACAGTTTCTATCAGTAATCCCTCTTTAACCTTTTTGATATTTTTGGTTGTTCCTAAAACATTGTATATAATCTTATCTATGACAAACGGACTTACTTTGTCGAAGTTTCCTTCGTCTTTTGCAACAAGCAAAAACCGAGGGATAGGTTCCCCCGTCAGTTGCGAGTTGTGTGGTGTTGTGTTTTTTGTTGTGGTTTCGTTCATAGTGTTCCCACGAGTTGGGCAGAAATATAATGTCACCACCGGCAGTGCTCCCTTACCGGTGAAAGGCTAATTGCAACCGGAGGACGCCAACTATCCGGAGGTCACCGTTATAAGACACACTAACGTAGTGCCATTCATCCCATCGGCACGGTACGAATAACACCGGGGATTACGGATTTTTATCGAGGTTTACTCCTCTAGATCCGACATGTTTGCGCCTTTAGGGCGCGGGTGTGGCTCTTCACCACGCATGCCGGTCTTAAGAGAGGAGAGGCTAGAGACACCTTGACGGCATCTTAACATCGCTTCACTCCCTCCTTCCATGTTGGTCCGCGGGAGGCCAATCCTCCTACCGTCAACGAGTGACGGCATTCCCCTATCCGCCACCTGGGGACGCGCCCTGTAGGGGTAGGATCCCCCCGAGGGTATTATTATTATTATTATTATTATTATTATTATTATTATTATTATTATTATTATTATTATTATTATTATTATTATTATTATTATTATTATTATTATTATTATTATTATTATTATTATTATTATTATTATTATTATTATTATTATTATTATTATTATTATTATTATTATTATTATTATTATTATTATTATTATTATTATTATTATTATTATTATTATTATTATTATTATTATTATTATTATTATTATTATTATTATTATTATTATTATTATTATTATTATTATTATTATTATTATTATTATTATTATTATTATTATTATTATTATTATTATTATTATTATTATTATTATTATTATTATTATTATTATTATTATTATTATTATTATTATTATTATTATTATTATTATTATTATTATTATTATTATTATTATTATTATTATTATTATTATTATTATTATTTTTTTTTTTTTTTTTTTTTTTTTTTGTGGTGTGGGAGGGGAAAATCCATTTACGGACCGAGTGTCGGACTCCCTCCATAAGGACTACCGACTAAAAACCCCTCCCACTTTACCGGCGTCGACTACTTAGGTCATTGGCCGGTCCGAGCTTTTGACATGCACTGACTTGTGTTGCGATTAAACAAGGAGATACAATACAAGGACAAAACGAGACAAGTCAGGCATTTGGATACATATAAACTAAACCTAATATCACAGTAAGGACGGTATCAGGGTTGTAAATGACCCTGATACCGGAGCCTACAACCACATAACACATAAATAAAATTTAAGTCTAATATCACATTAGGGGCAGTATCAGGGTTGTAAATGACCCTGATACCGAAGCCTGTAACAACACAACTAAAAAGTAAAGCTTAAACCTAATATCACACAAAGACGGTAAAAGGGTTGTAAATGACCCTGATACCGCACCCTAGACGACACAACGAATAACTAAGACCTACGACGATACAACGAATAAATAAAGCTTAAACCTAATATCACAGAAAATACCACTATTTACAAACTAAATCTAAATCCTTCCGAGTTGTAAAAAGACTCGAAAGCATTACACAAAAGGGGTAGAATACAAACTAAAAACTGGCACAGAAGTTGTAAACAGACTCCAGTGCCAGTGTACATAAAACGAGATAGAACGATTAATAAATAATAATAAATTAACATGAAGACAGTGCAGTGAACCTATATTTTCTTGAGAAGTTGGGTTTCACGCAGGAACTTGACGCAGTTCTCTACGGATCCCTTATTGTTTGATAAAACCGACGCCAGGTCATCACCAATCCTCAGCCTATTTCTCTGTAGAGCGTAGATTGGACATTCCGTAATTACGTGTTCCACCGTTAACAAATCATGACAGGTCTCACATTCTGGCTCCTCATCACCGGTAAGGAGATACGAGGAGGTTAGGTTGGTGTGCCCTATGCGCAGACGGCACAGGGCAACCTCCTCTCTCCTATTGAGATCTACCGGTGATCGCCATGGCGTCACCGATAGCTTTATTGATCTCAATTTACTTTCGGAGACGTTCCACATTTCCTGCCAATCCTCAATGATTTTATTATTGATGTATCCTTTGACATCATCGGGCCTCACAGGTATGTCATCTGTATGATCCGCCTCCGCTGCCAGACGGGCAGCTTTATCGGCCAGCTCGTTGCCTTCGATACCAACGTGCCCCGGTGTCCAGACGAAAACTATCGTCTTTCGCAACCGGGACAGTTCGAATATCGATGCTTGAGTGAGCTGAACCAGCGGGTCGGCAGAGTATAACGATGACATACTCTGAATGGCACTTAGGGAGTCTGAACAGATTAGGAATGAGCATTGGTGGGACATGATACAGTATCGGAGGGCCTGGTACAACGCGTATAGCTCTGCGGTATACACACTGGTCGACTCATGTAACGACCACGAATGTGCCGCACCGTCTATAATGACTGAGCAGCCTACTCCGTGGTCGGTTCTCGAGCCGTCCGTATACAGCCGCGGAGAGTCCGGGTATTCAGCGAGTATAGATAGGAACTTTCCCCTAAGGATATAGGGGCTCGTGTCGCTTTTTTTATGAGAGGCCAGATCTAGTCGACACCGAACCCTTGGCATAAGCCAAGGGGGGATCTCCAGGAATCCGACCTCGAATACCCGTGGAAAGTTTATATTGTAACTCTCCATGAGCTCTATCGCTCGGACACACACCGGTCTTGTCACTGTAGGTCTATTCCTATATTTCCTTTGCTGCTCCGTGGTGTTCATAAAGTGTCGTCGGTTTATGTGCCCATTCCTTGCGCGCATTGCCGCCGCGTATTGTAACACGAAGCGGTTTCGGCGCGCACTCAGGGGAGGGACACTCGACTCGCAGCAGAGGCTCTGTGCAGGACTTGTCCGAAAGGCACCGGTGGCATACCTGATACCAGCGTGATGGAGTGGGTCTAAGGCTTTCAGCCAGGATTTTCGAGCCGACGAGTACACCGCACAGCCGTAGTCGACTCTGGACAGAACCAGAGCCTTGTACAGCTGCAGCAGTGTCTCTCTTCGTGCTCCCCAGTTGATGCTGGCCAAGCACTTGATTATATTCAAGGCTTTTCTCGATCGCTGGACTAGCTCATCAATATGGGCTCGATAGGACAGTAAGCTATCGAGCCGTAGCCCCAGAAAGCGGATACTATCAACCACATGTATTCTTGTGCCCCGAAGAAACAAGCTGGGTTCACGATGAGGGTGTCTAAGTCTGCAGAAATGTACGCATGAGGTTTTAGTTTCAGAGAAACGAAAACCTCTAGCTTCTGCGTCACCATTAACATTGTTAATAACTGTCTGCAGCTGACGATTTATGGCGGGGATAGTATCCCCCGTCATATATATGACTAAGTCATCGACGTAGAGACACTTCCTCACCGGATGGTTCACTGATTCTGCTATGTCGTTTACTGCTATAGCAAACAAGGTCACACTTATCGTTGATCCTTGGGGAATACCGTTTTCCAGCGTGAACAGCGCCGACTCGGTATCCCCAATTCGTACCCTAAATGAACGGTCACACATAAAAGATTCAATAAATGTGGGCAAATGTCCTCTGAAACCCCAGTTATGTAGTTTCTGGAGAACTCCATATCTCCAAGTCATATCATATGCCTTCTCTAGATCGAAAAACACCGCTACGAGGTGCTTTCTATCCAAGAAGGCATCCTGGATGGAGTTCTCCAACTGTACGAGTGGATCGAGCGTGCTATGGTATTTTCGAAAACCTGCCTGGTATTTTGCTAGGAGACCATTCGTCTCCAGCATCCATACCAAGCGACTATTTACCATTTTTTCTAGAACTTTCCCTAAGCAGCTAGTTAAAGATATTGGCCGGTAACTGTTTACATTGGTGGGATCCTTGTCAGGTTTTAAAAGAGGCAGGATGATGGCTGTTTTCCAGCATTTAGGGTAGAGGCCCCTGTCCCATATCAGATTATAGATGTCCAACAGGTACTCCCTCATACATGAAGGAAGCTGTCGGACCATCTGATATGGGATGCCATCTGGACCTGATGATTTTGATTCACCCAATGAGGTTATGGCCTCTTCTAATTCCCTCATAGAAAATGGAGCATTATATGTTTTGGGCTCATGTGAGGAGAAGTTTAGAGGTATCTCTAGGTTGGCTTTATTACCCAGAAAAGTAACATCATAATTCTGAGAGCTACTGGTAGAGTGGAAGTGGGATGCGATAGCATCTGCGATCTCAGTGGTGTCTGTAACATCCCGACCATCAACGCAAAGGGCGGGTGCTACGGCAGGGAATTTCTTCCCTGCTACAGCACCCACCTTCCTCCATACTTCACCCATCGGTGTGGTTGGTGTTATCGCTGACACGTAGCTCTCCCATGATCGCTTCTTACTCTCAAGAATTTCGCGGCGCGCGATTGCGCGTCTCTTCTTGAAAGCGATCATGTTTTCCTGGGTAGGAGACCGCCTAAACCTGTTTAAAGCCTTCTTTTTCTCCTCAATCGCTTTCTTTATTTCCTGGTTCCACCATGGAACTGGCGGACCCACCATTTTCCCACTAGATCTAGGAATAAAACGACTAGCTGCTTCCATGACACGCGATGTAAAATCTTGCACGGCGGCCTCGACATCGTCAATGTGTGGTGTGGTTGGCATTAGGTGGGCTCGAAAACCAAGCCAATCTGCCTTGTCGAGGCACCATCTCCGGGGGACTGACTGTCTTACCCGTCGAACGATGGTTTTGACGGCTATTGGAAAATGATCGCTGCCGTGCAGATCATTGATAACTTGCCATGAAAGATTGGCGGCCAAACGAGAGGATGAGAACGATAAGTCAATCGCTGTGAACTCAGACCCTCTAGCGCTCATGTGAGTGGGGGATCCCCTATTGAGAAGAACCGCGTCACTCTGATCAAGGAAATCCTCTATCAGGCGACCACGGGGGTCTCTCCTCTGGGAACCCCACATAGGGCTGTGAGCGTTAAAATCGCCTGTTATTATGTAAGGCGAGGGGAGTTGATTGACCAAGTCAGTTATGTCATCGAGTGTCCAATCGAATTCTGGAAGATACAAGGAACAGATTGTGGTTTTTATAGGGAAAGATATACGAATAGCCAGCGCCTGGAGCCTAGTCCTGAGAGTGATTTCCTGAAAGGGAAGACCCTCCCTCAGTAGGATGGCGACTCCACCCCTGGCCCGTAAATTAGGCACTACATCCCTCCGCACTACTGAAAAACCATTGAGCCGAAAACTATCACCTGGCTTAAAATGTGTCTCTTGCAGACATACGCAGAACGGCGTCTGTCTAGCCAGGAGTAGTTTAAGCTCATAATAATGTTTTGTGCACCCGTTGCAGTTCCATTGTATTATTTGTTCAGCCATTTTTGATAATATAAATAAATAACACAGACAGATAAGAATAAATTAGAATAAATAAACACATAACAAAATAGACAAAGAGACACATCGGAGTTGTAAAGGACTCCAATGCAACACAGAACAAACAAAACCTTAGAGCTAGTATCACTGATGTCATCGGAGTTGTAAAAGGCTCCGATGGCAGAACAAGCACAACAGAAAGCCTTATATCTAATATCACAGATAGTATCGAAGTTGTAAATGACTCCGATAACAGAATTTTCTGGACAAAAAAAATAAATAACACTAATAACAACACAGGGTGGATGACATCGGAGTTGTAAAGGACTCCGATGCCAAAACAAACACAACAAAACCTTAAAACTAATATCACAAGTGACACCAGAGTTGTAAAAGACTCTGCTGCCTGCACACACACGACAAAAAATCGTAAAACTAATATCACAAATGACATCGGAGTTGTAAAAGACTCCGATGCCGGGACAGAAGCAACACAGAGACTTAAAACTATTATCACTGATAGCATCGGAGTTGTAAAATACTCCGATGCCCAAAACAAAACAACACAGATCCTTAAAACTATTATCACAGGTAAAACCAGAGTTGTAAGAGACACTGATGTCAGGACGATCACAGCAATAAAATATGTAAATAAAATAAATAAATAAAACAGACAACAAAGACATGGGGAGGATTATTCCTAGAAATCTCACTTTCTAGGAACACCCTTCTGCCATCCGGGTTTTCTTTTACCCTTCCCTCGTGTGGTTTTACCCGTTTCATCGACGGTACTATCGTCCGTCGATGAGAGGGAGGCCTCAGAGGCTCCCCTCTTCCCAGGCAGGTCAGTAGACGACATGTAGCCGTCTACATCAATAATAGGGGGCTGCTTGCTCTCGGAGCCCTCCGGCAACGGTGTTGTTGCCGGCGATGCTCCGGTCGCTGCAGCCGCCAAGATTTTTTGAACGGCAGAGGACAGCGTAGCAGTCCCCTGCTGTTCAGGTGATGGGGATGGCGTGCTCCCCTGTTTTGACGATCGCGTCAATGCGATCGTCGATGGTTCCTGCTGTTTTTTAACAGAGGGGGTCTGATCCACCCCCTGTTGTTTGTTAACAGGGGTCGCCTTACTGCCCCCCTGCTGACGATCCCCCGTCGGTCGCTTAACGAGCGATTGGGGTTTTGGTGGAGGCATCTGAATTGCCTCCTTTTGCACTTTAAATTCACGCATATGCTCCTTTACTGATTCCTTGATGGCTATTTTAAGCTGTGGCAATAAAAGATTTAGTAAATCCTCGTAGTGGTTTACCGGCTTTGTTGCTGCTGCTCTTGAATATGATACACCAGCAGTAGGAGTTTGTGGAGTTACTCTTTTCTTAGCTTCAAAATATGTGATTTTTTCTTTAACTTTTAGTTCTTGAATGGTCATTTCAATTTTATATTTAGGGCAGTTTCTAGAACGGGCTGAGTGCCCTCCTTCGCAGTTTACGCACGTAATTGGTTCTAGACAACTTGTTCCCTCATGTATACTTTTACCGCAAACGCATACTTGTTCCTTAGAACAACGCGTTGCGGTATGCCCAAAAGCCTGGCATTTAAAGCACCGTAATGGCGCAGGTATATATGCCCGAACAGGCAGATTGAGAAAACCTCCTTTGATGCTGGCAGGCAGTGTCGGTTTGTTAAACTTTAGGATGTGGTTAGGTGTTTCTTGTACCACTCCATCCCGTTTAGTTGTAATTCGACGTACTTCGATGACACCTTGGGTTGCCAAATTTTGTTCGATTTCCTCAATTGTACAATTGAGGAAATCTCTGCAGTAAACTATGCCCCTACTAAAATTTAAAGTATTGTGTGCAGTGACCTTTACTTTAAATTCTCCTAATGAATTAATTTCCATTAATTTTTTCGACTGTGCGTTACTTACAGTTTCTATCAGTAATCCCTCTTTAACCTTTTTGATATTTTTGGTTGTTCCTAAAACATTGTATATAATCTTATCTATGACAAACGGACTTACTTTGTCGAAGTTTCCTTCGTCTTTTGCAACAAGCAAAAACCGAGGGATAGGTTCCCCCGTCAGTTGCGAGTTGTGTGGTGTTGTGTTTTTTGTTGTGGTTTCGTTCATAGTGTTCCCACGAGTTGGGCAGAAATATAATGTCACCACCGGCAGTGCTCCCTTACCGGTGAAAGGCTAATTGCAACCGGAGGACGCCAACTATCCGGAGGTCACCGTTATAAGACACACTAACGTAGTGCCATTCATCCCATCGGCACGGTACGAATAACACCGGGGATTACGGATTTTTATCGAGGTTTACTCCTCTAGATCCGACATGTTTGCGCCTTTAGGGCGCGGGTGTGGCTCTTCACCACGCATGCCGGTCTTAAGAGAGGAGAGGCTAGAGACACCTTGACGGCATCTTAACATCGCTTCACTCCCTCCTTCCATGTTGGTCCGCGGGAGGCCAATCCTCCTACCGTCAACGAGTGACGGCATTCCCCTATCCGCCACCTGGGGACGCGCCCTGTAGGGGTAGGATCCCCCCGAGGGTATTATTATTATTATTATTATTATTATTATTATTATTATTATTATTATTATTATTATTATTATTATTATTATTATTATTATTATTATTATTATTATTATTATTATTATTATTATTATTATTATTATTATTATTATTATTATTATTATTATTATTATTATTATTATTATTATTATTATTATTATTATTATTATTATTATTATTATTATTATTATTATTATTATTATTATTATTATTATTATTATTATTATTATTATTATTATTATTATTATTATTTTTTTTTTTTTTTTTTTTTTTTTTTTTTTTTTTTTTTTTTTTAGAACGTCAGCTGCTAGGGCTATTGGTTCCATCGTAAGGGTAAGTTAAAATTAAAATAAAAATAAATCGTCATTGTGACGGTATGTTTCGGGTCTTCATGGTATGTGTTTTTATTTTGTTTTATTTCTTTAGTTCTAATATTTCTCTCAGTTTCAGGTACCTTCGTATTTCAGACGGTCTGGTGAGTATATGTTTATATTTCATTGTATATATTAATGTTTTTTAGGTATTTAAGGATTATTGTGTATTTTCCTGGATCCTTTAGGCTTTCTGCGGCGTTTCTTTCTTGTAGCCCTATGGAGAGGCGCTGTTCTCTGAGCTTAGGGCATTGGAAGATGTGTTCCACGGTTAAGGCTTCTATTCTGCATTGTGGGCATATTCTGTGTTGTCTACCTATAAGGAGGTGTCCATGTGTGATTCGTGTATGTCCAATTGAGAGTCTTGTAAGTATTATTCTGTCTTTTCTGTTATGTTCTTGTGAGTACTTACATAGGGCTAGCGAGGGTCTTATAGATCTGTGCCAGTTATTTTCCTTTTCATTCCATTGATCTAGCCATTTCTTCCAGGATATTGTTTCTGACCAGGCCAGTATTTCTTTTCGTATTGTGTCTGGTGTTTCTATGTTGTCTGTTGTTATACTTTCCCATATGGGACTGTCCTTAAGGAGAGTGTATAGGTGGAAAGTGGACGGTATTGTTTTTGTTTGAGCCCAACTGTAACAGTCAAGTATTTTGGGGTTTATTATATACTTTCTCAGTGAGTGGTTTCCTTTAAGAGCTATTTTGCTGGCGTATCTAAATTTTATTTTAGCCCGTCTTTCGTCAGGTGGTAGTATACCTGCTTCCCGGTAGACACTCTCTCGGGGTGATGTTCGAAAAGCTCCTGTGATCATGCGGGCAGCCGTAAGGTATATGGAGTCGATACGTTTAAGGTGGGATTTTGAGGCGTTTCCGTATGCTACGACACCGTAGTCAAGTTTGGAGAATACAAGGGCGTTTATGATTTTGAAGATGGTCTTCTGTTCTGCGCCCCATCGAAAGTGGGTTATTGCCTTGAGTTGGTTTAGGGTCTTTTTTGCTATTGTTTCGAGTTTTGAGATATGTTCCGTCCATGTAAGTTTATTATCAAGAGTGAGGCCTAAGAATTTAATTGATTGTCTGTATGGGATGGTAAACTGGTCAATTGTTAGGGTTGGTTCTACATGGGTCTTACGCAGTCTGCAGAAGTGGGCGCAATTTGTTTTTTGTTTGGAAACCTGCAGGCCTCGTAAGTTGGCTTCTTTGCAGATTATGTTAATACCATCTTGGATTTCTTTTCCTATTTCTTCCATGTTATCCCCTGCCTTTATTATAGCTAAATCGTCCACATAGAGTAGGGGTATAACTCCATCAGGGAGGTTGTCAGCGATCTCGTTTATTGCGATTGCAAACAACGTGACGCTGAGAACCGAGCCTTGTGGTATCCCGTTGATCTGCTTAAATTGGCGAGAGGTTGTGTTCCCTACTCTGGTTTTAAATGTTCGGTCTTCAAGGAATGATTTTACCATAGAGGGTAGGTGACCTTTGAGTCCCCAAGCTTCTAATTTTTTTAAAATTCCCATTCTCCAGGTGGTGTCGTAAGCTTTCGTGAGATCGAAGAATACTGCGAGGGAGTGTTTTCTCTCACAGAAGGCTTCTTTAATGATATTTTCAAGTCGGATAATGTGATCAATACAGGAGAATCCTTTTCGGAAACCAGCTTGATAGTGGCTAATGAGGTCTCTGCCTTCCAATATGTTTAGAAGTCTAGAGTTTATTATTTTTTCGTATAATTTTCCTAGGCATGATGTCAGAGCTATAGGACGATAATTTTCGGGATCGCTGTGGTCTTTTCCAGGTTTAGGGATAGGGATAATGATCGATTCTTTCCAACAGAGAGGGTAGGTGTTTTTTTGAAATATGTTATTAAATAAGTTAGTAATTTTTTCTTTTGCAGCGTTGGATAGATTTCGTAGCATAGCGTTACATATTTCATCTTCTCCTGGGCTAGTATTTTTAGTTTGGGACAGTGCATCGTCGAGTTCTTCTATAGTTATGGGGCGGTTATAGTCTTCTTCTTCGCCTCCTTCTAGTGTAACAGGAGTTTGTTCCGAGTATTGTTTGTAGTTAATAAATTCTTCCGTGTAGTTAGCGTCACTGCACACTTTCTGGAATGTTATACCTAGTATGTTAGACGTTTGTGTAGGATTCGTATGTGTTTGTCCATTATGTTGGAGGATAGGTAGGTTTTGGCGCCGTCCTTTACCAATGATATTGTGGACATGTTTCCATACTTGCTGGATAGGTGTCTGTTCGTTAATGCTGGAAATGTATTCTTCCCATGACGTTTTCTGGGCTAGTGTTTTTTGTTTCCTCTCTTGGGCTCTACATTTTTTAAAGTGAATCAGGTCTTCTGTCCTATTGTGTTTGCGGAATCTATTTAGATATTTTTTCTTTTCTTTGTTTAGTGATGCGATTCGTTCGTTCCACCAGGGCACTGATGCATTTTTAGAAGGTGGTTTAGTTTTGGGAATAAAGTTGTTCGCTAATTTAATAATGTCTTTTGTGGCTGTATTTACCATCTCGTTTATGTTAGCTCCAGTTTCCAATCTAAGCGTTTCGGAAGCTAGCGTGAATTCGTCCCAGTTCGCTTTTTTTAGTTGCCATTTTTTTCTGTGTTGGAGGTTATGCCGTTTGAGGGATAGGTCGACTAAGATTGGGAAATGGTCGCTATGGTGTAGGTCGGGTATGACTTTCCAGCTTAGTTCGTTATAAATGTTTGGTGTTCCTAGTGTTAGGTCTATGGCGCTGAAATTACCTGATCCACTGTTAAGGTAGGTTGGTTCTCCGTTGTTTAGGAGGACGAGCGGCGTATCACTAATTATCTCTTCGAGTAATTTCCCTTTTGGTGATAGTGTTTTTGATCCCCATAGTGGGTTGTGACAGTTAAAGTCCCCAGCTAGTATGGTATTGTTAGTGATAAGTTCAAGTAATTTACACATTTCTTCTTTTTTCCAGGATTGGTCGGGTAAGTATGCATTGATAATTTTAATTTTCTTTTCTAGTATTATTTCTATGGTTAGAGCCTGGATGGTGCTTGTATTATCAATTATTTTTGTTTTGATGTTATCTCTTATAAGAGTGGCAACACCTCCATGGGCCCGTCCGTTGGTGGTATTTTGTAAGCTGCGGGTGAATGTTTGGTATCCTGAGAATTTTATTTCCTCATTTGGTTTTAGATGACTTTCTTGTAGACATATTACAGTCGGTTGGTATGTTAATATTAAATTACGCAATTCGTCATATTTATTTTTAATACCTCTGCAGTTCCATTGTATTAGGCGTTCTGTTGTTTGATCCATTGTGTTAATGTTTGTTGTGTTTTGTTTGGTATTTGCTAGTTCTAGTATATGTATAAATATATATAAAAAATAAAAATAAATATATAAATAGTTATAAATAACATAAATGTATATGGACTAAATACATGTTGTATATTAAAATATCACAGTAAATTATCACAGTTATCTATCACAGCTAGTTATCACTATCTTTGTTTTTCCTTTGATTTGGTCTTGGTTTTCCCTTGGGCCAACCTTTTTTCTTTTTGATCAGTTGAAATTCCCCGTCAGAGTGTGCCTCTGTCGGTGCTTCTATTGTTTCCCAGTTGATGGGGTTTGTGGGTATTTCGGTTATTCCCGGAATTTCAGTGTTCTTGTTCCTCCCCACGGTGGCTGTTGTGGCTGATGTCTGTTGGGCGAAGGTTTTGGTAGGGACAACAAAACTGTTTTTGTTTACCAGCTGTCTTGCTTCCCTAAAGGTTAGGTTCTGTTTAATTTTAAGTTTAATTATTTCTTTTTCGTTTTTATAAGTTGTACACTCTTTTGAGGTTGACAGGTGGTTGTTATTACAGTTTATGCAGGTGTATGGCGTATCACAGTTGCCTTCGTGCTCCTGTTTACCGCACTTGCACATTTTTGTACTTTTGCAGTACTTCCCTAAGTGTCCGAACTTAAGGCATTTATTGCATCTCCTGGGGGCGGGGATGTACTGTCTGACCTTTAGTTTAAGATAAGCTGCGTCTAAGGATTCTGGTAGTTTGCTCATCTTAAAGGTTAATTTGATAGAGTTGGTATTTTCTAAGTTACCATTATTCTTTTTTTTTTATACGCTCAACTTCGATTACTCCTTGCCCTTTGAGTTCTTCTTTAAGCTCAGCCTCTGTGCATGCAAGGAGGTCGCTAGATGTAACTACTCCCCATGATTTGTTCAATCTATCGTTGGGCGCTATTTCTGTTTTCTTGCCACTAATATTTGTTATAGTTTTTAGTTTTTCCAGTTGTTCTGGTGTATTTACTTTTACGTTTAGGATTCCAGGGGCTATTTTTTTTATGCGTATGTCTGTTCCGACAGTGTCTTGAATACGTCTTTGAATTATAAAGGGTGACAGTGTCGTAAAGTCGGCTTCATCCATTTTTATGGTATGGTTATACTCTGTGAATGTTGGGATTTGTTCGGTTTCGAAAGAGTATTTGGCGTGCCTTCTATATCTTTTCCTTTTTTTTGTTATGTCATTAGGTTCGTATCGATCCACTTGGGATGTTTCTGTATCGTCGTAATCGATATTATTTGATTGTGATGATTGGCTGTAGGTTCTTTTTGTAATTTTTTGTTTTTCGCTCGTTTCAATTTCATTTATATTATTTCCTGGTTGTCTCATATAGGGACTCGACTGATATGTTCTGTCAGGAGTTCTTCCTACTTTACCCCCTCTTACGAAGGGGTTAGCCCCGCTGGTTTCAGCAGAGCTCGGGGGTTGTGGCTGTAGCATGTCCAATGATCGCGCAGTTTGGCCACGATCATTAAGGGTTTTTGTTTGTCCAGGAGCTCCCAACCTGGATTCTAAGTCTGTTATATCAATCATTGGCGTCTTAGTTCCACCTTCATTCCTCTAGTTCCTCCACCCTCCACGGAGCCACATATGGGACGCGCAAGCACAAACTGCCGCTACGCCAGAGGATACCGGAGGAGTATAGCCACCCGGAACGGACCAACACACAGATTAAGTATGTCCTCCGATCCGCAGTGACTCACCCAGAGCCGATTGGTCCATGCTGGGTTAGGCTGGACCGCCCGTCTTAGTTGAGTCAGGAGCCAAAGGGGAGTGTTGCTGGATTTCTCGGCTAATCCGCGAGAAATTGTCGCTCAGCCCCCAGGATCTCCGTTCCCACCCGTACGGGTCGCGGCGCACGGCCAACACGCCGGTGGATGATGCCTCTGAGAGAATCAATATGAAATTGTTTCTCTCTTTGGCACCCAGCTGCCATAAAGGCATCCACATGCTGGTATCCTATGGTCGCCTCCTACGACCTGCTGGAGTGGGCAGTGGATGTATTCTGATCCCCATCCACAGGGATATATTATTATTATTATTATTATTATTATTATTATTATTATTATTATTATTATTATTATTATTATTATTATTATTATTATTATTATTATTATTATTATTATTATTATTATTATTATTATTATTATTATTATTATTATTATTATTATTATTATTATTATTATTATTATTATTATTATTATTATTATTATTATTATTATTATTATTATTATTATTATTATTATTATTATTATTATTATTATTATTATTATTATTATTATTATTATTATTATTATTATTATTATTTTTTTTTTCTTTTTGTGGTGTGGGAGGGGAAAATCCATTTACGGACTGAGTGTCGGACTCCCTCCATAAGGACTACCGACTAAAAACCCCTCCCACTTTACCGGCGTCGACTACTTAGGTCATTGGCCGGTCTAAGCTTTTGACATGCACTGACTTGTGTTGCGATTAAACAAGGAGATACAATACAAGGACAAAACGAGACAAGTCAGGCATTTGGGTACATATAAACTAAACCTAATATCACAGTAAGGACGGTATCAGGGTTGTAAATGACCCTGATACCGGAGCCTACAACGACATAACACATAAATAAAACTTAAGTCTAATATCACATTAGGGGCAGTATCAGGGTTGTAAATGACCCTGATACCGAAGCCTGTAACAACACAACGAAAAAGTAAAACTTAAACCTAATATCACACAAAGACGGTAAAAGGGTTGTAAATGACCCTGATACCGCACCCTAGACGACACAACGAATAACTAAGACCTACGACGATACAACGAATAAATAAAGCTTAAACCTAATATCACAGAAAATACCACTATTTACAAACTTAACCTAAATCTTTGCGAGTTGTAAAAAGACTCGAAAGCATTACACAAAAGGGGTAGAATACAAACTAAAAACTGGCACAGAAGTTGTAAACAGACTCCAGTGCCAGTGTACATAAAACGAGATAAAACGATTAATAAATAATTATAAATTAACATGAAGACAGCACAGTGAACCTATATTTTTTTGAGGAGTTGGGTTTCACGCAGGAACTTGACGCAGTTCTCTACGGATCCCTTATTGTTTGATAAAACCGACGCTAGGTCACCACCAATCCTCAGCCAATTTCTCTGTAGAGCGTAGATTGGACATTCCGTAATTACGTGTTCCACCGTTAACAAGTCATGACAGGTCTCACATTCTGGCTCCTCATCACCGGTAAGGAGATACGAGGAGGTTAGATTGGTGTGCCCTATGCGCAGACGGCACAGGGCAACCTCCTCTCTCCTATTGAGATCTACCGGTGATCGCCATGGCGTCACCGATAGCTTTATTGATCTCAATTTACTTTCGGAGACGTTCCACATTTCCTGCCAATCCTCAATGATTTTATTATTGATGTATCCTTTGACATCATCGGGCCTTACAGGTATGTCATCTGTATGATCCGCCTCCGCTGCCAGACGGGCAGCTTTATCGGCCAGCTCGTTGCCTTCGATACCAACGTGCCCCGGCGTCCAGACGAAAACTATCGTCTTTCGCAACCGGGACAGTTCGAATATCGAGGCTTGAGTGAGCTGAACCAGCGGGTCGGCAGAGTATAACGATGACATACTCTGAATGGCACTTAGGGAGTCTGAACAGATTAGGAATGAGCATTGGTGGGACATGATACAGTATCGGAGGGCCTGGTACAACGCGTACAGTTCTGCGGTATACACACTGGCCGACTCATGTAACGACCACGAATGTGCCGCACTGTCTATAATGACTGAGCAGCCTACTCCGTGGTCGGTCCTCGAGCCGTCCGTATACAGCCGCGGAGAGTCCGGGTATTCAGCGAGTATAGATAGGAACTTTCCCCTAAGGATATAGGGGCTCGTGTCGCTTTTTTTATGAGAGGCCAGATCCAGTCGACACCGAACCCTTGGCATAAGCCAAGGGGGGATCTCCAGGAATCCGACCTCGAATACCCGTGGAAAGTTTATATTGTAACTCTCCATGAGCTCTATCGCTCGGACACACACCGGTCTTGTCACTGTAGGTCTATTCCTATATTTCCTTTGCTGCTCCGTGGTGTTCATAAAGTGTCGTCGGTTTATGTGCCCATTCCTTGCGCGCATTGCCGCCGCGTATTGTAACACGAAGCGGTTTCGGCGCGCACTCAGGGGAGGGACACTCGACTCGCAGCAGAGGCTCTGTGCAGGACTTGTCCGAAAGGCACCGGTGGCATACCTGATACCAGCGTGATGGAGTGGGTCTAAGGCTTTCAGCCAGGATTTTCGAGCCGACGAGTACACCGCACAGCCGTAGTCGACTCTGGACAGAACCAGAGCCTTGTACAGCTGCAGCAGTGTCTCTCTTCGTGCTCCCCAGTTGATGCTGGCCAAGCACTTGATTATATTCAAGGCTTTTCTCGATCGCTGGACTAGCTCATCAATATGGGCTCGATAGGACAGTAAGCTATCGAGCCGTAGCCCCAGAAAGCGGATACTATCAACCACATGTATTCTTGTGCCCCGAAGAAACAAGCTGGGTTCACGATGAGGGTGTCTAAGTCTGCAGAAATGTACGCATGAGGTTTTAGTTTCAGAGAAACGAAAACTTCTAGCTTCTGCGTCACCATTAACATTGTTAATAACTGTCTGCAGCTGACGATTTATGGCGGGGATAGTATCCCCCGTCATATATATGACTAAGTCATCGACGTAGAGACACTTCCTCACCGGATGGTTCACTGATTCTGCTATGTCGTTTACTGCTATAGCAAACAAGGTCACACTTATCGTTGATCCTTGGGGAATACCGTTTTCCAGCGTGAACAGCGCCGACTCGGTATCCCCAATTCGTACCCTAAATGAACGGTCACACATAAAAGATTCAATAAATGTGGGCAAATGGCCTCTGAAACCCCAGTTATGTAGTTTCTGGAGAACTCCATATCTCCAAGTCATATCATATGCCTTCTCTAGATCGAAAAACACCGCTACGAGGTGCTTTCTATCCAAGAAGGCATCCTGGATGGAGTTCTCCAACTGTACGAGTGGATCGAGCGTGCTATGGTATTTTCGAAAACCTGCCTGGTATTTTGCTAGGAGACCATTCGTCTCCAGCATCCATACCAAGCGACTATTTACCATTTTTTCTAGAACTTTCCCTAAGCAGCTAGTTAAAGATATTGGCCGGTAACTGTTTACATTGGTGGGATCCTTGTCAGGTTTTAAAAGAGGCAGGATGATGGCTGTTTTCCAGCATTTAGGGTAGAGGCCCCTGTCCCATATCAGATTATAGATGTCCAACAGGTACTCCCTCATACATGAAGGAAGCTGTCGGACCATCTGATATGGGATGCCATCTGGACCTGATGATTTTGATTCACCCAATGAGGTTATGGCCTCTTCTAATTCCCTCATAGAAAATGGAGCATTATATGTTTTGGGCTCTTGTGAGGAGAAGTTTAGAGGTATCTCTAGGTTGGCTTTATTACCCAGAAAAGTAACATCATAATTCTGAGAGCTACTGGTAGAGTGGAAGTGGGATGCGATAGCATCTGGGATCTCAGTGGTGTCTGTAACATCCCGACCATCAACGCAAAGGGCGGGTGCTACGGCAGGGAATTTCTTCCCTGCTACAGCACCCACCTTCCTCCATACTTCACCCATCGGTGTGGTTGGTGTTATCGCTGACACGTAGCTCTCCCATGATCGCTTCTTACTCTCAAGAATTTCGCGGCGCGCGATTGCGCGTCTCTTCTTGAAAGCGATCATGTTTTCCTGGGTAGGAGACCGCCTAAACCTGTTTAAAGCCTTCTTTTTCTCCTCAATCGCTTTCTTTATTTCCTGGTTCCACCATGGAACTGGCGGACCCACCATTTTCCCACTAGATCTAGGATGGAAACAAAAAATGGCTATCATACAAGAAACTGAAGCCCAGGCTGCAACCCTACTAGAACTTGGCACACTAACTGTGGGATGGATAAGCAGCAGAATACGAAAAAGAGTAATAGTGGCTCAATGCTACAAATGTCTTGGATACGGACATCTACAAGCGAAATGCAATGGGCCAGATAGAAGGAATGAAAAGCGCTGCCTTAAATGTGGTGAGCAAGACCACATGAGGAAAGAATGCAAAAACACTCCTAAGTGTTTCCTATGTGACGAAGGAAACACCGATCATATACCGGGATCAGGAAAATGCCAAGTGTTCAGAGACGCTCTAAAAAAGGCACGGGAAAACATGCATAAAAGGCAAACTGATGCAATGTAACCTGCACAGAAGCAAGACAGCAGATAACCTTCTGAGGAAACTTTCCCTGGAACTAGGCATCGACATGCTGCTAATCAGTGAACAGTACAGGAATATAGAGTCTGACCACTGGTATAGTGACCTACTCGGCACTGCAGCCATCTTTATATTGACTCCCAAAACATATGTCGTAGAAACCCATGGAAGAGGTAGAGGATTCGTATGGGTGAAGTGTAACGGCATACACTTTGTCAGCTGCTACTTGACACCCAACGAGCCAATTACCGCCTTCCAAGAAAAGCTACACGAGATGGAAGACCTCATCCAAAACATTAGGGGATATATCATCCTAGGGGGGGATGTCAATGCAAAAGCAATAGAGTGGGGAATGGGAAAAACAGATCCCCGTGGACGGAGAATCCTCGACATGGCAGCAAGAACTGGACTCTCTCTGATAAATACCGGAAACACGACGACATTCAGAAGAGTTGGTTACTCTCAGACCATACCGGACATCACAATGGCATCCGAGATCATGGCTGGTTACATCTGGGGTTGGCAAATCATAGAGGAATATACTGGAAGCGATCATCAGTATATTACCTTTGAGGTTCGAAACTCGAGACAAAATAGAGCAGTTAACACTCCTACACCGAAGCGGTGGAAAATCGAGAAGATGAACCAAGATGTACTCGGTAAAATCGTTGAGCAGAAATGCGGACAAATAGATGCACTGCAACACGCAAATATATTTGCTGCAAAAACCATGTCCGTAATCGAATATGCCTGTAACAAATCGATTCCAAAGAAGGGGAAAGGGCGAGCAGAGGTATACTGGTGGAATGAAAACATAGCCACCCTTAGACGTAAGTGCCTTCATTTAAGAAGACTAGCGACCAGACAACGTCGGCGAACGCACGGTGCTGCTGAACTGGAATCGGATGAATACAAAACAGCAAAAAAAGAACTAAAAACCGCAATAGAACGCAGTAAACATGAAAAGTGGAAGGAACTGGTAGAAGATGTAAATAATGATCCATGGGGATTAGGATACAAATTAGTCATGCGGAAACTAGGAGCGAAAACAAGTGACCCTGCTCTAGAACCGACAAAAATGAAAATCATTGTGGACACACTTTTTCCCACATGCTTACAAGTACCCCAAGAAACCAGTTCAGACGAAATCACAGATGTGCCGGCCTTTGAAATGGATGAGCTACTGAGAGCGTCGACAGCTCTAAAAAACCGTAAAGCTCCGGGACCGGACGGCATACCTGCGGAAGTAATAAAAGCAATAGCACAGCAATCACCAGGTATACTATTGAATATGTACAACAAATGTCTGCGTGAGGGGGTTTTTCCGGACATATGGAAAGTGCAAAAATTAGTACTTATCCCAAAGAAAAAAGGCCCAGCCGAGTCTCCATCGTCATACAGACCGTTGTGCATGTTAGACACTGCAGGTAAACTACTGGAAAGCATGCTGAAACCCCGACTAGAAATATTTACCGAAGGGCCATCTGGCCTGGCTGATCAACAACATGGTTTTAGAAGAGGGCACTCTACCATAAACGCCGTCCAAGAGGTAGTGGATGCTTTCGAAACTGTTCAACACTGGAATAATTTCACAAGGCCAATTGTGACGCTAGTAACACTAGACGTTAAGAATGCGTTTAACTCAGCAAGGTGGGATGTAATATTAAAATCACTTAAAGAAAAATTTGACTTACCTTCTTACCTTCTCAACATGATACGAAGCTACCTAAATAATAGAAAATTAATCTATCACACAACAGACGGAGAAAGGATAAAAATACTGACCGCTGGAGCCGCACAAGGGTCCATACTCGGACCGATATTATGGAACGTATCATACGACGGAATTTTCCGGATGGACATGCCTGATGACTGCTTTCTTGTAGGCTACGCAGATGACATTGCAGCTATAATAATTGCGCGCAGCCTAGATGATACGCAACGGCTAATAAACCAAATAATGCGAAGAGTAGGGACCTGGATCCACGAACATGGACTTGCCCTTGCTACTGAAAAGACGGAGGTCGTTCTACTTACAAGGAAAAGAATACCGCTAGAGATACCTTTCTTGATAAACACTGACTCTATAACGTCGACAACTGACGTTAAGTATCTAGGGATACGCTTGGACAGTAGAATGACCTACCGGGCTCACATAGATATGGTATGTGAGAGGGCCGCTAGAGTAACCTCTATGCTAAGCCGATTAATGGCCAACGTTGGAGGACCGCTGACCGCAAAACGAAGACTCCTTATGTCAGTCGTACACTCAATTCTCTTGTACGGCTCCGAAATATGGGCAGGAAATATATCAAATTCACTCGTAAAGCAAATAAAAAGAATTCAGAAAACTGGTGCACTAAGAATAGCCAGCGCATACAGGACAGTAGCCCAACCAGCAGTATTGGTAATAGCAGGAGTGACACCTGTAGACATTCTAGCAGAGGAGAGGAAGAACGTGTACCAGAATAGGAACATCATCGGAATCGTACAGGCTAGAACGGTAGCTAAGGACGCTTCTTTGCGGAAATGGCAGGAAGAATGGCAAGGAGAGACCTGGGGAAGATGGACCAGGACCCTTATTCCAGACATTGATAAATGGACAAGAAGAGAGCATGGAGAAGTCAACTTCTACACTACACAATTCCTGTCAGGGCACGGGTATTTTAATTACTACCTAGAAAAAATAAAAAAATCTGAGACCGCATCATGCATGTATGGGGACTCAGATCGTGATGATGCGGAGCACACGATCTTCGCCTGCAAACGGTGGAACGCGGAAAGGCAGAAACTAACAGAAACGGTGGGCAGAATCCAACCTGAAACAATCATAGATACCATGATAGCTAGCACGGATGCATGGCAGGCAATATCCGTCTTCATAGAAGTTATCCTCAAGAAAAAGAAAGCTGAGACCTAGGACAGAAGAAGTTCACAGAACTAGAACTGAGGCATCCATCCTGAAGTTATGTCATTTGACGGTTCCAGGGTGGTCCCATGCCTAAGAAAATAGGGGGTTTTAGTGGGTGCAAGTCCCACACACCAGGGAACGGTCTCCCCTGAGGTGCAGTAGCATTTCCCCTACGCTTATATAAAAAAAAAAATATATTATTATTATTATTATTATTATTATTATTATTATTATTATTATTATTATTATTATTATTATTATTATTATTATTATTATTATTATTATTATTATTATTATTATTATTATTATTATTATTATTATTATTATTATTATTATTATTATTATTATTATTATTATTATTATTATTATTATTATTATTATTATTATTATTATTATTATTTTTTAAAGAATGGTCACCCTCTTTACCCACATGCCTCTGATCTCAGTAGAGAGGTTGCCACATTGGTCCACCAGTTACCTCCTCCAAACCTGGAAGTAGGGCAACTAGTGGTGCCTGATCGTATGTGATCTGAGTAGGCGCAGTGAGTCCAGTATCACTGCCTTTTGCAAGCTACCTATTAGGGAGTGAGCTGTATCACGTCACGCTGGAATATAGAAGATCTTGATATTTCGTCCTCTTTTCCTCCTCTTTTAAAACGATGTTTGTCTCGGCGGGAGCCGAGAATTCGATCACAATGTCTTCCATGCAGTTCTTTTCTAGACCAATTTTCCATTTTTTCTGTTTCTGTTTCAGTTGTTATGTCGATTTGTGCTATAGCTAGTTTTAGAGGGGTGTACTGTTTATCAATTGCGCATATAGTTTTATGTAGTTGATTGGTTTGTTTGTTCTGAAAGTATGATCTTAGCTGTTGTGTTATGCTGTTGTGTAGAGATTGTATTTCGTCCTCTTTTCCTCCTCTTTTAAAACGATGTTTGTCTCGGCGGGTGCCGAGAATTCGATCACAAACATCGTTTTTAGCTGGTGATCAAGGAGGACTACGTCGGGCTTGTTCGCTCGTATTTGCCTGAGCGTTGGGAATGAAAAGTTCCAATATATTCGGCACCTCTCATTCTCCACCACGGACTCAATATCATCCAGAGCATATGGCAGCACTGGTGTTTTGTCGATACCGTACGAGTGCCTGAGGTGGTAATATAGCACTCGCAATGCCGCGTTATGCCTATGGATGTAGGCCGAAGACGCATATGGTCTGCATGAGAATAGCAGATGGATTATTGTCTTCGGCGCCCCGTGACATGCCCTACAGCTTATATCCGGGACATCTACACCCATTATGCGGCTACGGTAGACCAGAGTGTTATGTATACCGTCTTGGTATGTCATGAAGAATCCCTCGGATTCTGACCTCAGTCCAGCTGCTCGCAGAAAGCTAAATATTAACTGCTTGGACAAGCCGAAGTCTTCTATATTATTGAAGAAGACAGAATGCATTGGCTTGTCCATATGGCGTTGAAGCAGTGTTTTTATTTCTGCGGCTATCAGCTGGACTATTAACTGGTCAGGCTGATTGAAGAGAGTTTTACCTGACCGTTATCGAAGTCTAAGCCGAGGTCTTAGATATTACTGTTTGTCAATTGTTTATTGACCATTATCAAATATTGTCTTAAAATAACTGAGACTTTCGACTGTGATAGTATTTCATCACCAAATGATTATTGTAACATTTTGATGGTAATTTCACTATGCAGACATTTTGATGGTATTTCGTCATAGTCGACTGTATTTTCACTATTATGGCATTTCGATAGTATTTCATCATTAAATGACTATTGTAACATTTTGACGGTGATTTCTTTAATTGACATTCCGTTTTAACAATACAGAACATTCTCTGTCAATAAAACGACAATAAACTTATTACGTTAATTTTCAATCGTTTCTATGATAAAACAAACGAGTGTCTTCCACTCCCAGACTAAGCATGAAGTAAAATTTCGAGTTTAGGAAAGCCTGACAAATTGACTTAGGCGCGTGGCGAAGCGGAAGGACCGAGCCATATTAGGCATTTCTTAACTAGAAATTTTACTTTATGCGCCACGCGCACAAAACGCTGATTTAACGTGAAATGGACTTTAACCAATTTCCAAGTGAAATAATTTAAGTATGTCAATTATCAATTGTTTAGGTGACGGGGAAAGTGCTATGATAGACACATCACTATTTTTTTTTTCAGAACACGAGAAAGTCTAGGATAAAACACTTCTGATTTTTTTCATTTATTCGCTTGGAAAATATTGTAGAACACAAACAATAATCGTGAGCATTCAAAGCGCCACTCGAAATCGATTTTTAATAAAAATCCCCCTCCCGTAGTGTGATACGTGTTGTACATTTATTGTTTTCATATTTCAACGTAATCTCCCCGGACGCAGCAACATCCCACCGGATATACACACACATACATATAACCCGGATGGATGCCCGGAAAATGCGTTCAATAATTCCTATAGTACGGATACTTTACTTCAAAAGGACCTACATACATAAATTCACCCGCATAAATATAAAACACATTCATTTTGAATTTAATATAAGCAATATCAATAGTAATGTTGGTAGTAATTTAAAGCAGTAATTACCACTGGTATTATACCGTATTTACGGTATATTACCTGACGGTTCCGGTAACATTAGTAACATTTGTTGCTCATACGCAAATGATCATTATATACAAGGATTTTTTTTCTTTTAGGCGAATTGCTAAAAACATTCAAATTTTGAAAGCGCAAACATGACGAGTGTATGTCGAACTTTACATCAAATCAGTATTTTATACACGTGGCACATGAAGTAAAATTTCGAGTTAGGAAAAGCCAGAAAATTTGGATTAGTCGCTCCGCGAAATTTTACTTAATGCTTAATCTGGGAGTGAAAACACTTGTTAGAAGCTTCAAATAGACGTACTCATAAGCTTTTTAGAAATTTTAACTCTGACATACTTTTCCGTTGTCATTTAGGTCTATTTTAATTTATTAGTTTCTTAACTTATAATTTACAGATTTAAGTAGGATTCAAGGGATTTTTGAATACTATTTACATTAGATATATTCGCGAGACTATTGATTAATATTTAAAAAGCTGTAGACTTACCTAAGAATGATGACAGACACTTAAAAAAGTTTTGAGAGAGATTTATAAAATAAAAAAAACTCGAAAAAATCTTAAGTCGCATAAACGAAATATATTTAAGCAATACAGCGCACGAACTGATTTAACAGACACACTAAGAGGATTTTCTGAAAGATTTGTGAAACAAGAAACCCGATAAAGTCTAATGACACTTGTTTGAGCAATACGAGGCTTGAGAATGATTAATAGAGATTTGGAAGATATTGATAAAATCAAAAACTTGCAAAACTCTTAAGATACTTATAAGGAATATATTTGATATAATACAAAGCCTGAGAACATTATTTAAAAGACATTTAAGAGAGTTTTGGGATAGGTTAATGAAACTAGAAACTCGAAAAAGTGTTCAGATAAAGTATATGAGAAATACGAGGAATGATAATGACTTAATGGACATTTAAGAGAGTTTTGGGATAAATTTATGAAACAAAAACTCTATAAAGTCTGGAGACACTTATAAGGAATATATTTCAGCAATAGCAAGCCTGAAATAATGATTAAACAGACACTAAAGAGAGTTCTGAGAGAGATTTATAAAACAAGAAACTCAAAAAAGTTTTAAGACGCTTAAAAGGAATATATTAGAGCAATATAAGCCCACGAAAATGATTAACCCGACTTTTAATAGAAACACTTGATACAGAAACTAGATAAAGTTTTAAGACGCCAAAAATGAATATATTTGAGTAACACGAGGCCTGAGAAGGCTTAGGAGGCGCTAAGAGAGTTATAGAAGATTATGACGTTCCCAGGCCAAGAACAAAAAATACAATTTAATTATTGTTTATTTTACCCTTTATTCAGACCTGTTAGCGCCATACCTGAGCTCTATGTCGGTAGGCTGTTTAAAACACTAAATCGCAACACGAGTTGTTATTATTTGTTTAGGAAATAAATATGTTAAGCAAATGCAAAAATGACATTAAGATTTTAAGGGCGCCACTTGATTATTATTATTTTTATTTATAGAAAACCGGGTGGCTCAAGCTCAAATAAAATATGACCTGAAAGAAATAATCTAAAAAAACTCACAGGGTGTAAATAGAGGTCTGAAGATAACTTTTAACAAATTTTATTAAAGAACAAAATAACGAAAAAAGGAAGTGGACATTAACCTTGTAAATAAATTATGATAAACAAATTTGTAAATATTACGACACCCTTCACGTTATGCTAGGGGGAGGCAGTGGCCGGTCAAAAAAATTTATAGACTTACCCAGGAAGTTGAGACGAGGATAGCTATCCGTAGTCCTGACTTCTCCTGTAATTCAAGAAAATATTACGGTCGGCCCCTGGCGGCACAGGGCTTGCACGGGAATAACATCCAATAATTTAAAATTTAAAATAGCAATCGAAATATCAGTTAATCCCACTTACTCTAAAAGAGATAGAAAGAATTACAACCAAATAATATTTAACAATTAACAATAACTAAAATGTAGAAAAAAACATTAAAGGCCGATCACGATCATTGATTAATGAATTAAATAGTTCAAGTAAATTAGCAAAGACCGCATTTTTTTGAGAATTAAATTGAATCATCACGCTTTTTTTTAATTACGGTGTGCGGCGAACAGTGGAACATCAAACAAGATGACCAAACATAAGGCAGCTCAACACGGTTAACGCGGCAGCTACTGTGGATCAGCGGCAGCTTCCAGTGGGTGGGTACGTCATCCGCTGCGGCATCTGAGCGTCTCGCGGCCTCCCGTTCCGACTTATAGTGCTGCCGGCGCCCCTCCAGTGCGCGCCGTAGTTAATCCTTGATTTCGTCTCCCACGGCGTCACCACGCCTCCCAAACGAGCAGCTACTGTGACTTAGTCGGAGCTACTCGGCGTCAAACTCAGCCCGTGCGCTTTTTACCGCTACTAGCGATTTATTTCAGCGTGACTTAACCACTCCGGACGGCCTGCGTAACAAATGGCGACCTTTAGCCCCCCCTAAATAGAAATTCACCAAAACGACATACCTGGCAGGTTGATCCAGCGCACCAAAACCACCGCGTGCACAATATTACACGGCAACAATAGCAAAACGAAATTACAAATAACAACAATGAGGGTCACAGCCCCCAACAATCACATCGGCATATCCGCCTTATCAGAATCTCTTCGCCGGACGGACGGACAACCATCTCTCGCGTCTTCAGCTCCGCAATGCCACCTGTTTTCCGCACAACCAATTCCTCGCGCAATTTTAAAGCAAAAATTATTACTTTGATCAACTTTAGCTCTAGAGAAAAAAATGAACTGTTACAAGATATTTAAGAAGTGAGAAACTTGAGAGAGTTTTAATAAAGATTTGAGAGGCACTTGACAATGTATTGGCAAATAATTGAGGAAGAAGAGGTTCAAAACCGTCTTAAGGTACGTGATAGGGGCAGATTTTAGTAATTGAAGACTTTGCGAAGGCTCATAATATATTTGAACGAGTTAATAATTTGAAAAACTTTAGAGAGTATTGATAGAGACTTGAGCATGTTTTAAGAATTACTCCACGATTGTGGTAGATATCATAAGCGATTCGTGGCCTTTTATCGTTTTTATTATGTATTTCATCTAACTGATCAATGTTAGTATAGACCTCATAATTTACGCTAAATACCTTCTATAGAATGTCACCCAACAATCCCCTTTTTTGTCTTTAACTTTTACTATGGTTAAATAAAATAAAACTGATGTCGTTGAATATTTTTTCC
Source organism: Philonthus cognatus (assembly GCA_932526585.2). Classification (NCBI taxonomy): domain Eukaryota; kingdom Metazoa; phylum Arthropoda; class Insecta; order Coleoptera; family Staphylinidae; genus Philonthus; species Philonthus cognatus. The sequence goes on from OW052241.1 coordinate 103,773,460, forward strand.
TTCATCTCCTTAACATGTGTTACCATCTCATTGCAGTGTACATAGGGATCCAATTTAATGGCTTTCTAGCATACGCTCGCAATGCCACTACTTAATTTACATATTTCTTCTTGATCTATTGCAATTTCCTTATACGTATAACCAATTTCGACTTTTAAGATGCCCCGGCTGACACGTAGTGACTCTGTTTCTTCAGTATAGTAACCGGGTTGAATGTTCCGGATAGCATATCTTAATGAGTTCTTAAGTAATATAGATGATGTAGGAGTAATTATACACATACGCTGATTAATGCTGTTCCGATCGTAAATATATTCGCCGTTTGCTTTCGTTTTCTGGTGGACTTGCGTAAAATTGGTTTATTTTGGTTTGCGTTAACAATACCCTGAGTTTGAGTTATTTCAGTGTTACTACATGGTAATTTATACAATTTAGTAATTGGACGTTTAAGGATTGATTTTTGTTTGCATTTCAGAGTTATTAATCGGACCTTTCCATCTCCTCCTGGATGTGTGTCTATTACTCTTTCCATTTTCTATTGAAGTGGCGGACTGTTGTTTTTCTTTATGAGTACCATATCTCCAATGTTGAAATTATGAAATTAATGTTGCTATTTTTGTCTGTCTGTGTTGTTTTGCGTCTATGAGTTCCTAATGGATTTGCTTACATTTTGTGTTAACTTCCATCTAGCTGTGAAATTATTCTCTCTTCTCGATTCACCGTGTGTTAACGGAGCCACTAGAGATTCACCAATTATAAAATGACTTGGTGATATTGCTGTGTAGTCATTAAGATCGCTATTTGTGAGACAGTGGTCTCGAATTTAAACATAATTCTATTCGACATAGCACCGTACGCAATTCTTCATATGTTAATGTGGTTTCTCATATAATCTTCTTGAGGCGGATCTTTGTGGGTTTCACAGCTATCTCCCATATTCCTCCAAAATATTGAGCACCAGCTGGAATGAAGTGCCATTGTATGCCCCTTGCAGCAAGTGTTTTCTCTGATTCTTCTATTTGTTTTGATACTTCTGTTATCGGGGCGCAGGACGTCGCTTGCTGTTTATGCTAAATTTAATAGATAATTTGAGAGAGCATGAGTTTTCCATAAAAAAAACAACGTCCCTCCGTAACAACTCCGATTAGCTCAGTACTTTAACACACACACAATAATAACAAAAGAAACTTACCGAAATCCTAGTTCAAAAGACACTCACTTTTATTATGTTTAATTTAAAATGATTTGTAAATTAACCTCTGACTTCCAAAAACAAGGATAAAATATTTATTCACGACACACAAAGCAAAATAACACAAGAATGATAATGAATGAAATAAATGACACAAACAAAAGAAAATAGAATAACAATAATGAACGAACGCAACGACTTACGAACTGACTAATTCGCGACACTTAATGATTTCATAGAAACTTGGTGAAACTTTGTTGATGATAACTCTGATGATGATAACTCCGATGATGATAACTCCGATGATGATAGCTCCGAACTGTACTGACTTTCCGAACTGTACTACCTTTCCTCTGTCTTCCGCTGTCTCTTATCTTCCCAACCACCGCAATCTTCACCCCCGCCATGTATCTTGGGGGTGACGGTGATTGGTCGAGAACGTGGTGGAAGAAGCAGAGGGTGGAGTTTTCATATTTAGCTGAGGCCAAAAAGTTTTGGGCCTCTGGTTTCCGACTGCTCCGGCGTGTCGAAGTTTGTGCTGCAGATGTTACGACCATAAACCTTTGTTCTCGCTGTTTTCCCGAAATTTTGAGAAATTCCCAAAGGCTTTGTTTTCATGGTCGTAAACATCTACAGCGCGCCGTGGGTTTTATGGCGCTGGTCCTTGGAGGTGCGGAATTTTATGACCTTCCTCGGGGTTGTAAACATCGGCCGGTGCTGGTCGCGTCGTTAATGATGGGGTGGTTTGCAAGTTGTCGTTGTTGGTCACGTTCGGGGGAATTCAATGTACGAGTAATTAACATATTTACAAAGAAAAAAATATATACAAAAGAACTTCGAATGAATGGTTACGAACTTGAGTCATTTGGAATTAAAATGATTATGAAATGAAATGAGCAAAACAAATGGAGTCGGATGTTTTCGCGAATGTGAATAAAATAATCAAGTTACGACGTTTTCGATAAAACGCCGGTAACAATTCGGCCCCGTAAATGAGTAAAGTTCGTTTACATGAATGATTCTGAATGAAAATGCTTAAACTAACATATACAAAAGATCTTCATCCATTAATTTCGATGTGGAAGGCGCAGAATGATGAACAATTAATGAGCAAGCTCAAAAATGATCAGGCATCTGCCTATGTTCTTCCTGCTGGAATCGTGCGAATCAATCCCGCACAGGTAAACTGCGACCTTCTGTTTGACGAGTACCTGGTGGAGGTGCCGGCTAACGTCTGGGTTCAGCGTCTGACTAACACCTGTATGAGGATGATGTCCAGGCCTCGATGACTTTCATCTGGTGGAGGTGCCGGGCTGACGTCTGCGTTTGGCGTCGGGCCAACACCTGTTTCGGTGGATGCGCCTGGCATACCCGATCCGAAGATGATCCAGATGATGATGATGATGTGGAGTGCTGGTATGATGCGAAAAGACGCGTTCTGAGGTGAACATTACACAGCAACATCCATGAAGTTCCAGCGTCCGAATTACGCCTAGTTGGGACGTAATCCATTTGATGATGAACGGCTGGATGTAACGTCCTGGTTAGCAATGATGCGGATCCGGAGATGAGCCAGGGACGTTGAATGTGGGCGCCACAATGGGGATAACTGCCCATTGACAGTTTGCTGGCGGCAGGCGAATATGCGTCTCGACGCCTTAATTTTTGAGACGTTTTCTGCGAAGATGAGCCAGCGTGAGGGAAAATGAGTGATGTAAATTTTCCCTGAGACGGTGATGATAAAATGGTTACCGTCCGGCGTCACAGGATGTTTCTAGATGAAACCCTCATCCTGTAGGGTGATGTACTTCGTTGTCTGATTCGAGGGTGTTATTCTGTACAGTTGTCGTCTTATTTAAAATTTCGTATTGTCTTTCACTGCACTTATAATGTATAATTGATTTTACACTATGAAAAATGTTCGATAAATTCCAAGCACACTAAAGCGTCTATAGAAAAAAAAAACCTGAACTGGATGAATTACACACTTAAGCGTTCGTAAATGAATCACAGCATGTGTGACTCACAGGAATTTTCGCGCACAAAACGTCTATGGAGTTTTATTCCTGTGAATCTGGCTCGGGACTGGTTGGTGGTGCTGTGACGGGATCGTCGATGTCCTCTTCCTCTTCTTCCTGTCGGTCCGGTGGGCGTCTTCTGCGGCGACGTGCGGGAATCGGTTGTGGGATAGCGTGGCACGGTGCAGGTCGGATGTCGTCTGCATTCACTGTGACAATTTGCCTGCCTTTTTGAATACGAAAAACGCGTCCGTCGATCGCTTCGTCGATGATAAAAGGTCCCAACCATTTTGCAGCGAATCCAGCAGGATTGTTGGGCTGATATGACGGGTGATTTTTGATATAAACCGGCTGACCTCGTTGAAACCGTGCTTCTTCTTCTGGGCGGTCGTAACGTCTTACGTACCGGCGTTGTTGATTTCGTATAGCCGCTAGGCGTTCATCTCTCTGATGAATCGCTGGTGCTTCTGCAGGCTGTTCGATGTCAATTTCTCTTTCGCCTGAACGTAGAGGTTCGTATCCAAGAAGAGCTTTTCCGGGAGTAAATCCAGTCGCTGCGTTTCCTCGTGTTCGTAGTTGAAACAGAATGGGTTGAATGAATTTCGCACACCCATTCCCAGGCTGCTCCTGCATTTTAATGCGTAAACACTTCTTTAGCTCCTGATTGCGACGTTCAGTAGGATTTGCTCTAGGATGATATACCGGTGTATAGAACGGGGTAGCACCCCAACGGCGGCATTGTTGTTTCCACTTAGCGGAAATGAATTGTCGGCCGTTGTCGGAAATAATTGCCTGCGGATACCCAAATCTGTGGAACACTTGTTCTTCCAACAGGCGCGTAATTATTCCTGCTCGTGCCTGTCCGATCGCGAATGCCTCTACCCATTTCGCGAATAAATCAGTGACGACTAAAACGTGGCGTTTATGTGTTGTAGTCTCCGGAAGTGGTCCAATTAAGTCTACGGCCACTGTGTGAAAGGGTGCGATCGGAATTCGCGCTTTAAGGGGGGCAGCTCTTTGTGGTTTTCCTCTCTTCGTCGCTATGCATATCAAGCAATTCTTGACGTAACGCCTTACATCTGATGGGATTGTCGGCCAGTTGTATTTTGAACGAATACAACGAATAGTTTCGTCTCTGCCTGGATGTATTGATTCGTCATGCATGCAGTGAAGTACGCGTTCACGAGCTGCTTCCGGAACGTATAGTGTGCGGTCCTTGTTTTCAGTCGCTTTATGGTACAGAAAACCTGCTATATTTTCCGATGACGAATGTTTTTCCCAGTCGTTGTGGTTTGGATCGGTTAAGATACGCAGGATTTCTTGAGTGCGAATGTCGTCTTTCTGGACATCTTTAATGTATTGCACTAGAGTTGGCTCTATTACGTTAATGACCGGGCGATGGTCGGTTTCGATTTCCGGAATGTTTCCTACGGATTGTTCGTCGGGGTCGCGGCTTAGTAAATCCGGGAGCTGGTTATCCCTTCCGGGGCAGTGTTCAATAGAAAAATCGAACGTCTGAAGAGTTAGAGCCCATTTTGTGAGTTTCGAGCGTTGGTCCTTAAAGTTAGCTAACCACGTAAGCGCTTTCGAGTCAGTCCTAACTTTAAAGTGTCGTCCCTCAAGCAACGGTCTATACCTCTTTAATGCCCACACAAGCGCTAGGCATTCTTGTTCGTTGATATGATAACGACGCTGTGTGGCATTAAGTTTGGCTGAATCGAAGCTGATAATTCGTTTCGTACCGTCGGGATCGGTTTGGTATAGCACTGCCGAGATACCTAGCTGGGATGCATCCGTTTGCACTGTGAAAGGGAGGTCCGGCATCGGGCGATGAAGGCGGAGGGGCTTGCTAATTGCTTCCTGGAGTTCTTCAATGGCGAGCGTAGCTTCCGGTGTCCACCGAAATGGTCGCGTTATGGCTGTTAATTCGTTCAGTGGCGCGATTAATTCAGCAAAACCGTGTATATACTGACGAATCCAGTTGCACAGGCCGATGTACTTCCTTAATTGTTTTCTGGTTTTTGGAACGGGATGATTTTTAATCTGTGATAAGTGCTTTTCTAGTGGGCGGGTTACGTCAATTTCCACGTTGTGGCCAAGATATTCCAACAAGGATTTTCCGAAAATGCACTTATCTCTTCCCAAATGTAAATTAAATTGATCCAAGCGCTCCAGAACCAAGGCGAGGTGTCGTATGTGTTCTTCTTCCGTACGTGAGTATACGATAATATCGTCCAGGTATACCATCGTGAACTCGTGAAGCATTCCTGCGAGAACTTCCTGGCTCATCATACGCTGAAATGTTGCAGGAGCGTTTTTGAGCCCGAAAGGCATTACTCTAAATTGATAATGCCCTCCGTCGGGTGTACCGAAAGCTGTATATTCTTTTGAAGTTTGCTCCATTGGTATCTGCCAGTAACCCTGTTTTAGATCGAGAGTAGAAAATACACGCGCGTCGCCTAAATCGCGCAGTGCTTCTTGAATGACTGGCATTTGCGTTGACTCAGAAATTGTCACTTCGTTGATTCTTCTATAGTTTTTTTTCCATCCTTTTTGGGGACTAAAACGATGGGTGAAGTGTATGGACTCGTGGAGGATTCAATTATACCATCTTCGAGTAGTTCTTGAACCAAGTTGTCTATTTCTTGCTTCTTATTCGGCGAGTAACGATAAATTCGAGTGCGGACAGGGTTTGAATGTGTTAATCGGATTTTATGTTCGGTGCTGTGAGGCTGACGTGTGAATTGATCTTTTGGTGAAAACAGTCGTGAAAATCGATGAATAAGTTCATGAAAGTTTGTTGCGATTTCTCCAGTAAATCCATGATCAAATGTTGGTGGTTCGAGTTGAATTTGCGGCTGTTTTTCGGGCCAAAAAATTGTTTGACGAAGTCCGGTTCCGATGTGCAAACAGTGACGATGGCAATCGATAACTGCTTCGTGTTTTCTAAAGAATTCAATCCCTAGAATGGCATCATACCTCAATTCTGGCATTATCATAAAAGTTTCCGAATAATGCATGTTTCCCAGGCAGAAATTGATCTTTGAGTATCCTGTTATGTCGACTGTCATGTTTTCACCTGCTAAATTCGCTTTTACGCGAACGGGAATTACGTTGTTAACGAGATGTGGCCAAATGTAGTTTCCTCCGGCTCCGAGGTCGAGCAGGCACGCACTTGTTTGCTGATTAATACTGATGGGAAGCAGAATCAATCGACTGGGATGATTGAACGGTGAAACTGTAGAGTGTTGTAATGAATCGTCTTTTTCGAGAGGGGGAGGTACACTATAGTTTACATTTTCACTGTTCGGAGCACTTTTTAGCGTCTGAGTTTTCTCACTGGGCACTAGATGCGGTGATGCTTGTTCGTTTGTCGATGTATTGTCCTTATTCGCTGTCCTTTGTCGGCGTGAAGGTCGTTTTTGTCGGGCGGTGGGAAGTCGAGAATTTAATTCCGGTGATTTGATGACTGGCCGCCCGCTGTCCCGTTTCCCGACACATTTCTGCATTGGTTGTGCCAGTGATAACCGTTTTTGCATTTCAAACAAAAAGGAGGAGGTGGTGAATTTGGTCGCTTATCCTGTGACGATGAGTGTTGAGCCGACGGTGATTGGCTAATAGAATTATTTTCTCCTCGACGTGGTGGTGTAACTGGCCGCTTATTCTGCATGTTTTGACGTGGAGGCGTGCGTGGGCGGTTCTCCTGGGTTTGAACATTGTTTACGGCTCGATTATCGCGATTTCTGGGTGGAAGTTGAGGATGACGGTTGGTTTGTGGGGAAGACGGACGATTAATTTGTGTGTGTGTTGGTTGATGTTTTGTGTGTGAGGAAGACGGGTTATTTATTTGAGGGTGGCGGGTGGGATACGAGGAATTGTGATTTTGGTTTGAGGAATGTTGGTTTTGATTAGAGGAATGCTGATTTTGGTTCCAGGAATGATCATTGCGGCGTTGTGTATACGGGGTTTTCCTGGGGGATTGTCTATGATGATGCTGGGGCAGCTCCTTCGGGATTTCGCTTTTGTGCGAAATGTTGTGAAATTGTCTCGCTAAACTCACAGCTTTCCTAACGAATTCTTCTATCGTCGCTGGGCGGAAAACGAGGTCCTGACGCAACCTCTCTGACGATAACCTCCAGGTTACTTTCGTCATGTAGGTTTCCGAAAGATTAGCACCGTGGTTTTTAAATAGCACCTGCTTTCTCAACACGAACGGCCCCGGTGCTGTGTTGTTTTGCTTCCTCGTCAACATTTCCACAGATTCCTCATATTGAATGGTGTCCGGGTCGATGGCGTCGCACAAGAGGGATGCTGCACGTTCCCACGAAATTCCCTCTTGGAAGAAACTCCCGTACTCTTCTTGCTGGGATGACGTCATTCGTGCAAGCGTGCGGCGATGTTTCTCTCTTTCCGAGAGATTTAACCCTGCGAACTCGCGTTCTATTCCGTCCAGGAATGGCACGGGATTTCTGCCGTCGAAGAAGTCGATGTGGGAGGGCTCCTGGCGCTTGAACTCCCTGATGAGCTCAAAGCACTCGCGCTGAGTTTGGCGGCGAATCTCCTCGTACTCTTTCTGTCGGCGATGGTGGTCCCTGAACTCCAGGAATTCGCGGTACAGGTTGTCGCTCGGGGATTCCGGTGGCTGCGCGGCATCCTGAAGCGAGTTTCGCGATTCTGCACGTGTACTCGTACCTAGCAGTTCGCTGTTTAGCGGCACGTTTTGGTGTTCCTGCTGGCGCTGAGTGTCTGTGGCAGGTACCAAAACCTGCTGGTAAATGAATCCTGGGGGCGGTGGGAGTCGGTTATTCACCTGAACCTCGAGATGTGAATGCCTGGATTCAGTACGATTAATTTCTGTACATAATTTCGTCGAAATGCTGCCTCCGGTTGATAAAATCTGAGGGCGGTGGGATGACTTGGCGGTCGGTTTGGTGCATTAAAGACGGGTTTTGGCTGGCGTTAGGCAAATCGGTGTATCTCGATGTAGGCATCATTGATTTGATTTAAATTTATTGGTCAAATCTGAATTTAATTTCCCCCGTGAAATTAGTGTAAATGAATTAAAATGAATATGTAAAAAAATTAATAAAATGATAAATTAACTAATTTAACAACACGAAATTAAATTATAACTAATTTAGATTATTAAAATGCAATTAATCAAAATGAAAATAATTTTGAATTAGTTTTGATTAACTAAACGTAAAAAAAATGCTGAAAATGTTGTTATGATTAACTACTGTTAAAACTTAATTAATGTAATAAAATTTGACAACGGCCCCGTCGTGATTAAATATGTATATATATTTACAAATAGCCAAATGAATGAAATATCACAACAATTGTTGACCACGGCCCCGTCGTGATTAAAATTAAGTCTATGATTGAATGAATATATAACCAAAATTTATGAAATAGCTATAAAATGAATAATAATTATTACAAAAAATATTATAGACTTAAAATGAAAAAAACTAAATTTAAAATGAATTTAAGAAGCATAAAGTAAAAAGAAATAATTACTTCTTGTATACGGCCCCGTTGTAATTTTACATTAAACTAATAATTAAAATAATATGAATAATTTTTGAATATCAATACACTAAAATTTAAAATGTTGATTAAAGAAAATCCAATAAAATGATCAATTACTTGAACTGATTGAGTGCATTGAATTGATTATGTAAAATTAATGAAATTTTCTGGGGTACACGGCCCCGTCGTGATTTAAAATGATTTAAAAATAATGATTGTAAAAATAATTAAATATGAGTATAGCGTAGATAATAATGATCACCTATAACAGAATAAACCAAAACACACAAATGGTTATGTACATGAATTATTAATAAGAAAAAAATATTTAAAAAATGCTTATTAATATGATGTTGGGAAGTTAACTTGTAATTGGGATGTACGTCAATAATTAAAATATAAAATAATAGCTGTTAGTAGGTATGAGAATACTTGGTGAGCTAAATTAATGAATTTTAAATTGAAATATGATTAAAATTAATAAAATATATGAATGAGTACCAAGTTATGCACCAAAGTGTTAAGACTTGATGGATTTGAATTAAATTTAAATCATGAAATTTGACTTTCACATTAAAATGTGTTCAGACCAATTTAAAAAAAATGTATTAAGTAACAAAAAAATTTTGGTAGACGATGAATTGCTAATTAGCTAAATGATTTTATGTCTGAATGATTTAAATTTAAAAAAAAACATACAAATGAATTCGGTGCCAAAATGTTATTTGGAAATCAGTTTGTTTCAAAATGGGGAGTTTACAATTTAAAAAATTTAATGAAGGCTGAGAGTCAAAATATTCTTTAGAAAAACGAACGTTTGTCAGCTCGAGTGGTTTCGGAATTTCTATGAATTTTAAAATAAATTTACTCAGTAGAATATGTAAAAGAATGAATGAGACTGTAAATGTTTTTATGATTTAAATTAAATTTAAATAATGAATGTTGTGCTACTAACAGGTATGAGACGAAAATCACGTCGAAATATTACAAGCCAGATGAATTGTAAAAAAAAATTACAAGATTATACTTAAGTCCCAAGTTAAGTTAATACTAACTAAAATAAATTGTTGTGGTCTAAAATGTTATTTTAAAGTAATATGCTAAAATGATTTCAGACGAAGTGAAATACTTAAATAAGTAAATGAATAAAATGCGTTAGGTGATGAAATGTTTAATGCCTCACTGATGAATTTAAGATAAATGACAAAAATGAGTTGTGCGTCAAAATGTTATTTGTAAAAAGAAAACCAAATGTTTGCCAGTTGAAAATGAAAGTTGCTTTTGTAAATGATAAATTATTAACGGCAATTTTACAGTCGTGGGCTAAAATTTGAAAAATATTGTATGATGGACGCCAAAATGTTATTTTGAAAAATGTAGGGTCAAGGATTAAGGTTGAGCGTTGGGCGTTAAAATGTTATCACTAAATGCAGGGTCGTAGATTCAAATTTGTAAAAATTTTCCACGATGGGAGTCAAAATTATATCGCTAAATGAAGAAAATTTGTCAAAATTTTGCTCGTTGGGAGCTAAAATTGTTATCGGGAATTGAGTTTAAATTTATAACAAATTTGTCGTAGGGTTTAATTTAGAATTAAATTTTGAACGTTGGCGTCAATTGTTAATGCTAAATGCGGGTTGAATATTTGTATAAATTTTTAACGTTGGGCGCCAAATTGTTATCGGGGCGCAGGACGTCGCTTGCTGTTTATGCTAAATTTAATAGATAATTTGAGAGAGCATGAGTTTTCCATAAAAAAAACAACGTCCCTCCGTAACAACTCCGATTAGCTCAGTACTTTAACACACACACAATAATAACAAAAGAAACTTACCGAAATCCTAGTTCAAAAGACACTCACTTTTATTATGTTTAATTTAAAATGATTTGTAAATTAACCTCTGACTTCCAAAAACAAGGATAAAATATTTATTCACGACACACAAAGCAAAATAACACAAGAATGATAATGAATGAAATAAATGACACAAACAAAAGAAAATAGAATAACAATAATGAACGAACGCAACGACTTACGAACTGACTAATTCGCGACACTTAATGATTTCATAGAAACTTGGTGAAACTTTGTTGATGATAACTCTGATGATGATAACTCCGATGATGATAACTCCGATGATGATAGCTCCGAACTGTACTGACTTTCCGAACTGTACTACCTTTCCTCTGTCTTCCGCTGTCTCTTATCTTCCCAACCACCGCTGTCTTCACCCCCGCCATGTATCTTGGGGGTGACGGTGATTGGTCGAGAACGTGGTGGAAGAAGCAGAGGGTGGAGTTTTCATATTTAGCTGAGGCCAAAAAGTTTTGGGCCTCTGGTTTCCGACTGCTCCGGCGTGTCGAAGTTTGTGCTGCAGATGTTACGACCATAAACCTTTGTTCTCGCTGTTTTCCCGAAATTTTGAGAAATTCCCAAAGGCTTTGTTTTCATGGTCGTAAACATCTACAGCGCGCCGTGGGTTTTATGGCGCTGGTCCTCGGAGGTGCGGAATTTTATGACCTTCCTCGGGGTTGTAAACATCGGCCGGTGCTGGTCGCGTGGTTAATGATGGGGTGGTTTGCAAGTTGTCGTTGTTGGTCACGTTCGGGGGAATTCAATGTACGAGTAATTAACATATTTACAAAGAAAAAAATATATACAAAAGAACTTCGAATGAATGGTTACGAACTTGAGTCATTTGGAATTAAAATGATTATGAAATGAAATGAGCAAAACAAATGGAGTCGGATGTTTTCGCGAATGTGAATAAAATAATCAAGTTACGACGTTTTCGATAAAACGCCGGTAACACTTCTATTCTAAGAATCTTCTCCGCCCCCACAAATGTGGTTCACTAATTACTTCAATGTGTTTTGTTGTTAAGCAAATGAATATTGCAAAATATCCCTTGTAATTTTTTTTCCACTTCCTTCAGATACACTAACATTAATGGGGCCAGCATAATTATTACCCGTGTTCTAAGGCCTAACGTGCATAAAGTCGTTTAAACTACTACCATTGGTTGTTTTGGCAGAAGCATCGAATACAAATCGTAGTTTTGTAGTTGTGCTGTCTTTAATAACTGCTGGAAGGTGAGGAATATAATATGACGATTCTGCTTCAGCTGCATTGAATATTTTCATATGGCCGAGATCTAAATACTGTTTTATAAATTGCTTACATCGCGTTTGTAAATCCTTATTAGTTTAAATGTTTCTTTCCAGTTGTAATAATCTTGCAAAAGCTCTTTGTTTAGATTCGCCTAAGTAAACAGGTTCCTTGAATGGGACTTTTACTATGTAGCGTTCGTCTTCAACTTTTTTGTACTTTGTATGTACTGAAGCTCAGGCTTTAATTCGTTTGATATTATGGCCTTTGCGATTGGTAACTCCTCTATTTCCTAGAAATGTTAAAGATTTTTATCTAGTTCTGGTAGTGAAATTAGTGTAACAGAAATGGCTTCAGAGAACTCTTTTGTCGTCAAGCCTTGTTTTACAGTACCAGATACTATCCACCCTAGACTTGTATTTTGGGCTACTAAAAATATATTAATTTTCCTCAGTCCTTGCATTATAATTTGTTCATAAACATCATTCGCTAGTATAATGTTGATTGGTCTAGTGGTATTAGGAGTGGGGTCAGCCAACAAACAATTATTCCAGTCTTCAAGATTTATAAATTGTGTCTCTTTTGTTGGATGTGGTCTAGTTAATTCTGCTAAGATTAATGCATTTGTTGTAATCTTAGCTTTGGATGGAAATTTTGGTTGTAGTTCAAGAAATACGTGCCCCTTTGATATTTTGGTTGTTTGATTACCAATTCCACTAATTGCTTCCTCCTTCAGTAACAAATGACCTTTGTGATCCGGAATCTATTAATGCTCTTGCATATGTATCATAACCAGTTTTCACTCTAATCAGTGCAGTGGCTAATATATCATTTTGATTTACATTTCCATATAACGATCATTGTTCTGATGTAATGTCTTCTTGCTTCATTGTTACTATGTTAGCTCTTACCCTATTATTGTTAAAATGAAGCAATGTGTGATGGCGTTTATTACATTTCTTGCAAGTTTGTATATCTTTGCATGTGCCATGAGACGCATGCTTCAAGCAATTGATGCATAGTTTTTGTTGTTTAACCCATTGAAATCTATCAGACACATTGTTTTTCAGAAACTTTGGACAATTGTCGAGGTAATGAATTTTGTTGCATACAACACATTTAATTTTATGTGTTTGTATGTGGTAAGAATTAGACCTTTTGCGGAAAAGATCTCTAATTTGTAGGCATTTTTATCTCACTTTCAATGGCTTCTAGTGTTTGAAATCTGTTTTCCAAATATTTCAACAGATAGTCTAAGTTGGGTATTTCTTTCGGATGCATAAGAGACTGTTCGTATGGTAAGAAGTTTCTCTGTCCAATTTTTTTGTAATAATGTATACTAAAATTGGATCCCAGTAGGACGTGTCAACACCCATATTGGTAATTGACTAAAGAGGTTCTTGAATTTTGTTATAAATTAGTTTTAAATTCTTCGCTGATTCTGTTTGGCAGGTAGGAAAATTAATTATATTCTCGATATATTTCACCGTTACCAACCTTCTTGTTTTCGTATTCCCAAGCTGTCAGATAGTTTATTGTACACACTTCTAAATGTTGTAGTATTTTTAAGACATCATCTTTCACGTGCGTTTTCAAAAATTGCAATTTTTTTACATTGCTAATTTTTGTGTTGTCATGTATAATGGTTTTAAAAAGGTCTCTGAATGAGCACCAATCGTCATAATTCCATAATGTTGATATCTTTACTACTGGTAAATGCACTTCTTTCGGTGCTGCTTCGGTTTGATATAATTTCAGCATTATTTTATTGATTTTATTCTCCGATGTGTTGAAACCATCATTTGTAAAATAATTTTCTTCTGCATCTTCTTGGATGGCATGTAATTCTAATTCTTCATGAAGATCTTGAATCGCATCCCATCCCTGTTCGAGAGAAAGCTGCAGATGCGGTTGCTTCTTATTGGTTCCTATTCATTGCGTCTGATTTGCTCTAATTGCCTTTCAATTAATGTAATTTTGATTGCGATTTTCTGGAATCGGGGTGTTTTTTCAGATTGTTTGAATTCATAATTCCCTTCTTCTTTGGGTAGAGGATGTATCGGTTTATAATTGATCACGGCATTATTCCGTAGACAACTCCTTTGCATATTTTTAAAATTATTTCTAAAATGTTTCTTAAAGTTCCTTTGTTTTATCATATACTTTATTCGAGAAGTATTTTGCAGAGATATTTACATCAGCATGATTTCTAATGTCATCGTCTATCTTCTCAAATTTCAACTAAGATTCTGCTGTTTGGAATTTGGTGTCAGGGTACTACTGTGTTCTTCTTAACGCCCGGAAGATATGATTTTCGGGCGATTTCCAGTATGCGGGTTAATTCGGCGTGGGTGCTGATTTTCAATGTGCACAACTCTCTGAATCGACGCATTGTGTTGCGTTTTCGATGTCTGTCACTTTCCGGACGTACACTCATTTTTTTCTTCGGATTATTGGATTCAATGTTTGTCGCTTTCTCTACGTAGATTCGGTGTTTTGAGGATAATAGGAATAACTGCCGGTGCTTAAGCGTGGTGCGTGCTAGACCCAGACACTTGTTTTTTTTTGGAACAATTAACTGGCGCTTAGGCTTGGTACGTGCTCTACCTATTCAGTTTAGTTTTTACTGAACTTAATCATCTAAGAATTTTGGAAGAGAATCGAGGATCAAGATATTCAAGAAAGTCTTAAGACACTTAAGAACACAAGATTTGCTAAAGAGAGAATTCTGAAATTCTGAAACATGCAAGAGATACTTGATACAGTTTTGGGAGAAAATTGTAACACATGATAATCAACAAAGTCTTAGGACACTTAAGAGGGCGAAATTTGCTAATAAGAGACTTCTGAAACACTTGTTAATTTTCTCCCAGAACTCTCTTAAGTCGTTCATTTGCAAATTTTGCCCTCTTAAGTGTCTTAACACTTTCTTAAGTATCTTGTGTCTCAATTCCCACCCAAAAATCTGTCAAGTATCTTGAAAAGTATCTTGAAATACTTTATAGATTTTTGGGAAGGAATTTAGACACGAGATACTTAACAAAGTGTTAATACACTTAAGAGAGCGAGATTTGCCAATTAGAGACTTCTGAAACACTTTATAATTTTCTCCCAGAACTCCCTTAAGTCTATCATTCGCAAATGTTGCCCTCTTAAGTGTCCTACCACAAGTACCTTGTATCTCAATTCCCTTCCAAAAATCTATGAAGTATCTTGAAAAGTATCTTGAAATACTTGATTTTTGGAAAAGAATTAAACACGAGATACTTAAGAAAGTGTAAGGACACTTAAGAGAGCAATATTTGCTAATGAGAGACTGAAGGGAGTTCTGGGAGACATTTAAGAAACGAGAGACCTAATAGGGATCAGGGTTTTGAGACAGATTTGAGAAAGTCTTGTTACGGGGTGGGTACTTCGGCTTTAAAATAGTTATTAAAAAATAGCAACTATTTCACCACCAAGTAACTACCGACTAGCAAGCTCAATTCTTAATTAAGAAAATTCGACTGAAGCATTGATTCTATTTTATATAAAGAAAAAAATACGATTTCAAATAAAAATGGCTCTCAACTTTAACAAATATATTAAAAACACGAATAATAAATTAACAAACAAATAACAAGACAAGAATAAAAAAATAATAACAACTTACACAGAATTACAGACGACTTACACTTTTGGATGCTGGATACAGAGTGAATTCTGTGGTCCAGTGGTAGCTCTTTTATATCAAAAAGAACAAACCCTCTACCCCTGTGACTCTCAGGTACCCACCATTTCTCGCCACAGAAAAATAATGAGAATAAATATTTAATATAAAAATATTGAAATATAAAGTAGATCAACATGTGTGAGATGAAATTATGCATCCGTACATATGTCACACATGTTGATCGGAGGCTAAAATGGTGGTTTCATGAGTTTTAATTTAATAACTCCGAAAGCATAAGTAGAACGAGAATGTGACTTAGGTAATAAAATAGTAACTTGCAATGCGCAACTTTTGCTCTAGTTCCTATACATATGGGATACACTAAACCTTGCCTGAATCTTAATTAATAACAATTAATCCTCCTGACAGCTCGTCTTCTATAGCGTACAAAATTGAAATAACCCCCTCGTGTTTAGTGTCATTTGAATGGTCTTCCTCTCAACTATCCGATGACGTATGTGGTGTTCGCGTACGTGTGCCCCTTTCGCGACGATTCGCGAACATCGTAGGGGGCTTTGTGTTTGCCGCTTTTATTACGTTCTGACGTCATGCTCGATTCTCTTGTTCCCCGCACGTACATTTCGCTGGCACGGTCGGCTCGGCTCTAGGTAGCTGCGACCCTTCGCAGATGTGGCGGACTCGGGGATAACCGGGAAATCCGTATATATTTTGGACAACTCTGAAACTGGAAATAGCGGATGCCGTAGAGTTCTACCATGGATGGCCGAGAGGAGTTTTGAGCTGAGTTGAGCTGTCTGATGTTCGAGGGCGCTATTTGACGAGATTCCACCTAGATAGGCAACCTATCTAACTTAAATAATATCAATGTATGGCGCGAACTTTACTCATTTGGAAAATAATGAATACATATACAAAATAGCAGTTGACGGAACTTGTTAAAAAGTGCCGGTAACAATTCGGCCCCGTCAAATGAGTAAAATTCGGCCAGGAACTAGAAGCAGAAGAAATAGGAAACATAAAACATATTTACAGTAATTAAATGAAGAATACAAATACGAAAATCTGACCCAAAGATATATACAATTAATAAAACGTTATAAAAGTTATCTTCTAGTCGATTCCGAGTTGTCTGTTTAACGTGATCTGCAGCGGCTCGTCGATCAGCAGCTCGTCATCTTCAGAGAATACATTGGCGCTGGCCATTTTGCTTCGTGATTCTTGTCACGGCTTCTCGGTGATTGTCAGCGACAAGGTCTGCCACAGTCGACAGTACAGCGCTGGCTGAATCGGCTGGGCGTGTCTCCAGGTGTTGAAATAAAGGCTTTTGTCGTACCTGAAGGTGAGGACGGCGCAGTGGCGTCGTCTGTATTGTATATTTTACATAGCACTGGTTATGTGATGTGGGCGCCACAATGGGTTTCGGTTGCGAAAGACTGCCCATTGTCAGTCGGGAACTGCTACTGTGTGGAGTAGTGGTTCCTGTTGATGTCTGCTGATGGTGGCGTCTGGTTCCACCATTCGACGGCAGCTGACATCGTGGAGTTGGATTTGGGCGTCGGATCTCACGCCTGTTATTTCGAGGTTTTCCTAGGAATACTGAACTTGTCCAACTCTGGAAGCGGTGATTTGGCATCGCTCCCCTTCTCCAGCGCTGGCTGGAGGCGGCGTACGGGAAATGTCTGGAAATGTCCCGTAGGGTGTTGGTGTCTTAATCCGGGAAGATCCTGCGCGTTCTGGTGGATGCGCCGGGTCACTTTACACAATATATACAAATTACGCGCGTTTCTCACAAACACGCGAGTGTGTTTGTGGGTCGCGAACTCTTACACTAACTTAACCTATACTTAACCTACGGCACTCGGCACGTGAGCGTCCAGGGGAGAAAATGTTACTAGTTTCGGGAAATCGTCCAAGTCGTGGGAAACTAGGCACTTATGGGGCTGGGCCGGGGGCGGGAGCTGGAGATTCTCTTGTTCCCCGCACGTACATTTCGCTGGCACGGTCGGCTCGGCTCCAGGTAGCTGCGACCCTTCGCAGATGTGGCGAACTCGAGGATAACCGGGAAATCCGTATATATTTTGGACAACCCTGAAACTGGAAATAGCGGATGCCGTAGAGTTCTACCATGGATGGCCGAGAGGAGTTTTGAGCTGAGTTGAGCTGTCTGATGTTCGAGGGCGCTATTTGACGAGATTCCACCTAGATAGGCAACCTATCTAACTTAAATAATATCAATGTATGGCGTGAACTTTACTCATTTGGAAAATAATGAATACATATACAAAATAGCAGTTGACGGAACTTGTTAAAAAGTGCCGGTAACAGTCTTAAGAGATACTTAAGCGAGTTTTGGGAGAGAATGGAGGAACAGGGTAATCAAGAAAGTTTTGAGATAAGAGAAGGTCTGCTAATAAGAGACTTCTTAAACAAGCAAGCGATAATTGGAAGAGTTTTGGCAGTAAATTGAGACAAATATACCTAAGAAAGTTTTCAGATTCTTAAGAGGGCGACATTTCTGAAACACGCTAATACCTTTAGGGTAATTTTGAAGAAATTTAAGAGACAAGACATTTGAAAGGGCCTAAGAAGAGATTTCCTAAAATAAGAGAGAGAGAGATACTAAAGTGAGGCTTTTAAAGGGGTGCGTACTTAAGAGGAAGATATTTGAGTATAATTATTTTTGCGTGAAAAATATGTATTGCGATTTCTTGTTATACTAAATCAAAATAACAAGCACTAAAAAGGATTTTATTTTCTGCAAAAATAGACTTTTTGTTGAGTAATGAGTTTTATGTTAACTTTCAATTAAAATGTTACCGATAACACTGGTCGGCATGAAAATCGGCCCTGACACCATTCCTGCTGATTCTTATGTAAAATGACCTCCTGAATCCGAATATGACCCCCGTTTTCCCCCATCACCCACCGTTTTCAGGGGAGGCCCCCCTACCTATTTTTATCACTTTTCGATAATTTGGAGGGATGAAAAGGATTATTTTAGCCTTTACGTTTCTTCTGAGGGGCTAGAGAGGTGAAAAGTTCCAAGACATGAACATTTGTAGCAAGGTGGTAGATTTGGGGGGGGGAGGGATTTGCCCCCTTAAATTGTAAAAAAATCCTTAAAAATGATCGATTTTTCCGTTTTTTTCGCAGTTTTTTCACTTATTTTCTACATATTCCAGCTTCCATCCCCCCTCATCCTCCCCCAAACAATAAAAATATATAGCAACAATATATAGCAACAATAATAAAAATATATAGCAACAGTTCGGAAGATTCACTGTACTACGCTGGCGCTCTCAATACCTCGCGCGCACAGGTTTGCCCAGGAATTTTTATGCTTTGACAGGTTTAAACTTGCATTGCTCTTGTCACTAAAGACCTGCACTGTAATCCTTATCTTCCCTTAGTACATCTCTAGCGATCGTAGAGTCAACTTGTCGGTGCTCTAGGCGGGGATTCTGTGTTTCCAAGTTGTTTAAATTGTGTATAACGGTAGAAATTTTTATTCCGGCTTTTTCCAAGTGAATTACAGTACGTGAGTGTGAGTTGTGATTAATATCGAGCATTTATTTACTGTTTAATTATGCCACGCGAGTGTAAAAATCATCCCGATAGCTTCTGCTATGTTTGCGGGGAATTGACTTTAAAAGCGCAACGAAAACCCCTTTCTCCGCTTCTTAAAACTGCTTATAAATTTTGCTTTGATTGCCAAGTTGGCGATCAGGACAAGAATTGGGCTCCAACAGTTTGCTGCACTACTTGTTACAGTAGCTTGACCAAATGGCTCAAAGGTACCCGTAAATCAATGCCATTTGCTGTGCCCATGGTTTGGCGCGAACCTCGCTGTCATCTCACAGATTGTTACTTTTGTATGACTTCCACCGTCGGGTTATCTAGCAAAAATAAGCATACAATTCAGTATCCTAATATCCCTTCAGCTCTAAGACCAGTTCCTCACAACGAATCTTTGCCAATCCCAGTGCCCCCAAAAACCTATACTCTAGAGCCAGAAACGGATTTGAAAGACTTTGAGCCACAGCCTGGACCATCTTATGATACGTTCACCGATGATGAAGAGTGTTCTGCTGATTCAGCTCATCGAAAACCTCACCTCGTTACTCAGTCGGAATTGAATGATCTCGTCAGGGATTTGGAGTTACCTAAGAGTAAATCTCAACTTCTTGGATCTCGACTTCAGCAGTGGAATCTCTTAAAAAAGGGTGTAAAAATCTCTTCTTACAGGACTAGGCAGTCAACCCTGAAATTACTTTTTTCGGCAGATGAAGGCTTAGTGTTCTGCCCTAATTCAAATGCATTGATGATAGAACTGAAGATGCCATGTGACGCAGACAAATGGAGACTGTTTATAGACTCATCAAAGACAAGCTTGAAAGTTGTCCTATTAGCATACTCTGTGGATATGAAGGAGACGTACGAAAACATCAGCCGGATCCTTGATAAAATCAAATACCATGATTAAAATTGGAAACTTTGCGCTGACTTAAAAGTTGTTGCTCTACTCATGGGCCTGCAATCGGGCTTCACAAAATACTGCTGCTTCCTATGCGAATGGGACAGCCGAGCCATTGTACGGAACTGGCCTCTGCGAGAAAGTTTTACTCCCGGTCAGAAAAATGTCGCTCACGATCCTCTGTTCCCGAAGGAAAATATTTACTTGCCGCCTTTGCACATCAAACTCGGATTGATCAAACAGTTTGTGAAAGCAATGGACAAGACCGGTGATGCATTTCAATTTTTGAAAACTAGATTCCCTCGTCTTAGTGAGGCTAAAATCAAGGAAGGAGTTTTCGTGGGCCCCCAGATTAGACAACTTTTCCAAGATTCGACGTTTATTGAACACCTGAATCGAAAAGAAAAACGAGCTTGGATTGCATTCCAAAACGTGTGTGAGAACTTTTTGGGTAACAACAAAAGTGATGATTATGTCGCTCATGTCCAGGAATTGCTGTCAGCGTACAAGGCCATGGGGTGTAACATGTCTCTTAGAGTGGATTTCCTTCACTCACACCTGGACTTCTTCCCTGAAAATTTAGGAGCAGTTTCGGATGAACACGGGAAACGGTTTCATCAAGACATCTCTAAGTTCGAGAGGAGATTTTCGGGGAAGTGGAATGCGAGCATGTTAGCAGAGTATTGCTGGTTTTTGATACGAGAAACTTCTACCTCAGGGTACAAAAGGAAAGCAAGCACCAAATGAAGGTACTTATCTTAGTTATTAATTATTAATTACATTTATTATTTTATATTTATTATTTTACTTTTTATTTATTATTCTTTACAGCTAAAATAATCCTTTTCACCCCTCCAATGGATGGGGGAAACGGGGGGAGTATTGAGAGATCCAGCGTGGTACAGTGAATTTTCCGAACTGTTGCTATATATTTTTATTATTGTTGCTATATATTGTTGCAATATATTTTTATTATTTGGGGGTGTTTTGATTACCACTAAATACAATTTGTATTTAGTGTTAATCCGTTGATAATGGTCACTTTGTGTCCGAAATGTACATTTGGTAATTCAAATAAAAGTGTGAAGAAAGGCTATTAGTGCTTTATTCGTCAAATTAATTTGATCTTCACGTAACTCACAAATAATTTATTTAATGATAGATTAGTTTAAAAGTATCACGGAAAACGGCCAAGCTTATGAATATAATTTATCCAGGAGCTTCTAATCAGGTTTAATAAAATCGCTATAAATTGGGTTAAGTAGTGATCAATACTAATTTTCATTTTAATTTTAGAAACGGCATTATTTTCCTTTATTAAAAATTACACTGGAATTAATAATTTCGAATAATTACATATATAAATAATAAATCTCCAGTTTATTATACTCTTAAAATATAGCATTATTATAATACGTTACTCACAACTAATTGATATAATTAATTATTATATCAATTTGTAAAGAAATAATTATTAAATATTGTAATAATAATTATAATAATGAATGTTAACTACTTTCATAATTTCTTTTTATAAAACATTATTTCGTAAATTTTTACAAACTGTAAACGAAAGGTTTACTATGGGGCAAAGTTTCTTCAACTGCACTAGTATGAAATTTTGTTCTCTCCAGTTTTAACAAATGTTTAGCAGATGACAGTTCCTACAGCCCTGTTAAAATTTACCTAATCCGATTATCCATCTTTTGTTAGGATTTAAACTATCAAAATGTCTTTTATGTGCATTAACCTTTAATGTTAAAGTAAACATAACTTTAGCTACAGATATCCCATTTTAATTTTTCTTACATTTAAAAAAAAAGAGACAAAATTAAGTAGGTATTTGTTAAAAAATCTACTTTTAATGTTACTAACAATTTTAAAAATTGTTTTTTACATTAATTTTTTCTCTAATTAGGGCCACATTAATATTTCTCAAAATTACTTAAATAGAAAGCCTATACTTGTATCTACAAATTCATTATTAAATAAAAATGGGATAGAAGTTATTAACTAACGAAATTTAAAAGTCATCTGCTAAACATTCATTAATATTGGTGCTTCTCATTTTGATATAATTGTGTTTAGTGGGGTCTGACACTTTCCACGGCCCACTAAGCACAAATATTTAGTAAGTTATAAAATTATAGTAAATACTTTCATACAATAAAGAGGCAATATAATCGTTGCTGTAATCGCTAAATACTGTTAGAAACATCTAAAGAAAATATTTAAATGAAAGCCTATTAAATTTATTTTTTATAACTCTAAAGAAAATATTTAAATGAAAGCCTATTTATTATTTATTTTATTTTATTAAATTTATTTTTTATAACTGCAAAAAATTGAAATGTCTATCATAGTATTTTCCTCTATGTTAGATACTTGAAAGCTATTGATCTCTCACCCACCTTACTTTTCAACAAATTTTTCTTATTCTTCGAACTTTGTTCGTAAGCCTCACTTATGTTTTCAGTTTTCCACAAAATATTAATCATGACAAGGTCAAACTAACGTCATTTAGCAATAGCTCACTTATTAAAAGTAAGTACTTCGATAATTTCACATTTATAAAACAATTTTAATAAAATAACTTAAAGAGCTACGACATAAAGCAAATACGCATTAAATGCAAATTTTTAGATTACCTACAACTTTTCTTAACACGATTTTTTTATATGATCAATATTAAAAAAATAATCAAAAAAAAAATGCTAAGAGTAAATACAGCTTTTTTTAAACATTTACTCAGACCATTCCACCATTTCACCTTTATATTTTTGTATTTAACTATATTTAGACGCCACAAACACATTCACACACATCCAGGTGGAATCATTTTGTACTTTAAAATGACCGCGACCCCTAGGTTAGGAGACAGGGCCTCTACCCACTACCCTACCGGGGTCCCCAAACTTAAGTTAATATTGTCATCTTAATAGCTCAATCGGTTTACACTTTATCGTGGCGACAGAATTACAGAAGAACAGACACACAATTTTCAAAAATGGTCTTAATCAACTCAAGGGATCTCACTAAAATTTTTGATTTGAAAATGTTTATGAAAATAATACTTTCCATTTGTTTTGCTTGCGGGGCAAAGTAAAAATGGCGACTTGGCATTTTTGAGCAACATTGGTGATAAATCGCCATATCTGGCTGGCAATATTGTTTGGAGGGCTGGAGAATCATGAAGAAATTCTACGCTTGCGTCTAAGAAAACCTGGATACAAATCTAGCAACACTGTCGAAGATATATGTCTAGAATCTTCAATTGTTATTGTTTATTGTCTATTACTAATTTTATAAGTATAATTAATATAAACCTATTAACAATGCTAAATGCTAAATATCGTTAATTAACGGCTGGTGGGCTCGTGCCGTAAGCTCATAAATCGAACGGAAAAGCCATACTTCGCAGACTAGTCAACTGAATAACTATTAATGAACCTAGTTTCACAGCATATCTAGATCTATATTTGTTTCAAGTTTGCTATCCTTAATAATTTCATGAAAGCATGTGACTACGATTTTCATAAAATATTGTTTTAAATTAATCTACGAGTACAAATCTTTATGCACATTAATATCACCGTTCTTTTTTTTTTTCTAATTAATCTCAAACTCTTTATGCATATTAATAACACACGTATAAACCAATTTCCCTTAATTACATATTTCGTCATCAGCCTACGCGGCATGCACGTAACAAACTAGGTCATGTTATCACAAGAGTTTGAATCTGAATTGAACTTTCATCAACCCTCTTCTACTTTATTCCCAATTCCATTCTCGAATTCCATTTTTTTTCCTCAATTGAGTGGTCTCTTTATGTGATCTAGATGCGGAATGCCGTTTTCAGATGACGATCTCTGCTTGTTGGATGTTAATAGAATACGCTCGGTTATGAATGAAAATGGGGGAAACTGGAGTGCACTGGCGTAAGTACACGTCTTCGCTATGGGCGGGGGGAAGTGAGAGGGGGTGGGGTTGGCGGCGCCACCGTACGGCGTCGATACGGGCGTCGCGTGACGTCACCGCGTCTGCAGGAACCCACCCTAGGGCCGGATGATTAATCGCTTGGCTTTTTCTTTTACTGGCCGGATCTTTGGGGATTATGCAACCGGAAAACGAACTTTAATTGGTTGAATACATTGAGACACAATAGACATTCATAAATAATCTTAGGAGATTACTAAGCATGTCTATTTATTATTAGTATCATAAATGTCTGATTACAGTGTATACCGGGTATTGATGCGATCAGGTATACATAAGGATTTAATAAGTAAAACCACATATATCCATTTTTCTGCTTCCAGTACCATTTACGAGGAAAAGTACAGGAGTATACAAAAATTAACGAAAACATTCCCCGAAAATAGGTCGCAATTTATTTAAAATTGGACATCATTTACTATTTTTTATCGAGTTTTAAAAATTAGTAATAAACGGCGTCGGATTTTAACCAGATAGAGATACGTAGCTTTTTTTCATTATTTTTGTTTGCTCTATACTTTTTCTCTAAAATGACCATGGAAACAGGAAAATGCATAAATGTAGTTTTACATGTTAAATCCTTATTATACCTAATCGAATCAACACCCTGTATTGTTTCAATGCAAATACAAATTATATTTAAATTGTGTATTTTTAGGAATATATTAAGTTATTGACTAAAAAGACGTGCCTTAAGCTTAGGTAAATCATGGTTGGTATTGAATATTACCAGCAGCAAAATTCATTGTAAATACAATTAACATTTTGTGAAAATTGCAATAATAGAACAATAAAATCCTACGATATAAAAGTATCAATCATTACTATCGCTAAATATAACAGAAGTACGAGCATAACATATGTAATGTACATCTCAATTTATATTTTAATCGACGTGTTAAACTATGTAGACATAAAATTTACAAATATTAAAATATAAACACAATTCACTATGACAGCTAGGATAAAAATAATTAAACATACAGGTTTTTACTTTCCCCCATTTGCAAAACAAAGGGAAAGTATCGTTTTCGCCAAAATTATTAAATCAAAAATATTAGTAAATACATCCATTTTGAGCTCCGCCGAGTCTGTCCTTCTGTAATTCTGTTAGTTTTAATAGTTTAAATATTTACAATTTTCTACCAATTACATTGTGCAAGATTTTAGATAATTTATACGAATTTTATTAAGTTTACTGAGTTTCTAGTCAAATTTAATAGTAATTTAAATTAATTTTAATTCTTTCAAATAAATTTACAAAAGCTCAAAGCTAATTAAATGTATTTGAACTTAAGATAACTTATATCTTTAGTTCTGTTAAGTTTAAAGAACTTTAGTCATCAACTTTGAGTTATTCTAAATTTATTTGCAGTTATAGATTTTCATTTATTCATCAGTAGCTCAAAATTAATAATTTTTTTTAGCAATCTCTGATAATTTTACATTATTTATTCATTGAAAGAATATGTTGATTTAAACTGTATTTATTTTGTCTATTATTACCATGTTTTCATGGTTTCTACAATTATATTTATATTTATAAGAACTCCTAAATTCTTAACAATCATAATATATAAAAATTACGATAGTTTTTATATAAACTGCAAACAATAAGTCTTAATTATTAAGACTACGGTATTTGATATTTTATGGTTAAATACTAATCAGACACTTTTCAATAATTTGAGGTAGGTACATTTTCTGGAATATGTAATTCTTATTGAAGTTGAATGAATTAATTCTCTCAACTTTATTTATTTCTAATCATTCTAGTAAATATACCAAAATCTGACGTTATTGTTTTTCTTTCAGAATTGGAAAAATGAAACACATTTGTTGTATTTTTTATTATTTGAGAAAATATAAACGTCTCTTATTTTCTAAAGAAGTTTATTTCATTTATTTGAACATAAAGTTAGTTTATTTCTTAACAAGATTATCTGTACTTTTTCTAATGCATCTAAAATAACTAATTTGAAATTTTAAACACTCGCTGTTTTATAAATGCATTTAATTTGAAGCTTCTGACGAGTGTTTCTACTTCCAGATAAAGCATGAAGTAAAATTTCGAGTTTAGAAAAGCCTAAATATTTGAATTTTCCGGCGCGGCGAGCGAAAACAATGATTTATTTCGAAGTTCATTGCTTATTCAGCATTAATCTGATAATCACGAATTTTTCTAGACTTGTTTTTTTAATGCACCGAGCGTGGACAACACAGAAATATTGTAAAGTTCAGCAATATATAGTAATTGGAATGACAAACATGTAATCATTTAGTTATTTAATCTTATTGCAATTTAATTTTCTTGTATCATTATATAATAATGGAGCTTTCCGTGAATTAAAATATAAATATTATTAATTACATATCGATCAATTAATAATAAAATAATAATAAAATAACCTATCTAAATATCGATTAATCGATAATGACAATATCTCGATAATTCCCATCACTAATTTTGATCAAAATTTTTCAATTTATTTAAATGAATAGATGTTAATTTTTTTTTTATAATTTACTTCTCGCGGACAACCTGTGGTCTGCGGACCACCGATTAAGAACCACTGTGTTAAATTAACAATATTTGTCAATCCAATTTTTCTAAAGTACAACTACTAAAGTCTAGCAGTGAAGTATCTTTCAAAATGCACATTTTTAGGAAATCGAATGATTTAATAGTCAAAATTATTTACATTTTAAGTAAATGCAATCTTAATTGTTATTGACAATAAGAATTTAAAACAAAAAGTATCCAGGTGATTGACTTCTGATAATAAGAATGTTAGAAAATTTAACACTAAGGTTTGAAACTTTGGTTAATCGCAACAATACGGTCGATACAAACTAAATAATACATTTTAAAAAATCCGGCAGCCAAAATAAATACAATAAAATACATATCAAATACACATACAACAAAATATGTTCGAATAAGTCTCCTTGCTACGCCATACAGTTTTGAACACGAGTTTGAAATGATCTTGTTACATTTACAAAAAAGGCTTCCCTAATGCATTGCTGCATATCTTCCCGTGTTGTCGGTGCATCCATCTATACCTTTTCTTTTATATATGCCCAAAGAAAAACACCGCACGGGGTTTAATCTGGCGATCTTGCTAACCGTGCCATTAGACAGTCCCGGCCAATTCATTTTCCGTCGAAAGCTATGTTTAAAAAATCATGCAAAATTCTCGCGTAGTGTCCCCACTACACTACGCGAGAATTTTTCATGATTTATAACCACATTTCTTGATAGGTAAGAAGATCGACATTTTCCAGTAAAATTCGTAAATCGTCTCTGAAAAAATGAAAATATCTTTCTCCCTTTAGCCTACCTGGATTGAACTCATTCAGTGATTATTGATTTTGGAGGTTCACTTTCCATGTCAATAAAGAATCTCTGTAGCTCAGACATGCACATTGTACCGGTTTACCATTCCATTACTTTTTAAAGTTGTTTCATCCAAAAAAAATACTACTAATTTGAGTTTTGATTTAATTTTTGTTGTATGTTTTCAAATATTCAGCTGGTTCTTTTCGTTTGCTGAAAGGATCGCATTATTGCGTTTAAGGTAATTCAGACTTGCAGAGTTTTCAAACCATAGTTTCAATTTTTTAAACTTACTTGTTGTCGGCAGTCGACCACCTGGATACCTTTCGTTGTAAACCTTCTTGACAATAAACAATTGCGATTTTATTTACCTAATATGTAAATCAAATTAACGAATTCGTTTTCTGAAAAGTTTATTCTGCAAGTTACTACACAAAACAATTTAGGTTAATTGGAATGACAAATATGGTGAATTTAACACATGGTCACTTTGAAATAAAAAATCCAAACTTTGATGTATAATAACTTTCAAAGTATTATTTATAAACCTAGCAAACAAGGTATTTTTAAAAAGGCGAAAAAAGGACTTTCAAATTCTATTATTATATACTGGGTGTTCCATTAAAAACAAAGAAGGTTCTTTACTTTATAAAAATAGCATTCAATTACTTAAACAAACCTAATCATCTAAAAATGTAACATTTCTGTTGTTAGAAAACGATTCGGTAATTTTAAAATATCAACTTATTATTTATCTGTGACTTTTCAAAGATTTCTAATTTAATTCAAATCAAAATTTTAAAGTATTGTACTAATTATTATACCCTGAATCAACATTTCACTTGTAATTACTATTTTGTGTCAATAAAGCAAAAAAAAACAAATAATAATTACAACGTGAAATAAACATTATGTCATTAAATTAACAAAGTTAGTATGCTTGAATTGAATTAAATGGCAGTTGATTGAACTGTACGCGCGAATCGATCAATGAGAGCTAGTGCATCTAATTCTGATATCCTTAGTGTTACTACAGACACGTTTTGCTGGGACAATGGACTTCTCTATGTCATTGCCCGCACATTATTCCCTTATCGATTTTACAACTTTGTTATTCACAATTCTAATAACAAAGATACACAAACATCACTATATACAGAGTGTCCCGTTAA
Source organism: Philonthus cognatus (assembly GCA_932526585.2). Classification (NCBI taxonomy): domain Eukaryota; kingdom Metazoa; phylum Arthropoda; class Insecta; order Coleoptera; family Staphylinidae; genus Philonthus; species Philonthus cognatus. The sequence goes on from OW052241.1 coordinate 103,801,972, forward strand.
TGTAAGGGAAATGGCTTAGTCATAGATTCCTGGGATAAAAATAGATGATTTAACACAACTTATCTATATACAAACATTTACGGCTAAGCCGGAATTAGTCTTCAACGTTAAAAAAAATATCATTAATTTTATTTGTAACGATTAAGCGCTATGTTCGATTTGACTATAATTTATTATGGGTAATTATAATATATATATAGTGGCTATTACCCCTAGTAGGGGTTACGCCACTCCATTTGGAGCTTTCTAGATTCTTATTTACAGGGTTGATCATTCCCTTTTCATTCTATTAAACTTTCTTGCTAATCTCTCTCCATTTCTTCCTGTCCTTTGTTTTTTCCTGCCATTTTCTAGCTCCTATATTTCTCAGATCTTCTATTACTCCTTGTATCCATTTTTTTTTTAGCCTCCTGGGTTCCATTCAAGTATTGAAAATATTATAAACGTTGGTCCTGTTCTCCATACGTGCCCTAGCCACTTTACTCTTTGTTCTTTTATTTTATTTACGGTCTCTCTCCAGTTCCTGTTTTAGTTCATTATTCATGCGTTTCCTATACTTATTTTCGGGTGTTTTGATTGGTCCTAATATAGTTTTTAGTATTTTTCTCTCCAAAATTCTAAAGTCTTGATTTTGTTTTTTTGTCATAGTCATGGTTTCTGCTCCGTATATCATTGTTGGTAGTATTAAAGTTTTGTAGATCTTCATTTTTGTATATTTGTTAAGTGATTTGTTTTTTAATAATTTTCTCTTAGCGTAATAAGTTCGATTTGCAGCCATTATTTTTTCCTTTACTTCTGTTTTCTTATCTATGATAGTTCCAAGGTATTTAATTTTGTTTACTTTTTCAAAGTGATGTTCTCCAATTTTAATGTTGCTGTCTATGTTTGCATTGTTAGGTGTCATTATTTTGGTTTATTCTTCATATATTTTTAATCTTAATCTTTTTCTTTCTCTGACTTACTTTCTCACCATTGCTTTCATTATTCTCCTGTTCTTGATTATGATAACTATGTCGTCAGCGTATGCTATAATCTGTCCTCCTTTCGTTCTCAGGTTACCTTTATCTATCCGTCTTAGTGTGTAGTCCAGGGCCATATTCAATAACGTCGTAGACAGGAAATCATCTTGCCTTATTCCCTTGTTAATTCCAAATGTATGTGTGTCGCCTTTTGTTGTTTTCATGCTCGCCTACGTTTTCTCCATCGTCATTTTTATTAATGTTCTAAGTTTCTTTGTGTATCCCTATTTCTTTTAATGCGTTCATCAGTTGTTTTCTTTTGGTGGAATCGAATGCTTGTTCGAAATCTATAAATAGGAGTTCAATTTCTATCTGATATAGATGTGTTTTCTCCACTATCTGTTTTATTGTATTTACAGCGTCAATTGTCGATTTTCCTTTGATAAACCCACACTAATATTGTCCAACTTTATTACTGGCAGTTGTTCTTGGCCTTCTCTGGATAAGGGTTGATATTACCTTATAGGCTGTGTTCAACAATGTGAGACCCATATAGTTTTTACATACTTGTTGATCCCCTTTTTTGTGAATCGTTACTATATTGCCTATCAAGCATCTTTTCCTCTTTCCATGTGTTCTTTATGATTCTGTATAGTTGCTTTAGCAATTCTTTTTCTTCATATTTTAACAGCTCGATGTTTATTCCGTCTGGCCCAGGTGATTTTCCGTTTATACTTTTGTTGACTATATCTTCGATTTATTCCTTAGTTTGTTCCTTTATAACTCTGTTGATATCTTCGTCTTCTCCTTCGTCGTCTTCTCTTTCTTTATCAAGTTCTGCTACGTTTAATAATTTAGAAAAGTATTCTACTCACACATTTTTAAATTTATTCTCTTCTAATGTCTTTCCATGTTCATCTTTTATTCATGTAGTTAAATTTTTAAATTGCTTGTTCTGTTCCTATATTTTTTTATAGAATATTTTTGAGTTCCTATATTTGTTTTCCAATTTAATTTCTTTCATTTTGTTGTGTACCCATTCCCTCTTAATCTGCCGTATTATTATTAATATTAATAATAATTAATTTTCAAAAAAACACTCATTAGTTAATATTACACATAATTGCGTTTGTTAAACAATGGCGGCGACAAAAAACATGTATGTTTAATCACCCAAAAAAGTAGATGTCGTTTTTACTAAATAATAAAAAGTAATTTATTTGCATTTCATCTTTTGTGGCAAAACCGTACAAGATATAAAACATTATTAACAGACAAAAATGCTTTTAAATGAGCTAATCTTTTAATATTTTTTTTACATTTTTATAAGGTGCGTCAATAAAAACATATTTTAGTTATTACGTTGTGGTACTATTGTTATTTATAATTCTTGTCAATTAATAATGACCATAATAACTGAAATGATGTATTAAATTAATATAATCAACCATAATAAATTTTATTAGGGTCGAATATAGCTTTCAATAGTCATACATAAAATTAATAATATTCTTTTGATCTTTCAGGTCTAATCCCGGCTTAGCCGTAAACTTTTGGATATAGATAAGTTAAGTTAAATCATCATATTTTGATCCCAGGAATCTATGGTTAAGCCATTTCCCCACATTAACGGACACTGTACAGAAATTGAGTTTACATTTTATTATTTTATTAAATAAGTATGTACACATCGGTGCAATAAAATTAAGTACACATAATATGTTATAGTTTAAAACCCACGTCATGAGTTTGCTAGTTACAAAAATATGTAAATATGTCAGTTTCCTTAATGTCAAAATGCTGCGTCATTTAGACAACAATTTAAAAACTCGCATCCTAACTAAAATAGAAGGTGGCTTTTTTATTTCGGCTTCGTTGTATTTATTACGAGCATTTTTTTTTCAAAAAGTCATAGTTTTGTTTTTTTTTTTATAAAGGTGTTATTTTCAAGTTATTGTGTTTTGTCATTTATTGAAATTGCTGCTAGGCAATTAACACAGACCCGACATATACAACTACAATATTGTGAAAAATAGCTATGAGACTTGTGCTTAATTTTATTGGACAGAAGTGTACTTTCGATACACTAAAATATTTGGAAAATAAAAATAGGTACAACAATGTATAAATACTACCACGTGTTAGTACATTAAACATGTTATAAATGTTTCAACTAAAAACTGAGATTGGTCCGTATCGAAATTTTGATAGTACTGCAGTATTGCAGTATTTCAATATGTATTATAAAGCAGTGGCTTTTGTAACCAATAAAAAACCATTTGTTAGACAATAAATTAATTATTATTTATTAATTTTAATTGTGCATTAATCCGTGTTATTATGATATTGATTATGAAATACGAATAAATTATGTTTTATTATTGCTTTGATAATTCGGATTCACATCTTATAATATTATAACTGCATTAAAATATCGGAGGAAATAGCAAATTGTTAAGAGTTTATTGGCATGCGCTGGTAGAAATATCCGAGAGCTGACTTCTAATCACATAATCGCGTAATCATATACAGCACGGGCCATGATTAATGATCCATAACGGGCATAAATATAATGGTGGGCCTATTGTCTTCTGACTAACTCCTTCCTATAGTTCCATTGAGGCGCCAATTTCGCAAAAGGTGTCGTCGGCTAATTGCTAATTGTTTTATGCTTACACATCGCCATCACCAAAGCACATCGACACTAATTTTATTATTCAAGTGCGATGAACTTTACAAAATAATTACCTACTCTAATTATTGTATAAACTTATGAGTATTCAGGGGCACAGCCAGGGGGGAGGGGGTGTCCTTGGCTGCGTAACAATTTAAGGTAACAACATTATATTTTGTGTGACAAATACAGTAAAACATAATATATTCCTATATAATAGTAATAAATCTGCAATAAACATAACTTAATAAACTTTAGCTTCCTGTAAAAGTTCACGTATACATCCGAAGGAGTATATTTTTTATTTGGATTAAATCAGTGTTTTATATGAAGTAAAATTTCGAGTTTAAAGAATCCTGAAAATTTGTATTTGCTGGGGCGCGACTCGCTTCAATCGCGCACCCAGGCAAATTCAAATATTCAGTCTTTACTAAACTCAATATTTTACTTCATGCTTAACCAAACACTGGAAACACTTGTTAGACGTTTCAATCATTAGAAGTGTAAATAATATTGGCTCAGAGTGGGTTCTCTGCAGAATCACAAAAGTTACCTAAACTGAAACACGATTAAATTTGATTTTATTATTGTGAAATACAGGGTGTCCTGTTAATGTGGGAAAATAGCTTAACCATAGATTCTTGGGATAAAAGTATGATTTAACACAACTTATCCATATCCAAAAAATTACGGTATAGCCAGAATTAGTCCTTAAAGTTCAAATAAATATTAATCATTTTATTTGTAACGATTGAGCGCTATATTAGATTTGACTGAAATTTATTACGGTTAATTATCATAATATAACACATCATTTAAGTTATAATGATCATCATTAATTGACAAGAATTATAAAAAACAGTAGCACAACAACAACATAGAAACTAAAATATGTTTTTACTGGCACACCTTATAAAATATTAAAAAAATATTACTTCAAAGATTGCTTCATTTGAAAGTTTTTTTTTATATGTTAATAATGTTTGATATCTTGTACGTTTTTGCCACATAAATATAAATTATAAATATGCTATCCGCAATAACCGATTGTTTTCCACTCTCACACTAAGCATAAAGTAAAATTTCTAGTTTAGAAAAGCCCCGTGAAAATTATATATATAGATACATTTCACAATATTTTAATGTTTTATACGCGTGGCGCATGAAGTAAAATTTAGAGTAAAGAAAAGCCCAAAAAAATTGTCTCGGGACATATTTTCACGGGGCTTTTCTAAACTCGAAATGTTACTTCATGCTTAGTGTGTGAGTGAAAAACACCCGTTTAAAGGTTTAAATTTAACTTTAAAAAATAACAAGGACTATCTTAAGATTTACAGAAAATAGACTGAATTTTTAATACGTATAGTTAAAATAAAAACTCCCTGTATCTGTTTGCTGCGGAGGAATATGAATAATTATAAACCATAATGAAAATAACAACTCATTCTTAAAAAAAAACACTCGTTTATTAATATTACACACATTTAACGTTTGTTGAACAATGACGGCGGCAAATAAAAAACATGTATTTCTAATCACCCGAAAAACTAGATTTTGTTTTCACTAAATAATAAATTTTGCATTTTATTTTTGTGACAAATCCGTACAAGATATCAAACATTATTAAGACGTATTTTTTAAATTTTTATAAGGTGCGCCAATAAAAACATATTTTAGTTATTATGTTGTGGTACTATTGTTTTTTATACTTCTTGTCAATCAATGATGAGCATAATAACTGAAATGATGTGTTATTATGTTAATCAACTATAATAAATTTTAGTCGGATCACATATAGCGTTAATTGTAATACATGAAATTAATATTGTTTTTTGAACTTTGAAGACTAATCCCGGCTGAGCCGTAAACTTTTAGATATAGATAAGTTATGTTAAATCATCATATTTTGATTCAAGGAATCTATGGTTAAGCAATTTTCCCACATTAACGGGACACCCTGTATTTGGTCTGGTCGCTCCGCTTCGAGAAGCGAACAAACCAAATGTTAAGGCTCTTTTACACTCAAAATGTTACTTCAAGCTTAATCTGAAATTGGAAACATTCGTTAGAAGCTTAAAATTTACCACTGTTATAAAGAATAACGAATTCCTGTTTTAAGAAACGCTATAATTATCGGGTTATGTACGAGGTGTGTAAATGAAGTAATGAGACTATTTCTTTTTAATTCAAAACTAACATACTTGGGAAGTGGTAAAGATGGTTTGTTCTAATTCTAAGTTCCTTCAAATTATAGGTGCTGGAACTCAAATACTGCAATAGACTCCAGCTGGTAATTGACAGCCGTTGAGGGGTGATTTTTTATTCTCGGGAAAAGAAAAAAATCACAATAACTCAAATTTGGCCAATAAGGAGGCGAAGGAGTCATAGGAATTTTTGATAACTGGTGGTGTGAGTCGAATTTATCTCTTCCCCGATCATTGTGATTATTAACCGATGACCTGAACACACAAAATCCCGGATTCTGTCGACATGTCTATCGGATCTTGAAGATCAAAACCTTCTGCTACGTGGATCATCTTTAATCGACTCTCTTCCTTCTGAAAGTGCTTTAAACCATCAAAAACCCTGAGCTTGGCAAAACACCGAAAGTCTACTGAAGTTTTGCAAAAGTTTCCTTTGCACTGTGTCCAAAATCTGATAGCACACTGTTGCTTTAAATTGATGGTACTAAGTTTTGGATCGCACTAGAAAAATATGTTTAGCGATAATATAGCTACGGGCAACCAAATGATTCTAGCGACTTCAAACTTGTACTGGAGGCGTATCACATGTTTACCTGTTGCTCCTTCAAGTCCTGCAAACCAAGTGTTGCCAGTCTCATTACTTAATTTACGCACCTCGTATACTTTAAAGAAATATGCCCTGTATAAATTTCAATAGACCTACTACCTACTAATAAAACGTATATGCAAATATAACTTTGGTAAATTCTACTACTTGTTTCAAGTTATGCATCTATTATTTGGGAAATAATAAAAACAACAAATAATGTTGATATTAAAAATTCAATCATTTGATATTTGAGTGTGGTATATCAATAAGTAAAGTCACAGTCAAATAATCAACCAAATATTTTCGTATTGATTTTAAGTTATTAAAAAAAATGTTATTGACTTTTTTTTGGGCAAATTCCAAGCGTATGGCCTTAAGGTAGTTTTGGTTGGAGAGATGCGAAGAAGTAGCGGTACAGCGGCATTTTTAGTGGAGTGAACTCCAAAGAACCCGAAACCCGTCCTCTAGCTTCGGGTCTTGCGGAGGCAAGGTCAGAATTGATCCGCCGAAACTGCGACCGATGTAATTTATTAAGAGGAAACCAAACATGAGATTATACATTTGGAGCGCAGGTTATTAGCACCTAGGAACGAGCGCAGGGATCTCAACACAAAAATTAGTTAGTTAATTGTAATTCTAAAAGGTTATTCCAACTTTGAAATATAGGTACACACAAAAATAAAAACTTGTTTAATCGTGGATAAAACGTTAGCACTAAAATGTTCTTTTCATTTCATTTATTTTCAGAAAGTGAGTAATTTGATTAAGCGCTTCATTTTCATTATTATATGATTTGTATAAATGATATAATATTACCAGTTTTTCTTTCATCTGACTTCATCAATTGAAGGAAATTTTGCGCTATACTAAACTAAACTTCATTGAAAGTTTATAGCGTTGCCGCTGAACTAAAAATGAGTAAAAAATCCTCGTCACACGGTTGAATCAGTTCTCATCATGTAAATTATTTTTAACTTTCTATGACTGCCGGCTCCACTGGAAGTTGTACCAAATTAGTTGTTTTAACTGGAACACACTATATATTAGTAATTTTTAAGATTCCTCGTATAAATTGCAGCATATTTAATTCGAACATATGTACACTTCTTAGTTTTCAAGAAAAATAAATATTTCTAAAATATTGAGCTTTAAAAGGCATCTTAAAATCTGTCTGTAACTTCTCTTAAGAATAATAGAAATTTTGTTAATAGGTGTTCTTAAAATGTTAATATCTAAGTAAGATATTGGTATTTTAAGAACACTTCTTGTCAAAATTGACAGTTTCCAATAATTTTATTCTATGTACAAGTGAAGATATGAATTATATTTTTATCTTATTCTGAAGAGAAGTTACGGACAGATTTTAAAATGCCTTCTAGAGGTCAAGATTTTAGAAATATTTTTTTTCTTGAAATCTATAAGAGAAGGAATCAAAAAAAAAAATACTGACATATAAAGTGTTCCATTTCAAATCAAAAAATTGGTGCTACTTTCGGTGGAATCTGAAGTGATAGAAAGTTAAAAATATTTCACATGAGGAGAACTGATTCAACCGTAGGACGAAGATTTTTCTCAAATTTTAAGTGCAACGGCAACCCCATAAACTTTTTATGAGCGGCTTAGCGTGTACACTCTGTATACAGTCTCACTCATCTTTATAGATAGTATTCTAAAAATATGCAAACATTTTATTTTTAGTCATTACTATTATTTGTAGTTCTGTAAATTTTAACATAAATCACACAAATGCCTCTTTAATAACACTATGACTGCCACGTATTTATCTCATTATTTACATTAAATTGGTATGCGTATACCAGAGCTCAGATGAATCCTTGTGACAAGGGTTTAAATCACGAATCTAAATCACCTAATACGATTCGAATCACGAATACTTGAATAAAGGATTCGTAAAAGATAAATATGATTCGAATCTAAGATCAGAATCTTGTTTCTTCGAATCACGAATACAAATCCTTTAGGGATAAATTTGATTTTATTATTTTTTTGCAACCATTAACATATATATATATACAGGGTGAGTCGGGAGGAGCGCACCAAACTCTAGGAGTGTATTATACACGTGAAAATAATGTAAAAAAACTCATTTGTTCTTATCCGATTTTCATTTGTTATCAAGTTATGGCGTAATTAAAAATGTTCATTTAGCTTTCCACTTCTATCTGAATTTTAACATTATCAAAGTATGCCATGTTCGAGGCTTATAAACATTTGATAATTCTGACGTTTTGATGAACAGTCAGTGTACGGTGAACAGTAACTGAACGTTTAAGTTCGAATTAGTGTGATTGTTAGTGTTGCAAAATGCCACATACTTATTCAAATTTAGAATATGCAAATATGGTGTTTGTATATGGTTTCTGTAATGGAAATGCTACAGCTGCTGTTGAAGAATATCGTGAACGTTTTCCACACCAAAGACATCCTGATAAAATCATATTTATTAGAGTTTTCAACAAATTGTGCGAGACTGGTAAGCTTCCCAGTGCTAACATAACATATGAGCGCGCTGCTCGATAAGGTTTTGTAGAAGTAGAAAATATTCTGCATCTAGTAGAAAAAGATGCAACTACTAGCTCACGGAGAATTGCCACTCAATTGGCAATTCCACAAAAAAGAGTGATGAACACGCTACACGAGCAAGGCTTATATCCTTATCACGTTCAGAGAGTACAGCACCTACAACCAGGGGATTACGCTAACCGTACGGAATTTTGTCGGTGGATAAATAATAATCATCGTAATGTATCGAGTATACTCTTTACGGATGAAGCTACATTTACCCGTGATGGCATTAACAACACTCGTAACTCTCATGTATGGTCTGATGAAAATCCCCACGCAACAGTCGAAAGCAATTTTCAACATCGGTTTTCTGTAAACGTGTGGTGTGGTATGGTTGACAGTTATTTAATCGGCCCTTTCTTTTTGGAGAATCGTCTCACAGGAGGCAACTACCTCAATTTTTTACAAAATGAATTACAAGGCCTGCTAGAAGATGTTCCTATAAATATTACAAGTCAAGTCAAGCAACATTTGGACGAACGTTTTCCAGGGCGTTGGATTGGTCGTGGAGGTCCTATTAATTGGCCTGCAAGATCTCCTGACCTCACACCACTAGATTTTTGTTTATGAGGCTGGATGAAAAATGAAGTCTACAAAATAAAAGTGGACACACGGGAATCACTAATTAGACGAATTGAGAATACTGCAGCCCATATAAAAGAAGAAAGAAATGAATCACTTGGGAGAGCAACAAACGCTCTTCGTAGACGAAGCAGAAAATGTTTAGAAGTCAATGGCGGTATTTTTGAACATTTGTTGAAAGAACGCTATGATTAAGAAAATTTTTTTGTGTAATGACTTGTTTATTTGTTAATATGCTATAACTTGAAAACAAATACAAATCGGATAAGAACAAATGAGTTTTTTACATTCTTTTCACGTGTATAATACACTCATAGAGTTTGGTGCGCTCCTCCCGACTCACCCTGTATATATATATATATATATATATATATATATATATATATATCATTATCAGTTGTTTTAACAAAAATATTCAAAACCTAATTATTTATTATTTACACTGAAGATCGTTAATAACAGACTAAATATCTGATTCCGTGTTACTCTGATTAAAGATGTATTTGTGTTTTCGAACTTTACTTCAAATCAGTGTCTTGTACGCGTGGCGCATGAAGTAAAATTTCGAGTTTAGAAAAGCCCCGTGAAAATTTGTTGAGGGTCGCGCAGCGACCCTCGACAAATTTTCTACGCGCGGGTTTTCTAAACTCGAAATTTTACTTCATGCTTAGTGAGGGAGTGGAAACCATCGTTCAAAACTTCAAATTGAACTCTCTTTTATAAAATCGACGAATGCCTGAAAATTAAGTAAATTAAAAGTTCACTGAATATCATTAAAACCGAGAAAGTCAGACAAAAGTCATGGTATTTTATTTAAATTTACCAAAACACTAACAAATAAGAAATATGATATTATTAAATTTGTCAAAATCAACAGGATTCATAAAAATAACGAAAGAAGTGAAAATGTATAAAACCAACTTAAATATTGACAAAAGAAATGAAAACAATTTAACAAACTTGTGGTTTCTTACAAAAGAAAGTTATATTAAACGGCCAGGGAAAAAAATCTTGAATCAGGGAAATGTCGGAAAACTTTAAAATTTTAGATTGTGGCTATTATGTCAGTTTTACTTCAAATAATGGTAAAAAAAATTTTAAAAACTAGATTATTATCTTTAAAAACATTTTCAGTCATTTAATGTTCTTATCAAAGCAATCAGTTTGAAGGATCGAACGATCGTTTTCACTCCCAGACTAAGCATTAAGTAAAATTTCGAGTTTAGAAAAGCCCCGCGGGCCTTTTCTAAACTCGAAATTTTACTTCATGCGCCACGCGTATAAAACAGTGATTTAATGAGAAATTTAAAAACACGTAACACAAATTTTTCATGTCAATCCTCATAATTAATTTACATTATTTTTGACGATTCAAATCCTTTTGTAAGTATTCAGATCCTTTTTTAAGTATTTGAATCCATTTATTAATATTTAAATCCTTTTATGAGAATTCGAATCACCCGCATTTGGATTCGAATACAAATCCTGTTAAAAAAATGTAACGAATCCGAATGACGAATCCACTTTAACTAAAGTATTCAATTGCCTCTTTTAAATCCTCTAAACGGTTTCGAATCCAGGATTCCAATCCTGAATGATTCAAATCCTGCGCAGCTCTGGCGTATACTGTGATTTACACATGATAGTCAAGTGTTAAATTACTATTTTATTAAATTTGAAATAAAAACACTTGGTTTGTTTTACTAACGTTTTACTTATTATTCCGACTAGTTTCGGCTTTTAGCCATTATCAAGGAATGTACAGAGAATACTTTTTTACACGATATTTATATACAAAATCAGGTAATAAAGGCGATCATTATTGGGGAGATCCATAGCTCGTCATTGTCATTGACCACATGTTTTCCCGATTTTATTGCTTTATTTATCTCTGAAATTCAGTATACGACCCTTATTGCCTGTATACAATATTTTAAAATTATTGCTGTTGTATAGATGACCGGCTGTGATGCAGTGTTTGGACATACCCGTTGATTGTTTTTTATTTAGAACATCTTTTTTATGTTCGTCGAGACGGATTTGGAATGATCGTCCGGTCTGTCCTATATATACTGCATCACAGTCGTTACATCTTAATTCATAAACACCTGATAGTTCTATTCTATCGTTTTTAAACATATTATTCACTAATAATTAACTTAAATTGATGGGGTTTGTTACAATGATGTCAAATTTGTTGTTTCTCAAAGTATTTTTTAATTTTACAGAAAGGTCTGCCACATAATCTATTTTTTGCCTGGTGTTTTTAGAATTTGGATTGGTTGCGTAAACCAATCCAAATTCTAAAAACACCTGGCAAAAAATAGATTATGTGGCAGACCTTTCTGTAAAATTAAAAAATACTTTGAGAAACAACAAATTTGACATCATTCTAACAAACCCCATTAATTTAAGTAAATTATTAGTGAATAATAAGTTTAAAAACGATAAAATAGAACTATCAGGTGTTTATGAATTAACATGTAACGACTGTGATGCAGTATATATAGGACAGACCGGACGATCATTCCAAATCCGTCTCGATGAACATAAAAAAGATGTTCTAAATAAAAAAACAATCAACGGGTATGTCCAAACACTGCATCACAGCCGGTCATCTATACAATAGCAATAATTTTAAAATATTGTATACAGGCAATAAGGGTCGTATACTGAATTTCAGATAAGGCTTGGAGATAAATAAAGCAATAAAATCGGGAAAACATGTGGTCAATGACAATGACGAGCTATGGATCTCCCCAATAATGAACGCCCTTATTACCTGATTTTGTATATAAATATCGTGTAAAAAAGTATTCTCTGTACATTCCTTGATAATGGCTAGAAGCCGAAACTAGTCGGAATAATAAGTAAAACGTTAGTGAAACAAACCAAGTGTTTTTATTTCAAATTTTATTTTAATCATGTTTCACCAAGTGGTTAATGAGAACATTGTGAAAGATACCATTTTATACATGATGCTGAAAACGATTTAGATTACTATGTAAACTAATTATCATTTCTATATTATTTTTATTCATAGAAGCTTGTTATAATCAAAGAACCGGTAGGAAATCTTATTGCAATTTCAATACAAAAAAATAAAATTGAATTAAAAATGTGTACAATAACCATAAAAATTTGTTTTTGTTTAACATGGAATATCGCACATATTCCATCATTATTAAAGATAATTACATTTTTAATAATACAGGAAGTCGTACACAATCATGTTTATTAAATAATCATAAAGGCTTGATTATGAAAGCTAAATTTCCCAAATAAAATTAATTAGTGAATGTTTATTATTTTACGGATATATTATGTATGTGAATATTTTGGAAATGAGATGTTTGCTTGTTTTGAAGTGTTTACTATTATTATTGTAAAAAAAATTAAACGACGCCTTCAATTGATTTTATTATCAAGATTCAATAATATAATACGAGGGTTGCCTTTTATATTTCGGGATTGGGCAACGCTAGTGTTGCAATCTGGCAACTGAGAGCTCTATCGTAAAGTTTGACATTTTTGAGGTTATACGTACTCAGAACGTTTTGACATCTGACAGTTATTTGTGTCGTTTACACTAACTTAAAAGATTTATCTCGGCCAAAGAATGGAATTAAATCGTGAACATTTTCGTGCGATTATTTTTTACAACTGTCGACGTGGATTAACTCAACAACAGTGCATGGATGAACTTAATTCAATTTTTGGCGATAAAGCTCCATCAAGGACCAGTGTTTATCGATGGTATGGTGAATTCAACCAAGGTCGTAGTTCACTCCAAGACGAATTTCGTGAAGGTCGTCCAAAATCAGTTGTTGTTCCGGAAACCATTGATGCTGTGCGCAAACAAATATTGCAAGATCGTCATATGACCTATCGTGAGATTGAGACAACCGTAGGCATTAGTGGGACCAGCATACATTCAATATTGCATGAACACAATTTGTCAATCGCTCAAAAAAAGGCTCGTGTCGATTGGTGCGAAGAAATGCTCAAAAAATACGATTGCTGTGCTTCGAAACACGTCTATGACATCATGACAGGTGATGAATCATGGATTTACGCGTATGAGCCCGAAAGTAAACAGCAGTCGACCGTATGGGTGTTTCAAGATGAGCCAAATCCAACAAAAGATGTTCGCGCACGAAGCACTTCCAAGCAAATGGTCGCCTGTTTTTTTCGGAAAAACTGGACTTGTCGCAACCGTACCACTAGAACAACGCAGAACAGTCAATTCTGAGTGGTACACAACCATTTGTTTGCCAGTTGTCATCCAAGAAATCAGGAAAACCAACCGCCCAAAACGGATCACTCTTCACCACGACAATGCGAGCGTTATTGAGCACGCAATACATCGATTTGATGAGTCATCCGCCATATAGTCCTGACTTGGCACCGAATCACTTCTTTTTATTCCCATCCGTAAAAAATAAAATGAGAGGTCAACGTTTTTCGACACCTCAAGAAGCGGTTGATGCGTTCAGAATGCATGTTTTGGAGATACCTCAATCAGAGTGGCAAAAGTGCTTCGACAACTGGTTCAAACGCATGCAAAAGTGTATAGATCTTAATGGGGAATATTTAAAAAAAAACAATAAAGCGATTTTCAATGATTAATACTTATTTTTGTTCTCTAATCCCGAAATATAAAAGGCAACCCTCGTAAATGTGTTAATTTCTGAGATTTGTGTGTGAAATACAGGGGGTCCCGTTAATGTGGGGAAATGGCTTAACTATAGATTGCTAGTATCAAAATATGATCCGGCTAAGCCGGAATTAGTCTTTAAAGTTCAAAAAAATATTATTAATTTTGTTTATAACAATTGAACGCTATATTCGATTCGGCTAAAATTTATTATGGTTGATTATCATAATATAACACATCATTTCAATTATTATCGTCATCATCGATTGATAAAAAGTAAAAAAAAACAATAGTACCACAACATAAAAACTAAAATATGTTTTTATTGGCGCATCTTCTAAAAATGTTAATAATACATCTTGAAAGATTAGTTAATTTAAAAGCTTTGTTGTCTGTAAATAATGTTTAATATCTTGTACGGTTTTGCCTCAAAAAAATAAAATGCTAATAAATTATTTTTTATTATTTAGTAAAAACGAAATCTAGTTTTTCTGAAGATTAAAAATACGTTTTTTTTTTCTTTTTCGCCGCCAATGTTTAACAAACGCCAATTGTGTATAATATAATTTAACCAGTGTTTTTTGAGAATTAATTGTTATGTTCATTATCGTTTATAAATATTCATATTCCTCCGGAGCAAACAGAAACAGGGAGTTTTTCTTTAAAGTATACGTACTCCAATTTCAGCTTATTTTCTGTAAATCTATAGATATTCCTTGTTTTTTCTTTCAAGTTAAATTTGAAGCTATATACGAATGTTTTCGACTCCCAGACTAAGCATGAAGTAAAATTTCGAATTTAGAAAAGTCCCGTAAAAATGTGTCGAGGGTCGCGCAGCGACCGGAGACTAATTTTCTGGGCTTTTCTAAACTTGAAATTTTCTTAATGCGCCAAGCGTGTAAAACACTATAATATTGTCAAATTTATGTATATTCGAACTTCACTTGAAATCTGTGTTTCATAAAGTAAAATTTCAGTTTAGAAAAGCCCAGAAAATTTGTCTCGGGTCGCTGCGCGACCCTCGACAAATTTTCACGGGGCTTTTCTAAACTCGAAATTTTACTTCATGCTTAGTCTGGGAGTAGAAAACACTCGTTTAAAGCTTCAAATTGAACTGATTTAAAATACAACGAATGTCGGAAAATTTACAACTTTTCCATATGTTTATCTAAAAGAAAAATTCACTGTATGTTGCTTGTATTGGCAAATTAGGGATTCCTTATTCATATTTTATATTTTTGTGGCAAAACCGTTCAAGACATCAAACATTATTAACAGACATAAAAGCTTTCAATTAAACGAATCATATTTTAATTATAATGTTGTGGTACAACTGTTTTTTATACTTCTTGTGAATCATTGATGACCATAATAACTTAAATAATGAGTTATATTATGATAATCCACCATAATAAATTTCAGTCGAATCCAACATAGCGCTCGATCGTTACAAATAAAATTTATAACATTTGTTTGAACTTTAATAAATAATTTTTGAACATAGACAGGTTGTGTTAAATCATCATATTTTTATCCCAGGAATCTATGCTTAAGCAATTTCCTTACATTAACGGGACACCCTCTATAGCTTTTGGATTATTAGCTTAGATCTAGAGTCGACAGTATTCTAACTTCAAGAAGTATACATCAATTTATACACAAGTTGTAGTCAATACATTAAATAATACACTTTTTACTGTGTTTAACCACTGTATTTTGCACTTAATTTGTAATTGTTTTAATTTATTTAAATTTTCTGTTAATTCGTTTAGTTTGGAGAGAAAATAGTTTCACCTGATGTTGAATTCTGCATATAAATTATGCATACAACATTTTTGCAGAAAGTCGATATTAATTTTAATTCGTTTTTATATTTTAACTAATTTGTGAATATAGTTTTAACTATCTAGTAGTAATTATCAAGTTTGATAATGACTTCTAGATAGTCAAAACTTTAGTTAAAAATTAAGTGCAAAATACAGTGGTCAAACAACGTAAATAGTGTTTTATTTACAAGTGTATTTAAGATGTACCACAAAGTGAACGCCTACAACACAAAACAGTCAACTTCTATCTGTTTTTAATCAATGGATTATGGTTGAAACAGAACATCTTCAATTTTTTGGCACATCGGATGTTAGGTTTGCGTTTCTGTCACCATAATATTTATGACGCCTGTCAAAATACTTCAAATCCACCAATTTTACAAAAATTCTCATAATCTCATTCGAACTGTGTTGAAATTATTTATCGGATTTTCAATAGTGGGCAAAAGGTTTACATTAAAAGTTATTGAAAGAATAATTAAAATCTTAGAAATAAAGTGGTTCTATATAGATTGATCACTTACAATTAATCGCAGAACCAAGAGGAAATTATTATCATTTAAACAGCATATTTTCTTGCATAATGCGAATTCTGTCTATTCGTTTTGGCGCAATGAATTAATTCGTTGATGATTTCAACGGTTTTGGAGGGGTTTCTTATTTCTTTTTTTTTTTTTTTCTCAAAAAATAACTTTTAGCAAGTATTTTTGGTGGTGCTATAGGGTGCTATCGATTGGACTATTTTATTTGAATTTCTCGAAAGTCATTGAGCCAGGGTACCGTTACCCTGGCCCAAGAATAACCTACTTCGATTTTCCGGAAAACGCAAGTCTATAGCACATAAATAGAAAGACTGTTATTCCTTACTTCACTTTTTATTTTTATGTTAGATGTACATTTCGAGACACAAGGTGCTCATTATCAATTGTTATTGATAATGAGCACCTTGTGTCTCGAAATGTACATCTAACATAAAAATAAAAAGTGAAGTAAGGAATAACAGTCTTTCTATTTGTGATTAATCACTTCAAGTAAACTCGAAACAATACAGCTATAGCACATACTTTTGGCTATAATTTAGACCATAAAAAATTGAAATTATCGAAAGTCGTTGGGCCAGGGTAATGAAGCCAATCCAATGTGCTAATGTCCAATTTAACTGAGATTTGTGTTTTAGAGATTTTCGGTAATTTTTGTTTGTCGTTGCTTTTACGGGGAGATTTTTTTTAATTATACATATCCCAATTACAGCATTTATGCTTTCAATTTGCAGATATTGCTTGTTTAAGTTTTAAATTTCTAGCTTTATACGAGTGTTTTCCACTCCTAGGTTGAACATAAAGTAACATTTCGAGTTTAGAATAGCCAGAAAATTTGGTTTGGTCGTGTAGCGAAGCGGAGCACCAAACCATTAAAAATAAAATACGCGTATAAGATACTGCTCAAGCTTAAGCAGTATATTACGAACTTCACTCTGAATGAGTATTTTATACGCTTTTGATGTAACCTTTAGTAGAACACATCAATTATATATGCAACAAAAGCTATAAAATGCTGGGATTTCTTTATCGAACGTGCAAAGATTTTAATAACATTGAAGTAATAAAAAAAGCTGTATTTTCCTATGTCCGCTCAACTATTAAATTTGCTTCTATAATTTGGTCTCCTCATTCAATGTACATATAAACAAGTTTGAAAAAAATCAGAAAAAGTTCTTAAAAATAATGTATTTTAAAGTGGATAAGAAGTATATAATATATTTATATATATATATATATATATATATATATATATATATATATATATAACATGTGAAGAACTTCTAAATATATTTAAATTAAAATCTTTGCGCAGTCGACGAGATAATGCAAGCGCGTTATTTTTTATTGTTCCACGCATGCTTATGCGAATTCACCACTAAACACGATGTTCGAAATATGTAATGATATTTTTCATGATATGGATATATTTCATATGCCAAGAGCATCACTCATTGATGCTATAACTAAATTGCCATGAATAAATACAGTGTGTATGAGCCAAATGGAATAAATTCGATAATAAATAAATGGGGGCGTGTTCAAAAAAACGCTCAGACACGTTGATTGGTATTTTTAGTTGAGCATTTTTTTCAACAAAACCTTTTTATACAGGGTGTGTTATGCAACAGTGACCAATACCAACTTTCTTATTTTAAATGCAACACTCTGAATATTATTCAATTTTTGTATTCTTCAGAAAATTCTAGA
Organism: Philonthus cognatus; assembly: GCA_932526585.2. Classification (NCBI taxonomy): domain Eukaryota; kingdom Metazoa; phylum Arthropoda; class Insecta; order Coleoptera; family Staphylinidae; genus Philonthus; species Philonthus cognatus. The sequence continues at coordinate 103,820,298 of OW052241.1, forward strand.
TATATTTCATGTACAATGTCCTATACCTATCTTTAACTGTTTCGGAAATATTAACTGTTTTCAGATTTATGCAAAAATTAACTTTAGAAAAAAGTAAATTATTTGTTTCAGAAATTTGTTACAACACACTCAAAAACTAATAAGTAACACTGTTTATTTCTTGATAATGTAAAAAAACAAAAAAACATTAATATCAATGTTGGAGATCCTAATCTTAAATAGAAATTTATTTTTATTATTTATATTTCCGAAACAGTTGAAGATGGGTATAGGACATTGTACATAAAATATGTTTAGAATTTTTTGAAGAATCCAAAAATTTAACAATATACATGGTGTTGCTTTTAAAATAAGAAAGTTGGTATTGGCCACTGTTACAGGACACACCTTGTATAAAAAGTTGTTGAAAAAAATGCGCAACTAAATACACCAATCGACGTGTCTGAGCGTTTATTTATTATCAAATTTATTCCATTAGGCTGATACACACTGTATATTAATATTGTTTTTTTTTTTTTTTTGGAAAAATTATGTGTGTAATTATTTAATTATTTGTTTAAAATTTAGATTGTAGTATCTAGTTGTAAAATTATTGCTTATATTTTTTATAGAACTGTTCATACTTTCTGTTTCTCTTAACTTTCCCTGTAATAGGATTGTATGTCTGTTGGGAAAATAATCTTTATTATTATTATTATTATTATTATAAGCGTGGCGCATGAAGCAAAATTTCAAGTAAGGAAAAGCCTAAAAATTTGGTGTGTCGCTTCACCCATTTTAGTAATTATGACCTAATTTAAAATAATTGAAGGTTACCTTTACCTTAGTTAAATCTTATTCAAAGATTAAATTCATTTGCCCATTAAATTATCCATTCCAACAACATAAAAACATATGAATTGATTGTTTTTTTGGTATTAATTTCACTATTGGCTAATAGACTTTATTTGATAATTAACTATTTATAGATTCAACTGACGTTTGTGAATAGTCAAATGTCGCTATTACATTTATATTGGCATTTTCAATAAATTTCATGTTTGTCATACAATTTCAATTTTTTTTAATTTCGAAGGATCTTTAATTTTGCTTTTCATCGGACCAAAATCCAGGCATTTATTGTTTAAATTTATATAAAAGCGTTTAATGTGAAGGTACTAACGAGTATCTTCCACTCCCAGATTAAGCATGAAATAAAATTTCGAGTTTGGAAAAGCCTGAAAATTTGGATTTTCTAAGGCGTGCGAGCGAAGCACGTCACCCCGACAAATCTAAATTTTCAGGCTTTTCTAAACTCTAAATTTTACTTCATGCGCCACGCGTATAATACACTGAAATATTATAAACTTCAAGGACATACTTTGGTCGGTGATAATACATCAACAGATTTGAAATATAAACATTTATTTGTTCATGTTTTGTTTAAATCTCTGATCAAAATCCTGGCTCTCCCGATGCATAAAGCCATTAAGTTATTGCACTTTTCACGCACTTAATTAGTTTTACCCGAAAACAAATATATTGACATTTACCAATAAATTATCGCAGTTAACATTAATCTGCTGATTTAAAAACAAGCTTATATTAAAAAATAACTAAAAGAGCTACAGTAAAAAGAGTATATGGTAATTTTTTGATTATCTACAACTTTTAATAACAAGATATTTGTATATGATTATTATTAAAGAAATTAAAAAAAAAAAAATGCTAAGAATAAAGTTTCGCTTCCGGTTTCTGCATTTCACCAAAATAAATAATGAAATAAAAAGCTTAGGATAACACTATAATCTTAACCTCTCGGTCGGCTTAGGGTGTACCGCGGACTAAAGTACAAAAGGACAGACAGATAATCTTGAAAAATGGTCTGTATCAGTTCGGGGGACCTTAACATGGATAAATCCACTAACATGTTTTAATTAAACAAAATTTTCCCTTTGTTTGGATCAAAATTTAAAAAACGCTATAATTAAATAACTTATTAAAATGATCACATAATAATCAAAAGTTTAAACAAAAACTTGCCAATAATTTTATTTTTATCATTTATGGCATTCAGATTATTTTTTGCGGCATTTTATTTGATTTTTTAACGACCGTTTTCACTCCTTGGTTAAGTATGAAGCAGAATCACAAATTTCACTAATTCAAATTTTCCAATTGAAACCATATGTTACTAGTCACTAGTGTGAATCTAATTTAAAATTCGAAGCCTACCTAATTTATATTTTAAATTTTCGCACGGTAGTTCAAATTAACTGAAACTATACGTCTCTTAATTTCTTTTTTATTGTAAGAACTCAAATTACATCTATTATTTATTTAGCAAAAAAACTTAAAAATCACCCAACCATATAAAACAATTACCAATTCCGGCAATTACATCCAAATTAACCAACAATTCGTCTTCGTCTAATTTTTGTCGTCTCCGTCAAGTGGAAACTGTCATGCGTGTTACCGTTGCACGTACATAGCTATATGTTAATACATACCTGATGAGATATAATGAAACTATTATCTCAAGAACACGAGACCCGGGCATTTCTCTCTTCTGGATAGGTTTGTGCGCTGCGCCGGTGTGGCTTAGCTTGAGGCGCACGTACGTCAGTGTCTCTCAGCTGCTCGAGTCAGCTGTGCAACTCCGGTTGTGCTCCGGGTATCGGCGTTAGTCTTTCAATTTTGTTTAACGTATAAACAAAACGTGAAAAAAGACGTTAATTTTTTAATTTTTAATTAAAAAAAAGTGAGTTGTGATTGTGTTAGGAGTGATAACGTTTATTTTGTGAGAAGTGAGCGATTGTTTGGATTTTTTAATAGATATATTGACAACATTTTCTGCTGAATTAAAATGGTAAGTTTTACACAAAGATGAAACAGTTCTTTAATTCTTTATTTAGGGAATCTTATTTTTGAATTTACAAAATATATAAATAATATATACATATTCAAAGTAATCAGTAATTATTTTGGTGGTTCAGATGGAATCTAACAAATTTAATCCAGACTGTCAAAAGTTAAGATCTAAATCTGGCTCACTACTGTAACTTTCATATTTTCTGAAATATTATACTGAAACTTGGCAAGGTAATACAAATTAATAATATTACAGATATACAATTTATACAGGGATTTTTTCTTTTAGGTACTCTTTCACATAAACATTTGTAAAATTAATAAACATGTAATCAAACCTAAGCAGTATATTTTAAACTTTACCTTAAATCAGTGAATTATACGCGTGGCGCATGAAGTAATATTTCGAGTTTGGATAAGCCTGAACATTTGGATTTGCTTCGGCGCGACTCGCTTCGCTCGCGCGCCCCGGAAAATTCAAATTTTCAGGCTTTTCTAAACTCGAAATTTTACTTTATGGTTAATCTAGGATTGGAAACACTTGTTAGAAGCTTCAAATTGAAAATGTTTAATAAGGCAAAGGATGTCTGGAAATTCATGTATACCTAAAAACAAAATTATTTGTATGTATATTTTGTTCATGATCGAGTATTTTAAATAAACATTTGAAATGAGCTAATTATCCTAGTATTTTGTGTTTGATCATTTAAAAAAATATATATAAAATCAGAGCTGTGCAGGACTTGAGTACAAGTACTCAGAATGTGTACTCTAAGTACTTTTCATGTACTCGGTACTCAGTCCGTGAGTACTTTATTTTTCAAGTACTTATACTTGTACTCGGTGCATTTTTAGACCGCAAAATGACCTCGAGTACATTTAGATGCACCCACTTAAGTTTTATATTGCTATAACTGTAAAAAAAAATTACATCGCTCAAAATCTTCGTTATGACAACTCTCTCAATTTTAAACAAAATGAAAAATACACTGAAATCCATACAAGTTTCACTTTTAAATGTTTACTCTGTCAAAACAAACGTGCTACTGGTGATTACAACTTTATGTAGACAGCAGTGTTATTATTGTCAAAATAAATGAAAACTATACCAAATTCCACACACTGTTTGTCTTTGAAATTTACCTACTTGTCAACACACGAGCAATTCTCTTGAAATGTCAAAAAGTGACATACAATGTGGATAGTACGTTAAAAAGTGATGAAATATAGGTTAGATTTCGCTTTATCAAGTTAGGTTAGATTAGATTTCACTCTGTCAAATGAGGTTAAGTTAGATATTGACAAAAATTGACAAAAATAATGAAAACAATTTAATAAAATGGGGGTTTCCCACAAAATAAAATTATATTAAAAGGTCAAGGAAACAAATATTATATCAGGAAAATGTCGAAAAAATTTAACATTTCAGATCGGTTTCAGTTTTACTTCAAATAATATTAAAAAAGATTTCAAAAACTAGATTATTAGCTTTAAAAATATTTTAAGTCATTTAATGTTCTTATCAGAGCATTTAGTTTAAAGTTTCGAATGGGTGTTTCCACTCCCAGACTAAGCATGAAGTAAAATTTCGAGTTTAGAAAAGCCCCGCGTAGAAAATTTGCCAAGACAAATTTTCACGGGGCTTTTCTAAACTCGAAATTTTAGTTCATGCGCCACGACTATAAACCCCTGATTTAACGAGAAATTTAAAAACACTCAAAACAAAATTTGTATGTTAATTCGATTAATTCGAATTATTTTTGACGATTCAAATCCTTTTGTAAGTATTCGAATCCTTTTGTAAGTATTCGAATCCTTTTGTAAGTATTCGAATCCATTTATAAATATTCGAATTATTTTATAAATATTCGAATCCTCTTATGAGGATTCGAATCACCCGCATTTGGATTCGAATACGAATCTTAAAAAAATATAACGAATCTGGATCACGAATCCAGTTTAACTAAAGTATTCATATGCCTCTTGTGAATCCTTTAAAAGGAATTAAATCCATGATTTGAATCCTGAATGATTCGAATCCTGCCCAGCTCTGTTGTCAACTAATATCATATGTCGTTGTAGAATTATGACTATGTCGAAAAACGTCGAAAATGATAGAAAATGTGAAACGTGACATAAAATGCATACAAAAAAATCTCTTAAAATATAAAAAGTAATATAACTATGATACACCCCAGAAGCATAGACCATACACTAATCGGGAATAGACATTTGCGTAGTAAACTTGAATTAATTATTGTGTATTCAGAACCATTTTCAGGCATTAATTTGGTAACATGTTTTATTAAGACATTTTGTGATAGACTTACATTGATCATTCTAGTCATTTCTATTTTTGAAAACTATACACAATAATTTAACGGCATTATTGCAAGTAATTTGTAAGTTATTTAAACTTATGTTAACATTAAACGCTTTTCTGCATTGCTTCTTCTGAAATATTGCAAAGGAGGTTTTGGCAGTATTAAGGAGTAGCTTATTATTGACAAGCCAGTCGTATAAATGAACTTGTATATGGTTACATTTCATAATATCATTAAGTCATGTGTCATACGCGTAAATATAAATGTCCTAAGAAACGACGTCGACAATATCATTGATAAATAAGGCCCAATTCACACCGAAATCGCGGAGGCGCAACGCAGGCAAGGCGTAAGCGACACGAGGCACAGGCGCAGGCGAGCTCAATGCACACAGAAAAGGCGGCGACGAAGTGCGGTTATCGCGAGAAACACTTTGACAGATCATATGGTATTTGTCAAAATGAGTTCAGACAACGAAAGAGACAAGGACAAACCAGAAAAGGTTTTGGGTTTATCTTTTGTGGTTAAAAAATCGAAAAAAGGCAAATTTTATGTCGTGAGAGAGCTTTAAATGTATCCGGATAGGTTTCAAAATTATTATAGGATATCCCACGATGATGTCTATTGAGTTGTTATCCTGGTAAGCCTTACAAAAGAGATACTAATTACAGAAAAGCTGTTAGTCCAGAATAAAGGCTGCAAAATCATTAAAAACAACAAAGACACAACTGTAAAAACTCAGGTGTCTACTTACTAACTTGCAAATACTGCCCTAAAATGTACCTAGGACAAATCGGAAGATCGAAGATAGAATAGGGCCCTTTACACGTACACTTTTGCGTCGATGATTAAATGCCACATGCCGGGAGTTGACGCAAAAGTGTACATGTAAATGCAACTTTTGCGCAGAAACAAGAATGACAAAATTCGTCGACCAAAGAACGCTGTCCAGCATGCAGTTAAAACTGTACGCGTAAATGGCACTTCTGAGTCTAGGAAAGAGTGGAGAGAAATTTCTAACAATAATTTCTAGCATGTTGGAAACCATTTCTTCGTCTGAAGAAGCCACACTATGGCGAAACAGTTGTATCGTCCTTTACAATACGAGTACAATTTGAAATTATCTATTTCTTTTAAGCACTTGTACTGCAAATACTTAATCGTGGCTAAGATGTTAATCACGATTAACCCACTTAAACAATTTGTGAATAATATTATTGTAGTTTTAAGAAGTACTAAGTATTGGTTAAAGTTAATTAGCTGTGGTGCAATTGGTCATTAAATTCCTTAAACTTATACAACCAGAGATGTTTTGGGTTCAACCTTTGTGGATCATCTCGCATAATATCCAAAATAGACAAAAAAATAGCTAATTAATATTAAGAGGCGTACGAGAGGTGCGCTTCTCCAAACTAACTTGAAAGGCGTGAAAACATTGAACCGCTGGCGGAGAGGCGTGCGCTTGCGCTTCCTCATCTCGGTGTGATTTGACTCATATCAATATAGTGAAGAGGCGTCGAAGGGTTGCGCTTCTCGCCTTGCCTGCGCCGCGTCTCCGCCCGACGCCTGATCGGTGTTAATTAGGCCTAAGATAAAAAGAAGGGGTCCTAAGATTGACCTGCGGTACCCCTATGCTAATGTTGAAACAGAAGACAGCGCCGCATTAAAGTTTTTGGTTATGCGTACGCATTGCCTTCTGTTCACCAAGTAGGAGTGGAACTATTTCACTGCTACCCCTCCAACACCGTAGCGGTCTAATCAAAATTAAAAAAAAGGTTTACTTTTGATGTTAGTAGTCAGTCGTAATAAAATTTATATGCACATAGATTAACTATAAGTTATAAGTTTTTGTTTTTGACAGGGAAAGTATACAGGGTGTTTCAAATTCGACCCTCACCATAGGAATCTCGCTTATTATAGGATAGGGTAAGTTTAAATTTGGCACTTTTGCAGAATTTTATGCTGAGTAATAATCCGTTGAATAAACTGTACCTAAATTATTATGTTTTCAAGTAAATTTAAAAAAAGTGAATAAAACAGTTTTTCTTATTTTATTTATATTTTTGTTATTTGGGACAATATTTAAGAACTGTAAAGACCTTCTTATAGCGCTTTTTTATTATATAACAGATGGCGTAATCTATTTATTTATAACATGTTTTGGTTCTTTTGGACCATCATCAACTATCTTATTTCTTATGGACGTCATATTTACTTTTTATCACATCTCATCGCTTAATTTTTTGTGATGACAACGATATGGTACAATATACATCTAATTTCATAAACCAACATACTATCGTTTAAAATGTTTTTGCTAGCAGTCTGTTATTGTGCCAACAAAAAATAATCTTTGCCATCAAATAAAAACTATAAATAATATGAATAACTCAGTATTTATTAAACATTCAATTGTTAATAAATAAATATGAAGTTCGGTGATTCAGAAAAACGAGATATATTACGTTGTTTTATTTATTAAACAGATATACAGAATTGGCTAGTTAAAAATATTTAGAAATATATCCAGAAAGAAGGCAATAGCATGAAACAATGTTTGTGCAAATGAACAATAATTTTAGAGAATATAACAAGTAAAATAATATAAAAATTAATAATAACAAAAATATTGCAATTTTTAACAATAAATATTAAAATTTGTGTTTCAACAAAACACCGTTTTCATTAAAACATAATTGAGCGCATTATTTACCGTCCTATAAACACTTGGGTATCGTATTAAATGCATTAATAATCTCAGTTCTGCAATATTGTCGTAAGTATGACGATAAACTTAGTTGCGAACATTTCTAGCATTGTGCGCTGGTGCACCGTCTTGCTGCCTCGAGAAGTTTTGGTGTTGACTTACAGGAACATTATCCAAATAATAAGTACAATGTTTGTACGAAGAAGGTTTAAATATCGTTCACTGTTTAGAGACTCTTCGTACATAACTGGCCCAATTAAATTATGTTCATAAATTCCTGCCAAACATATATCCCAAATCGATGCTGTGGCCTAACACTACGGACTTGTCTTTGGATTTGCTGTTGCCCAAAAATGCTTATTATTTCTATTAAATATGCCACTATTTGTGAATTTGCATTCATATGTTCAAATAATGTTATTAATAAAAATATCATCTTCATTGCACTTTTGCAGCAACCAATTGCAAAATGTAATACGTCTTATATTGTCACCAGGCAATAGTGCTTGGCTTAAATGAATTTTGTGTGGTTTGTAATTGAATTTATTTAAAATTCGCCATACTTGCGCTGATGGCAAATTTCAATCAGATACTACTGCACGGCATGAGAGTGATGGGTTTTGATGTATCTAAAATATTGTTTGTAAGTAGTACGTACACCTTAAATAAAATAATCAAGATAAATTCAATATTACCATTTCCAAAATATTATTACAGTCTACTTGAATGTTATTTCTATATGCTTTGCGGCGTTGATTGAACGATCCATATTCTCCCCAATTTCAGTCAATTTGTAGAAGAATTGTTTGATGCGGTTGTCTTCTTTCTGGATACATTTGTAAATATGTTTGAAAAGCTAATTCTGTATTTCTGTTTAATATATAAAAAATACGGAACATATCAAGCTTTTCTGAATAACCGAACTGCATTTTTATTGATAAACAATAATAATCTTTGATAAACAATGAGTATGTCAAATTTTTGTTTGTTCTTAATTCCATGGAAAAGATGATTTTTAGTAAGCGTAATATTAGACTCGCAGCAAAAGCATTTTTAACGATAGTATGTTGGTTTATAAAATGAGATGTATGTTATCGCTGTCATCACTAAAAATAAAGCAATTAGATGTGGTGAAAAATAAATATGGCGTCCAGAAGATATAAGAAAGTTGATGATGGTTTAAAAGAGAAGAAACATGTTATAAAGAAATCAATTACCCTAACTGTTAGAAAATAAAAACGTGCTCTAAGAAGGGCTTTACTGTTTATAAATATTGCCTCAATAACGAAAATATATATAAAAAAAGAAAAATAGTTTTTTCAGTTTTTTAGACTTTACTGGAAAACAAAAGAATTTAAGTAATTTTTTTTTTACAGATTATTAATCAGCATCAAATTTTTCAAAAGTGCCAAGTTAAAACATTCTCTCTCTCTCTCATATAATAAGCGAGATCCTTATGGTAGGGCTCGAATTTGAAATATCCTGTATAAATAAATAAAAAAATCAATAATAGAATTAAATACATGTTCAAACTTATTGATAAATAATATAAAATATATATATATATATATATATATATGTGCCTGCTGCAAGTGAGCTATGTTTCTTCTGTTCTTACTATTACATTTTAGATGAGTGATAATACATGTACAGGGTGGCCCAAATTGGATGTTACTATAGGCAATCTCGGTTATTAGAAGAGATAGAACAAAATCGATGGCGCATCCCCAATGCCGAAAACAGAAATTAGCTATCGTCTTTTGTTTTCAAGTTATAGCCAAAAATTCAATATTTTCCATTTTCGATTTTTATTAATATTTCAGTCATTTATTATTTTATCAAGATAAGAATTATATGTTCTATAGGTATTTTTTCGAGGAGAATCGAATGCAATTTACAGCTTATTTCTATCTTTATTAAAAAAGAGATAAAGCTCAAAGTTATATTTCTTTAAATAGAAGTCATAGTTAGCTGTGCTTTTAAAAAAAATGTTATTTTTTTCACTTTTCATTGATTTATAACATGTTGATGTTATATTTGAAATTTATATTTATATTTATTATATTTTATTAAATTTTAAATATTTTTATTAGTCGCAGTAAGCATGTTTAATATTAAATTAATAATTGCTGGAATTTAAGTAGGATTATATTAGGATGTGATAATAATTACAATTATTTCGAAAAAATTAAATGAAAATACATGAATATTATACCTAGGTTTTGTTTATTGACCAACCAGATTTCAGTTTTATTTTCCTTAGGTTCTTTGATTATTTGTCATGAAATGACATTGATATATGAATGCCATGTTGCCATTGATTAATTATTTAACAAAAAAGGGGGATTAATAAATGAAACCAGTTCCGCCTCGAAATTAATCTTTACAACAGGGTTATTAAGCACATGGCAACCATCTATAAATATAACCTCAAATTTATTTTGAAGAAAAAGGTCACAATTACATCCAGAGTATCCAACCAACTATCCAACTTTATTAAAAAAAAATCACCAAATCTGGTTGGTCAATACAAAAAAAACAACGATTATACTAAAGATTGACAGAAAAATTACAATAAATGCATGTTACATCTATTTATGACACTTCTACATGCACTATGAATATGAATTTAAGATATAGAATTTACAATATTAATGAAATGTTGTTTCAAAATATTGATATTGTTGATATTTAATTTATATAAACTGTCCTTTTTACAGTCCCAAAAAAGAAGTCCAGCGGTGTTAGGTCTGGAGATCGCGGAGGCCATTTTATCGGTCGATTTGTGCCCAACCATTTTGCTCCAAAATTAACATTTAATAAACATTGTCACTTTTATGGAACTATGGGGAGGTGTGCCGTCTTATTAGAAATACAAATGTTCCCCTTGAACTAATGGCAAATTGTGCAAATAGTTCTCAATAATATTTTGTTGTAAAATGTCTGTATATTTCCTTCCATTCAAGTTTCCCTCGTAAATTTTGTAACATAGAAATCGGTTTCCCAGTAGAGCACACCAAACACTAAAACAAAATCTACCTTGTGCCTTAACATCAACAGTCCGATGAGGGTTAGAATCGTCCCAATAATGGACATTGTGCCTAATAAATATTCCCGCGGAGCTTATGTATGCCTCGTCGGTGCAAATAATGCCGTTGTAAAAGTTCGAATTTGTTAAACATCTGGCTTTGTACCAGTTACAAAATTCTAATCTTCGTTTAAAATCCTCAGGGTTCAAATGGTGTCTTTTTTGAATCGTGTAAGGACGATATTTATTTTTTTTTTTAGAATACTTAGGGCACGATTTCTTGAAATTCTTTGTTCGTCTTCTATTTGCCTACTTGATATTTCGGGATTTTCAATTACAGCCCCAATAACACTAAATCCAGCTTCTTCTGGGTCTAATATATATTCTCTGGATCTCGGAATAGTAAAGGAACCGTGGTTGGTAAGATTTGTCTTCAACCACTGGAATATGGATTTATCGGGCTGTCTTCTCTCCGGATATAGAGTATAATATGTTTCCAATGCAATATTAGAATTACATATCAAACTTTTCGTAATTTTCGTACTTTATGTTCAAACACTTAGTTTATTAATACACAACACAATACAACAAACAACTAATTTAATAACAACGTTGTTTTTTGTTTCATGCGTAACAGGCATCATTTTATTTACAAGCCTACAGCGTTTAATGAGAAATATTTAAAATTTAAGAAAAGCATAGCCAACAGTTAATAGCACGACCAACTATAACTTCTATTTAAAAAAAAAATAACTTTGGGCTGTATCTCTTTTATTATTGAAGATAAAATAATCTGTAAATTGCATTCGATTCTCCTTGTACCTATAGAACATACAATTCTAAAAAAAATTCTAAAAATCGAATATGTAAAATATTGAATTTTTTGCTATAACTTGTACACAATAGATGATAGTTAATTTCTGTTTTCGACATTGAGTTTTCCTCGAAAAAAGAGCTCAAGGATGCGCCATCGATTGTTTTCTATCTCTTATAATAACCGAAATTTCCAAGTTGGGCAACCCTGTACATGTAGTTAATTAAAGGTAAATTAAACGAGTAAGTAAATTCGATAGTGTGCTAAGTATCATTATACAAGGTGTGTATAAATTGGCGGATAATCTACACGTGGTGATATTCTTCGTAAAATTTTAAGCGGAATATCTTTATTCTAAAATGTTGTACCATGCTTCCTAAACCTTCACGAGGTCCTCAAAGTTTGAACATCCAATCGTTTCATATGTGTTATTATTCAATAATAATTTACAGAAAACCCTGCAATTACGGTAGAATAACTAGTTTGAAGATTATTTGCCAGTATGTGCAATCTTTCTATCTCAAATGTGTGTTTTTAACACTTCTTAGTAAGCTTATTTTCATATAAAGTACAGCCGGCAACGTCGACTCTCGCTTACGTCACAAACAAATTTTGACACTTGCTGTCACGAATTTTTTAAAACTTGCTAGTTCGAATTTTGTACCAATTCTGTTTTTTTTTTTTCGTTATTATCAGTTTGTGTAAGTTCCCACTTTTCAGTGTTTCTGTGTTATTTTCGTGTTATTGTTTTGTTCATTTATAATGGATTTTGCGTTTAATGAGTACGCCGACATGTACATAGCTTACGGTTTCTGTAATGGAAAAGCAAATATGGCAAAAATAGAATATCGAGCAAATGGGAGGCATCCTTATACAAATGTATTTCGAAGGCTGGATCAACGACTACGTGAAACAGGTATGTTTGTCCCCAGAAATGCGAACAGTGGTCGGCTACAGCAGAGGTGCACAGTACAACTTAAAGAACAAGTTCTAGATGCAATAAAAGAAGATCCCACCGTCAGTACCCGACAATTAGCTGCCACATTAGATATCTCCAGTAACAAGACCGTTTATTTGGTTCTACAAGAAAACCTTCTACACCCATATCATCTCACGAAGGTGCAGACGCTCTATGAAAATAATAACATGTACCGAACACATTTTTGCAACACTATTTTAAATAGAATTCGTGGCGACAGTGGATTCACGAGACGTATTCTTTGGAGCGATGAGAGTATGTTTACTAGAGATAGGGTCTTTAACAATCATAACAGTCACTATTGGGCTGAGGAAAACCCCCGAAAAGTTCGAGAACATGGTCACCAAAGAATGTTTTCCGTTAAAGTTTGGCTAGGTATTATAAACCACACGGTTGTAGGGCCAATTTACTTACCACATCGTCTTCATGTTAATGGTTACATTAATGTTGTAGAAAAAAATATTGATAAATTGCCGTTGAATTTACGAGTAAAACATACATGATGGGGCTCCTGCTCATTTTGCTTGTATTGTAAGAGACTGGCTAAACAAGCAATTCCCAAACAGTTGGATTGGTCGCGCTGGTCCTATCGTTTGGCCTCCGAGATCACCCGATCTCAATCCATTAGATGTTTTTGTTTAGGGCTTCATAAAAGAAAAAGTTTACTCGACGCCTCTACAAAATTCTAATGAAGTTTGAAACAGAATTGACGCGGCGGCACTGGAAATTACACCAGAAGTACTGGAGCGAGTGATGAGTACGATACAAAAGAGATTGCAACTATGCTTAGAAGCAGATGGGTTTCATTTCTAATAATATACGTGAATTGCATTATGCTGTGTCATAAGAAGAAGCAAAAATGCCGCAGTACTGCAGTTAACATAAATCACTCGACTACCGCAATCCAGACGCTTCGCCAATACCTCACAGACGACGCGTTCTTCTAGACAACTTCCAAAAGAGACTCTTTTCGACACATTTACTCATACTCTGTTTTACATTGTATATACGTATGTAAATGAACCCTGTTCTACTATTATTACTCTTTCGAGACAACCCACATAACTAATCACGAGATTAATAAAAAAAAACATGGCAGCCAGTGAATTCGCTGTTGCCTAATGTCAATTCTTTGAAATGCCTCCTGATGGTATATGAAGCATGATACAACATTTTTGCCTGTACATTTTCTATTCAGAATTATTTATAATTAACACTAAACATCGTTGATAACAGACTAAATATCTGATTCCCTGTCACTATGATTAAAGATGTATTTGTGTGTTTTTGAACTTCACTTCAAATCAGTGTTTTGTACGTGTGGCGCATGAAGTAAAATTTCGAGTTTAGAAAAGCCTGAAAAATTGTCTCAGGTCGCTGCGCGACCCTTGACAAATGTTCACAAGGCTTTTCTAAACTCGAAATTTTACTTCATGCTTAGTCTAGGAGTGGAAACACCCGTTCAAAACTTCAAATTGAACTCTATTATAAAATCGACGAATGCCTGAAAATTAAGTAAATAAAAAAATCACTGAATATCATTAAAACCGGGAAAGTCAGAGAAAAGTCATGGAATTATATTCAAATTGACCAAAACACTAACAAAAAAGCCATATGATATTATTAAACTTGTCAAAATCAGCAGGTAAATTACAAAACACGTAAAAATTTATAAAATTAAATTAAATATTGACAAAAACAATGTAAACGATTTAACAAAATGGTAGTTTCCCATAGAAGAAAGTTATATTAAAAGGTCAGGGAAAATAATCTTGAATCAGGGAAATGCCGAAAAATTAACCATTTTAGATTGTGACTACCATCTCAGTTTTACTTCAAATAATATTAAACAAACTTTTGAAAACTAGATTATTATTTTTAAAAACATTTTCAGTGATTTAATGTTTTTATCAAAGCATTCAGTTTAAAGTTTCAAACGAGCGTTTCTACTCCCAGACTAAGCATGAAGTAAAATTTAGAAAAGCCTCGTGAAAATTTGTCGAGGGTCACGCAGGGTCAACTCGAAATTTCACTTTATGCGCCACCCGTACAAATCAGTGATTTAACGAGAAATTTCAAAACACACAAAAGAAATTTTTCAAGTTAATCCTTACAATTAATTCGAATTATTTTTGACGATTCAAAACCTTTTGTAAGTATTCGAATCCTTTTATAAATATTCGAATCCTTTTATAAGAATTCGAATCATCCACATTTGGATTCGAATACGAATCCTCTTAAAATAATGTAACGAATCCGGATCACGACTTCAGTTGAACTAAATTATTCGAATGCCTCTTTTGAATCCTCTAAAAGGATTCGAATCCTAAATGATTCGAATCCTGCCCAGCTCTGCATAGTAACTATTAATCCTCTTCATATTATCGTTCATTAAGACACATTTTCTGTGATGCCCTAATACACTCTGTTATGCTGGTAATATTTCAGTAGTCTGTTGGAATACATTTGTAAAGGGGATCATCTAAATTTATGTAATGGACCATAAACCTATTGCATAAATTGTATTATATTGCATGAAAATTAAACTTAGTCTAGTTTAAAAAACAATGTTTTTTAATCACATTATACTTTTGGATATTTCACCAATATCATTTGACACTATTTTGTTACATTTTTCTTTAAAGTATACATATCTCAATGCATGCAATGTAAAGTTTCATGCATTCGCTGTTTTTAAAAAGCGTTCAGTTCGAAACTTCTAACAAGTGTTTCCACTTCCTAATTAAGCATGAAGTAAAATTTCAAGTTTAGAAAAGCCTGAACATTTTCAGGCTGATGACACAAAATTTGATAGTTGCTCTAAATCATAGGTTCTCAACGTGGGCGATAAGGGGGGCGTTTGAGACTTTTAGGGGGCAGTATAAAACCCAGAGAAAATTACGAGACGTATAATACTACACGTTTAAATATAATCGTGCCAATAGCTGTTTCAGATTCGCGACAGATGACAAATAAAAAAAAATGGAAGACTGTAGTAAAACAAAATATTCTCGAAGTGGGCGGTGGGTAAAATAAGGTTGAGAAAGAATGATCTAAATAATAGCTATTTTGTAAAATAAACTTCTTTGTATAAGCAAATTTTATCCATTAACCCTATTTTGTATCGTCTTGTTTTCTAGTATAGCAAAAACACATTTGAACAATGAGTAACTTTCATGGTACGCAAAAAATAATCGCCTCCGGTTTCACCAATGTAAGCGATTATTTTTCATTTTTCGTAAGAAAAAATGTCTCAAAAATGATTATTATTTGAAATGAGAAGGTCATATTCACTTTAAGATAGCCCCGACTATAACTATTTAATATTGGATTACTGCACTTTTAAAATAATAATTATTATCCTGCCACGTCAATTTCGTGGGTTTTAAGTGTTGTTTAGAATAAATATATACAATAATACTTTAAAACATTAAAAGTGTGATTTTTAAGACTAAATTAAACATTCATTAATGAAACTAATTTTCAAGCTAATATCTCGACAAAACTTGTTGTATATCTCAATTTTCGTCGGGATATTAGCTCGGGAAGTAGTTGTTTCAATGAGTGTTTGATTTTGCCTTTGTAAGACAAAATTGTTATAGATTGCGTATAGAATCGCACTTTTAATATTTATAATAATGTTTGTTTTGAATTTATACAATACTATAAATCATGTGAATGTAAAAAACTTGCTAACTAGTAATTAGAAAACAATTTCACCGTGAAAAATGCATCGCTTTTCTCTAAAGTAATGTCAACATCTTTATACATCATTGAAATCAGCATAAAATGAAGTACGAAACACGAATCATCCTGCAAATATTTAAATTTAATTTTTGGTAGTAATAAAAAAATGGTGATGTGTCCCTCATAGCACTTCTGCCGTTAAAGATATCATAATTTAAATATCAATAATATGGAAAAGTTTGTTCAAACTAAATTTATTCTACCGTTATTATTATTATTTCCAAACTATTCCCAAAAAAAGTAATTCTTCCTTTTTTTTCTCGTTACATCTCGGTAAATGTTGATCACATGACATCTAAGCGTTATATATTTTTAACTTCACTGTAAATCGATATTTTATACGCGAGGCGCATGAATTAAAATTTCAAGTTTTGAAAAGCCTGAAAAGTTGGTTTGGTCGCTCCGCTTCACTACGCGACCAAACTAATTAGATTTTTTAAGCTCGAAATTTTACTTCATGCTTAACCAAGGAGTGCAAACACTCGTTAGATGCTTCAAATTAAACGCTTTTAAATTTAGGTATGCAATTATTTTTTGACTAAAAAGTGTTGTTTCTGTTCTATTTATTTACATCTCTGGTGACTATTAATCTTGCAAATTTCAAAACTCACGAACTCAAAGTCAGATGTTGGGTGCATTTTATTAATAATTGATTACGCTTCATTAAAACAAATAACGCAGCAGTTAGTTATTCGGAATGCGGAGAGTTGCAAAGAGTGCACGTTTGTTTTGTTGTTCCGAAGGTCGTTTGTTAGTGTTGAGTTAGTTGGGTGCCGTAGAACGACATTCTCCGGCTCCATTTTCCAATGTGCATAATTTTCTTTAGAAACCTGATGACTGTCGTAATTATTTAGAAACACATGCCCGCTGAACCGCTAACTTCTTAACTTCTTGCGCCGCATGAACTGCAATCCGAGTCTACGCCAGTGCCAGAGCAGATTGATTGTCTTCTTGCCGTTTTTTATTTTTCGATTTTTTCTTTTCTTAGTCGACGTCTGGTCAGCGAGTGGATAAAGAGAAGACGGTCGCAGTTTCCTGCAGACTGTAAACGGATATTCGACACGGTTTCAATGTGAATGTAACAATTTTCACTTTTGTAGATCAAAATACTACTATTTATGTATATATGGAAAATCGAAGCACCGCAAAGTGGGGGAATTGGGTAAATTAGACTGCAATACATAAAAATCATAAGTTTCTGATTCTCGTCAAAATATTTTTCTTTAAAAACAAACATGATTTCAGATGCTTCTTCTTTAAAAATACAACATCTAAGTTTAACTTTTAACAACAAACTAAGAGTTGTTTATTTGCCGCTGTTCAGTTTACTTTTAAATATAACCGAATTAAAAGTATAATAAACATTGTTATTTGTATTTATAATACATTTTTAATTTCACAATTAGATACAGGTATGTAATTGCTACATTTTTGGAATATTGACTTACCTTGTTCTTATATATTTTCCGAATAAAATGCGATTTCAAAACTATTTCTTAAACAGTATGAATTTAATCCTACTTAAAAAAAAATAATAACTAAACTTCTTGCAATTTTTATTAACTTAATACGTATACTTTGCTATTACAATTACAGTTCTTGCTCAAAATTGCTCTTATATGGTATTTTTGATTTATTGGGTATTTTGAGCATACATAGAGTTTTTCTTTTTTGTATACATATCCCAATTATATGCTGTAAATTATCATACAATCGATGATTTTGTTTGAGTTTAATTGAAAGCGTTAAACGGGTGTTTTTCACCTCCAGAGTAAGCATTAAGTAAAATTTCAAATTTAGAAAACTCTTAAAATTTGGTTTGATCGCGTAGCGTTACGCATTACGCTACCATACAAAATTTTCAGGCTTTTCTCAACTCGAAATTATACTCCATGGAGTAGGAGTAGAAAACACTCGCTTGTAGCTTTAAATTTAACTCGTTTAGAAAAAGCCTATGGGAGTTTTTCTATTTGGTATACATATCTCAATTATATGCTGTAAATTATCAGCTATTTGTTGTTTGTTTTAACTTCAATTTGAAGTGTTAAACGAGTGTTTTCCACTCCCAGATTAAGCATGAAGTCAAATTTCGAGTTTAGAAAAGCCTTACAATTTGGTTGGTACTCAGGCTTTTCTTAACTCGAAATTTTACTCCATGTGCCACGCGTATAAGACACTGATTTCAAGTGAAGTTTACTTGTTAACAATATTTCAGTGTCGCGTGGCGCATGAAGAAAATTTCGAATTTAG
Organism: Philonthus cognatus; assembly: GCA_932526585.2. Classification (NCBI taxonomy): domain Eukaryota; kingdom Metazoa; phylum Arthropoda; class Insecta; order Coleoptera; family Staphylinidae; genus Philonthus; species Philonthus cognatus. The sequence continues at coordinate 103,838,997 of OW052241.1, forward strand.
AAAAGCCTGAACATTTGGTTTGGTCGCTTTGTTTCGCCACACAACCAAACCAATTTTTCAGGCTTTTTTTAAACTCAAAATTTTACTGCATGCTTAATCTGGGAGTGTAAACACTAGTTTATAGCTTCAAATTGAATTCTTTTAGAAAAAGCGTATTGTATATACCGCATGTTGACTTGACGGACGCAACATAGGAAATTCTATGTACATTTTGAAACGTTCAAATTTTGGCTCCCCTATTTATTTTAGAAACAAAATGTATTTACCTTTTTTGTAGAGGACAAAATTCTAAAATCATTCGTTTTACCGTTTATCACGTTAAGTGATAAAAGTAAATGGTTCATCAAAATGTTCAACATGCGACATGTTTGGATTTGTTTGTGATGTATGTTGGTATCTAGTGAACGGTGCTCTAGTCGGTCTATTTTGTACGATCAGAGAATTCCCCAACAGTTGGGAGTAAACTTACAACTATTGTCTCTGATGAACGGGCCCATAATTTACGAAATGATTTACACTACACAAAACAAAATCCTCCTAATTAAGTAGTATTATGCAGACCACAGTTATCAGGATGTTTGCGATATATTTTCTCTCTTTAATCAAGTGACAGCAATATATTGTGCTATTTCGACATCCGCAATTGTTGTTATAATAATATAATAAATAATAAATTCAACATTTTTCCTTCTACAAAAAAGTTAATTACATTTTGTCTCCAAAATAAATAGAGGAGCCAATATTTGAACACTTAAAAATTAACATGCGATTTCTTATGTTGCGTCCGCCAAGTCAACACCCGGTATATATATACTTAAAAGAAAAATTCCCTGCATATGAACGTTGTTTACATTGTTACACAGCTTTTTTTTATAATAATATAAAAGTTAGAAATATTAATAAACGATAACGACAAACTTTGTCTTTTAATAATTTTTCAAATATTGTTGGTAACTGAAATTCTTACAATTTCTGATAATCTAATATATATATACTTTCTTATACCAATTACAATGTTTGGTTAAAATTGCTCTAATATGAAAATGTTGATTTCTTTTAAGTATCGCTGTCGTACATTTTTTATCAAATACTTAAAATTTAGGCTACCGAAAGAAGATTTTAAATACGAATAATTCAAATATTGAAATATGAATATTTCAATCCCAAAATTCGTCATTCAATTTAATATTTGAATAGTCAAATATTCGAATATTTAAATATGTGAACATGAAATTTTTCGAATATTTAAATATTTGAATAATCAAATATTTAAATTTTCGAATATTTGAACATTAAAATATCATAAAGTTTTATATATTTAGATATTCGAAAATTTTCTGTGATCATACTCTATAAAAAAAATGGAATATTTTAACGTTGGTTATTATTTTTTTTTATGTAAGATTCTCCTTGTTATTAACGCGACAATAAAAAGATGGTTGAATGTACGAACATTGACGTTTTTTTTATCACATTCTACAGTTACTTGTAAAAAGTGACAAACTTCTCGAAAATAGTCAATATTGTCAAGATATAGATAGATAGTTAAATGGCTCTCAATATAGTCAGTATTTCATATGTGTTGTTCTGTATCATCAAAGTTGATTATAAAGGGTGTCCCGTTAATGTGGGGAAATAGTTTAACCATAGATTCCTATAATAAAAATGTAATGATTTAACACAACTTATTTATATCTAAAACATTACGATTAAGCCGGTCTTTAAAGTTCAAAAAAATATTATTAATATTATTTATAACGATTGAGCGCTATATTCGATTTGATTATCATAATATAACACATCATTTAAGTTATTTTGAGGGTTTTCCACTCCCAGATTAAGCATGAAGTCAAATTTCGTGTTTAGAAAATCCTTAAAATTTGGTTGGTTTTCAGACTTTTCTAAACTTGAAAGTTTACTTCATGCGCCATGCGTAATAAACACAGATTTCAAGTGAAGTTCGAATTTACATAAAATTCACAATATTTCAGTGTTTTATACGCGTTGCGCTTAAAGTAAAATTTCGAGTTTAAAAAAGGCCAGAACATTTTTCTCGGGTCGCGCGGGACTTTTCTAAACTCAAAATTTTACTACATGCTTAGTCTGGAAGTGGAAAACACTCGTTTAAAGCTTTAAATTGAACTTAAAAAAAAAAACAATGAATATCTAAATATTTACGTATACTTAAAAGAAAAACTCCCTGTATCTGTTTGCTCCCGAGAAAAATGAATAATTATAAACCATAATGAATATAACAATTATTTCTCAAAAAACACTCGTTAATTAATATTATACACAATTGACGTTTGTTAAACAATGGCGGCGGCAAAGAAAAAACATGTATTTTTAATTACCCGAAAAATTAGATTTCGTTCTTACTAATTTTACTAAATAATAAAGAAATATTTTTTTTGCTTTTAATTTTTTTGTGGCAAACCCGTACAAGATATCAAACATTATTAAGAGACAAAAAAGCCTTTAAACGAACTAATCTATCAAGATTTTTTTTTTAATTTTTATAAGTTGCTTCAATAAAAACATATTTTAGTGTTTATGTTGTGGTACTATTGTTTTTTATACTTCTAATCAATCAATGATGACCATAATAACTTATATGGTGTGTTATATTATGATAATCAACCATAATAAATTTTAGTCGGATCGAGTATAGCGTTCGATTGTTATAAATAAAATTAATATTCTTTTTTAACTTTGAAGATATAGATAAGTTATTTTAAATCATCATATTTTGATCCCAGGAATCTATGGTTAAACCTTTTCCCCACATTAACGGGACACCCTGTATGTCAATTTTATTTATTCATTCAGTCAACGGAGTCCACTTAAAAAATACATCATTTTCGGATCATATGTTGATTTTTATCGAGTTTTAAATACATCAATGATTTTTTTTAATAAAGATCCATTTTGAATCAAAACTTCTGAAAAACTCGTCGGAATATATTATAAAAAAAATATTTTCTTTTGTAATATTTTTCCACAGCTTTTAACAATTATGACAGTTTCTTTATTCCCAGGAGTTTTAATTGTTTTGATATCATGAAACATTTCTGACAAATTATATCAATAATGTCAATTACTGATACTTAATAATTTAATAATTATAACAATCCTACCTTGAAAGAGTTTCAACATTCATGAATTGGCAGTTTGTTTACTTCGAGTTTCTTTGTTCACATAAATTGCCGTTTTTATCAGAAATTGATAAAATCTGTATTTAAAATTCCAAATTTTTAACACAAAGAAAGATCATTTTCTCATATATTGTTATAATTATAACAACTTATATTAATAATTCTCTGAATGTTACAGAATATCATTTCCGACAAATGGATTAGCATTTTTGACAGTATCGTGTTACTGATTATTTCTTTCGAGTCATTGTGATATTTTTGGGTATATTTTTACTATTATAATTTTGTTGACATTATGTTTTTGTGACAGTAGTTATATACATCTATTTTGACAGTTATGACGTTTTCGCACATTTTTGTCAACAGTTTTTATATTTTTTTAAATTTATTAGAGTATCGTAATAAATGTATAATTTACAATAAACATTATTATAAATATTAAAACAAAATCATAGTAAATGCCAATTATTAGTGAATTATTTTATTTGTACAGTGATTTATTTTGTTTGCAATCCAGGATTAAGTATGACGAAAAATTTCGAGTTTAGAAAAAACCTAAAAAATTGGATTTATCGGGGAGCGCGAGTGAAGCGAGACGCGTCCCGGGAAATCCAAATTTTACTTCATGCGCGACGCGTACAAAACGCCGAATTAAAATTAATTTCAAAATTTTGTTTTAATGTTTTGCAGTTTCTCTGCTTTAGCGTAACTTTAACTTAACGGTTACTTTCTACCATTAACTAATTACTCTTATTTTAATGTTATATTTGAACATTTATTTAAACATTTAAATATTCAAATTATCAAATACTTAAATATTAGAATATTAAAATATTAGAATATTAGAGTATTAGAATATTAGAATATTGGAATATTAGAATATTAGAATATTAGAATATTAGAATATTAGAATATTAGAATATTAGAATATTAGAATATTAGAATATTAGAATATTAGAATATTAGAATATTAGAATATTAGAATATTAGAATATTAGAATATTAGAATATTAGAATATTAGAATATTAGAATATTAGAATATTAGAATATTAGAATATTAGAATATTAGAATATTAGAATATTAGAATATTAGAATATTAGAATATTAGAATATTAGAATATTAGAATATTAGAATATTAGAATATTAGAATATTAGAATATTAGAATATTAGAATATTAGAATATTAGAATATTAGAATATTAGAATATTAGAATATTAGAATATTAGAATATTAGAATATTAGAATATTAGAATATTAGAATATTAGAATATTAGAATATTAGAATATTAGAATATTAGAATATTAGAATATTAGAATATTAGAATATTAGAATATTAGAATATTAGAATATTAGAATATTAGAATATTAGAATATTAGAATAATAGAATATTAGAATATTAGAATATTTGAATATTAAAATATTAAAATATTCGAATATTTAAATATTCAATTATTCGACTATTTAAATATTCGAATATTCAAATATTTAAATATTCTACGATTTGATTATCCAAATATTTGAATAATAAGAATAATTCGATTTTTTTTTTTTAGGGGCAAGGAACGAAGGTAGGGTTACTTCTGTCCTAACACCGCAGCCCTGTGGCTTATTGTACTTTTTCCGTTTTTCTAGTTAATCAAAGACCTTTTTTTCATTACCTAATTCCAGCAGCTTTTCGATTATCTTTCTCTTCGGGAAGTAGGTTAAATTCTCTTGGACAAGGTTTGCTTCCCTCCATGTAGTAACTGCCTCGCACTCGAATAGTACATGTGAGGCGTCTTCATCCTCTTCATAGCATAGTCTGCATATTGGATCTTCTGTAAACAGTTTCATGTTATGCAGATGTTTCCTTAGTTTCTACTGAGTCTGAGGGCATCAGTTGCTAGTTCTTGGCAGGGTTCTTCCATCAATTGTTTACTGTGTCTGTGCCCTGTCAGGTTTTTCCAGTGCTCGGTGTGTCTTTCCAGAGTCCCCTCTCTTACGCTTGGTCTTATTGACTTTTTGTGAATCGGTAGCATCGGTTCTGGTCTAATGTTGGGTCTACGTGATCCAATCTTTGCCAATTCGTCGGCTTTCTCGTTGCCATCCTCCCCTGTGTGTCCCGGCGTCCACCGTAGAGTTACGGTGTTTGCGGTCGCCAGTTTCGTCAGGTTTTGATTGCACTCCCATGTTAGCTTAGATTGGATCTTGTAGCTATCAAGTGCTCTTAGAGCAGCTTAGCTGTCTGTGAGGATCAAGATATTTTGCCTCCTATATCCCCGTCGTAGGTTTTCCATAATACATTGGTTAATCGCAAATATTTCGGCTTGATTTGCAGTTACTATCCTCCCCCAGAGACACAAAGATGTCGCATTTTAGGGTTATGCCGTGGATCCCAGCGCCAGCTCCACCTTCTTTGATTGATCCGTCGGTGTACCAGATCAGGGTTCCAGGTGGAGGGTTGCGCTTCTCCTTGTCTCCTTCACACTGTATTGTGAAGGGTCTATTATGGGAGTAGCGTGGTATCATGTAGTCACTTCCCATTTGCAGTAGAGGTTTGGTAACTAACTGTTCTATTCTGGAGTGGTTTCCTGTAGGGTGCCAGTTTCTGGTTGTCCTCAACCTATATGCCCCTAGTCTGGCATCACTTTAAACCACTAGATCTAGTGGTTGATGGTTTTGTAGGGTCTCCATTGAGGCAGTTGGTGTTGTACGCAGAGCGCCAGTTATGCATAAGCAGGCTAGTCGCTATACTTTAGAGAGAGCTGTCTGCGCAGTACTTTGTTCTACTTTTGGCCACCATATGGTGCATCCGTAGGTGATCATGAGTTTTACTACTGTATTATATATCCACATAGTCATTTTTAAATTGAGGCCCCATTTTTTTCCCAGATCTCGCTTTGTTGTCATTAGCGCCGTTTTTGCTCTGTCGGTTGCGTGTTTTAATTGACGGTTCCATGTGTCCATCTAGGTAAATACCTAGATATTTGACCTCACTGGTAAACTGTAGAGTTTGGTTTAAGAAGGTTGGCTATTTGAGGACCACGCATTTCCTTGTTTTAGTGAACGGGATGACCGCAGTCTTTGTGGGGTTAACGTTCGGCCCCACCTCCTCACACCATCGTTCTACTGTTTTCAAGGCATTGTTCATGATGCCTGTTATGGTAGTTGGATATTTTCCCGTGATGAGAATGACAATATCATCTGCATACTCCTGGGCGTAATATCCTGATTCGTTTAATAACGTTAGTAGCTCATCCACCACCATATCCCATAAAATAGGGGACAGAACGCCCCCTTGGGAACGTCCCCCTTTGGCTTTTAAGTTTATTTTGTCATCATATTGTATCCGAAAGTACTAGTCTGTCCGTCAGCATGGATTGCAGCCAGAGACTTATTGTGGTTTCCACAGCGTGACTTTCGACTGCTCTTACGATCGTTTTGATAGAGGCGTTGTCAAATGCTCCGTCAATATCTAGAAATGTAGCCAGTGCCACTGTTTTGTTTTTCAGCGTGTCCTCTATCTTCACTGGTGTAAGGCACACTTACATGATTTTCCAGCTTGAAAGGCGTGCTGGAAGGGATGAAGCGGCCCCTCTAATAGTGAGGTATCCCTTGTGTGTCTTTCAACTAGTTTTTCCATCGTTTTAAGGAGGAACGATGTGAGGCAAATTGGTCTGTATCCCTTTGGTTGGGTTAAGTTTTTCCCAGGCTTAGGGATAAAGACCACTTTGACTGTCTTCCAGGTAATAGGCACGTGTTTCAGTGGCAAGCTCCCCCTGAAAAGATTGCATAGCACCGGTAGAAGATGGTCAAGCCCTTGCTGCAAAAGCACTGGGCCCACCTGATTCGTTCAAAGGTTATAACTGTCTTTGAAATTTCCCAGTCTTGTTTTGTTACCGCCTAACTAGGGGTTACAAGCGCTGTGTGGATGTCTGCATTTTTTGCAGGATTTCAGATCCAGGGAAATGGGTTTTCATAAGGATCTCCGCTGTTTCCTTACCAGTTTCTGTAAATTTTCTATCTCGTTTCTTCATAGTCCCGCAAGAGAGGTCGGAGGTTTTCGCTAGGATTTTGTGGAGTTTTGCTTCCTCGGGGATTTGGTCCATCTCCGAGCAGAATATTCTCCAAGCCTCCCGGCGCACCCTAATAATCTCCTTGCTGTATTCAGTCGGCTGTATTCAGATTTCTTCGTTCTGTTGTAAAGCCGGCGTGTGTCCCTCCTAAGTTTTTCTAGGTTTTCATTCCACCAGCTCTTTACTTTGCCGGTGGATCTCTTCGTTGTAGGGCAGTTTTTCTGGAAGGAGGTTAGATTGGCCTCTTGGACATTTTCTGCAACAAGCTCTACATCCAGTTTGGTTTTGATGTTTTCCTTGGTATCTTTAAGGTGAATACCAAGGTCTACATGGTATGTTTCCCAACATGTTCTTCGTGGGTTTCGGAACTCCACTTCGGTCTCTCGGGTTTGGCCGATCTCCATACTATGTAGCGGTGGTCGGAGAGGGATGGTTCGTCCGAGACATACCACTTCACTAGTTGGGTACTTACACTTCACGACGCAAACGATATATCGATTACCTCGCGGCGTTGTTTTCTAACAAAAGTGGGTTCATTCCCCTGATTTAGAATTTCAAGGTCCGAAGCCATTAAGAAATCTAATAGGTACTCACCTATTTTGTTGGTGTCTGAGCTGCCCCAGAGTTGGTGATAGGCATTGGTGTCCGCACCTACCAACAGCTGCAGTCTCCTCGTCCTGCAATAGGTCGCGAGCTCCTTAAGTTCCTTGGAAGGCGGGGGCTGCGGGGAGTCGTAGGGGAGGTATACTGAGGCTATAACGGCCTCGAGTATGGATTCCTCACCCCAGAGTTTCATCTTCGCTGCGACTAGATCTGGGAAGCAGAAGTTGTGCAGTTTTAAGATGGTTATGTCGTTCCGCACAAAAATGCAGAACCTGACCTTTTCGGAGTTTGTATCATATATTAACTTACCTTCGGTATTATCCAGACCATTTACAACTCCCTTGTATTGCCAGGGTTCTTGTATGAGGGCCAGGCCGTATTTCCCTGTTTGGAGTTGGCGGCACAGGGCAGAGGTGGCCACCTTGGAGTGGTGGAGGTTAATCTGAATTACCTCCACAGCTGTCCAAGGTGTCCGGCTTTCTTCCGAGGATTTTGAAGGTTAGTTGGGAGAAACCTAGGTTGGCTTTAAACCCTACCTTCTCCAGAGCCTTCAATGAACCCTCGTCGATGTAGAGGATAAGAGTTGTCCCTTTATCCTCCTCCTGTCGGCTAACTACCTTCCATCTTGCTGTTTCCAGCCCCGAGTTCTGGGTTTTCAGCAAGCTGATAAGTGCAGCCGTATCTTTGGCCTCGATTAGGTCCGTCTTCTGCATCCAGACTCCAACCTTGGTGGCAATGACAATTTCTCTGGCAGTTCCGCTGCGTAGAGCAGCGCCCTCCCATAGCTTGATTGTCGGGATCTTTTCCAGCAGCCACTCCTTGGAAGTTTCGTTGGCACATGTGATGTACACAACCCCCTTCTCGAAGTAGCTGTTGGTGAACTGAGGACCGTTGATAGGTTCGCACTTCCATACCTCAGTCAGTATACCGCGCTGAACGGATTTACCCTGGTCCTCCGTGAGGTATTGTTCTGGGTACACTTCAAGTACCACAGCCATTCGCGCCGCCCTTAGTGCGTGCCTGTAGGTCTCCCCAGCTGTAGTGCTGGGTCTCACCTCGGTCGTGACTGTGGTTGGGCGCGTTCTTTTGACTGGAGGTTTAGAGTGGCCTCCAGTAGAGGGCGTGCGAGCGAACACTCCTGTTTTGCAAGGGGTTCTTGGCGGGGGTTGTGTTGCCTCAGTGATTCCCGGGTTTGGATTACAGCCCTGGGCTTTTGATGCGCTGGGTTAGGGAGATGGGGTTCGATGCTGGGCATCCACCACCACTGTCCCTTCCACGGCGCTGGTTTCGGGGTTGTGCTTGACGGTAGGGTCTTCTTCTTTACGAAGTTCCCCTTCCGGTTTTTGTTTCTTTTGTTTTTGTTTGTTGTATTCATGTAGTTCCCACGAGTACCGGGTATCTAAAAGGTCCATCTCGTCAGTGACCCGATTAACGAGGTAAGGCAACTTACTCCAAGGGGGCGCCTTGTACCTTGGAGGCTCCGTGCGAGACACCCTTATACCACGGGTGCCATTAGCTCCTTGGCACGGGTCGCATGATACCTTGAGCTGGGGGAGTTGGTTCGCGGTCTCTTATTCGATTTTCTCGTCCGGTTAGAGGCCAGAGGGCGACTCAAGACGTTCAGCTATCCACCACCTGCCGACGCGCTCAGTAGCCCAAAGAAAATTCGAATACTTAACTTTGAAAAATTCCCAGCCTTAGTATTGTTCATGTTCTTTAAAAATACAAATTACAGATCATTTAAAATATACAAAAAATGTTTCTTTGAAGTGTATATATATATATATATATATATATATATATAACTTGCTTGAGTTTTTTGGGCTGCTTTCTCGCGTTGGTTGGTTTCTTTGCGCTCTACGTTTCGGCAGCATCACTTCTGCCATCCTCAGGAGCTTTTTTGTATACTGAGTGATGGATGTCAATTTCAATAATGCAGATACATCGGTAACAAATCAAGAAATTTTAGCACCTTCTATATCGAGTGGAAAAAGAAACCAACCAACGCGAGAAAGCAGCCCAAAAAACTCAAGCAAGTTATATTTTGCTCGCGAAAACCTAAATATATATATATATATATATATATATATATATATATATATATATATTTAGGTTTTATATATATATATATATATATATATATATATATATATATATATATATATATATATTTAGGTTTTCGCGAGCAAAATATAACTTGCTTAAGTTTTTTGGGCTGCTTTCTCGCGTTGGTTGGTTTCTTTGCGCTCTACGTTTCGGCAGCATCACTTCTGCCATCCTCAAGAGCTTTTTTGTATACTGAGTGATGGATGTCAATTTCAATAATGCAGATACATCGGTAACAAATCAAGAAATTTTAGCACCTTCTACATCGAGTGGACCAATAACACGCAGCAGATCTAGACTACAAGTCCCTAGTTTACAAAACAAATGTACTGACAGTGAACGTGACATCCATCACTCAGTATACAAAAAAGCTCCTGAGGATGGCAGAAGTGATGCTGCCGAAACGTAGAGCGCAAAGAAACCAACCAACGCGAGAAAGCAGCCCAAAAAACTCAAGCAAGTTATATATATATATATATATATATATATATATATATATATATATATATATATATATACACTTCAAAGAAACATTTTTTGTATATTTTAAATGATCTGTAATTTGTATTTTTAAAGAACATGAACAATACTAAGGCTGGGAATTTTTCAAAGTTAAGTATTCGAATTTTCTTTGGGCTACTGAGCGCGTCGGCAGGTGGTGGATAGCTGAACGTCTTGAGTCGCCCTCTGGCCTCTAACCGGACGAGAAAATCGAATAAGAGACCGCGAACCAACTCCCCCAGCTCAAGGTATCATGCGACCCGTGCCAAGGAGCTAATGGCACCCGTGGTATAAGGGTGTCTCGCACGGAGCCTCCAAGGTACAAGGCGCCCCCTTGGAGTAAGTTGCCTTACCTCGTTAATCGGGTCACTGACGAGATGGACCTTTTAGATACCCGGTACTCGTGGGAACTACATGAATACAACAAACAAAAACAAAAGAAACAAAAACCGGAAGGGGAACTTCGTAAAGAAGAAGACCCTACCGTCAAGCACAACCCCGAAACCAGCGCCGTGGAAGGGACAGTGGTGGTGGATGCCCAGCATCGAACCCCATCTCCCTAACCCAGCGCATCAAAAGCCCAGGGCTGTAATCCAAACCCGGGAATCACTGAGGCAACACAACCCCCGCCAAGAACCCCTTGCAAAACAGGAGTGTTCGCTCGCACGCCCTCTACTGGAGGCCACTCTAAACCTCCAGTCAAAAGAACGCGCCCAACCACAGTCACGACCGAGGTGAGACCCAGCACTACAGCTGGGGAGACCTACAGGCACGCACTAAGGGCGGCGCGAATGGCTGTGGTACTTGAAGTGTACCCAGAACAATACCTCACGGAGGACCAGGGTAAATCCGTTCAGCGCGGTATACTGACTGAGGTATGGAAGTGCGAACCTATCAACGGTCCTCAGTTCACCAACAGCTACTTCGAGAAGGGGTTGTGTACATCACATGTGCCAACGAAACTTCCAAGGAGTGGCTGCTGGAAAAGATCCCGACAATCAAGCTATGGGAGGGCGCTGCTCTACGCAGCGGAACTGCCAGGGAAATTGTCATTGCCACCAAGGTTGGAGTCTGGATGCAGAAGACGGACCTAATCGAGGCCAAAGATACGGCTGCACTTATCAGCTTGCTGAAAACCCAGAACTCGGGGCTGGAAACAGCAAGATGGAAGGTAGTTAGCCGACAGGAGGAGGATAAAGGGACAACTCTTATCCTCTACATCGACGAGGGTTCATTGAAGGCTCTGGAGAAGGTAGGGTTTAAAGCCAACCTAGGTTTCTCCCAACTAACCTTCAAAATCCTCGGAAGAAAGCCGGACACCTTGGACAGCTGTGGAGGTAATTCAGATTAACCTCCACCACTCCAAGGTGGCCACCTCTGCCCTGTGCCGCCAACTCCAAACAGGGAAATACGGCCTGGCCCTCATACAAGAACCCTGGCAATACAAGGGAGTTGTAAATGGTCTGGATAATACCGAAGGTAAGTTAATATATGATACAAACTCCGAAAAGGTCAGGTTCTGCATTTTTGTGCGGAACGACATAACCATCTTAAAACTGCACAACTTCTGCTTCCCAGATCTAGTCGCAGCGAAGATGAAACTCTGGGGTGAGGAATCCATACTCGAGGCCGTTATAGCCTCAGTATACCTCCCCTACGACTCCCCGCAGCCCCCGCCTTCCAAGGAACTTAAGGAGCTCGCGACCTATTGCAGGACGAGGAGACTGCAGCTGTTGGTAGGTGCGGACACCAATGCCTATCACCAACTCTGGGGCAGCTCAGACACCAACAAAATAGGTGAGTACCTATTAGATTTCTTAATGGCTTCGGACCTTGAAATTCTAAATCAGGGGAATGAACCCACTTTTGTTAGAAAACAACGCCGCGAGGTAATCGATATATCGTTTGCGTCGTGAAGTGTAAGTACCCAACTAGTGAAGTGGTATGTCTCGGACGAACCATCCCTCTCCGACCACCGCTACATAGTATGGAGATCGGCCAAACCCGAGAGACCGAAGTGGAGTTCCGAAACCCACGAAGAACATGTTGGGAAACATACCATGTAGACCTTGGTATTCACCTTAAAGATACCAAGGAAAACATCAAAACCAAACTGGATGTAGAGCTTGTTGCAGAAAATGTCCAAGAGGCCAATCTAACCTCCTTCCAGAAAAACTGCCCTACAACGAAGAGATCCACCGGCAAAGTAAAGAGCTGGTGGAATGAAAACCTAGAAAAACTTAGGAGGGACACACGCCGGCTTTACAACAGAACGAAGAAATCTGAATACAGCCGACTGAATACAGCAAGGAGATTATTAGGGTGCGCCGGGAGGCTTGGAGAATATTCTGCTCGGAGATGGACCAAATCCCCGAGGAAGCAAAACTCCACAAAATCCTAGCGAAAACCTCCGACCTCTCTTGCGGGACTATGAAGAAACGAGATAGAAAATTTACAGAAACTGGTAAGGAAACAGCGGAGATCCTTATGAAAACCCATTTCCCTGGATCTGAAATCCTGCAAAAAATGCAGACATCCACACAGCGCTTGTAACCCCTAGTTAGGCGGTAACAAAACAAGACTGGGAAATTTCAAAGACAGTTATAACCTTTGAACGAATCAGGTGGGCCCAGTGCTTTTGCAGCAAGGGCTTGACCATCTTCTACCGGTGCTATGCAATCTTTTCAGGGGGAGCTTGCCACTGAAACACGTGCCTATTACCTGGAAGACAGTCAAAGTGGTCTTTATCCCTAAGCCTGGGAAAAACTTAACCCAACCAAAGGGATACAGACCAATTTGCCTCACATCGTTCCTCCTTAAAACGATGGAAAAACTAGTTGAAAGACACACAAGGGATACCTCACTATTAGAGGGGCCGCTTCATCCCTTCCAGCACGCCTTTCAAGCTGGAAAATCATGTAAGTGTGCCTTACACCAGTGAAGATAGAGGACACGCTGAAAAACAAAACAGTGGCACTGGCTACATTTCTAGATATTGACGGAGCATTTGACAACGCCTCTATCAAAACGATCGTAAGAGCAGTCGAAAGTCACGCTGTGGAAACCACAATAAGTCTCTGGCTGCAATCCATGCTGACGGACAGACTAGTACTTTCGGATACAATATGATGACAAAATAAACTTAAAAGCCAAAGGGGGACGTTCCCAAGGGGGCGTTCTGTCCCCTATTTTATGGGATATGGTGGTGGATGAGCTACTAACGTTATTAAACGAATCAGGATATTACGCCCAGGAGTATGCAGATGATATTGTCATTCTCATCACGGGAAAATATCCAACTACCATAACAGGCATCATGAACAATGCCTTGAAAACAGTAGAACGATGGTGTGAGGAGGTGGGGCCGAACGTTAACCCCACAAAGACTGCGGTCATCCCGTTCACTAAAACAAGGAAATGCGTGGTCCTCAAATAGCCAACCTTCTTAAACCAAACTCTACAGTTTACCAGTGAGGTCAAATATCTAGGTATTTACCTAGATGGACACATGGAACCGTCAATTAAAACACGCAACCGACAGAGCAAAAACGGCGCTAATGACAACAAAGCGAGATCTGGGAAAAAAATGGGGCCTCAATTTAAAAATGACTATGTGGATATATAATACAGTAGTAAAACTCATGATCACCTACGGATGCACCATATGGTGGCCAAAAGTAGAACAAAGTACTGCGCAGACAGCTCTCTCTAAAGTATAGCGACTAGCCTGCTTATGCATAACTGGCGCTCTGCGTACAACACCAACTGCCTCAATGGAGACCCTACAAAACCATCAACCACTAGATCTAGTGGTTAAAAGTGATGCCAGACTAGGGGCATATAGGTTGAGGACAACCAGAAACTGGCACCCTACAGGAAACCACTCCAGAATAGAACAGTTAGTTACCAAACCTCTACTGCAAATGGGAAGTGACTACATGATACCACGCTACTCCCATAATAGACCCTTCACAATACAGTGTGAAGGAGACAAGGAGAAGCGCAACCCTCCACCTGGAACCCTGATCTGGTACACCGACGGATCAATCAAAGAAGGTGGAGCTGGCGCTGGGATCCACGGCATAACCCTAAAATGCGACATCTTTGTGTCTCTGGGGGAGGATAGTAACTGCAAATCAAGCCGAAATATTTGCGATTAACCAATGTATTATGGAAAACCTACGACGGGGATATAGGAGGCAAAATATCTTGATCCTCACAGACAGCTAAGCTGCTCTAAGAGCACTTGATAGCTACAAGATCCAATCTAAGCTAACATGGGAGTGCATTCAAAACCTGACGAAACTGGCGACCGCAAACACCGTAACTCTACGGTGGACGCCGGGACACACAGGGGAGGATGGCAACGAGAAAGCCGACGAATTGGCAAAGATTGGATCACGTAGACCCAACATTAGACCAGAACCGATGCTACCGATTCACAAAAAGTCAATAAGACCAAGCGTAAGAGAGTGGACTCTGGAAAGACACACCGAGCGCTGGAAAAACCTGACAGGGCACAGACACAGTAAACAATTGATGGAAGAACCCTGCCAAGAACTAGCAACTGATGCCCTCGGACTCAGTAGAAACTAAGGAAACATCTGCATAACATGAAACTGTTTACAGAAGATCCAATATGCAGACTATGCTATGAAGAGGATGAAGACGCCTCACATGTACTATTCGAGTGCGAGGCAGTTACTACATGGAGGGAAGCAAACCTTGTCCAAGAGAATTTAACCTACTTCCCGAAGAGAAAGATAATCGAAAAGCTGCTGGAATTAGGTAATGAAAAAAAGGTCTTTGATTAACTAGGAAAACGGAAGAAGTACAATAAGCCACAGGGCTGCGGTGTTAGGGCAGAAGTAACCCTACCTTCGTTTCTTGCCCCTAAAAAAAAAAATCGAATTATTCTTATTATTCAAATATTTGGATAATCAAATCGTAGAATATTTAAATATTTGAATATTCGAATATTTAAATAGTCGAATAATTAAATATTTAAATATTCAAATATTTTAATATTTTAATATTTTAATATTCAAATATTCTAATATTCTAATATTCTAATATTCTAATATTCTAATATTCTAATATTCTAATATTCCAATATTCCAATATTCTAATATTCTAATATTCTAATATTCTAATATTCTAATATTCTAATATTCTAATATTCTAATATTCTAATATTCTAATATTCTAATATTCTAATATTCTAATATTCTAATATTCTAATATTCTAATATTCTAATATTCTAATATTCTAATATTCTAATATTCTAATATTCTAATATTCTAATATTCTAATATTCTAATATTCTAATATTCTAATATTCTAATATTCTAATATTCTATTATTCTAATATTCTAATATTCTAATATTCTAATATTCTAATATTCTAATATTCTAATATTCTAATATTCTAATATTCTAATATTCTAATATTCTAATATTCTAATATTCTAATATTCTAATATTCTAATATTCTAATATTCTAATATTCTAATATTCTAATATTCTAATATTCTAATATTCTAATATTCTAATATTCTAATATTCTAATATTCTAATATTCTAATATTCTAATATTCTAATATTCTAATATTCTAATATTCTAATATTCTAATATTCTAATATTCTAATATTCTAATATTCTAATATTCTAATATTCTAATATTCTAATATTCTAATATTCTAATATTCTAATATTCTAATATTCTAATATTCTAATATTCTAATATTCTAATATTCTAATATTCTAATATTCTAATATTCTAATATTCTAATATTCTAATATTCTAATATTCTAATATTCTAATATTCTAATATTCTAATATTCTAATATTCTAATATTCTAATATTCTAATATTCTAATATTCTAATATTCTAATATTCTAATATTCTAATATTCTAATATTCTAATATTCTAATATTCTAATATTCTAATATTCTAATATTCTAATATTCTAATATTCCAATATTCTAATATTCTAATACTCTAATATTCTAATATTTTAATATTCTAATATTCTAATATTTAAGTATCTGATAATTTGAATATTTAAATGTTGTTTCTTTGAAGTGTATATATATATATATATATATATATATATATATATATATATAACTTGCTTGAGTTTTTTGGGCTGCTTTCTCGCTTTGGTTGGTTTCTTTGCGCTCTACGTTTCGGCAGCATCACTTCTGCCATCCTCAGGAGCTTTTTTGTATACTGAGTGATGGATGTCACGTTCACTGTCAGTACATTTGTTTTGTAAACTAGGGACTTGTAGTCTAGATCTGCTGCGTGTTATTGGTCCACTCGATGTAGAAGGTGCTAAAATTTCTTGATTTGTTACCGATGTATCTGCATTATTGAAATTGACATCCATCACTCAGTATACAAAAAAGCTCCTGAGGATGGCAGAAGTGATGCTGCCGAAACGTAGAGCGCAAAGAAACCAACCAACGCGAGAAAGCAGCCCAAAAAACTCAAGCAAGTTATATATATATATATATATATATATATATATATATATATATATATATATATATATATATATATATATATATATATATATATATATATATATATATATATATATATATATATATATATATATATATATATATATATATATAT
This sequence comes from Philonthus cognatus, assembly GCA_932526585.2. Taxonomy (NCBI): domain Eukaryota; kingdom Metazoa; phylum Arthropoda; class Insecta; order Coleoptera; family Staphylinidae; genus Philonthus; species Philonthus cognatus. The sequence continues at coordinate 103,856,070 of OW052241.1, forward strand.
ATATATATATATATATATATATATATATATATATATATATATATATATATATATATATATATATATATATACATGCGCTTTTTTTTCAGTGTTTAATTTGAAGCTTTAAACGAGCGTTTTCTATTATGCATGAAGTAAAATTTCATGCTTATCTAAACTCGAAATTTTATTTCATGCGCCACGCGTATAAAACACTGATTTCAAGTAACGTTTACAATTCACTGCTTAAGTTTGATTTCACGTTGATAAATGTTACAAATATTTATTTACTCTAAGCAAATTTAGAGCTTGCACAATTCTAGCAAATTCCTTGGGATATGAAAATAAATTTAAAACCAAATTTTAAGGCGAAACACTGAAATATTGTTAACAAGTGAACTTCACTTGATCAGTGTTTTATACACATAGCGCACAAAGTAAAATTTCGAGTTTAAAAAAGCCTGACATTTTACTTCATGCTTAATCAGGGAGTGGAAACACTCGCCTAAAACTTCAAATTTAACTTCATTAACAGCATATAATTGAGACAACTATACCAAAAAGAAAAACTACAAAATATTTAACAAATCGAAAATATCTTATAAAAGCAATTCTGGGCAAAACATTCAATTGGTACAGCAAAGTATACGTATTAAGTTATTAGAAATTGCAAAAAGTTAAGTTACCGAGAATGAACAAGATATGATTTTTATTTAAATATTCAAATGTACCGGGTGTTTGATTAAGCGTGGCCACCGGCTCTATCTCAGAAACTATGTAGCATAGCATGTCGGAGTAAAAAAATTGCAGAGTAAAAGTGGCCAAAATAAATCACTGGAAATTCGTTTTAAGTCCCTACCTCCACCGCTAGGGCGCGGAACATCTATCACCAAATATAAAAACAGATTTTTATTAAAAAACTGCTAAATTGAGCTAGGTTTAAAATATACATATCGTAATCTACGCTAAATTCAACTCAATTTTAACTACTCCCTTGTTTCTTTATCTCACACATATGAAGCAGGGGAGAGCGCGAAAGTGTGATCATCAAACAGCGTGTAACTTTTGTCAGGATTAACGGAAATTGATCAAGTTAGTCTCATTCGATAGGTAATTGAAAGCACTTTAAATCACTGTTTACTCTTAGTACTTACAGAAAGCGCAAGAGGGCGTTGTTCAAACAACCACTATATTTTCTAGATTTTCTTAAAAATTTTAAATTATAAGCTACAGTTAAAAAAAATATCAAAATATATTTCAAAATCAGGTAGGCCTTTAGGCTTTTTTGTTTTATGTTCAAGAAGTCAAAAATAATAATTTAAAGAATAACGGAGATTACTTTTTCCCATATGTATGTTTTGGAAAGCGAATATGTAAGTAAATCCGTAATTATTTAAAATCTCAAAATGTAGCAGGCTATAAGATTAGTAGAATGTTTAAAACGGCCTACATTTACTGTAATACTTTATTGGAACAATAACAAACCATACAAAGAAAAATAAAACGAATACAATAATTAAATCTAACTTCGCTGGTAGAGGGCGCATCCATACCGTACAGAATAAAAACATGATTTTATTCAAAATGTTAAATAAAGCTGCATATGTTAAAAATATGTAAATCTTAATTTACTTTAAATTTTGTTTGATTTCAACTACCATATCGTTTCTTTTGCTTTTACATGAGATGCAGATGAAAATGGAAAAATCTAATCATTAAAATGGTTGCAACTTTAGTTAGGTTTAACCGAATTTGAAAAACTTTGGGTAAATTGATAAATAATTAAATGCACTTTTAAAAACTATGTATCCTGGTTTAATTTAGTGACTATAGTAAAGAGAGGGCGCTATTAGTACAAAATACCCCATTCTGCACAATTTATAATATATCTGCGGTTAGAATAAAGATATTGGGATGCGGTTTTCCCCAGTTTTTTATATATACCTTCCAATTTGAAAATTTAAAGAAAATAGAGTAAATACGGTGATTGTCTTAATCGCACCCTCTGGCGCTTAATATCGAAACTAAAATAAATCAGAGTGAATTATGTTTTAAAGTGTATTCAATTATCTATAAAATGAGCCGAAGTTTTTTAAATTCAATGGAACCTAACAGGCATTTGAATAATTAGACATTTTTGTTTTCCCGTGCACCTTATGTGAGATATAAAAAAAAGAGAAAATAGTTAGAATTAGGTAGATTAGGATTTTCATATTTTTCACATCACTTAATTAGGCATTTATTTGATAAACATTAATTTAGGCTTTTACTATTGAGATAACGCCCCCTTGCGGCAAAGTAATGTACTGAAAAATAATTTCCAGCGATTTCTCTTGGCCACTTTTACAATGAATTTTTTTACCGAATCATGCTACGATGTATAGTTTCCTAGATACAGCCGATGGATACACTTAATCAAACACCCGGTATAATTTTTTTAGAGATAGTTTGAAATCACATTTTCTGGGAAAAATATAAATGAAAGACGTAAGTTAATATTCCTAAAATGTAGTAATTAAATTACATGCCTTTATATAATTCTGAAAATAAAAGTTTACTATAAATACGAATAACAATGTTTATTACACTTTTAATGCGGCTGTATTTATAGGTAAGCTAAACAACGGTAAATAAACAGCTCTTAATCTTTTGTAATAGATAAGAGATTGAACATTATATTTTTAAAGAAGAAGCATCTAAAATCATGTTTTTTAATATATAATTATATTTTATCGAGAATTATAGACTTCTGATTTTTAATTATTGCAGTCTAGTTCACACAATTTGGCCACTGTGCGGTGCTTCGATTTTCCTGTTATTGAAAAGCAACAATGTTATTTGAGTATCATGTTCTCCTTCATTTATATATTCGAAACACAACAGCTCTAAAAGGGAAAATAATATTTAAGAGTATATTCGTATAAATAAATTTAATTCTAGTCATTATATGTATAGGACAAGTATGTATAGTCCAGTCTAGAAAATGTTCACAGGGCTTATCTAAACTTGAAATTTTACTTTATGCTTAGTCTGGGAGTGGAAGACACTTGTTTAACGCTTCAAATTTAACTCTTCTAAAAACACAACGAATGTTTAAAGATTTAAAGAAAATAAGCTGAATTTGGAATACGTATACTTTAAAGAAAAACTCCCAGTATCTATATTGTTATGTTGTTTATACATTAAAACTGTTATACAGTGTGGATACAATATAGAAAGAATATTGTGGTGTGATATTGGATGTCTTTTACCATCATCCTACAGCAGGCGCGGATTGGCACCTTTAACAGACTCCTGGAAAAATCGGCCCCCATACCCGAATTTAACCGAGTTTAATGTGTTGTTCCATGTTTTTATTTTCAGTTGCCTGACACATGTTTCGATCCGTTACGATAATTTATAAGTTTTAACTTTGAAAATGATCGTAACGGATTGAAACACGTGTCGGACAACTGAAAATAAAAACATTTAACAATACAAGTCTTTACCTATACCCAATTTAAAAATTTGGTTCCATCAAGAGAGTAGCAGAACAAGTATCGAATATATTATTATTAATAGTTCACGTAGATATTTCGAAGACAAATAGCATTACAATATATATTTTATAAAAATCCTAAATAGAAGTTCTATATTGTTACAAGATTGAATTACAACTTGAAAAACGTTATTGTATCAAGGTTATCTCAACATGACACAATTGACCTATGACTAGGCTATACTTTGACCTGCGATAATGCTATATATCAACCTGCAATACGACTATATTTGGGCATAAGGCAAGGCCTGTCGTTGGTCAAAATATAGCCTTGTTACGTCAAAATGTGGCCATACTTTATATAGCTATATTTTGACCTGTAATAAAGCTATAATTTGACTTTTGACTGAGCAATACTTTGACCTACAGTAGGACAATATTTTGACCTACGATAAGGCAATATATTAAACTGAGACAATATATTTTGACCTACGATACTCCATTATTTTAACTTGAAACATAGCTTAATGTAGGTCTGTGACAAGGCTATATTCTGACCTGGGAGAAGGCTACATTTTGACCTACGATTAGGCTGTACTTTGACCTGCAATAAGGTTATATATCAACCTGTGATAAGAGTATATTTGTCTTCCTCTAGCTTTATATCTTCTAATGACAGTTTTGTAGTAGTTGAGGTTTTCTTCAATCGCTTTTCTCTGCCACTCAATGCCGTAGTTTTGTTAGGAATTCATTTACATTCGTAGTTTTTTTTTGGATTAGTTTTACTTTGTGTAATTTTACATGTAATGGGTTAGTTGAGCCAATTTTTTTACCTCTTTTATATATAGTTTAAGAATTGGTTATATCTGAGTTGTAGTGTGGTTCATCATGAACTAATATGATTCCTGTTTTGCTTATTGTCAACACAATTCTTTTATAAGAGTTTAATTTAAAATGAAGCAAAGAAGTAGGTTTAATGATGGCAGAAATGTGTGCATCTAGTTTCTTAACACAGCAAATTTTTTTAAATATATTGTAATAGTCGTTTCCGTCGATTATTGTATCTCTTTTTATATATTTTTTCGTTAATTGAGCGCAAAAATCGACAAAATTGGATTCCGCTAATTTTGTTATAATATTTAATATTACAATAAAGTCTACGATGCATTTAGCAGTTTTTCTTTAAGAAAGTTCGTCACTGGATTTAGCGGTGTTTGAAAAGTAAACGCAAGTGGATTTAGGGATTTTTGAAACCAACAGCGATCTTACACACATTTTTACAATAGGATTTAATTCAATTTGATGGCTAATATCGTGCTAAAATATTCCTCTAACTATATACTAACAGATAACGATACTAATTCAATTTTTGTAAAAAATGGATTTAGGGGTTTTTGGAAATAGGCGACTCACATAATACTAGAACATCTAATTTATTAAATAAACATTTATCGTCAATTCGAACTATTGGCAATAGGTCTTTCTACTCAAAATGAAGTTATTTATCATTAATATTGAATATCATAAAAATATTTACATGGTACTTTAAAATTGAAATACTCACAAGTATATTTGTAGGATTTGCAAGCAAATTAAACCAATTTAGACTAGAATTATGTTTCTGTAGCAATTACCTCTGTTTTTTTTTTTTTTCAGAGATATAATTACTTTTAAGAAATTCGTGGAATGAATTAAGAGAAAAATAATAATAACATAGCGTTATTATATTTTGCTAATTGTTACCGTTTCTCAATTCCGTGTTCATAATTATTTCCATGTATTATCTTTACACTAATATGACTTCAACTTGGAAATAGATTAAAATTCATTATTACATTTTAACAACTACACACAATTTAAATTACATATTTTGTATAACATTTATGAAATCACATACGAATTCAGAAACACAACAACGAATAATTCCAACAAAGCAGGAATTGAAATTAATTTGTGTTTTACTGGAACTTAATTATTGTATAATTATTATTGAACGTACTAAAAACATACGATTGATATAGAATAGAAAGAAACAAATAGTTATTTAAATTATAAGAATTTTGATATAAAATACCAGATATAAAATATCAGAATTCTTATAACTTAAACATTTATTTGCTTGTTTATATTCTTTAAAATTCGTATGGTTTTAGTACGCTAAATAATAGAATAAACAATATTTAAATTAGAATAAAACACAAAATAATTTCAATCCTTGTTTTGTGTTTTATTGGAACTTATTTATTATTATTCATGAATTTAATACTTGATAAATTATAAGATTGTTTGTATAATAACAATACTAATAATTAAAAACAATCCATAACTTGGCAACCAATGTCTCATACTCTTAGTGGCCCAAACAATCGCTATACAAATATAATTAAACATTATTTATGTGTTACAACTGTACGTTTGCAGAATATTCATGAAATTTGTAGTAATGCGGTTTAATTCAGAATTGTAATGAACAATTACATTTGTAATTGTTAAATTAACCAAAACAACTACTGCAACTACTGTTTTGTCATAGGTTCAAGAGTACCAATAATTTACTAAAATCATAAATTATATTGAAATTAAAAAAATACTCATTTTGCACTGCCAATTACGTAAAATATAATTGGTGTTGGCTATTGAGAACTGTTATCCAGAATATCAATTACTCTGTAACACTTAAAGTTGAGGTGTTACTTAACTTTATTCTTGTGTTATGCGATGAGTAAGCAATATTTCTAACTACAAGTCAGTGAAGAACCTTTTATGATAATTATTCTTTTCTCTTATATCAATACACATTTTTTGTGTACATGATCTGAAAATATTATCTTCTCTATTATTTTCGTTTCCCCGGAGCAGTCCCGCCAAAAGTGTTACAAAACCACTTAATATTATGTGCGCCAGTAACACGAACGAAAAATCCGTCTCTTGCAATCTTCTTTCCTCTTCACCACATATTCCTTCCTTCCCGCTCCTTATTTATCTACAGACAACGCGGCACAACTCGTTTAAAATTTTACATTTTTGTTAATTTGGTAAATGTGTACATGGTCTTGACAATTTTAGTTGAAATACTAATAAATATTTATAATTTATGATTTTTGTCAAATATTGACATACAGGGATTTTATATTTTTAAGTATACTTTCACATATTCAATATAAACATTTGTAAAATTAATGAACATGTAATCAAATCGAAGCAGTTTATTTTGAGCTTCACTTTAAATCAATGTTTTTTATGCGTGTCGCATGAAGTAAAATTTTGAGTTTAGAAAAGCCTGAAACAACTACTTACCGTGCAAATACACCTCCGAATATTGAATTATAGAATGAAATATTTAAAATCTTATATGATTTGTTACAACGCTTTATCAAAGTATATGTAACATTTAGGTTAAATTCTCTTCAAACCAACTAACAAATAAAAATTAGAAATGAAAGAAGAATTTACAAGAAATTAGAAATAAAAAGGACTTGGATTAAAACTAATGTCTTAGGCCATCTATAGATACGTTTTGAGATTAATCTCTCTTTAGTAATGCTTTGCTTATGACTTTTTTTAAAATAGAAATTGAGAAATAAAATTAAAATAAACTTATTTAGAAAAAGTGTTGTGTAACAAATCTAATGAGATTTTAAATATTTCATTGTATAACTCAATATCTGGTGTTGTATTTGCACGAGAAGTATTTGTTTTATTGGGTATTTATTGTCTTAAGTTGTCTTATTAATCAATATTTTTTGCATTTTATGCGAATATTGTTGTAATTATATATACAGGGTGCCCGTATTTCAACAGAATGTATGGGGATCTTGGTTATTTGAAGAAATAGAGAGTCGGTTAATTTGGGGCAAAGTTGCGTATTTTAGGGCCCAATAAATATCTAAAAACAAATTTAAAATATCTTCTTTCGATTTTGAGATATTGTCAAAAAACGGGTTTTTTGAAATTTCGTTTTTAGTTTTTTATTCAAAAACTATTGTATTCAGACATTTACAACTTTGATATTATACAGGCACTTTTTAACGAGAAATCTAGTAACATATTTTATTTTAAGATAACTTTAACATTTACCCAAGGACCATAGCCAACTTTTGTTTTTCTAACGGGCGCCATTTTGGATTTTCATATTTTTTGGAAGAATATTGTTTTCTGAATTCAATGATGTATCATACTTATGGTTTATTATACATTTTATATATAAAATTTTAATCTTTTGTTTTTTATAAAGAGTACCTTGGAAACAGTTAAGTAACTCACTCATTTGACAACTCCTAGTAGCCATAATTTACTTGCATATCACCCCTGAAGACGAACATTCAGCTGATTAATTACTTTAATGATAGAAAATGCATTTGTTCATAAAAAACTACTGGTGTGAAATTTTGAATCCTCATAAATTGCTTGACTGTCTTTGGGCTATTATAAGGTTCTGTCATGTTATATCTGTATTGACCGTGTTTTGACTATTGTGACTGTAAGTGGCTTGAGTGACTGTCTTTTGACTACGTAAGTCACTTAAATCACTGTATCAAATACAGTCAATATATGTATTCAATGACAAAATACTAATAAGTTAAAAGACAGCTTACCCAGTGACTTACAGTCATAATACCAGAATAGTAAAGATACAGTCTATAGAGACATAATTAGACAAAATCTATAATGACATCAAATATTCAAGTCGGCGCCAGCCGACATTTGGACTATAATAACAGTTGACATAAGTCGGCGGCAGCAGACATTTGAACTATAATGACAGTAGACATAAATTGGCGCCAGTCGATATTTAGTCCATCGTGTCAACTTAACATAAATCGGCGTCAGTCGACATTTGGACTTTAATGACAGTTGACATAAGTCAGCGCCAGACAGTTACGATACATATTTTAACAGTTGTGATGTATTTTAAAGTAACGAGTGTCTTCCACTCCCATAAATGTAGATAGGTCTAGGTTGTGTCGTCCATTACTTGTAGGGTCCGGCATCGGGGTCTTTTACAATCCCGATGTCGTCCGCTTTGTGATAAGATGTGTGTGTAAATTAGTCGGTAGTCCTTAAGTTTGGAGGGAGTCCGACACTCCGTCCGTAAATGGATTTTTACCTCCCACACAAAAAAAAATATAATAATAATAAAAGTAGAATAAATTTTGTTTGTGCAACTTTTCCAAACTGTTGATATTCAGGTTATCATATTTTAACAGGGATAGCGCTATGATGGGCACATCACCATTTCTTTATTTTATGTTTTCTGTAATAATCGATACTTATTATTATTATTACAAAAGATTAATAGTTATTAATTAATTATGACTGCTAACAATGTGTGACTGCTGTCAAGATTTTATTGATTATTATAGATGACGTCATTGATTCCAAGGCAATCTTTACAAAAAAGAAACTACTATAATTTTAAATATCAAATCTGAAATAAATTATGAGTGTTGTACATCACTGAGTTCAGGAAACAATACTCTTTCAAAAAATATTAAAATCCAAAATTACGCCCATAAGAAAATCAAAAGTTGGCTATGGTCTCCAGGTAAATGTTATAGTTATCTTAGAAAAAATATGCTACTAGATTCCTCATTAAAAAGTACCTGTATATTATCAAAGTTTTAGTAGTTTTGGAATCAATAATAAAAACGATTTGTCATAAAATCAGTTTTTTGTTGATATCCCGCAAATTAAAAAAGATATTTTAAAATTGTTTTCAGATCATTGTTAGGCCCTAAAATACACAAGTTTGCTTAAATTAACTGAGACCCCTATACATTCTGTCGAAATACGGACACCCTGTATTATGTGCAAATTGTTGCAAACCATAAGAAGCGTAAGTTCCAGAAAGTAAGTTTCGTTTGTATTTCTGGCCACCGCAGCGCTGCGATCGCAGGTTCGCGCATGTGCGGTACTTACTATAACCTATTGAGAAGACGTTGACGTTATTATGAGTTAGCTGAGTGTTGTGTACGCTTGGTGGTGCTTGTTTGAAATGGCGAATAAAATTGAAAATCTCGCTGCTCCACAGTAGTCGAAAATTATACTTTAAAAATTAGGGATTTTTTTAATGAAATATCCATTACTAGAATAGCCAAAGGATCAGCAGGTAATATCATAAGACCCTTGGGCTCTGTTATGCAGATTTACTAAGAAACTAAAGTATGCTCTTCATAAAATTTACTCAGTTGCCGTACGGTCGTGCTTGGATACGTTAAGTTATAATTTTATGCAATTATAAATCCCCCTCCCCCCCGAAATTTTCTAAATGTTAAATTTCACTTTGTCCCTTTGGCCCTGTTAGGCCAAAAACAAAATATTTACCATTAACATTTTCGACTTTTCACTAGCTTTTTGACCATTTTAACAACTATGTGGTGGTCAAAAGCAAAAAAGTATAGTATATCTTTGTTTGTTTATGAAATATAATAGTATTTCTTTACTGCATTATATTTAAAATTAAATATATATTTTGGTATAAATATTTTGAAAAGTCTTAACGCATTAAGTTGTATTAAAATGCACGCGGGCGCAACTGTCCCTGTTTGTAGTACAACAAGCATACAATTTTATAACCTAAACAAATTATTTGTTTTATTAACAACAAACAGCTTCAACGGCTAAAAGTTTCCGTTATACAATATTATAAATGGATTCCGTTAACTGAATAAATAAATAAGATAACTGAATAAATGATTGGTTAATTACATTTTTTACCTTCTAAGTAACAAATTATTATTTCTACTTTCGTTAATTGATTAGTATCTTTGATGAAGGCGAATGAGAAACAACAACAGTAAGAAGAAAACGAAAATCTGTTTCCTCATGCAAAACTAATTACAATCGAACGTTGGTTAGATACGTCCATTAAATTACATAACGAGGAAACGGTTGGAAGCCGTGAATATATAGAATTCCTCGTTAAATTGACACAACTGATTCCATTACAATCTTCTTCCACCCGACCAACGAACGAACGCTTCCGCCAACAACGAAAGTTTCTGCATATCATTAGCATTTTGTACGTGTACACTTACATTCTAATACGAGTTCCAATATTTATTGATGATTACTTACTAATAAGAAATAAATGATTATGTATGGATAAATTTGCATAATAATTATTATAAGTTTCTTGTTTGGAGCAGGCGCGGATCCATCACAAATGTTATTCAATGTCCACAACTACAAGCTGATCCAAAGTTGATTATGAGTGTAGAATTGGTAATTCTTATATTATTTGTTTTGACACAATCAAAGATCTTAGGATCACTTTTGATACTAAACTATCTTTGACCTCTCATATAGTTACTAAGTTAATAAGACGCTACAAATATAGGGTTTTGTATGGCGTAGTGCCTAAGATTTGGTCATTAAATGCTTTCGTTAGTGCGTTGTCACCTTGCATTTGGTCGTTGTAATTGGACACCATCAACTGCAACTAACATAAACCCACTTGAATCTGCTTAAAAAATGTCTTCGATGTATATAAGCAACATGTACGTCACGGTAAAGGGAAATATAACACAATTACAGTGTATTTTCAACTTCACAGTATTTTTAGTGTATTACACGCGTGGCGTATAAAGTAAAATTTCATGTTTAGAAGAGCCTAAAATTTGGATTTGCCGAGTAGCACTCGCTTCGCTCGGAAAATTTTTTGGCATTTCTTAACTCGAATTTCACATGCTTAATCAAGGAAGAGAACATTAAACATTAACTAACTAACAATATTTTGAGCGAAAATTGTACAATTACATAACGATTATAACTTGAAATTTGTAATAAATAATAATGACAATGAATAAAAAAAGAACGTTTCCTACAAATATTTCGCAAAAGCAACTAATCCATTTTCGGTTCTCTTACCTTACTTCACACATTCGTTGAAGTCATTCGCGATTGTGCAAGATATAACATATCCGATTTGCATTTTTTCCGCGCGTTGTATGTCTTTGCTGAACAAGCGGGAATTTATTGAGTAAGAAGGCATTGTACTCGTGTCCGAAAAACGAAAAAAAGAAAATACCCGCTGATGACCAAATAATCTGTGTTGTGAATCAAATAAACGGAAATGTTTAATGTAATTAGGGACCGATCGAATTCGATTTCTCCTCGCTTCCTCCTCCGATCAGGTGTTCTTGTCCAAATATCATTAATTCGATTTATTTCGTTACTTAGAGAAAGTCGATTGTTTGTGTTTTTTTGCATGAGTGTGTATGTTTGCTGCTGTTGTATTGTCTTTGTTATGTTTAAATCGAAATTGCAAGGTATTAAGCGCTGTAGAGAACTCACGTTGGTACTTGTGATTGCTACTTTTTAATATCAGTGATTTTAAACTGTGATTATGGTTCAAAAATGTTTTTTTTAAGAATTAGAATTCATAGATGATTATCTCATAAAAAGTAATAATTAAACCAACAAAATGGGTGACTTTTAAAAGAACATTTGTCCAAATAAATATTGTTAACAAAGTTCTAACTAAATTTCAATAATGTTGATGAGTTTCATCAGTTTTGTTTCTTTAATCTTGTTATGTGTTACTATTATTATTGTTATTAAAATTTTGATGTATGTTTTCGAAGTTCAAAAAACTTCAGTGTTTTATATGCGTGGCGCATAAAGTAAAATTTCGAGTTTACAGGGGCCTGAAAATTTGGATTTGCCGGATCGCGACTCGCTTCGCTCGCGCGATCCGGCAAATCCAAATTTTCAGGCTTTTCTAAACTCAAAATTTTACTTTATGCTTAATCTGGGAGTAGAAAACACTCGTTAGAAGCTTTAAATTGATCAACGAGTGCAATCATTTTAAAAAATAAAATAAAACGTTAATAATTGATATTTATTAAAAATTTAATCTGATTCAAATACAAATAATTCAAATATGTATTCGAATAATCAAATATGAATATTTCAATCACTAAATTATTCACATATTCGAATATATATAATTAAATTAAAAAAAATCCATTAAAAACCCTAAATTCCTAGTAAACTCTTATTTCCAATTGTATCAAAATTTAAAGATCCATTGTCAAATAAAGTAATGATTCTCTGTATTTTGTGGCAATTAACTTTTTTATGCTTTTCACAAAATTTTAAATTTAAAATGTGAATGTAAAAAACAATTAAATTTCAAAATAATTCACATAACCAGATTTAGGTTTATTAAAAATGTCATAGAAATCATCCTTTTCCTCTCTGCCGCTTATGAGCCGCTCTTTCCGTTACACATTTGTCAAAACATTTGGCAAAACATTTCTCAAAAAATAACTATTAAAAAAAATGCTTGCGCGTTAAAAGTTGAAGTCAATATTTAACTACAATTTTTTAATAAAGATAGCATAAAAATGTATAAAATGATTGAAATATAAAAAACGGACATTTCTAGTGTTGTATAAATATCAGATTGCATTAAAACGTATATTTTTTTTATTGTCTCTCTGTTTTAAAATTCCACTTAACTAATTCCACAATAAAACAAAATTTATAGTAAATCTCCTAAAATACAAATGCAATGATCAAGATTATTTTAATTCCAATAATAATGATAATAATAATAAATTATCTATATCAAATTTGAAAAAAATACAAAGGTGAAATATACAACATAGAGCAGGCGAAGATGACTTAAGTTGCTATGCCACTTAACCTGCGTTTTTATATTATGAATAATTCAGATTTTTACCAAAATTTTAAAGATTGTTTATAAACAGAAAGTAAGTAATCTTTGTTATAAAGCTGGGAACAATAAAATGGATTACCTGTAATAATAATTATTAGTCGAAACAATTTTTTTTTTATTTCGGATGATTTTAATAAATAATATGGATACGCTACCATTTTAATATAATTGTTACATATTGTTAAGAAGCGAATTCTGTATTTCAAATTTAATAAAGAATATGCAAAAAATCTGGGAAATTGCTCTTTTAAAGAGTTCGTTATTTTTAAAAAAAAACCTTTAATTTAAAAGCCGAAGGAGTGTCCATCACTCCCAGGTTAAGCATGAAGTAAAATTTCGAGTTTAGGAAAGCCTTAAAATTTGAAAGCTTAAAATTTGGTTTGGTCGCGTAACGCTACGCGCTACGCTTAGGCTTTTCTAAACTATAAATTTTACTTCATGCGTCGCGCTTATAAAACACTGTAACATTGTGAAGTATAAAAAATACAATTGTGAATTTTGCATAAAAATCAGGATATGTATACTTAATACAAACATTCCCTGTACGAAAAATCAGCATTTAAAACAAATCGCCGTTTGAAATTGCAATTATCGTCGTAATTTATTTTATTGTTAAGTTGATTTTGGCATTTTTTATTGTTATTAAGTTGATTTTGGCATTTTTATACAAAACAGTTAACATTTTGATTAAACAATTATTTAACATTTTAAAGCAAATAATGCGTATAAATTACAATACTATGAATAAAATGGAGTATAAGGTAAGGAATATAAAATAATATCCTATTGACTTCTTATAATCACGTATAATAACTAATTGCAACTATTACCTAGCAATCGCAATTTAAGTAGTAATTATAGTTTAGGTAAAAGTCGCAGTTAGAATCACAATTACGTTTTAAGTAGCAATCACTGTGTGAGTAGCAATCACAGTTTGTGTAACAGTTGAAATTTTAGGTATCAATCGCGTTTTAAATCAGTCACAGCTTAAGTAGCAATCATAGTTTAGGTAACAGTTGTGATTTTAAACAGCAATCACAGTTTAAGTAACAATCGCAATCACATTCACAGTGAAATACGTTTATTAGTAGCAGTTGCGACTTGTCTTATTATTTTTTTATTTTCATCACTGAAAAATCACTGCTACTTGAAAGTTCACCCATCCCTAGAGCGCTGTGCATTCAATACACTACAATTACTTTAAAAAATATTTTAAGTATCTATTCGATCTTGTAGTATTTTAACAATATTTGTATTTCTGGACATGCAGCCATCTTTCGCGGAAGGTCCAGGCCTAAAGTATATTAAAAAATATTTTAATTATCTATTAGTTATTGTGATATTTTAACAATATTCGTATTTCTGGACATACAGCCGTCTTTCGCACAAGGCCCAAGCCTAAAGTATATTAATACATTGTCTTGAATTCTACAAAATACAAATATATTGCTAGTTACCATGCAAGTTAACTTTACATCTGTTTGGGAAAGGAATTCCTATAAGATTCACCATATTAACAAGGCCAATATTTCTCCTGTAGGACCATTGAAACCATTATCATATCGAATTTGAATTAAAGACACTTGTTTTGTTTCACTTTTTTCTTTATTTCTCCAACTAGTTTCGACTACTCGTCATTCTCAAGGAATACTGACGATAAGTATAAACTACTTGGAGAAATAAAGAAATAAGTGAATTAAACCAAGTGCCTTTAATTTAAATTCAATATTAGATCACTAAAAATATTTTACCAAGTGATCAATGAGAACCAAATTACAATAACATGATCATGTTCCATTGTTTTTTCGTTTTTGTAAAAACTAATCTTTGCATTTAATAAAGAATATATCAGGGTGGTTATGTTTAAAACACTTTGTTTTAAAACAGTGTTTTAAACATGCTTTAAAACAGCCGTCATGTTTTAAACGGTCTTGTTTTGAATATATTGTAAATGTTGAATTCGTTTAAATCATGTTTTAAACGTCTTAAATTATCTAAACTATATTTTATATTACTTTCGTTTCTAAAATTTTGAGTTATTTCCAATTGAAAGTAAAAACTTTATAGAAATATTTAGGGAAATCAAAGTTTTAGACTGTTAAAACATGAAAATTCTCTAATGAAATTTTGTGTGAATATTAAGAAGACATTGTTCTTTTAGAATATGCGAAAAATAAAATAAAAGTCGGTTAAACATATCATTACTGTCACAAAAAAAATAATGTCAAAAAAATTATAATAAACATAAAAATTGTAAACTTAAACACGTAAAATAAACTTGTTGTTCAAATTTAGAACAAACACAAATTCGTGTGCGTTAAAAAACGAAGTTTTATACAACCAATATAACAATTACTTAGAATCAATTGCAGTTGCATATGCTTTACAGAAAATTAAATTATGACAGCGCATTTTTCCAAAATTTAAGCAAAAGTTGAAATTATGCATTTTTATTGAGTGTAATTTAAAGCTTCAAACGAGTGTTTTTCACTTCCTGATTCAGCATGAAGTAAAATATCGAGTTTCGAAAAGCCTAAAAATTTTTAGGCACTTCTAAACTCGAAATTTTACTTCATGCGCTAGGCGTATAATGCTTTTAAATCAGTATGCTGCTGAAAAAATGTATTTTAACTTCAAATTATTTCAGTGTTTTACACGCGTGGCGCATGAAGTAAAATTTTGAGTTTAGAAAAGCCTGAACATTTTGTTTGGTCGAGTAGCGCTACGCGATCGAATTAAATTTTCAGGCTTTTCTAAACTCAAAATTTTACTTCATGCTTAATCTGGGAGTGGAGAACACTCGTTTAAAGCTTTAATTTAAACATTAACAAAAATAACGAATGCCTCAATTCAATAATTTTAAGAAAGCGTTTATTTCGAGAGAATTGTAAAAATTCAACAAATTATCAAATCAACTTGAAATTTATAGAATATACACAGAAATGAATAAACTTTGACTGGCCGTAATAGAAACATAAATATTTCTACTGGATTTTCCAAAATATCAAGCTAAATTTGAAATTGTGCGATAAAATTGACAATTTTTGGAGAATGTTTTCTTTACAAAAATTGTAAAAAATTAAAATTTTATACCATTAACATAAAATTCATACAATATATTTAGAATTAATTGGACTTACATCTTATAGAAAAAAAAAAAAATTCTTGACGTATTTTCCCAAAATATGCAGCCAAATTTAAAATTATGCAATAAAATTAACTATATTGGGGCAGTTTTCTTTAAAAAATATGTAAAAAATTAAAATTTTATACTATGAACGTAAAATTTACAAAATTTACTTGGAATTCATCGCACTAATATATTATAAAAAGAAAACTAAATTATCACGCTACGTTTTTTTAAAACATTCAGCAAAAGTTAAAATTATGCAAAAAATATGCAACATTTTTGAAGAATGTTTTCTTTGAAAAATCCGACATTTTATTAATTTTTCACATTTTTTAAAACACATCATACATGGGATTTTAACCGTGTTTCAAACATGTTATGTTTTAAACACGTTTTAAACGTGTTTTAAATTCTTGATGTTTTAAACGCTGTTGCAATGAAAAAAAAACAAGTTTTCTAAAAAATACCGTTTGTTTTATTTAAAATGAAAAAACTTTTTTTTTAACAACCCTGGAATATATCAATGTCTCCGCCATTTTTCCTAAAAATCTTAAAGCCAATACAAAAGCAACTTAACTCCCTTCCTTAATCGATATTTAGTTAAAGTGAACATACATTTATTGTATGGTATAATATTATAAATCTACAGTTTTCGTACTTTTTTAACGCAACATTGTTTTTATGTAAATATAATTATTTAAGCACAGAGTTTTCCAATATAAATCACAATTAATAGTATTTAAGATTAATGCAGCTTTAATGTTCCATTGAATTATAGAACATGCTGTCACATAGTTCTTGAAATTTACTTTAACAATAAACATATAGATTCCAATATGAAAGATTGTATCTAAAGCTTCCATATTTTGTGAAATTCTAAAGACAAACGAAAATAATTAAAAATCAAAATTATTTAATTATAATGTAGGCACAAATGATTGTAATTTCCTGACTAATTTCTTGTATTTCATGTCTCTTTACTAGACGTTACTCATTAAATTAATTGCGCGTATTATTCGTCGATTAATTGTTGAATTTAATTCTGGTTTTGGCTGCGATAACTGGTTACACCTGAAGCATTCGGTGGTATATAAAAATCCCGTTTAATTATTGCATTTTTTTGCTTTGATTTTTTTTTATCTGCCGAGCCTCTCGAAACTTTTATTTCTTATTACATAATCCACACGCCAATTCACGACCTTGTATGAGTTAAAATATCTCGCGAAATCAGGCATATAAATTCGATCATGAATGTATAATAAATAAGATGGTTTACTTTTCATTTTTCCATACAGGGGACTCGTATACATAAAATGTTACATAACAATTTAATGTGTTATAAATAAACGTTTGAATGCATGTTATTCGAAATAGAGGAAATAAATAATGCTTGCAATAATTTTTGTTATAATGATAATATAATTTAAGAGAAGGTTATCTGTGATCTAAATGTAGTAAACTCCGTCTAACAACGTCCTAATTTTTGGATTCAATATTTATTGAAAAGACAAACTTGTCAAAATAAAGTGTTACCTACTCTCATGATTGTTTACTGAAATAATATAAAACATTGCTAAAGTAGCATAATTAGGTCTTGGATTTTTTTTTTTGTGAAATGTATAATACGTATAATGAAAAACAAATGCGTACATACTGTAATAGATTCCTTCGAGAAAATTTACGATTTTATTTATTAATTTATTTACTAAAATAAACTTACTAGGAAGTCGTACGTAAAACAGTTTTTTTTTTAAATAACAATATTTCAGTGAGTTTATTCTTTGATTAAAATAAATGGAAAAAAATACAAACTTTTACAAAGGTAAATTTTAGAATATCTATCAATTCGTTTTCAAATACAGTGATGGACAAAATTATATAGACAAACAATTAAACGTCTCTAAAGTTTGTTATAATTTTATTTAATTATTCATTAAATTATCAATAACTCTATGCCAATGAATGGCAATAACAAGATGTATGTTTGACATTCAGCAAATACACACAAAGTGATAAAGACAATAACATCATTTATGTCAGGACAAAAATATATAAACACACAGTTTATGATCAATATTTTAATTGAAAAGTACACGTAAACAGCAAAGAACGTTAGTTTAAGCTCTTCTTAAATGACTCGTGGTCTTGAAATCCTCTTTGCTAATAAAAAACAAATTATTAAATTATTTAAGTATGGTCAACCTCACACAGAAATTGCAAACAATTTAAATTTGAACCGAAAGCAGTGTGGAAAATTATCAAAAAAAAATACAAGTAGGTTCACTGTATGAAAAAAAATAAGTGGTCATCCTAAAAATGTAATGAAAGAGGCGTAAGAGTGGTTAATATAATTCCATTGAAAGATTCTTTTAAAACAATATCCAAATTAAAAGTGAATTACAAGCTTAAGGATTACCTAATATCTCAACAAAAACAATTGAACGAAGATTTAATGCACTAAATTTATTTGCAAGACTTAAGTTAAAAAAACATTACTTTTAAAGAAAAACTAGAAGGCCTATTTAGAATTGACTCAGTGCTATCTGCAGTGGACTTTAAATTATTGGGAAATCAATATTTTAGCGTTGAGTTTAAATTGAGTTCTAGATAATATGCCATTACGATCTTCGATTCAACATGACAAGGACTCAAAATACACGCCCGTTAGTGAATGAGTTAAATCCTATTTGAAAATGAGTTCAAACTTTATTCAACATTTCCAACCTAAATTAAATCCAGTCGAGTATTTGTGGTTAGTGTTGTAAATGCGCAAAGTTGTTGCGGGTGATTCATATTCCGAATTCGACATCTCGGCTCTCGCGTTCTGTGTGCATTAATTGTCCCATCACACTTTTCCTTTTCTTAGGCACAAATTGTGGTACCACATGAACGCAAATCTTTGAAATTAATAAAAAAATCGCGAATAAGATGAATTAGAAGAAAAATAGAAAAGCGTTGATAGTGCCTACATTAATAAACTTTTTCATTGAATGTCAAGAAGATGTGAGTAAGTAATTAACAATAAGAGACAGATTAAATACTTAACACATTATTAAAAATTAATCATCTAATTTTCGACAATCATTGTTTAAATAAATATGTATTTAGTTATGTATATACAGGGTGCCCGTTTTTCGAGCGCCTCTATGGGGGCCTCGCTTATTTGAAGAGATAGAGAATCGGTTAAACGAGGCCAAAGTTGCGAATTTTAGTGCTTATTAGTAATAATATTTGAAATATCTTCATTTGTTTCGTTGTTCTTCGAAAAATACTGAAATTTGGGATCGTCCACATGTCCGTTATTTTTCTATTTTTTCAAATTCTGTAAAAACTTTCTTAGTACAACTTTTTATGGCTGATCGAATGGCAAACGTATAAAATATTCAGATCAATTCGTTTTTGCTTTATAAACCCAACATTCGTTTTTCTAGTGGAAACATAAAAACGTATACAAATTATTGAACTGCATTTTTAATTCTGATTTGAACGATATGCCACATGTAGGCTTTTGTTTAATTACTATTGTTGTTCAAGTTACCATGGCAATCAAGCAATACCAAGTTGCTATGCAACAGTTGAAATGTTATTTAACAGCAAGACTTTTAATGACTGCACTAAAATACGCAACTTTGTCCCTATTTAACCGATTCTCTATCTCTTCAAATAAGCGAGATTCCCATAGTGCCGCTCGAAAAACGGAAACCCTGTATATTTTTTGTCCAACCAATTTATACATATTTAACAATAATAAATAACTTAACGGAAATATTAAAAGATTCGAAGTTGTTTTGTTAACATTTGGCAACATAGGATCATTCCAATGTTTATTTATTTTAAATTTGAATACTCTTAAAATATATCGAAGAAAATAGAACAAAAAAATTTATTTTAGGATGAAATTAAGCTAGCTTACAATGTTTGATATATTTTATGAAATTGCAGTAAAAGTAGAAAACATTTTATTAAAGTAAGTTGAAAGTTTATACTAAACTTTCTTAAAATATTTTTTTATAAGACAGGAAATTTTTCTCTTAGGAATACCTATCGATTTTTCTCTGAAAATTTACAGATATTTGTCCCTATTTAACCGATTCTCTATCTCTTCAAATAAGCGAGATTCCCATAGTGCCGCTCGAAAAACGGAAACCCTGTATATTTTTTGTCCAACCAATGTATACATATTTAACAATAATAAATAACTTAACGGAAATATTAAAAGATTCGAAGTTGTTTTGTTAACATTTGGCAACATAGGATCATTCCAATGTTTATTTATTTTAAATTTGAATACTCTTAAAATATATCGAAGAAAATAGAACAAAAAAATTTAATTTAGGATGAAATTAAGCTAGCTTACAATGTTTGATATATTTTATGAAATTGCAGTAAAAGTAGAAAACATTTTATTAAAGTAAGTTGAAAGTTTATACTAAACTTTCTTAAAATATTTTTTTATAAGACAGGAAATTTTTGCTCTTAGGAATACCTATCGATTTTTCTCTGAAAATTTACAGATATTTTGTTTTTATAAAAGTTTTCAGTTTGAAGCTTCAAGTTTAGAAAAGCCTGAAAATTTGGTTTGGTTGCTCCGCGAAACGAAGCGACCATACTAAATTTTGAGGCTTTTCTAAACTCGAACTTTTACTTTATTCGCCAGTCGTATAAATGACTGAAATATTATTAAGTTCAAAAAACACTGCTTGCGTTTGATCTCATCTTAATTAATTTTACAAATGCTTGTTTTGATTAATTTGAAAGTCTGCAGCAATTTGTTGTGGAATATGTAAAAGTATACTAAAAAGTATACTTAAAAGAAATAAACGTAATTTTAAATCGTAAGTCAAGAGGTTAATCGGGTAGTAAATACGTAGTTAAGGCAAAAATATGACGAGTTTTCCGCGTTTAGATTGGCATCGACTACCTCCTAATAATAAGATAATAAGATATTTTACCTTAAATTTATTTTCATTTTAGTTTTTAATTAGTTCTTTCCAGTTGAATGATGCTTTTACGTAACTACGGAAATCTTTATTGCGCTCATTAAGTGTATAATTAGAAATAAAAAATTGTACACAATTGTTGATCTTGGTGTGTATAACAAGACATCCTTGATGAGAGTAAATTGTATGTAAATAAAAGAATTTATAATGCTTATCTAGAACATCGTTTACGTAATTTAAATTAGAATTTAAATTGTATCATCGTGTTTTTTAAGTAGATATTGATTAATATTTTTATTATTAAATTTGATTGTAATAAATTGTGCAATTCGAGAGAGATGCCCCAGGTCTCATAGATGTGAAATGTGTGGTTCAATTTTTTTAGAGAGTAGAGTCGATAGTTGTATCAGGAACGATTTTTTATAGTCGCATCATATTTTGACGTTACATGACAATGTCATACTGGTCGCCATTATATTAATGGTTTTTCCTTTACAAAAGCTTAAAAGCATAATTTTTTTGAAGATTCAGAGAATGTCTACACGTACACCACCCACTGAATCAAGAAAGAGCTCTCAATCTGTCAATCCTTCCAGTGTACATTAAGCCGCAGGCTCCACTCCTGGTGGTGCCCTTCCATCAATTCCTTTAAGTTTCAGCTTTGCAACCATACTTCCCACGGAACCCTAAAGCTTTGGTTTCCCGGAAGCTGCCCGCCGAGTCATCAGAGGGACGTCGGCGGATCGCTAGCTGGCATAGTTTATGGTTAGAACTAGGGCGGTATCTGATCGGCTTCGAACCTCTAACTTTCGTTCTTGATCAATGAAAGCGTTTTTGGCAAATGCTTTCGCTTTAGTCCGTCTTGCGATGATCCAAGAATTTCACCTCCAACATCGCAATACGAATACCCCCATCCGTTCCTATTAATCATTACCTCGGGGTTCCGAAAACTTCACTTGTATACCGATTGATGCGTGACTACCGTTACTACTTATAGTTACTTTTATTTTATGTCTGTATTGGTTGTTTGCTGTTTAGCATAATTATTATTATTATTATTATTATTATTATGTCCTCATTAAGAGGCAATTGACCACTATACGCATAAAACTCTGCATATTGTCCTTTTAAGGGAAACTACAACCTTTGTGCTTGTCCCAATAAAATGTTTCCTACTTTTACCTTTATTTCATAAAAAATATACATTGGTAAAGTAGCGTAATCACGTCTTGAATTTGATTTGTTTCTGCAAAAAATATTAGAATAACTAGATATGTTACGATGTAAATGGTTCTTTTGCAAGGGTTTGTATTCATTTTCTTTGTATCTTACAATAAATTTACGGGATTGTTAATTGGATTTTTTTCGGAAAATTCTAAAATTCTATACGCTCTATCTAGAAACCGCATCATACCACACATGCTTTAACAAGTATATTACATGCTGACAGCTGAACAGCCGATTGATTACTGCACAACCAAATGACATTTATTTAATGTATACTGATCAAGTAGTAATTTAGTTTTCATCAATGTCATGTTACCATCAAAAATTATTGAATAAATAAGTTGTTCTTTCATGCTCATTGTTTATTTTGTTAGGGCGTAGGTAAAGTATCGTACGTTTCTCGAGTGGTATGGCAATTACATACTCGCGGAATACTGCACTCGCCGCTGCGCGGCTCGTGTGCAACATATCCGCTCATATGTAACATGCTGCATACCACTCTCGTAACGTAATATATTATTATGTGCGACATCGCGATCGTAGTGACATTATTCAAGTAAATACACTGGCGAAAGAAATTAACGCATCATTTGTGATTTTTTTGATATCTTGGAATCGAGTTTTCTTTGAACACAAACATATTTTTACAATAAGAAATCTTATCAAGCATGCTGTTTTACATGTTGTGTTTTGTCTTTTGTTCTCATGGTTTTCTGTCAATAAATAAAATGAAGCACTTTTTATTATTCTGACTGTAAGAAAGGTTCATATAAAATTTCTTTTTGAGTTTGTTTTCAAGTAATTGTTAAAATTAAGTGCTAAATAGTGAAGAATGAATATAAATAGACGTCCGAATCTTAATTTAAGCAGTGAAGAAGCTGTGATTGTGGTTACACTTGCAGAAGAAGGTAGAAGTCAGCGTTACATCAGTCAGCGTCTTGGTGTTAATCAATCGACCGTATCCCGTGTCTTGAAGAGACATCGGGAAACTCAGGAGAAAAAGGGCCACAACTGCTGTTCAAGACCGTTTTTTAATGATGCAGACGTTACGCGAACGGTTTATTACGGCTCCTAGGCTACAAAATATGCTCGCAGAGATCCACAATGTTCATGTAAGTTCCGTTACCATCAGAAAAAGGTTACGTGGTTTTAATTTAACTCCGAAAACAGCGGCAAAAGGACCACAATTAACCGCAGACCATCGCAGAGCCAGGTTAACATTTGCGCAAGAACATGTAAACTGGTTACAGGCCGATTGGGCTAATGTTATGTTTAGCGACGAGTCCAGATTTTGTCTTTACGGCAGTGACAGACGAATGCATGTGTACAGACAGCCAGGTGAACGTTATGCGCAGTGTATCATTGTTCCGACTGTTATGTTTGGTGGAGGCTCTGTTATGGTGTGGGGTGGTATCACTTTAGAGGCTCGTACGGAGTTGGTGGTCATACCAAGAGGAAGCATCACGGCAGCGTTTTATATTGCAAACATTTTAGAACCATCCGTAATGCCTTTTGCTCCCTTTGGAGGAAACGATTTCCTGGTTATGCATGACAATGCAAAACCACACAGTGCCCGAATTGTACAACAGTATCTTGACCTAGTGGGTATCAACACAATGCAATGGCCAGCCAGGAGTCCCGATCTTAATCCGATCGAACACCTATGGGACGCGATGGGCAGACGCCTTAGAACACTTCCTCGGCGTCCAAGCAATCAACAAGAGCTTGGACAAAGATTGCAGGAAATTTGGGAAGATATTAACCAGGATGAAATTGGATCATTAATTAACAGTATGAGCCGTCGCTGTCAGGCAGTTATTCGAGCAAGAGGAGGAAACACTAGATATTAAGTCTTATAATCACATGTTAACTTTTTTCCTCTTTTTATTTATGACATTATTTAAGTCATTAATGAAAGAAAATGTGTTAAAAATCATTATTATAGTTCAGTTGGTTTTGTTGTTATTTTTTTTGTTTTTAAACATCAAAACTTTATTTTTAAATTAAAAAAATTAATGTGATGCGTTAATTTCTTTCGCCAGTGTATATGTATGAAAAAAATCACAAATCTTTTCAAAGTAATCTTTTAAATGTGACTGAAATTGTTTTTTATTATATGTTGTAGATTTTACGGAAAAACAAGAAATTTAAGACGCTATTTTGCTGATTTAGCGATGTTTACTATTTGTTAATTAAGTAGTTAAGACAACAATATGCTGAGGTTTATACGTTTAGATGTGTAATTAAAATAATTTTAATTAAAAATCGTTTGATTAGTATCTAACTAAGAGTATAGTAAGTGAATCACACAAATTTCAATTATTTTCGTTCACACACATGTATATGACGTAAGTCATTTAAATTTAAATCGTGATTCTCACGAGAACCAACGTAATCGTCTTTATAATCCAACGCGATATAAATTATGAGCATTTATATTGTACATAAAAAGTATATTATCATTTGTAGAAAAGCCGGCAGCTGGAATGGTTCTTTATGTAAATTGAGATAAATGCGGGAAACGAAATCGGCAAGGAAGCAACAAAGTACTGTTAGAGAAGAAACGTACATACGATGAAGATACAGTTCAGATTCGAGGCGAGAGTTCATCACTTCAATATTTATGTTTATTCCCTCGCTTCTGTCAGTTTTGTTGGTTCGCGCAAGACGTGGCAATCAATATTTTATTGCAGATTATTGCTATGTATAGATAGATAATTACAGTATATTTCACCACTTGCCTAGCAACTGTCAATAACAGTAGATTATTTAATTTTATTAATGCGTTTTATACATTAAAAGAGCAAATAGAAAATTAATTGAAGTAAATAATTGTTCATAATATCAATACAGACCATTTTATTGGATAATTACATTTGTTTCCAAATTTGTTTTAAACCACAACTCCATGTGCCTTCATATTATTAAACGATTGTAAATTTAAACGACAGTACGGGTTGAGCGCAGCTTTAAAGCTTATAACCACTTTTTACTTTCCCCCATTTGCAAAACAAAGGGAAAGTATTGTTTTCGCGAAAATATTTAAATCAAAAATGTTTGTAGATATATCCAAGTTGCGCAATGAGTGACAGTTTTTTAGAAAAAAAATTCAAGAAAATCGATCAGTACGTGTTTATTGGAAATCAACATTTTATATTAAAAATTTGAAAGTTTTATAGAAATATTTTCCGAATATTTTCGTATAAGTGACCTTGGTTATAATCCATTAAATTATTAAGACATATCTATTACATTTCATAAATGGCAAAAACTATTGCTGGTGGACCTGTGAGAAAAGTTAGTATTAACTTTTAGTACTGATAGCTGAAACATGTAATTTTAAAAATTCGAAAAAAAAATAGATCCTTTTGTTATCCCAATACCGGACTAGACTTAAAAGTAGCAGAATGAGTAACAGTCTTTAAAAAAAAAATCAAGAAATTCGATCAGTACGTGTTTTTTGGAAATCAACATTTTATATTAAAAATTAGAAAATTTTATAGAAATGTGGTTTTTAAATTTTTTTTGGATTTTATATTCAAAAAGTATATTGAAAAATAAAATTAAAAAAAAGGTTAAAATCGTCTCATTTTTCGCAAAGTTATTAGCATTTAAATTAACGGAATTTTTTTTTCAAAAATCGATATCTCAAAAGCGGCTGCACAAATAAAATTGAAAAACATCACGGAGGCCTCTCTCATTTGGTACTATAACATAATAAAATATAAAAAAAATCAGAGATGTAAAAGCCAGATGGTATCCGATTTGGCGTGGAATGCCCCATATACACTTTATTGTTTCACTCATAAATGTTGCAAATAATTGCGTTTGAAAAAAAAATATAACAAGTTAACAAAAATCACAAACAAATCGTAATTATTTAGAGGAAAGTTTTATTTTTTTTAAATCTGACAATATCAGACGTGTTCGTTTTAACCTGTTTTTTTTTTTTTCCAACTAATACAGGAAAAATGTAAACAGCTCGTTTACGCATTTTATTTATGTATTTATTAGGGGTATTTTTAAGAAAATATTGACTTGAATATTATTTATTTAATTATTAAAGGTATTTTAAAGAAAAAACCGACTTGAATTAAACTTGTGACTTTGGGCGCTTGCTAACCACAATTTTAAATTAATAAAACATGTACTGTAATTTAAATTCAAGCCAATTTTTAACAATACTTTATTTCAAGAAGTGTCAGTTTTACGATTTGTTTTTCTTCTTTAACTTTGTACTCGAGTAATTTCATTTCCAGTGACCGGATTTTGTTTTTTCAAACAGAAAAACTTTTCTATATTGTTGATATTTAAATAAATCATCATATCTTTAACGGGAAAAGTACAATGATGGAAACATCACCATTTTTTACTTCGCTATCTTAATGGAGTAACTAACGATTTTATTTTGTATTCTTTAGAAATACCATAATTTTCCTCTTTTCTTCTATTCATTTCTCTCCATCAGAATCACGTGTCAAAAACCGTACGACAATGTCATAAAATTCCACAATATCTCATTATAATGGTGATTACGGCTCACGATGAATAAATTACAGAAGGTAGCACTTATTGCCCGGTTAAATGAATTAAAGTCAGGACAAGAACGACAGATCTGGGCGTCTGTTGAAGCATCGTGATGCGCACGCAGAGATCGCTCAGTACAGTTAGCTTCTTTATCTAATTACGACTTTCCTCGGATGCTAATTATTTGCATACGCACGCATACCCATATAAAAAACACGAAGAAATCTTCTGTTACACAATAAAACCGTTTCCACGATCCTTAAGTCGGAAGAGAAACATTTCCAAGAATTACAATGGAATTTAAAAAGTACTTACATTAAATTGCGCTATTAACTAAAATTAATTAGACAGAAACACTTTGACTAATGGCCATTTGTAACTTTTTAAATTAAGGTATGATTTTGTTTCATTAAATTTGTATTCTAAAAAGTGTATATGAACTAACTTAATCTACCTATTCGAATCCTGGACTCGAATCCTTTTAGAGGATTTAAAAGAGGCATTTTAATACTTTAGTTAAACTGGATTCGTGATCCGGATTCGTTACATTTTTTAAGAGGATTCGTATTCGAATCCAAATACGGGTGACTCATAAAAGGATTCGAATATTTATAAAAGGATTCGAATACTTGAAACAATGTTCGAATACTTATAAAAGGATTTGAATCGTCAATAATAATTCGAATAAATTGTGCGGATCAACATGAAAAATTAGTTTTGTGTGTTTTTAAAATTCTCATTAGATCACCGTTTTCTACGCGTGGCGCATGAAGTAAAATTTTGAGTTTAGAAAAGCCTAAAAATTTGGTTTGGTCGCGTAGCGCTACGCGATACGCTACAAAACCAAATTTTTAGGTTTTTCTAAACTCGAAATTTCCCATCATGCTTTGTCTGGGAGTGGAAACGCTCGTTCGAAACTTCAAAGTAAATGCTTTGTTGAGAACATTAAATGACTAAATATGTTTTTAAAGATATTAATCTAGTTAAAAAAAACGATATATGATATATGTTGACAACAAGACAAGTCGGTGTTGGCCAGCATTTGGGCTATGACAGTTAATCTACATGTAGATCGGCATTAGCCTGTATTTGAACTACATTTACATAAGTCGGCGGTTACCGACATATTAACTATAATGACAGTTAATACATTTGAACTATAGTGACTATAGATACAATGATAGTTGACGTAGGCATTAACCTGCTATATTTGAACTACAGTGACACTGATATAAGTTGGCGTGAGCCGACATTTGGTCATTTAGTCTAACCTTACCTCATTTCACAGAGTGATATCTAACCTAACCGAACTTGACAAAGCGAAATGTAACCTAACCTAACCTAACTAACGTAACTCTTAAAGTTTCATCACTTACTAACGTACTGTCCACATTGTATGTGACTTTTTTACATTTCGACTGCATTGCTTGTGTTTTAATAGTTAGGTTAGGTTACATTATTAATGACAGTTAACATATGCACTAATTAACATTTGAACTATAGTGACAGTTGACATAAATTGGCGTCAGCCGACATTAAGTCCATAGTTTAATGAGGGTTACGAAATTATCAATATTCACCTTTTACAATATAATAATAATAATATGGTTTTATACAAGTAGCGCATGAAGTAAAATTTCGAGTTTAGAAAAGCCCCGTGAAAATTTGTCGAGTGTCGCTGCGCGACCCTCGACAAATTTTCTACACGGGCTTTTCTAAACTCGAAATTTTACTTCATGCTTAGTCTGGGAGTGGAAACGTTCGAAACTTTAAACTGAATGCTTTGATAAGAACATTAAATGACTGAAAATGTTTTTAAAGATAATAATCTAGTTTTTAAATGTTTGTTCAATATTATTTGAAGTAAAACTGACATGGTAGTCTAAAATGATAACATTTTCCGACATTTCCCTGATTCAAGATTTGTTTCCCTGACCTTTCTTCTATGAGAAACCCCCATTTTGTTAAATTGTTTTCATTGTTTTTGTCAATATTTAAGTTGGTTTTATACATTTTTACGTGTTTTGAAATTTTTATGATGCCTGTTGATTTTGACAAATTTAATAACATCATATCGCTTTTTTCATGACTATTCTCTGACTTTAGCGGTTTTAATTATATTCAGTGAACTTTTTATTTACGTAATTTTCTGGCATTTGGCGATTTTATAACAGACATCAATTTGAAGTTTTGAACGAGTGACTCCACTCCCAGGTTAAGCATGAAGTAAAATTTCGAGTTTAGATAAGCCTAAAAATTTGGTTTGGTCGCGTAGCGCGTAGCGCTACACGACTATCCAAATTTTCAAGCTTTTCTAAACTCGAAATTTTACTTCATGCGTCATGCGTACAAAACACTGATTTGAAGCGAAGTTCAAAAACACACAAACACATCTTTAATCAGAGTAACACGGAATCAGATATTTAGTCTGTTATCAACGACGTTCAGTGTTAATAATAGATAATTAGATTTTGAATATTTTTGATAAAACAACTGCTAACGATATTTATATGTTCATGGTTGCAAAAAAATAATAAAAACAAATGTATTCTTAAAGGATTTGTATTCGTGATTCGAAAAAACAGGATTCGAATCTTTGATTCGAATCATATTTAATTCTTACAAATCCTTTATTCGAGTATTCGTGATTCGAATCATATTAGGTGATTCGGATTCGTGATATATAGGATTCAATGCGAGGATTCGTTCCAGCTCTGATATGAAATTATGAAAAATGCTTACATTAATTTGCAATATGTATTCAAATTATTTAAAATGAAACAGTTGGCCATTATTTACACTTAAAACTCATTAAATTGTGATTTTGTTTCTTTTAATAAGTCTGTTGACAAATCAATAATTAAAATGATTAAATATCAAGACATTAAAAATAGAGTTTCAATTTACTACATATTTATTTATTTATTTTTATGACGAAGATATTAAATTTAAAAAAATATATATGTTTCGCTTTCTTTGTGTGTTAAGAAAAGTTTATACAGGGTGTTGACTTGGCGGACGCAACATAGGAAATCCCATATAAATTTTGAATTGTTTAAATATTGGCTTCCCTATTTATTTTCGAAACAAAATATATTTTCCTTTATTGCGGAGGTAAAAATTCGGAATTCATTCGTATTAACGTTTGCCACTTTAAGTTTCTCCAAGTTAAAATAATTGAGAAAAAGTAACGCGATTTTATAAAAATAATGACATGTCATGGAATTGAAACAACAATTGCGGATGCCAACGTGGCACTAGATATCACTTTATTCAAGTAAATGCTTTCTAAATTATTTACACTACACAATAAAAAAATGCTCCTAAATAAAAACAAAGACAATCATTTGACTATAGTTGTTTTTTGATCTCTTTGATTTTTATCATGATTTCCGTTCAATTTAAAGGTCTGGAATTCTCAATATTATAGTCTATTTTCATAATTTTGAAAGTTTTAAGATTTTCATCATTTCACTAAATATTCATGACTCGTCAATGTTTATGATTTTCATCAGTTTACATACATTTTGGTGGTTTTCGTCAATGTCGAATCATTAGTCATAAGTTTTCAATGTTCAGAGATTAACAATTTTCAAGATTTTCTTCAATGTTGTCGAATTTCATCGTTAATTTTCATCATTCCGTATTCTCAATATGATATAAAAAAATGTGACAAATTGGGACCTAAAATACAGGTCCGCCACACAAAATATTTTAAGAAGCGCTGGTGGAAATCATTTCAAAAACATTTACTTTAATCAACTGACAGCGATACCTTGTACCATTTTGACATCCGCAATTGTTGTTTCAATTCCATGGCATGTCAATATTTTTATAAAATCATATTCATTTTTTTTAGTAATTTTATCTTAGAGAAACGTAAAGTATTAAGTGTGAACAATAATAAATTTAGATTTTTTCCCTCTACAATAAAGTTGTGTCTCTAAAATAAATAGAGGGCCAATATTTGAACACGTCAAAATGAACATGCTATTTCCTATGTTGTATCCGTCAAGTGAACACCCGGTATAAACTAAATAAATGTTTTGTGTAAAGGTTTTTTTTATTTTATACTTTTTGAATCATAAACATTTCACATTGTATAAATTTTGCAGCAAATTCAACTTAATTATTACAAGTATAATACAAACAATATTACAATTGGAAATTGACAATAAAGAATAATTTATTCTGAATTATAAAAAATGCTAATGAATCATTTAATCATCGTATAAATTCGCCTTTACCTGTGTCGTCGTATTTGTATGCAATTTCATTAATTGTCCGATCATTAGAGAAGCCGATGTAAAACAGTCGGAATGAATTAATTAAAGAAAACAGGAATGGGACAAATATTCAAAACTCTGATCTAACGAGGAAAGTGGATCACATATTCAGTCCGCATTCTTTTAATTGACTTATCTAGGAAAGTTAAAGATTTGAATTTGAATAACGCTGATTTTGATTTATATTTGCATATAAAGTAATAGAATTGCGTAGTAGAAATATTTTGCAATGGATCATTGACTTGTTTCTGGTAAAAGTTTGTGTTAGAATATACAGATTTGCAAAAGTAGGTGGATGTTTTCAACAATATAAAATAGATATACTTATACATTTTAATACTAAATTAAATCAAATATTCGGTGCTGGTGTGTCGGTCGTCGCTGGCCGAAAATTCAAGGTACTCATAAATTCTCTCTAGCCCCACCCTATGAAACGGTGATGATTTCCGAAGTTTCTCTTCATACGCCTCCACCCAAATTTTATTCAGTCCGTACTCGGACGTGCTCCTGAAGAGCATCCCAGCAAGTCTTAAGGCTCTCGGTTCAACCCATTCAAAATACACACAATAAAAGGTTTTGGAATGTAAATGCCAAATGAGTTAAAAATAAAAGTCATTAAGTACGTGATAAATCAAATGACTTTTACCTTTAAACAGAAAATATTAGGTTCTTTTTATTTTAGTAATAACAGCATTTTAGGCTAAAGTTCAGTTTAGATTCACATCTATTTTTGGCCCAAAAGCAAATTTTGCGGATATTTAATGGATTGTTATGACTTTTTTACCATTATAAAAAGAAAGGAAAAGCGTTTTCGATGTGATTAGTCTTAATATTAAAGGTGAAAATCATTAAATCTCTTTGCGCACGTTAGATATTCAGCATACTTCTAGGCAAGGTGGTAGCCAGAAACAAATTTCGGACGGGGTTGTTATGTTGGGGGGGGGGGGGGGGTTAATCAAGTTAATCAATGAAGTGATTGTTTTTGTTTTTCAAATGTTTTTATTTCGTATTAAAAAAAAAACATTTGATGAGTCCATCTGCCTGCCCTCTTTATAGATATGACGATTTAAATATTAACAATATGGAAAAGTGTCTCAAACTAAATTTGTTCTACTTTTAATATTATTATCGCCTTCATAAAATAAATATATCACATCTCAGCAGTAAATATTCTCAACTTTACTTCAAATCAGTGTTTTATACACGTGGCGCATGAAGTAAAATTTCGAGGTTAGAAAAGCCCCACGAAAATTTGTCGCGCAGCGACCCTCGACAATTTTTTTACGTGGGGCTTTTCTAAACTCGAAATTTTACTTCATGCTTAGTCTCGGTGTGGACGACACTCGTTTAATTTTCGTTAGATTTTCAACAAATACAGATTTTCATTAATTTATAAAATGTTCATGAAATGTTTGATATTTCGTCAATTTATAAAATTTTCATCAGATTTTCAACATTTATATTCAGATTTAGAACAATTTTTAAAAATTATTTCGTAATTTATCAAATTTATAAACATATTCGAAAATTATTCAAACACACAAATTTAAGTATTTTTTTATCAAGACATACTTTGTTGCTGTCGCAAAAATCAAATTTCGCCAAAAGCGACAATTCATGTAAAGAATGACGAATCTCGAAAAAATCGACAAAAACCAATCTGATGAAAAATTTGATAAAAACTTCAATAAAAATGCATTAAAAAAATCTAAAATTATAAAAAAAGCGAGTCAGCTCACCAAGGCCGTAGCAAGAAAAAAAAAATCGGAGGGGGTTATACAAATTACGGGGTGGGGGGGTTTAATGGTTTCATTTAAAATCTTTAGGTTAAAAGTATTTGAAATTGCCAGCGTGTATAAAGAGACCTAAGCAATTCAATCTACTATTGCAAACCTTTCTCCTTACCTAAGCTTACCTATCCTAGAAGCATGGCCGTAGCCAGGGGGTGGGGGGATATGGGGTTACAACACCCCCCCCTTAAATTTTCAAAATGGTAAATTTTTGCATTTAAAAGTGGTTCTGCAAAAGCAAAGACAATATTTTAAACCCCCCCACCCCGTAATTTGTATAACCCCCTCCGATTTTTTTTCTGGAATCACCAGAGTGTCTAAAGATAGTTAAGTAATGCATTCTATTGCAAACGTGTCTAGGTTAGTAGACACGTTTGCAATAGAATGCATTACTTAACTATCTTTAGACACTCTGGTGATTCCAGATACTTCTAACAGGTTAGGTTGCAAATGATGTTTTCAATGTGCTTCATAAAATAAAACGTCATCATAATCACTTCTAATTGTATTATTTCTCAAAGAGTACAAAATCAAAAAGGATTTGTGATCTGAATTCGTAATTTTTTTTTTGGATT
Source organism: Philonthus cognatus (assembly GCA_932526585.2). NCBI lineage: Eukaryota > Metazoa > Arthropoda > Insecta > Coleoptera > Staphylinidae > Philonthus > Philonthus cognatus. The sequence continues at coordinate 103,889,687 of OW052241.1, forward strand.
CGTGATCGAATGCAGATTTAGGTGATTAGAATCCGTACAAAAGGATTCGAATCCTGCATCCTTTTGTTTTTAAACTTCACGTAAATCAGTGTTTTACACTCCTGGCGCATGAAGTAAAATTTTGAGTTCAGAAAAGCCTGAAAATTTGGATTTTAAGGCTTTCCTAAACTCGAAATTTGACTTCATGCTTAATCTTGGAACGGAAACATTCGTTAGAAGCTTTAATTTAATTGCTTATAGGAAAACAACAAATTACTGAAAATAAATTCAAAAAAAAATCTATGTTCCACAATTAGAAGTAATTTATTATCGAATTAGTTAGTTTACTTTGATTTTTGTTTAAAGTAAAAGAGATACTTATAACAAAAATTATTATTATTAAAGGGGGGTTTCCACTCCTAGATTAAGCATAAAGTAAAATTTCGAGTTTAGAAAAGCCTGAAAATTTGGATTAGTCGTGTAGCGCGTAGCGCTACGCGACCAAACCAAATTTTCAGGCCTTTCTTAACTCGAAATATTACTTCATGCACCAGCCGTATTAAATACTGATTTAACGTGAAGTTTAAAAAAACATTCATCCTTTATAATGAACATAACACGGATCAGCTATTCAGTCTATTATCAATGATGTTCACTGTTAATAATGAATAATTAGGTTTTGGACATTTTTGTTAATAAAAACTGGCAGCGAAATCTTATGAGTTGGAGAAGAAAAAAATTGAATTAATTTGTGTCCAGTTTTTCAAATTACGCATATAAATTCCGGTCTTTAATTCGAATGATTTTTCTCTCACGAATACTTTGTTTGAGTATTCGTGATTTGATTATATTAGGTGATTCGGATCCATGATTTAAACCCATTTTTCCTCCTACCTCTGATACTTAGTGGAGTACAATATTTCAAATTACTCTCCTTAAAGTGCGCCAACTGACGCAATAATCGCGTACTAGATATTGCATACATTATCTATTACAATAACAAGCGCGTAACAACAGATATATCTTGTCAAAAACGTCATTTTCGATAACAAATTTTTAGCAAACGGTAAGTCCCATCACTCTAAAAACAACTTCCCTGCCTTTCATTTATCGCAAAATATACCTACCATACCAATAAATACGAATAACAATAAAAAATAGTCAAAAATTGCTGTGCAGCTAAACTAAATTCCAGCCGCATTTTATAATATCAAGCTATACTACACTACAAAAAATGAAAAACTGCTAAAAGTGTTGATCAAACTAATAATGTTTACAATGAAAACACTTTTTGTTCCTTAATTTACTTTTATCTTTATTAGATGTGCATTTCAAGTGCTAAGCACTCATTATCAATAACTAATGATCTTACAACTGGATGCGCAATTATACAGGGTGTCAATTTGAAAACAAGCCAGCCAGAATATCTTTGGAACCGTAACAGTTAGAGAACATTTTTCAAAACTGTTTCTAGGATATGGAGGGGGAACAATTTTAACCCACATAACAATCTTCTGCAACCAACCCCGTAGGCTGAAGCCACCCTTGCTCATTTTTTTTAAATGGCACGACCCTACTTGTGATACATCATTAGGAAGGTCTTCCAAAATGCTAATCAGTGGTACCAATTAAAATTTGTATTGTTACATAAAAAATGCAAACAAAATTTTAATGAATTTATTTGATTTTAAAATTTTTGTCAAATTAGGTATTATAATAATTTATTTCTACAAATTCCAAATGAAAAAGCACAGATAAACACAATAATACCCAATATTTATCAGAGTTATCTATTGTTTTATTCAAATATGGACAACTCTAAAAAAAATATCAAAATAATAACAAATCTTGGTTCAATGGAATACATTTATTAACTGAATAAATTGCACCTGTCCGCAATATAAAAACAAACGTTGACAAAAAACACCAATGAAATAATAATGAATCTTTCATTAACTTAACGTTTTTTTTTTATATTGCCATTTAAAAAAGGGGTTGGTTGCAGAAGATTGTTATGTGGGTCAAAATGGTTCCCCCTCCATATCCTAAAAAAGTTTTTGAAAAATTGTCTCTAGCTGTTACGGTTCCAAAGATATTCTGGCTGGCTTGTTTTCAAATTGACACCCTGTATATACCTGACAAAATGGGGAAACGGAAAAAACCTAATTTTAATTACATCGGTGTCGCAGGGTTGAATCCATTAAGGGGATTACATTACAAACTATTGAGGAGACTACTATTTTTCGGAACTTGTAAAAGGTTTAGCAATGGGTTCTCTAAAGGGCTTCAATCAAAATTCTTTCTTTAAGTGCTGTAATATTAGTAACAGATTTTAATTTTTCGTTTCTTTTGTGTTTATTAATTAGTTTTTTAATTGTTTCTTTATTGTAACCTGATAAAGTTGCTATTTTCCTTATTAGTGTTAGTTTGGTTTTTCTATTTTCTATTGCAAGAGGAAGATTTAGAGCTCTAAATATTATACTATTAAATGCTGAGAGTTTATGTTTAAAATATGTCGATGAAGAATTGTGAATATAATTAAATGTATGAGTGGGTGTTCTATTTATATTATCTGTGTTCCTTACTAATTTTTATTATTGATTTTGTTGTTTAATATAACATTTTTAATTTGTAAGCTGTATAATTTAGTTTTTTATGTTCTCTTCACGTTTGATGTATTTGTGTATTGTTTAAGTTGTTAACGATATCGTATTTTTCTTTGGTGTGAATTTTTCCGGTCAAATGTCTGATTTTCTTCTGGTTTGGTAGTTGTGGATGTGTTTATTAATTGTTATTTGAATATTTCATTTTATAAGTTTGCTTTTTATTTTATGTATTAGTAATACGTTGCTGAGTTTGATCATGTTTTGTATATTTAGTTCTTGGGTTCTTGGGTTATATATATATATATATATATATATATATATATATATATATATATATATATATATATATACAGGCACTTTTTAAGGAGAAATCTAGTAACATATTTTATTTTAAGATAACTATAACATTTACCGAGAGACCATAGCCAACTTTTGTTTTTCGTATGGGCGCCATTTTGGATTTTTATATTTTTTGGAAGAATATTTTCCTCTGAATTCAATAATGTATCACACTTATAGTTTATTGTACATTTTATATGTAAAATTTTAATCGTTCGTATTTTGTAAAGAGTGCCTTAGAAACAGTTGAGTAACTCACTCCTTTAACAGCTCCTTGGACCCATAATTTGCTTACATATCACCCCTGAAGACGGGCATCGAGCTGAATAATTACTGTACTCATAGAAAATGTATTTGTTTATAAACGAAATACTGGTTCGACATTTTGAATCTTAATAAATTGCTTGATTGTCTTTGGAATATCATAGGATTTTGTCACATTATATCTTAATTGGCCGTGTTTTAACTATTGTGACTGTAAGTGGCATGGTTGACTTTCTTTTGACTATGCTAGGATTTTGTCTGATTATATCTCTCTATGGACTGTATTTCGGCTATTGTGATGTTATGATTGTAAGTTACCTAAATAACTATATCAAATACAGTTAATATAGTGATTTAGTGACAAAATACTAATACGATACAGATTTTAACAGTAGTGATGTATTATAAACTAACGAGTGTCTTTCACACCCAGACTAAAGTAAAATTTTGAGTTTAAAAAAGCCCCGTGAAAATTTGTTTGTTTGTATATAACGCTTAGATGTGATAGTAATCAATATTTACTAAGGTGTAGTAAAAACTGCAAGAATTACTCTTTTTGTGAATAGTTTTGGAATAATAATAATAAAAGTAGAATAAATTTAGTTTGTGCAACTTTTCCATCCTGTCGATATTTAAGTCATCATATCTTAAACGGTGAAAGTGCTATGATGGACACATCACCATTATTTTGATGTTATGCTTTGTGTGATGACAGTTATTAATTAATTTTGACTGCTAACAATGATTGACTCCTGTCAATATTTTATTGATTAATAGATATGACGTCATTGTTTCCAAGGCTCTCTTTGCAAAAGAGACAATATTATAACTTTAAATATCAAATCTAAAATAAATTATGAGTTCAGAAAAAAATATTCTTTCAAAAAATATGAAAATCCAAAATGGCGCCTATAAGAAAAACAAAAGTTGGCTATGGTCGCCAGGTAAATGTTATAGTTATTTTTAAAAACAATATGCTACTAGATTCCTCATTAGAAAGTGCCTGTATAATGTCAAAGTTTTAAATGTTCAGATTCGGTAGTTTCTGAATAAAAAAATTATAACGATTTTTCAAAGAAACAGTTTTTTGTTGACATCTCGAAAACAAAAAAAATACATATTTCAAAATTGTTTTCAGGCTATTGGTAAGTCCTAAAATACGCAACTTTGCCCAATTTTAACCGACTCTCTATCTCTTTCAATAACTGAGATCCCCATACATTCTGTCGAAATTCGGACACATTGTATATTTACAAGTCATTGATTTTTTATTCTGCCTACATTTGTTTATATCTCTATCCTAATTTTCCAACAAAATTCCCATTTTTATTTACATTATGTCATTACGACATAACAGCTCATTGCGAAATAAGACTTTTTTTACTTTTTTGACAATCATAATAAATTTATTAAATAAAATCTTAGTGATTTTCGTTAATGATTAATTTCGATCATTACGGCATATCTCCCCATACTATCCAATCAACTCCTACCTAATTAAGTTGAGTTACATAAACCTACTATTATACTTGTATAAAAATAGAGCCGACGAAGATACATAACAAACTCATCAATGAATGTGTTCCCCGGCAATTTTTCTTCTGCTTCTAACAAACAATGTAACGAAGTTAATTAAATTTTATCAATAAGGCCGTGCTTTACACAAACTCGTTCTCACGTGTGCCACTATTTGTGTCTGTGTGTGATCCCATGATATAATTGAGGAAGTAAGGATTAGATACATCAAGGCTAAAACTGGATAAACACAGTAAAGAAACAATAGTGACATAACATTAAATTTAATACACAATATATGAATTAATTAATAATTATCAGATTGTTAATAAAAAGATACCTTTTTTTTATTTTCAATTGAATTAATTATTTTTAATTAAATAATCTGTTGTCACAGCGTGTATTCCATCATTGTTTGGATTAGGAGTTGACTCGGAGGATAATTTAAGATGAACAAATCGAAAAAACAAATTAAGGTTGTAACGAAGAAATTCTTGATGTCATTAACACGTCCTCAGAAAACTCGTAAAATTACTAATGTTGACGCTTGTTCCAAGTTTTATCCATTTTATTGTTGTTTCATCCATTTTATTTTTGGTTTTGTAAAATCTTTTAATTTGACACTTCTAACGAGTGTTTCTAATCCCAGATTAAGTATAAAGTTATATTTCTAGTTTAGAAAAGCCTAAAAATTTGAATTGGTCGCGTAGCGAAGCGGAGCGACCAATCCAAATGAGGCTCATCTAAACTCGAAATTTTACTTCATGCACTAAGCCAGTGGTGGGGAAACTTTTTTTAAGACGGGCCATTTGTAATAACCAGACAATCGTAGCGGGCCAAAGAATAATGCTTAATCGTAGGTAGGTAGTTTTTATGCGGGTCGTCACATTATGAAGTAAGAACGCGTTGAAACATTCTCACGACGGCACTCTTAAACGGGCCGGATTAAACCTTTCCGCGGGCCGGACTTGGCCCGCGGGCCGTAGTCTCCCCATCACTGCGCTAAGCGTATAAACACTGGAATGTTGCGAAGTTTAAAATACAGTGCTGAGGTTTGATCTTATTTTGATTAATTTTATAAATGTTATTATGCAATATAAACATTTATAAAAAAAGTACAAGGTAATATTTATAGAAATTTAATGAATGTTACCGTTTTTATTTACATCACTTTGATTATTTTTAACAAATTGCGTAACAGTTGATAATTTTTTAATAACAAGATAAGGAACAAAACTCATAAAGATTATATAAATAACTAGAGTTTGCGTTTGTTTATTATTTACTTTAAAAAAATCAGTATTGTCATTATAGGTTCTTATAGCTGTCCAATAAGTGTTTTCCAGTCCTTGATTAAGCATAAGGTAAAATTCAGCAAAGCGGAGCAAAACACAAACGTTGATTGAATGTGATGGGGAGCTATGCCGTAATGATGGTTCCCATGTGTAAACGCCTCAAATATTGGCCCAACTTTAGGAGTGGACTGGAAGAAGAAAAATTAACCAATCATTTTCGCTCCTTTTAAAAATAATAATTTGTACTTTTATTAATCAAATGAAATGTGAATCATAAAAAAAATTAAAAAGATCATAAAAATCGAAAAAAGGCCTCCTGAAAGAAACGCTTCTGCGCCGGGGAGTATAGAGTTCTTGTTTAAAACAAAAATGGCGCACAGTTTGTTAAAGTATATTCAATTGCGCTCAGCATATAACCAACAAAAACTGATTCTTTCATTGAAAAATTACGAACTGAAAAAAAAGTCATCATTTTCAACATGGTTTTTGAAACTAAATAATCAAAAAAAAGTATGTTATTGAAGCAAATGAAGTCAAAATGTTGGTATATGCTAAGCGCAATTGAATATATTTTAACAAACTCTGTACTAAAATGTTGATTTTTTCAGTGATTCATATTTCATTTAATTAATAAAAGTACAATTATTTAAAAATTTGTAGCAATTTATAAATTGTGGGAATTCTACTAGGACAGCAGTCAGGGTATACAAAGTACCCATGTTTTTTGTGTGACTGGGACAGTCGAAGTAGACATCAACATTGAAAGAAAAAGGACTGGGTAAGAAGAGATAATTTAACTCCTGGATCACAAATGTTCCGCACAAAAGTATTGTTGATCCACAAAAAATCTTGTTACCTCCACTGCATATTAAACTAGGATTAATGAAACAATACGTTTAAGCTCTAAATAAAGATGGAGACTGTCTAAAATACCTCTGTAGTAAATTTTCCGCTATCTCAGATGCAAAATTAAAAGAAAGAATTTTTGTTGGTCCTCAAATAAAGAGATTAACGAAAGATCAAGAATTTGTTAATACCATGGCCGAAACGGAGAAAGATGCATGGATTTCATTTGCTAATGTTATGGAATAATTTTTGGGAAACAACAAGGATCTAACCACAAGGAAATTGTGAAAAAACACGCTACAGAAATTTATGGAATTGGGATGTAATATTAGCATAAAAGTTCACGTTTTACACTCGCATCTTGATTACATTCCCGAAAATCTTGATGATGTAAGTGAGAGGTTCCACTAAGCCATAAAAGAAATGGAACGCAGGTATCAAGATCGGTGGAATGTTTCAATGATGGCTGATTACTGCTGGTCGGTCATAAAAAGGAACAATCCAGTCCTGGAATACAGAAAACAATCCACAAGACGAAGTTCTTCATCCAAGAGGAAAAGATCTTCTGGAGAGAAAAGAAATTAAAGATTGTTTAAGACTTTTTTCAATTTAGTTTACTATATATAATTTGTTTTTGTCTCTCTAAAATTAGCGTTTATTTTGACCAAATTTGTTATCATTTTATTTTCAACATCGATAATAAACCTTACGTGATAGGGCAAAATGACACTCGGATTTAAATTTAGCAGATCAAAATTATACAAAATCAGATCGAAATCAATTTTCAAAAAGTCAAAATATGTTGGCCTGTGTAATTAATATCGTATGTTCAATAAATCAAACCTCTAGAGTGCTATGGAATAAATTGTAGGTAGGCAACTCTGATATTATACATTATAATTATTATGTCTGACGTTTTATATGACAATTCCTAAAGCGTATAGCCAACTTAAATTTAAAAAAAGATAAAATGATGGCACTCCAGAGATTTTTTTTTTTATTGAACTATTAAATGGCGAATATAATAATAAATTCAAATACTAGTATCATTTCTTATATTTTAACTGTTTAAAATTACACATGAAAGAGAATCGTACACGTTGAGGGCACTTTTGTGTAAACTTTGACATTCGACTTGACCTTAGAATGGGTTCCAGTTCCTCTATTCACGTTTCGTGAAGAAATGAGGAGTCGGAATCCGGGGTAGAAAGTATGAGGCCGCCGCCGCCGGTAGAAAATAAAATTGTTCCGCATGCAAATGCAAATGACGGAAATCGTGCTCTATCTTTTCATAACAATCTCACAGTTTCTAATTATAAGTACCTGTTAACTAGACAGAAATGAGAATGAAGAGAAAATTTTTACTAAATTATCCATCATTTACGTAAAGATTGTTTAGTAATAATTAGATCACTTAACACAGTATAAAATATAGGTACGTGAATATCCTACTATATATAAAACAATTGAAATGTTGGCGTTTTGTCAATTTCATTTCCTGTGTCGACAAATTATCATTTTTGAATCAGGGCTTTATACAGGGTGCCCCGTTAATGTAGGGAAATGGCTTGAGCATAGATTCCTGGGATAAAAATATGATGATTTAATACAATTTACCTATATCCAAACATTTATAGCTAAGCCGGAATTGGTCTTTAAAGATCAAACAAATATTATAAATGTTATTGGTAACGATTGCGCGCTATGATCGATTTGACTGAAATTTGTTATTGTTGATTATCATAATATAACACATCATTTAAGTTGTTATGGTCATCATTGATTGACAAAAAGTATAACAAACAGTAGTACCACAACATAAAAATTAAAACATGTTTTTTACTGGCGCACCTTATAAAAATTAAAAAAATATTATTTCAAAGATTGGTTCATTTGTAAGAGTTTTTCTTTGTTATTAATGTTTGATATCTTGTACGGTTTTGCCACAAAAATATTAAATATGAATATGGTATCCTCAATTTCCTTGGCAAAATCCTAATACAAGCAACATACAGTGAATTTTTCTTTTAGATAAACATATGCATAAGCTTAAATTTTCCGACATCCGCTCTTTTTTTATAAGAGTCCAATTATGAACTGGTGTTTTCCACTCCCAGACTTAGCATGAAGTAAAATTTCGAATTTAGAAAAGTCCCGTGAAAATTTGTCTAGGGTCGCGCAGCGACCCGAGACAAATTTTCTGGGCTTTTCTAAACTCGAAATTTTACACTTATTTAAAACATTGAATGAAACTTAAAAAAACAAGGAATATCTAAAGATTCACAGAAAATAGGCTGAATTAGCAATACATATACTTAAAAGAAAAACTCCCTGTATCTGTTTGCTAATTATAAACCATAGTGCAGATAACAAACAATTCTTAAAAAACACTCGTTAATTAATATTATACACAATTTACGTTTGTTAAACAATGGCGATGACAAAGAAAAATCATGTATTTTAAATTACCCGAAAAACTAGATTTCGTTTATGCTAAATAATAAAAAATAATTTATTTGCATTTTATTTTTTTTGTGGCAAAACCGTACATAATATCAAACATTATTTACAGACAAAAACGCTTTTAAATGAACTAATCTTTCAAGATATATTTTTTAAATTTTTACAAGGTGCGCCAATAAAAACATATTTTAGTTTTTATGTTGTGGTACTATTGTTTTTTATACTTCTTGTCAATCAATGATGACCGTAATAACTGAAATGATGTGTTATATTATGATAATCAACCATAATAAATTTTAGTCGGATCATATATAGCGTTAAATTGTTACAAATAAAATTAATAATATTTTTTTAAACTATGAAGACTAATTCTGGCTTAACCGTAAACTTTTGGATATAGATAAGTTTTGTTAAATCATCATATTTTGAACCCAAGAATCTACGGTTAAGCCATTTCCCCACATTAACGGGACACCCTGTATAAAGAAAACTTAATTAAGTTGTTTTTTTATAAATTTTTCATAATCGTAAAACATTATGGTTTACCTTGCATTTTAGCCCGTAGCTATGCGAGGTACCGGATAATACATAGGTTAGATTATTTTAAAATAATACATTTTAGGTCATCTTATAGACTTATATTATTCCAAAAATATAATAAAATATTCTTACTGTTAAATAATGATTCTAATCATCCCACTTTTTCTTTTTTTGTAGATTACTGTTAAAGTAACCACCATAACAAAACGTTCTTATTAAAACAATAACCAATTACAAGAGTTGTTTCAGTGTATATAAAACATTGCGTTATTAATAATAAACGTGGTATTGTTGTACATTTACTTCATGCAACTGTGGATGAAAAAGAAAAGTGTGTCGAACGGAGTAATAAGGAGATGAAACCTGAAACAAGAATCCAGAGCCGCAATAATACCGTTTTTACGGCGTACCGAGAAATCCACAGAAAAGTAAGTTATAAAATGAACTTTACTGTTAATTAAACAGAGTTTCAAGTAACAATTAAATAGGTGCATTAAAACATACAATAAATCAATGTAACATTTTGCCGATCAGAGAATCCGAATCACCGAATATAAATCCATTAAAAATATTTTTTTGTTTTTGCAACCACTAATATTTTTAACGTCGCGATAAGTTGTTATTAAGAAAAATGTCGAAAACCTAATTATTTATTTTTAATACTAAACATCGTTGATAACAGACTAAATATCTGATTATGTGTTATTTTATTTTAGGTTCGAATACAATTCCTTTTAAATAATTATAACTAATCCGTTTTCACTAAAGTATTCGAATACTTCTTTTGAATGCTCTAGAAGAATTTGAATTCTGCCCAGCGTTGTTGGTAATATTATGAAATAAGTTGACCAGTTACTTTAAATTTAAAAAAAAAACATTTTTTTTTTATTTTTGTTGTTTATAAACAACAAAACCAGACAGTTTAAAAATATAGGTAATAAATATATGCATAAAACTAGTGTATAAGCACAAACTCTGACACTTTAAAAAATATATAAATAAATTAGTAGGATATACAGGGTGTCCCGATTAAGCAGATAATATAATTAAACCGATAGAGAGCCTAGAATATATGGTTAGGTAGTGGACTTCCCTACTAACCTTTTTATTTAACAGGTGCATAATTATCAGCCAGACACTCGTTAGTGTTATAAAATGCTTCTTGACATACGTTTTTATTTTAAGTTTAAATTGAATACCATTAAGTGCTTTAGATCCATAAGTTCCAATAGTTCACTACAAGTGCTTGATTGGGCCTTTGTATTGTACTTATGAATATCGCTATGTAGGCGATAGGAATTCTTATTTTTGTGAACATATATGATACACTCTAGTATGTATAAAGAGGGCAATGTTAGAATACAAAGACGAGTGAAGTCATCTCTGCACTCATCTTGGCACCTCAGACCCGCTATCACTCTTAAGTCTCTACGCTGCAATCCAAAGAGTTTTTGATTGATGACAGTGTCCCCATGCAATAATGCCATAAGTTAGGCGTGATTGACATAAAGCGAAATAGGCAGTACACACTACTGCTTGCCATATGCAATTCCTCAAGAGATATATATGACGGCACACCTTGTTTGCTATTTCATCCTCATGTATCTGAAAGTTTCGCTTACTATCTAAGTGTATGCCTAGAAACGTAACGCTATTCTGATCGTTTCTGTTAGTAATGTATTTTTTTAATAAAAGTGTGAGATTTACCGTGTTTTCACTATAATTTTGATCAATTATGCTCTTTTCTAAGGCAGCCTTCATGTCAGAATTTGTATTTAGTACTGTTCTATCATCTGCATATAAGAAATAATTTGAATTTGGGTTGGAGGATGGTAGATCATTAATATATATTGAAAATAGGGTTGGACCCAGGATGGAATCTTGCGACACAGCAAACTCAACATCATTCTTATGTAACAATCTTTTTTCTATCTGACAGGTATGAGTTAATTAACCTACAGCTATCGGGATGGAAATTGTAAAAATAAAGTTTTTACAGGAGAGTGCATTACAGCATTATGTTCAATGCCATCGGTAATCTCCTCAGCAATAGCAACGACCGTATCTGACGCCGATTTTCCCCTGCAAAAACCGTACTGCTGTTCTGAGAGTACGTTTTCAGATTCAAGAAAGTCTATGATGTGTTTAAGCAACACTTTTTCATAAACTTTAGATACTATAAGGAGAATAGAAACCGGTCTGTAATTATTGAAATCATTTATATCTCCTTTTTTGTGAATCGGCGTAATACGAGCACTTTTTAAAAATTGTGAAAAGATCAAGTCCTCAATACAAGCATTGATTATTTTTGCTACTGGTATTATAATGACATAGACTCTTTTTTTAATAATACTGTTGTTATTCCGTAAATGTCACGACGTTTGGAATTCTTAAATTTACTTATAATATTTCTCACTTCCACAAACGTGGTTTCTCTAAACAAAAAATAATTGCTACTACAATTAAGTTTAGCGCCAATTGGGTCTTAATTTACTGTAGGTAGTTTTTAGCGAGTTCTTCAGCTACATTTGTAAAGATGTCATTTAAATTATTAGAATTAATATCACAGATTTTATCATCTTTATTTTAATTGCGTGAATTATTATTGACTATCCATATTGCCTTTATATTATTAAAAGAACTGTCGATAGAAGATTTGTTTGCTCCTATTTTGGTATTAAGTAGTGCTAGTTCGTATTTCTTTTTGTAATTTAGGTAGTTTTCTCTGAGTTCTGGGTTTCTTATTGACTCTCGAAATAAATTTGGTGTTTCGCGCATATATCGCGAATAAATGTATTAATGTATTAAACACTTATTGTCGCTTGCATTCAGATTATTTTCGATCAACCCCCAGTCCTCAGAGTTACACAGTTTATAAAATTGGTTTATACCTTTATCAAAGGGGGAAATTAAGGTGTTGCCTTCTGGGAGACAACCACCCCGATTTTGAGAAATTTATATTGAATTATTGACATTGTTCTCAAAATCGGATCACCCTCGATTACCTAGTAGCTCGTAGGCAGAGATACCACACAGTCACTTTTAAAACAAAATAAAACATAAAAATACTCACCCTGTCATCGTCAGGTCCTGGAATAGCATTTTTCCAGAACAACTCACTTTGTATATATATTTCTTTAGGTTATAAGAATTGAAATGATTCGATAAATGAAAGAGTACGATTTCAAAAAAAAAAAACATTTACAATGGTGTTTATTAAAAATAAACAAGAGTTGACAATTACAATTACAATTAAACAACTATCACCTTACGCGACGCGACTCTTACGTTATTTGTTGGATTTAAAACAAAAATAATATTATAACAACACTCGGATTTCGGATGACCGCACGATTCAGAAGATTGATACCGATTACTGTCCTCCCCCTGAACCATCAGTTTCGATAACCACCCTCTCCCTTCCCATGATCGTCGCTAGGTGGGATGTGGGAGATGGAAGTGGTTAAGGCTCCTGCCTCTGATTGGTCCAGCGGTTAGGGGTGACATGCGCAAGTCTATTGCGTTCCCTCATTTTGCGCGTCCTGGCGCATGCGGATCATCCAACCCGAATTACTAGGTGAATTGCCGGTATTTCCCTTTATGCAAATTCCAAGTAGCCGGGCAATAAATACCGTCTCTCCCTAATCCGGAGGGCGGTACTCGACGGTGAGCCTTTCGTGACCAAATCTGTCTTGCTATTGTTTTGGTCACGAACTGCCGTAATGGTGAAAATTTCCCGGCTTAGGGCCGCTACTTGGAATTTTGCATTTTACGACCCAAACGAGATTTGCGCCACGTAAGGCAATAAAATCAAAAATTCTAAAACCTACAAATAAAATAAAAATGACTAATCCTATAATTACAAATATTTACAAAACCCAAACGATCAGTGTATGTAGACGAACTTAGTTCATTTCATAATAAATGATTATGAAAGTGAATTTAAAAATGATTAATAAAATTTATGTGGGGTCCGTTGTTATCGCGAAATGAAATTAAACTATATAAATCGCCGAAATAATCATAGTTGCGGCGTTTCCGGTAAAACGCCGGTAACAATTCGGCCCCGTGAAATGAAGTAAGTTCGTTGACAATATGTGTGAAAAGACAAATTGACAAAATATTGAAAAGAGGAAGTAGATACACTGATGTTCGGTTCGCTTGATAAAAGTTGGTAACGAGAAAAGCGGAAAGCTTCCCTAAACGCTGTTTTTCTGGATTCCTCTTCGGCTTTCTGCCAAATGGTTATTGGTTCCCGATTTAATTGTATGAGCGCCACAATGGGATAACTGCTTATTGTCAGTCCTGATGCGTTGTTGTTCGAGATTTTCTGGTGATGGTGGCGTCCGGATACGTCGTGTGGCAGCAAATTCCGCGGATTTTGATATGGAAGTGCGGCCTGTTCGTGCCTTTTGGTCCGTATGCGGGATCGGCATTGTTTCACTTCTAAAATAGTTTATGGAGGCGGTGCATGGGAAATCATTTGTTTGATTTTTTCTGTAGATTCTTGTATAACAGTCTTAAAACACTCTTAATGTCCGTGTGTTTTCAATCACTTATGTCTCTATTATATCGCAGAAGTGTGACGTCGATACAAATGAATTTACACTCATTATCCTGATTACACTCCCCGGGAAACTAGCAATAATTCGCAAGTGAACCTTTCGTCGAGGGAAAACAAAACGTCTATGTCGCGGGAAAACTAATCACTTTAGTAATTACAGCTGCAGTGGAAGGTCCTGGAATTGGGCCGTCGATGTCATCCTCGGCCACGTCTTCTTCTCCGGCGGGTTCCTCGGCTTCTTCGTGAACTTCGACTTCTTCGGCGGGTTCCTCGGCCTCTTCGGCAACTTCGTCGGCATTTTGGGTGGTGGTTCCGGGAAGAGGGATATCATCCTGAATCCGGGCTGGTGGGGTTGGCTCCTGTGTTTAACTTCATTTCTAAGGTTTAGTCCGTTGAACTCGATTTCCATCTGGGAAATGAATTTTCTAGGGTTGCGGCCATTAAACATTATTTTGTCTTCTTCGCTGTTGCTGTTTGATTCGCGAAGCAAATCGAGCACCTGCTGGGGCCATAGATTCGTTGCGGGGAGGTCGGAAGAAGTGGCGGTTTGTCGAGACGGTAAATTTGTGCGTTGTCTTGGTGGTGCGTGGATGTCGGCTTCGACTTATATTTGATTGCGCGGTGGTGTCGGTAAGCGGTTTTCGCTACTGGCGTCTGAGAGACGTGATGGACCGCGATCTTCAAGCGCAGTCAGCTCTTCCTGGAGGAAGTTTATCTGGTCTCGATTTTCTTTCGCCACTTTAATAAACTTCTCTTCTCTTTTCAAGAAATAATTCCGCAATTCTTCGAAATCTTTCCACGTCGGAGGAGCACGCTCTTCTTCCTCTCTTTGTTGGCGCAGAATTTCTTCTTTTTCCTGTGCTAATCGTGCCATTTCCGCATCAAAAGCCCGCCTTTTCTCTGCCATCGTTTTATTAATGACTTCACATGTCAACTCTAAAGTAGTGGAACTTCGCGAGGGTGGGCGGCTCTCTTGGCGGCTGTTGTCGGCGTCCAGTACTGTACCGTTGGATATAGTGCTATTGGACGCGGTGTCACCGAGTGTGGAGTTTTGAGATGTGGTGTTGTCGGTTACGCTGTCGTAGTCGCTTTGGGTTCCCTCCATATTGTTGGAGGTTTGTTTTAGTGAGCGAAGATTGTACGTGTTCATCGTTATACGAGTTTTTGTTTTTAAATTTTCGCAAAAGCTTTAAGTTACTATTTATAACTCGGCCCCGTCGAGTTTTAAAATAATTTTTAAACAAATTAAAGTTCGGGCACTCTGTGTATCAAATTTATTCTATTTATTTGCAAATCAAATTTAATTAGTGCTCATGAATTGCACTTATAAACTCGTACAAATACGAAAAAGTACGTTCGTAATGTAATGTAAAATATAAAATCTATTGAGTGAGTGTGGGTGTATAAATTCTCGTTGGTTATTAAGAATTCTTAAGTATTAATGAACATTTAAATATATAATTCACTTCCTGTAAGAAAATGTCAATTCGTTTACAACGAGAATTAAGGAATGTTTTGGCCAATGTGTTGAATTCTATTTATTACTTAAAAAGAATCTATATTAAAAATGAAAATTGTACGGTAAAAAGTTAATAAAACAAATTCAATTCAAATTCAAACTTTTTACAATGAAAAACAAAAATAAAATTTGTGTTGGTTAACACACTAATAATTAAACATTAACAATTTATCAAGTTTTATGATTGAGATTAGAAGAAATTTAAGCAGTTCAGAAATGTATTAACTTTAAAAATAATCGTTAAACTTTACCAGACTAATAGTACAATTTTCATTAAACAAAAATAAGTAATAAATATATCAATGTTTATATAGGGCCGTGAGCAATGAAATTAAATCGTGATATATGTGAGAGAAACATGTAGTACAGAATTTAAATTGGATTCTAAGTCAATACTAATGGGACAAAGGTATAAACCAAATGCACTTTCGTTAATTAATTTTGGTTAAAGTTATCAAAAATATAAATGGTTAAACAAAATTAAAGTTAGAAGAGTACGCTGTGACTCATTTATTCAATGAATAAAAAGTAAGGGCATTAATTAACGTTGGTCACAGTTATCCCAATTAGAAGAACAATGAAAATGAAGTACGATGTGTGTCATTTATCACGGATAAATCGTTAAAAAAAATAAATTAAACGTTGGGCGCCATTTATCGAAGGGGGAAATTAAGGTGTTGCCTTCTGGGAGACAACCACCCCGATTTTGAGAAATTTATATTGAATTATTGACCTTGTTCTCAAAATCGGATCACCCTCGATTACCTAGTAGCTCGTAGGCAGAGATACCACACAGTCACTTTTAAAACAAAATAAAACATAAAAATACTCACCCTGTCATCGTCAGGTCCTGGAACAGCATTTTTCCAGAACAACTCACTTTGTATATATATTTCTTTAGATTATAAGAATTGAAATGATTCGATAAATGAAATAGTACGATTTCAAAAAAAACATTTACAATGGTGTTTATTAAAAATAAACAAGAGTTGACAATTACCGAAATATATATACAAATAATACAAAAACAACTATCACCTTACGCGACGCGACTCTTACGTTATTTGTTGGATTTAAAACAAAAATAATATTATAACAACACTCGGATTTCGGATGACCGCACGATTCAGAAGATTGATACCGATTACTGTCCTCCCCCTGAACCATCAGTTTCGATAACCACCCTCTCCCTTCCCATGATCGTCGCTAGGTGGGATGTGGGAGATGGAAGTGGTTAAGGCTCCTGCCTCTGATTGGTCCAGCGGTTAGGGGTGACATGCGCAAGTCTATTGCGTTCCCTCAACCCGAATTACTAGGTGAATTGCCGGTATTTCCCTTTATGCAAATTCCAAGTAGCCGGGCAGTAAATACCGTCTCTCCCTAATCCGGAGGGCGGTACTCGACGGTGAGCCTTTAGTGACCAAATCTGTCTTGCTATTGTTTTGGTCACGAACTGCCGTAATGGAGAAAATTTTCCGGCTTAGGGCCGCTACTTGGAATTTTGCATATTACGACCCAAACGAGATTTGCGCCGCGTAAGGCAATAAAATCAAAAATTCTAAAACCTACAAATAAAATAAAAATGACTAATCCTATAATTACAAATATTTACAAAACCCAAACGATCAGTGTATGTAGACGAACTTAGTTCATTTCATAATAAATGATTATGAAAGTGAATTTAAAAATGATTAATAAAATTTATGTGGGGTCCGTTGTTATCGCGAAATGAAATTAAACTAAATAAATCGCCGAAATAATCATAGTTGCGGCGTTTCCGGTAAAACGCCGGTAATACCTTGGCTAGTTAATGGTCTTATAATCATATTGTTAGATTATTTATTCGTTGTTTTGATTTTAATACTTCCGTGAATGCCAATATAATTTGTCAAATTAGCATCACACGCTTGTATATTCATGTTGTCCGGATTTTTATTAGGAAAAATGTTATCCAAACAATTTTATAGGCGTGTATTGAAGTTTAAACTCTTCTGTCATTGGTGTTAAATAGTACATTAAAATCACCACCAATAAGAATTTGTTTTGAGAGGTCAATTTTATCTATAGTTGATATAGATGTACCTAATTTACCGCCGGGTGGTCTATACACACAAATTAAGATTAAATTATACTCAGATAAGAAAGATGCAGCTACCTCGCAGTGCTTTTCTATAGAACATTTGTTAATAGTTAACAGTGAGTTAAATATCATATTTTGAGCTAGTTGCATTACTCGCCCATGTATAAAATTACGTCTTGTAAAAGATAATACAATAATAAATTTTTCTATTTTGCAAAAATTTGTTTCTTGTTCGTTGAGCCAGTGCTAGCTAAAGCACAGAACATTAAAGTGTATCCTGTTTGTTATTAAAAATGATTCCATGTACAAACTTTTATTTCTCGCAGATTGTATGCTTAAGAAAAATAGATATAGTTGTTTACTGCTCCTCTTGTTGAAGGCTATTTCATCTAAAAATATACCGATTTATTAAAATACCCTTTGACCAGTTTTCAGCAGCATTCGCTCAGAAATATTTTGTCGTAAGTAAAATCATTTGTTTTCATATTTTTTTAATATGGATTTTCATTTCTTCAGCGGTAACTTCTTCATTTACGCACTTTATAAATAGCCACGTCTTTTTGGGACCGGTGTGTATCTCTGACGATTCAGGTTGAGCATTTTTGATTACCTCAGTCTTGTTGCGAATAATAGGAAAATTGTTTTCCACGCATTGATTTCCGGTTTTTCTGGAGGATCGAGATGAATGTTTTTGTTTGGCTTATCTGCGACTTGCTTTTTGTTTTCCTTAATAGGATTTGTGATTTTGTTGACCTCCTCCAGTGCAATATGCGGAGCTGGTTGGACAGCGTTTTTATTTGTTTGACCGTCAGGTACGATAGGACTCGTTGATTGAGTTCTTGCTTTCGTAGGATTCTGTTTAGTGTTTGAGACGTTAACTCTTACTACGGATTTTTGGGTGGAGATGTCACCAGTTGGTTTGTTTAAATCTCCACTATCCCATTTATTTATTTTCATTTTTATGAGTATAACATTTTCTCTTAGGATAGTATTTTTTTCAACCACTTCTTTTATAATGACGTTTAGAAGTTGTACTTGCTTTTTAAGTGCTTGATTCTCCACATAAAGTACTTGATAATTAACCTAACTCTCTTCTTCGGTGCTTCCGCGGCAGATTAAACGGGTTCCACCGATACACTTCAGCCATTTCTTCTTTCTATAGCTCTGGTGAAAAGAGTGGGCACAATTTATACATACTAAGATTTTACTCTTCGTACTTGTTTGTTTGTTTTTTTTTGTATTATTGAATAGACTTATTTTAGATTATATGATGAATATCATTTTTAAACCTGTTTGCGTTTTTCTTTCATATTTTTTACTCTACCAATGGCTAATACAGCAATGGACACAAATATAAAAACCTACCCAAAGTGGGGTCCGCGGACCGGTGCTGGTCCGCAGGACAGATTCTGCCGGTCCGTGGCAAAATTGTATGTATTTATGTATTGAAAGAGACTTCTGGTTATCTCGATATTTGTTTTCTAATATATTTTTAGGGTTTAGCTGTTGCCTGGCCTTAGTTTCTTGAGTATTAGCCAAAATCAATTTTTAATTTGTATCAATATTTATTAAACTCAGTGCAGTCAATCAAATTGTGGTGTTTATAAATTAATAAACATAAATAATTAATTGTACTGAGACAAACTATAGGTAAGGAACTTAATTACCATTGGATGCCATATTTGAATTAGGCCTAATCAAGGAGGCCGCATAAATTGATATACTTATAAATGCAACTTTTATATAAAAAAACAAGATAATTTTTTAAAAGGCCACAAGAAACTTACGGAGGTCGCAGGTTCCCCAGCTATGAGTCAAGACTTATACCTAATTTACAAAAAATGCCATTAAATATTTTTACCTTTCCCCATGTGCAAAACAAATTGAAAGTATTGTTTTCGCGAGAATTTTCAAATCAAAAATATTCGATCAACTTTTGGTAAAAATTCAAAAACTGGAAGTTGAAGTTTACTCTTAGCATTTTTTCTTTAATATCGATCATATAAAATAACCTTGTTAACAAAAGTTGTAGATTATGTCAAAATGTTCATAAAAAAAACTGCCAAGGTTTTAAAAGTCGACTGAAAATGTAAGTATTAAATGAGCAATATATTTTGAATTTTACACTAAATCAGTGGCGCATCAAGTAAAATTTCGAGTTGAGAAAAGCCCGAATTCTTGGGGCTTTTCTCAACTCGAAATTTTACCTCATGCTTAGTCTGGGAGTGGAAAACACTTGTTAAAGAATAATTAATAACTTTTTCAAAGATTTCTATTCATTTATAATATCTTGACGGTTTTCAAGATTTTCGTCAATTTTTAAATTTTTGGAGTTTTCGTAAATTTGTATCACTATCATTAATTTATAAAACTAATTACTTTTACATGAATTTCCAAGGTTTTTTTAATATTTAAATTCTTGAATTTCCATGTCTTTGTTACTTTTAAATCTTGGCGGAGTTTGTGAATTTTCAAAATTTAATTTAATTTTCAAAAGTTTCAAAAGTTCAGAATTTAATAGATTTTCGATAATTCGAAAAATTCAAATACTTTTCATGAATTTTTAATTTAATATTCCTGTTTTTTTTTTAAATTCGTTAAATTGAAATATGTTGAAGTTTTTCATGAAATTCCAAGATTTTTAAAATTTTTATATTTCTAATAAATTTTCGCCAGGTTTTTAAATCTTGGCAGTTTTCGTTAATTTTTTAAATGTTTGTTAAATGTTTATTCATTTTTGTATATTTCCAATAAATGTTCGCTTGGTTTTTACATCCTGACAGTTTTCGTTAATTTTCTAAATATTTTTTAAATTTTAAAATGTGTTTCCTCAATTTTCAAAATTCGACACTATATGACGTTTTATTAACTTTAAAAATGTTGACGTATTCCGTGATTTTTCAAGAAAACAATAATAATTATAATAATATACAGCGTGTAATCGAACTAATGTACATCCTCTTAAGGGCGTATACACAAAATATTTTGACACCAATTGCAGCAAAAATAAAATCGGAAAAAAATATTGGATTTTTCATAATTTTTCATACATTTTTTACTTTTTGAGAACTTCTGGTTACCTGTGTTCATGATATTTTTCGTGGATGCGTAAGTTGTTGTATTGTTTATTAACTTATTACTGCGAGGCGCATAAATCACTTCGCATGCACTAAACACGCACGCTGTCTCGAATGACTAGATGAAACTAGGTCACTCATTTGTGGTATTGTTTATTTACTGTTACTACTGCGAGACGTATAAATCACTTAGCACGCACTACACACACACACTGTCTAGAATTACTAGATGAAACTGGGTCACGTATAAAAAAAATCACAATACGTGTTCAAATTGACGTCCGCCGCACTCAATGCACATTTGGGCTCTACGTATCCAATTTGCACGATCAGTAGCAAACATTTCACGAGGTTTTTCACGAATGGTATTAGCCGCGGCGTTTACTAGTTATATCAGCATTTCAGCATTGTCAATTTCCGTAGTGTAGACTTCACTTTTAAAATATCCCCAAAGAAAATAATCTAAGGGGTTTAAATCTGGACTTCTTGGAGGCCATGGTACAGGGCCTCCACAACCAATTCAACGTCCTGAAAACTCATCATCCAAATATCTTTTAACGCGCCTTTCATAGTGAGCTGGCGCACCATCTTGCAAATACCACATTCTTCTAAGAACCGCTAAGGGTACATTTTCTAGAAGATCTAAAAGGTCATCTTGCAAAAATCGTAAATATCGTTCTCCATTCAAATTAAATGGGAACATAAATGGCCCAATTAATTGATCATTTAAAATACCTGCCCAGATATTAAGGGAGAAGCGATGCTAGAAATGAGTTCTACGCGTAACACGAGGATTTTCTATTGCATAAACATGCATGTAAAGCACGATTCGTCGGTCACTAAAATGTCTTTGGTAAAGTTAGGATTTTGAACATTTTGAGCCAAAATCGATTGACAAAATGCAATTCTTTTGGGAAAATCATGGGTCTAAAGATGTTGTACACGCTGGTAGTGATACGGATAAAAATTATTGTCTCGTATAACACTGCTGACAAATGTGTGCGATACATTTAGCTAAGCGGCGATAATACGGGTACTTAAACCAGAATCCGCTTCCAACAGATCCAAAATATCATCTTCCGCTCGCAAATATCGCATTGGACGGTCACCACCTCCGCGGCTCCGGCGACGGCGACGGGTTGCAAACTTCCAGTGTCGCGTGCTCTTTGTAATAAATTTCTAAATCGGTTTGGCGGTGATAAGTGTCGTTCAGGAAATCGCTCTTGATAAATTCTTACAGCTTCCGCGGAATTACACCGAGTTTCACCGTAAATAAGAAACATGTCTGCCAATTCAATGTTTGAATAAACGTATCGCGCCATGTTACAAAATGTAGATGTTTCATGGAATAAGTTTCACCATAGACGAAACAGCAAACTATTTTTATGTTTAAAAATCATCCACCCTCGCCGCTCTTATCTAAACATTTCAATAAGAGTGGAGATAAAGTGAAGTATGAACCAAATTAGGAAAAATATTGAATTTCATTAACACGTTTAGAAAATATTCGGAATTTAGTCAGCAATGGGTACTTATGAAAACGATAACATAGACATAATTCTTCACAATCTGACCCACTTTTCTCTGGGTGGTGTAATTCGATATCCAAATTGTTTAAAAACTACCAGTCTATGTGGAATCTCTCTTAAAATACGCAATGTGCGCGTATACCAGACACCACAAACATGTGGCCTATTATTATTAAATATTTTTAATAATTATTTGTGAGCTATCTACTAAAGGTATGGTAATTTCAAATGCAGGTATTGTTTATTTAAACGCTGTCCCTTATGTGGTAGAGAGCCTGTACAGTAGTTCGTTTACACGCTGTATTTAGTTAATTTTCAAAATCTAATTATTAATATTAAAAAATTATATGCTTTTTATCAATATTACAAAATGGGCGATGATTGCAAAGGCAAAATCTGGAAAATTCTCAAAAGGCATGAAAACGTTGAAATTTAACAATAATCATAAACAAGTGTGGACATTTTTATAATTAATGAGGATCCTGAAAAACTCGGGATTTTTGAAAACCAACGAAAATCTTTGAAATTTACGAAAACAGTCAAGTTTTTATTTAAATTTATGGAGATATTGGTAGTTCACGAGGAGTATCAACATTTTTGTTTTAATTTGAACCTAAATTTTTGAAATTTATTTTGTTTGATAAAGTGTAAAAAATCAAAGTTTAATGAAATCAATATGAAATTTATTGAATTCACTTAGAATCAATTGCGCATACATCTCATTGAAAGAAAATTTAATAATCTCAACGCATTTTCTTAAATTATAAAGCTAAAGTTGAATTTATATAATAAAATCAATTATTTTAGAAACATGTTTTCTTCGAAAAAATTGTAAAACCTCAACAGATTATTAAATCAACATATAATTCATAGAATCTACGCAGAAATTAGTAAACTTTGATTGTCTATAATAAAAGTTTAAATATTTCCAATGGATATTTCAAAATAACAAATGAAAGCGTACTTTTCTTTATAAAAATAAAATGTCATCAATAAATAAATAGAAAAATAATTAAAAGGTAAGGTTTCTTGTGTTCTGATCTTAGTTAACGAAAGATATGTCATTTTTATAAAATTATTATTAATTGTCGTAGAATGGATAAACTTTGAAGTAATGTAGAATAATACAAAATCGAGCTATTTTTAACGACATCACAGACGCTTAAAGTTGCATAAAATTTTATCAATGAATAAATATAAATATATTAAAAGGTGTAGTTTCTTGTTTTCTGATCTTAGATTACAAAAGACATTTCAGATTTTCATAAAAATATTAGCGATTGTCGATGAATGAATAAACTTTGCGCTAAAGTTGAAAAAAAAATCAGGCGATTATTGAACAAGTTTCTGATTCATCGTCTAACGAGTATTTCCGCTCCCAGGTTAAGCATAAAGTAAAATTTCGAGTTTAGAGAAGCCTGAAAATTTGTCTCGGGCGCGTAGCGAAGCGGAGCGACCGAGCCAAATTCAGGCATTTCTAAACTCGAAATTCTGCTTCATGCGCCACGCTTATAAAACACTGATTTAATGTGAAATGGTCTTTAACCAATTGACAAGTGAAATAATTTTAGTATGTTAATTATCAATTGTTTACATGACGGGGAAAGTGTTATGATGGACACATCACTATTTTTAATTTTATATTTATAAATAAATAATTGTATTTCTTTTGGATAAACAAACAAATTGTACACATATGTGTATGTAAACATATTTATATATTTACTCTACTAACTTTCAGAGTAGAAAAATCGTGTATAATGCTCTCAATAATATTGCAAGATTGTATAGTCTTAAATCACTTCTACTCGACGTCGGCACCGTTGATGTTTGTATCCGAGCAATTTTAGGAGGTAATATTTTCAGTCCTACGTTAACTTGACGATGAGAAATAATATTCGAAATCATAAAGTAATTCATATTTCGTGGAAATCGAATAGTAACCATATGAAGTGAACAAGTTGTTTTTACAACTAAAACGAAATATAAAAATGCCGCCCCAAAATATGTGTTTCCCGGTGAGGACCGCATCCGCCGCCCCCTCCTAGGTACGCCATTAATTAAACTTATTCCAAGTTATATAACATGTATATTTGGATGTTACAACACATTCACACAACACCCAGGGGCACGAAGAGATATTATTTTCATATAACATCGCCTGGTGCACGGGAATCGAACCTGGGGGGTTTATTTGAAATCACTCGCAAAAATACGCATGTGAAATTTTGCGAAGGCTAATAATATTCGCACACGAATTAAATAAAATATTGCTATGGGTGGCTTATTTGAAATCACACGATTATTGTAATGTTCACATGCAAAAGATGCGAAGGGTAGATATGACAACACCGCAAATTTGGTGTAAAATGTCATGTATTTTCATAGTTTTGATAATCTGTCAATTTGTGTTTATCAGTTGATTTTTATTATTTATATAATTAATTCTACATAATATGCTTTACACAATGTAGTATTGCAAATAACGAGCTGAAGAACACTCTATTAAACATTTATTTTAAATCAGTAGCTTAAAAATAGAAGCATTATTTTCTTTTAAGGATGCCCAAACCTGTGGTAAAAGACCGATGGATTATTGAATCAATTTGAATCCAGTTTAAAATAAATAAATATAATAACATATTAAACTCAAGAAGATAATTCCTCTCGGGCAATTGACGTTATAAGTTTCTGTAAAATGCCATGTAAGACAAAAATGGAGCAATTCTATTGGTTGCTTATTTTTGAAAGAACTTGTCACCCATATGTATCTACCCTATTACGCGTTGTGAAAATTATGTTTTAATTTAGTGTCCAACGATATAGTTTGAATTTACCGCTTTTTAAGCGTCAAGATGAATGCCAATTTGCGCTACTCTTTTTCACATATGCACTCTAAGTGTACTCAGTATACTAATTATAGTATATGATGATTTATTTCGTCCAGCCCATATGTTATATTGCAATATTGAAAATGCATTGACATATTTAAACAAATTAAAGACCCCGTTTAGATAAAGATATTATTTAATGTTATTGGATATTATTGAACACAGAGTGATGTAAATGTAAAGCTTCGGTAATTCATTACAAAAGCAGGCGCCGACAACAAAGCATTTACTATATCTACGATATCGATTTTCAATTTAAAACACATTTCGCTCTTACTCGTCCGCGCATAGAACTGGGGGGCATCAAATTTACATCAAATAATAAATTTTAATTGGCCCACCGGAATTACGCGCGTTTAATGTTCGCTTGTTGACATTTTTTCAAATTAAATACTTAACATTAAATTCATATTACTGACATTAATTACTTTATGATATTTAATTACCCATAAAAAAATGTAGTTATTGTAAACTGTGATTCAATGAACGTAAATAGGTCGAATTATTCTATTAAGTATACATATTGCAAATATTACAGCGCTTGGTAAATGTTTCGTTGTTTATATAAACGCGTTCAAATTAAAGCTTCTAATGGGTGTTTCCACCCCTTGATTGTGCACAAAGTAAAATTTCGAGTTGGTCGCGTAGCGAAGCGGAGCAGGGTCTGTCAACTTGGCCCCCCCAACTCAAAATTTTCAAATAAAAAATATTGCGCCCCAAAGGTCTTAACTTGCGCTCACTTGCGCCCAAATATTAAAACTTGCGCTGTTAAGGGTAGAAAGATATAGCGATTTGAAAATAGGGGGGGCTAAGTTGACGCCAGCCCCCCCATCTCGGAATTTTTAACTTTTTCTTTCATAAATACATTCTATGGAACTTGCGCTGTCGATACCACCTAATTTTACAAGTTGCGCTGCAAAAATACACCCCCTATAAACGAAATAAAGGAGGGTGCCAGCCCCCCCACTTTACATTTTTTAAGTTTTATTGCATTGTACACAAAGCTTAGAAGTTGCGCTCACTTGCGCCATCGAAATTTCTTCAATATCAGTTCTCATGAAAAAGTTATGGCATATTTTATGTATACTTACAAATAATTTATTATTTAATTTAATTAAATATTTTCAAAACCAAATGTGAAAATTTTAATTTTTTAAGCGATTTTACTTAAACAATGCATAAGAAATGTATCTATGCCAATGAGAAAAGTTGCGCTGTTTTCCCAGTGGCGTCACAATTAATTTATTATTATTGAATTAAATTAAATATTTTCAAAACCAAACGGGATACTTTTAATTTTCTAAGTGATATTACTTTAACAATGAATAGGAAATGCATTTATGCTAATGAGAAAAGTTGCGCTGTTTTCCCAGTGGCGAAAACAAAAAACAAAAACAAAACAAAATTGCAGTTTGTGTAATAATAAATTATTATTTGAAACACAGTTAAACAATTTCATATTCATAGAACCCGTTAACACGGACAGTAAAACATTGAACTTAGTAACTAATTTAGAAAATATTATTTAATTTAATTCAATAATTATAAATTAATTGTGACGCTACTGGGGAAACAGCGCAGCTTTTCTCATTAGCATAAATGCATTTCCTATGCATTGTTAAAGTAATATCACTAAGAAAATTCAAAATTTTCCGTTTGGTTTGAAAAATATTTAATTTAATTAAATAATAATAAATTAATTGTGACGCCACTGGGAAAACAGCGAAACTTTTCTCATTAGCATAGATGCATTTCTTATGCATTGTTTAAGTAAAATCACTTAAAAAATTTAAATTTTCACGTTTGGTTTTGAAAATATTTAATTAAATTAAATAATAAATTATTTGTAACGCTACTGGGAAAACAGCGCAACTTTTCTAATCAGCAGAAATGCATTTTAAATACATTGTTAAAGTTATATTTATTAATTGAATCGAATTATTGTTATTTGTTTTGGAAATAAAATTATTTAAGTAATAATAAAAATATATATTTCCACCATGATACGGCACTGGAATAAATATGCAAATATTATAGAAAATTACTGTTTTGGTTGTATAATGTATGCTTTTCGACGAAGATGGACAGTGGTTGCGAAATAAGTATGTTTATTGTATTACTCTTCTGTAGTTGCATGGAGATTATGGGAATACGCGCACTGGATTGGAGTATATATAAAATATGCCATAACTTTTCCATGAGAACTGATATTGAAGAAATTTCGATGGCGCAAGTGAGCGCAACTTCTAAGCTTTGTGTACAATGCAATAAAACTTAAAAAATGTAAAGTGGGGGGGCTGGCACCCTCCTTTATTTCGTTTATAGGGGGTGTATTTTTGCAGCGCAACTTGTAAAATTAGGTGGTATCGACAGCGCAAGTTCCATAGAATGTATTTATGAAAGAAAAAGTTAAAAATTCCGAGATGGGGGGGCTGGCGTCAACTTAGCCCCCCCTATTTTC
Source organism: Philonthus cognatus (assembly GCA_932526585.2). Classification (NCBI taxonomy): domain Eukaryota; kingdom Metazoa; phylum Arthropoda; class Insecta; order Coleoptera; family Staphylinidae; genus Philonthus; species Philonthus cognatus. The sequence goes on from OW052241.1 coordinate 103,917,655, forward strand.
AAATCGCTATAACTTTCTACCCTTAACAGCGCAAGTTTTAATATTTGGGCGCAAGTGAGCGCAAGTTAAGACCTTTCGGGCGCAATATTTTTTATTTGAAAATTTTGAGTTGGGGGGGCCAAGTTGACAGACCCAGCGGAGCAACCAATCTAAATGTTCAGTCTTTCCTAAACTCAAACTTTTACTGCATGCGCCACGCTTTATTAATAGTACAGTTCCTTGCATCGCGAAATCAAAATTCTTTCCTCGTCAATTTGCTTTATTTTACGTATGGAGAAAAGATGTGTAAAATACAGGAATAGTATTGATTAATAATAATTATATACAAAAATGTTGTTAATAAAAGTTGTAAATAATACAGAAATTTGGTTTTTATGTACCTATATTTAATTAATTAACTATGCGGTCTAAGTAATAATATTTTTTGTTTTTTTCACATGTCAAATACGTATTATTGTGAAAAAATAAACAGAGGTAAATAGAAAGTTTCCTTTTATTATATTTTTAATGAAGGGAAAAATGCAGTCTTTTCAATTTCATTTAAGTAATTTAGAATGAAAGAAAAAACCCAATGTTTGTTAAAATTTCGAAATTTGGATTTGCCGGGACTTTTCTAAACTCGAAATTTTACTTTATGCTTAACCTGGGAGTGAAAACCCTTATTAGACGATCAATCAGAAACAAAATTGCAAAAGTTCAAAATGATTAGCAATTATTCAAAATAAATGAAATGTAATTTAATAATATAAATATAAATCAAAATGTAACTTTGATTTGTTATTTTAGAATATCCAGTAAAGATATTTAAATTTCAATTATAACCAATCAAAGCTTTTTCATTTTTGTGAAGATTCTTAGAATTTCATGTTGATTTAATAATTTGTAAATTATTTTACAATTGTTTCAAAGAAACATTCTCCAAAACTCGTTGATTTTATTGCATAATTTTAACTTGGGCTAAATATTTTAAGAAAATGTGGTGAGATATTTTTTTTTACTAGATGTAAGTGCAATTAATTCTTAGTAAATTGTGTGAATTTCATGTTGATGGTATAAAATTTTTATTTTTTACAATTTTTTCAAAAAAAATCATTCTCCCAAAGTTGTTAATGTTATTGCATAATTTTAACTTTGGCTGAATATTTTAGCAAAATGTGTCAAATGATTTAATTTTTTTTTCTATAAGATGTAAGCGAAATAATTTCTAAGCAAATTCTATGAATTTCATATTGATTGTATAAAACGTTGATTATTTACGTATTTTTTATACAAAATTAATCTGTTAATCACGTATTTATTTACGAAATTTTAACATTGATTTAATATTTTGGAAAATCCAGTGGAAATATTTAGGTTTCTATTATAGCCGATTAAAGTTTATTCATTTCTGTGTAGATTCTATGAACTTTAGGTTGATTTGATAAATCGTTGATTTTTTACAATTCTCTCAAAATAAACATTCTCCTAAAGTCGTTCAGTTTATTGCATAATTTCAACTTTAGCTTAATATTTTAGAAAAATACGTTGACATAATTTTCTTTACAGCAAATGCAAGTGCAATCAATTCTAAAATCTGTTAATTTTATGTTAACTGTGTATAACTTCATTTCTTAATGCACATGAATTTGTGTTTGTTCTTAATTTAAACAACAAATTTATTTCGTGTGTTAAATTCTCCAATTAAGGAAACTGAAAAATGATTGTCTAACGAGGGTTTTGACTCTCAGGTTAAGAATCAGGTAAAATTTCGAGTTTGGAATAGCCTAAAAAACCAAACCAAGTTTTCAGACTTTTCTAAACTCGAAATTTTACTTCATACGCCATGCGTATAAAACACCGTCTTCAAGTGAAATCTTCAACCAACTGGATTAGAGTGAAATAAATGTAGTATGTCATACAAACTAAGTTAATTGTTCAATCATATTTATTATTATTATTTTAATTATTTATTCAACTCATTCAACACTCAACAACTCAACTCTACTGAACTGTTTTTTTTTTCGGTTTTGGACAGTTTAATAAATAAACTTCACCTATCAACTATTTTTTATACAATAAAAAAATAGCTTTCCAATTTCTTCTTTATTCAATTCTTAGACAGAGAAGAGTAAATTGTAGTTTATGCTCCCACTTTTTTTCTTCTCTCCCCTTTCAAACTTCCCCTCTTCTTTTCCCTCGCTTTTGCTTTACGGTATTCTGACTTTGAGATGATTAACTTTTATTGGAAAGGGGAACACATAAATAAGGCTTACTTACAAAGTTTTACAGGAATAAGAAAAATCAGACACTATGGATTAAGACTGGACGTTAATGGGGAAAGTACTATGATGGACACATAACCATTTTTTTACATCTGCTAGATCAAATCCTCTAAGATATACATTTGTATAGCTTGCATAACAAATAAATATCCAGGTTACTGATAGACAATTAAGCCAATTTTTATAATTATTTAATAACCTCCTTCCCAGCATTAAATTTACAGTAGAAACAGAAATTAATAACAATATTAAATATTTAGATCTATCCATCATTAATATAAATAACATATTAACTTTTGACATTTTTAGAAAACCTAATTTCACTGACTCAATAATTTCTATCCACTAGAGGCATCCCTATAAACATAAAATAGCTTCTTTCAATTCAATAATTAATCGAGCATTTAAAATCCCTTAACCAGAAAACGCATTTGTAAAAGAGGTTAGCTTGATCAGAGCCATGGCAATTAATAATGGGTACGGCTTTGATCTGGTTGACAAACTTATTAAAAACATACATTTTTACAAATTAAACCTTTATTATATGCTGGAATACCACATAAATTTGATATCATAAATTATAAACCGATCACTTACTTGGTAATGTCAGTTTTCAAATTAAAAACATTCGATGAAAACACAACATAGAAATAGCGTTTAGATCATTTTGTAAAATTAATAATTGTATTTTCAATAATAAAATAATTATAATAGATAAATTTAATAAATCAGGAGTGTATAAATTAACTTGTACCGATTGTCAAGATGTATACATTGGCCAATCTGGTCGGAATTTTAATACTAGGTTAAGGAACATATCCCCTCTTTTCGGCTGCGACAGTGTGATAAGTCATCTTTTGAAAAACATCTCTTAGATGAAAACCATACTTTTGCAAAAGATGTACTTACCATCATTTATTGTGCCGAAAAGATCGGAAGATGAATCTCCTTGAATCCCCAGAAATACACAAAGCCCGCGCTAATCCCGAAACCCCCCTAATCAACGACCAGATCGACCTAATGTATACCTCCATTATTAAATCTGTTTTGTAATCCATTTAATTGCGTTTTGTATATATACCTGTTTTGTTTACAGTTTTATTTATTACACGTTTGATAATAGCAAGCTAAAGTTGCCGAAACTGCCGTCCGAAAAATTAATAACTGTTATACAAACGAAATTTAAAGTGTTTTGTTGTAAAATAAATATCTTTTACAATGAGTGGTTTTATTTTCTGATTTGTGATTTTAAGATCCACGAGACAAATTTAATTAAATTAATCAATATAAACATAGAAGTACATATTAAACATATATATACGCATAAACAAATATCTTTCTATCTATCCACTTGATAACAAGAAATGTTGAGGGATTCTAATAATCTCTAAATGCAAGTAGTTTTTAGTTTAAAAAACTGAACACAGAGTTTGAAACGACTTTCACGACTTAGCTATATTTATTATTATCTTGACATTTTGTAATTGTACTATTTTTCAATTGAACGCTTCAAATACTACATGAACTTCTTCTATTTTTCAGAGTTTACGTGTCTTGGATTCAAGTGTGAGAGTGATTCAATCGGCTTAACTCAGGAAACGTACTGAGTGTGGTAGTGCTCATGTACGATGATCGATTCTGTATTTTAAGGGTGTTAAAAATTTTGGGGTCTTTTTGGAAAATGCTTTCGACTAACGTGCTGTGCATGAAGAAGAGGAAGAAGAGGAGCTACTGCGTCTCCAATGTCTCGGACTACAGAGGAAAATATCGGGATAAAAGGTAAAATAAGAATACAATATGAAAAATAAACCTATAAACTTAACTTTAAAATGCCAATTTAATAATCATACAATTTAAATAAAATATTTCTAAGCAGTAAACACAATAATAACACAAACAATTGCATAGATCTTACTTGTCTTACTTGTTATACCATTTTTAAATATTATTGTCGAGTAGGTAATTTAAGCGTTCTGAAGAAACTAATCGGGACACCGCGCCGGGATGTAATTCTCAAATCGAAACAATTCACATTGTCTAGAACACTTGACAAACCCAACTATTTCTAATAATAACATTTTGTGATTTTATTAATTGTAAATAGTAATATTAGTATATCTTGAATTGATTCGAAAATATTTATTAACAATTAAAATGCAACAGATGGTAACTTGATAAAACAATGAATAAATTTAACATTATATGATATACGAGTAATAATTAAATCGGCAGAGGCTCGTCCATAAGGGCTGCAGCCTAGCAGCCTCTGTACTAGAGTACAAAACTGATTATTTTAATTTTTAAGTCATTTATGTTTAAAATAACAAAAACTGAAATATTAAGCAAGTTTCAATCATTATCAAATATTATAATATTTATGTGCAATATTAAATAAATACATTTAATGTTCTTGGATTGAATAATATGGAAACATTTTTATTAAGTATGGTTTATTAAGTATGGTTCTTAGGAGGAAAATAATAGCAAATTACAAAAAATATGTGTATTGTTTACATGATTCATTTAAAGATAATAAAGTAATATTATTGATATTAATATTCTTCTGAATTGGAAGAGCTTACATCAATATCGAAGTTACACCTTGCTTGTGATTCTTTTACTACGAGATCAGGAACAATATCAGAGAAATATACACAGGGTGTTTTTCTTTTAAATATACATATCCCAATTATATGCTGTATATACTTAATCGGAGCCCTGCACCCTATTTAAGGTGGGGACGCGTGCGTTCGCTCGCCGCAGGGTGGTGAGTCACCCTACAGGCGCGCGCATTTCGCGCGCCCGTGCATGTAATGACGTGTCTCCACAGTTTGGTTTGGTCGCGTAGCGCTACGCGACCAAACCAAATTTTAAGGCTTTTCTAAGCTCGAAATGTTACTTCATGCTTAATCTGGGAGTGGAAACACTCGTTCGAACTTTAAATTGAACTCTTTTATTAAGTCGACGAATTCCTGAACATTTACAGCGTATACATTATGTATATTTTAAAGAAAATATCCCAGTAATTCTAAGAAAAAAAAAATTATTTAATAATTAAGTTGCATTTAAAATAATAACAAACTGTAATTATATAATAAATTAGTTAACGGAACACAGGGATTAAAAATAAACCAATAAACAATTTTAACAGTATTAATTATTTTTTAAGGAATATATTTGTTGCGATAAAATCATGTGAACAAGATTTATTATCACTTGTTTCTGGCATAAATATTAAATTAAAATGAACATATCGGGCATACTTGGATTCAGAAAAACAATGTCTAATATAATAAAAAAAGAAAAGTATATGCAGCAATTTAAAAATTTAAAGTTGATATTATTTGACAATGGAGTTCATTTTGAAAAAATATATAATTACTGTCAATTTATAGTATTCAAACGGCCATTGACTTTTTCTAGATATTTCAAATCGGTCAATAAATAAGAAAGTTATAGTATTTGGCACCTTTTATCAAGGACACGGTGTTAAATCAATGTTTCGTATGCATAAAGTAAACTTTAGATTTTAAATCAGCCTGGCAATTTGGATTTGCTGACGAGCTACGCTTATTTGTTTTTCTAAATTCGAAATTTTACTGTATTGAGCATACTAAGGAGTGCAAACACATTTTTCTAAACTTAATTAATAGTTTATTAAGAATTCAAAAAAAAGTTAACTTACTTATAGCGCCGCAGTGGCGTAGCGATTGAGTCATTTTGTGGATGGAATAGTCGTCCGGGATTCTATGGGTAATGTGTTTATCGACATTTTCATTATGATGCAAAACTAATTAATAAAGTTGTCGTAGCTGAATGGGTAAAACCGACGTCAACTTCCTAAATTGCATCTCCGCCCGCAACCGATTTTTCCTCTATCACCCTTCCTTAAAAATGTACGTATTTTTCATTATAAAATAAAATTTCAAATTTCAATATGGCGATGAATTTTTTTAATTGCTATAAGTAATAGTACAGTATGTTTAGCACCTGAGTGAAAATATAGGAAAAGTTTATTTACGAAAAGAAAAAAAATCAATATATTATTATAAAACTCTTAGAAAAACTGTAACATCAAAATGAGCTCGAATTAAAAATTTATAATTTGCTATATTTTCAATGTTAGTTAAATTGTTTCGCTTTTCTATATTGAATTATGATAAATAGTTTTTTTTTTGTAATAAATTCTAAAAATTTAACACATTATACTATGTAAATTTGAAGACGAAAAACACTAATTTTGTTCCACAAACAAAATCCATAAAGCAAAAATTAATCCGGGAATTTCCATCCTTAACGACCAAGGGTTTTTTGAATCAATCGCATGCGAATATTTGAGAATGCTATAATTTGCACACGAATTAAAAAAATTGCCATAAGTGGTTCATTTGAAATCTAACGAATATTCACATGCAAAAGATGCGAAAAGTAGATATGGCAACACCGAAATATACTACTGAATCAGTATTAAAAATTTACTGCTAAAGCAGGATTAATATCTAAAAACCATACTTTGATTTTCAGAATAGGTATTTAAATGATGGCGCATGAAGTATATCGAGTTTAGAAAAGCCTAAAAATGGGGCTTGGTCGCTCCGCTTGGCGAAGCGACCAAATCAATTTTTTAGGCTTTTCTAAACTCGTAATTTGACTTAATGCTTTATCTGGGAGTGGAAACACTCATTTAGTAGCTTCAAATTGAACTCATTGAATACCAACGAATGCCTTAAAATGCATACGTATCGGGTTATGTATACTTAAAAGAAAATTTCCCTGCATGTTTATGTCTGCAGCTCCACCAATAAATATTCTCACGAGCCACCACTGAATGCAATGAGTATCATATTATAATTAGGTTTATTAATCTCTCATTATTAACATGGTGAAACATTTGTCTCCAACAGCACATCATCTTTCATAACATTTCAATCAAATCACACATATTTCCCTCCATTCCCATAACCCCGACAACATACGATAATAATTAATTAAACAACATATCAATGCATATTCCGAGTAATCTCTGTGGTGTGCAATTAGATTAATATTTTCCCAAGAGAAAATGGGACATGGAACAGTGTTTCCGCCTTATTTAACTCGCTCCGTTTTCCCTCTCGCGCATTTTCTAAAAAGAATTTCATTTCATTCATTCGCCAGCATTAGCCATTCTTCCGTATCTTAAGCAATGCCTCTATAATGAGTTGCACAGAGAGGTATTCTGCGTGGGAGACGCTAACGTATTTTAAAACAGCGCCAAACGCCGATTATACAATTGTAATTATGTGTGAAAATACTACGTTGTTTTTTGTAATTCAAAGATTAAATAATTTATTATGAAATTATTTTGTTGCTTTTTTTTGCAATTATGTAATTAGGAGATCAAGCGGTACTTTAAATCTGAGAACTTATACGATCTCCGATGATTTAAATGTAGCTTGATCTCCGAATTGCATATATTATTTTACTTCATTTCGTATTTCCAATCTAATTTACTATGTTTGAAATTCGTTTGTATTTAAATTTATAAATAAGTAAAGTTTCCTTCTGTATCGTAACCATAGAGAATTGTAGACAACGGAGATAAAGTGATAGTTTATTATTCATTCATTTTTAAATGTTTTCAAGTTTTGAAACTGGTCTAAAGAATAGCACGAGAAACTGAAATTTTGATAGCGCTAAATTAGGTTCGATTAAATAAGCATTTATAAAAACTATTAACTTTGGAACTTTACAATATTTCAGTTACGTTTGATTATTCTTTCCCTTAGGTTAGGTTGGATTATAGTTTTAATTTTTGTAATACTAATTTAGGCTGATGCTACTATATACATAAAAAGGCACTCAAGAACATTTAAATAAGTTTTACTAAGAAATGTAACCAAGTTTTAAAAATAACTCCAGAAAGATGACGTTCGTTCAGGGGTGGGCATTCTTCCAGACGATCCTTGAAGTTATTTATGACTTTAAGCAGCATTGTCAGTAGAATTTGAACCACCTCCTGTTCTTTCTTTCAGTGAATGCTTTATTCCGCAATTTAAGGTGCTAAAAATATAATTTGAAAAAATAATTGGAATTTTTTATGCACCCATTTCAAAAACGCTTTTTAACCTCGCCCTTTATAACACTTGCTTAGATAATATTCGTGTTATTTCTAGCGTTATGATAACGAAATCGGTACGATTATTGTATAAAAAATATGACATTTTATAACTGACTGTATCTTTTGTGTTAAAGTTATGTTGAGAATATGTGGCAGATGCTGAAAATGCTGCGTCACAACAAGGCTTCTTTATCCGTACGTCTGGGGAGACAATGCTTTATATCCTCCAGAAGCCCAACAAACGAAAATTAGATAACGTCGTCCCGTCCCCACATTTTCCCATTTTCTCATCTTTTGATGCATCTGGAAGAAAAGCGGATTTCATAAATAATTGTCCTTATTATCCCAAAGATAAACATCACCCTAAGACCTTTATCTTACCACAAATATTTTATCATATAAAACAACACACTTTATATAACAAAAAAATGGTAATGTGTCTTTCCCCGTTAAAGATATGATGATTTAAATATCAAAAATATGGAAAAGTTGCTCAAACTAAATGTATTCTACTTTTATTATTATTATTATTCCAAAACTATTAACAAAAAACCTAATTCTTACATTTGTTTGCTATATCTCGGTAAATATTAATCACATCACATCTCAGCGTTATATATTTTTAAAGTTTCTGTAAATCAGTGGTTTATAGGCGTAGAGCATGAAGTATAATTTCGAGTTTAGAAAAGCCCCGTGAAAATTTGTCTCGAGTCGCTGCTCGGCCCTCGACGAATTTTCTACGTTGGGCTTTTCAAAACACGAATTTTACTTTATGCATGTGAAAATTTGTCTTGAGTTGCTGCGCGACTCTCGACAAAATTTTTACGCGGGGCTTTTCTTAACTCGAAATTTTACTTCATGCATGTGAAAATTTGTTTAATAGACCAATTTTAGCTTAAACTTAATTTAAAGTATATTCAACATAATACAATTTAAACCAAGCTTATTGTAAGGCAGGATTGAACAACAAGCCTTAATTGTTATAACTATCTGTCCCTGATGCGTACTCCAAGGGGCGGAATCAGAAAGCATTTTTTTAGTTTCAAAATATACAATATCAAATTAATTGACCAGTACTCTCTTATTTTCGAATAAAAAATTAATTTTATTATGAGAAAATCTTCGTAATTACATATCATTTTAAAGGCATATTATGAATAAAATATGAAGTAGGCTGTCGATATCCACTTTCTTGAATACAATTTTCAAGTCTCTGCTGGAAATCGTTGTATACGTATTCCAACATCTCGTGATCAATTATTTATTTATCGTATGATTTCCTCTTTCAGATCGGCAAAGGTGTGAGATTTATGTGTAAAGAAACGTTATTTGAGGTATACAAAAAGAGTCACAAGTGAACAAATCTTGTGAACTTGGTGACACTGTGGACACTGCACAATTCGCAACGGTCGTGCTTCCTCGAATGCTTCTAAAAAGGGTCATTTTACTTTTTGGTGACCTCTAGGACCCCTATTTGACCACTTTTGACTTATTTTTGTAAAGAAATCTTAATCACGAGTTGATTGTGCGATGTTAGATAGCGTATACACCAATTTTCAGTAAAGGCTTGAAAACTTCTTTTAAGAAAGTAAACAACCAGGGCCGGCTGGGGGCAGGAATCAATGGATGCATAGCATCCGAGCATTAATAGCAAAGTCATCTACAAGCTTAGGCAAAAAAGTTTAAAATTTACAATTATTTTTATGAAGGGGAGCGCTAGTAAACCAGTGCTCATCCGTGCGCCTATTAAACTCGGGCCGCCCCTGTGTCCTGTAAAGGCTTGAAAACTTCTTTTAAGAAAGTGAACAACCAGGGCCGGCTCGGGGCAGGAATCAATGGATGCATAACATCCGAGCATTAATAGCAAAGTCATCTATAAGCTTAGGCGAAAAAATTCCAAATTTACAATTATTTTTATAAAGGGGAGCGCTAGTAAACCAGTGCTCATCCGTGCGCCTATTAAACTCGGGCCGCCCCTGTGTCCTACAGTGAATTTGCCGGAAAGACTAATACGGTTTTAAAGAAAACTCGTGACTCGTCATGCTGATTATAAGTAAACATATTTTTCATGATCCTATATGTAGTTTAGGAGATATGCGAAGATGTAAACACAATTGTTTATTATTTGCATCTTCTTATTAATTACTATTTAATTCAATATTGGACAACGTGTAAGATTTATCAGGACAGTCTTGCATTATTTCCAAGCAATAATCACCCATTATCTGCTCATCCTAACGGCCTTGGTACCTTGCTTTCATATTTTGTTAGATCTTTGTGGAACCTCTCTCGTTGTTTTTCACTGTAAGAGCCAAGGCTTTCCGAAAATTTTTCGAAATGGCTGGAAGGTAATGGACTTGATTGCTCCTATACACTAACGCTTTTTGTAACAAGCATGTTGGTGCTTTGCACCAGTTCAGAATAATTTTCAGACCTATAATTTCCTAAACAATATTTGACTAGATCGGTAAAATAAATCCAAGCTAGCAATTCTAAAAGATTCTGGGAAGGCACGAACTTGTTGTTTTGATCAAAGCCTGATCTGAGGAACATCGAAAATATCACGTTTTACTTTCTCCTTACTTAAAGGAAAACATTTACTGGCTATATAACTAAAATATTGGAAATGTTTATCTATAGCTTTTAGGAACTGTCTCATTGGACTTAATTTTATGTGCAATGAAGGCAAAATTATTCTATCTCTATTTACTAACGGTGGGTTTAGGATATTCTGCTTTCCAGTGGTCAATATTAATTTTCCAGGCCAGTTTGTTTTACTTCAGTGTACGTGTTTATCTGTGCTATCCCACAGAGTAAAATATAAACTGTAAATGAATGCTTTGCTGTCCCAAAATCAATGGATGTGTGTGAATGTGTTTGTGGCCTCCAAATATTCGAAAATTCGTAAATATAGTTAAATTACAACACAAGAAGGTGTATACCAATATCTAAAAATAAGAATTATGTTTATTAATGTATCCACTATCTTAAATATCTGTTACATATTTTGCAAATACAATTTGGTGCCCAAAGTTCGTCAGTATCTTCAATTTTCAAGTTAAAGTAAGTACGCATCTTGCACTAGTTTAGTGATAGATTTCCGACACTTTTTCACTGTGTATTTGCTACAAACGTTACAAAATGTGTTTGAATCGTTAAATAGGATCGTCTTGATGTGGACATTATTATGTAATTTATCTCTTATACATTTTTAAATCACGCGACAATAAAAATTAACTTTTAACACAACTGCTCGCAAGAAAATATAAATAATGCGGGTAGCTAGACAACCGTATTTAGTTTTGAAACTTCTATGCCACTAACAATATTACCAGGTCTTATGCAATAGAAATACAAGGTACGATTCACGAGAGGTGTCCCATGGTTTCCTTAATTTGTAGTACTTTCTACACCAATACTTGTAATACGAAAATAGTTTAATGTCATGTGTGAAAAAAGACAGAAAACTTCAAAATGATGTTTTGATATTTTGTTATTTAAATATCTTGATTATTACTCATTTAAATAAAATGTTTCAGTGTATTTCTAAATTTACAATATTTCAGTGTTTTATACGCGTGGCGCATTAAGTAAAATTTCGAGTTTATAAAAGCCCTGTGAAAATTTTCTACGCGGGGCTCTTCGAAATTTTACTTCATGCTTAGTCTGTGAGTGGAAATACACGTTATGAACTATATATTGCATGTTTTAATACAAAATTGACGAATGCCTTACATTTACAGAGTATACATTATTTATATTTAAAAAAATCATAGAATGTAATACAATAAGTCATTCGTAGAAATTATATAAAGAAGTGTAGAATTTTACCTAAACTTCACTTTTAGAGGTAACTCTTTAATTGCTCAGCCGTTAATGGGTATATGGCGGACCTGAATATAGGGATAAATTATTTCATTAAAAACCAAAATATTGTGTGCTTCTCATTAGCCACATTCGTTCTTTATAGTTTATATTGATGATGTTCTGGCCGACGTTTTGACATAACAATGTGGATATACAGACTTTTCAAACAAAATAGTTTATAAATCGGTTAGTTTCTAGTTATAAAAATAACTTGTTCCTAATGTAATCTTGAATGGCGTTGTGATTAGCCTCTAAAGTATCATTATAAATAAAGCTATGTAATGTTACTCAAAGCTAAAACTTCATAAGGCACATCGCGACAATAAAAAAATTAAATTATTGAAGTGGACAGTGGAAATCACGGTTTTTAGGCCTCAAAAATGGCTTGTATTTGTTTGACGTTGAATCCCTTTTCCCTAGTATACCAATCAAAGATACTCCATCCTAGAACAAATTTTAATGAAAAATGATATTTCAAACGACATAATTAATGAATATTTAGAACTCACAAAACTCGTAATAGAATGTAATGTCTTTGAATTCAACAACTCATTTTTTAAACAGACCTTTGGCACTGCAATGGGAAATCCCTTATCACCCTTCCTTGCCAACATATTTCTAAACAATTTTGAAAACATTGCCAAAAAGCCACTTACCCAATTTCCGGATGTTTGGTTTCGATATGTCGATGACATTTTTGCTGTTGTCAAATCTAATTTTAACCTTACCGACTTCATATCCACATTAAATAACATTTATAATAGTATTAACTTCACTTACTAACTAAAAAATAACAACTACTTACCGTTCCTAGATATTCTAATAATAAGAAACAACAGCAAACTTGAATCCGACATATACAGAAAACCAACACATACCAACAATTACATTCATTCAAATGCCTAAGTCCTAATGAAATATAAATTGTCTGCATTTAACAGCATGAACCAAAGAGCCTTTAGCATTCCGTTATCACCCAAAACAGGGAAAAAGAACTCAACATAATTAATTCTATAGCAAATAGTCTTAAATATAACAAAAACACGATACAAAAATTAATTAACAGACGTTTACGTAAACATAAACAGCTAAATACCACAACTTTAATGCCCCCATACGCCAAAATAGAAACAAAATTCATAAGAATAATTTATACCCCTCAAAATAATTTCAATACTAAGTTATATATGTTACTAGGTAGTACTTTTAAAATAATAAATGACATGGAAAAATCAAGAGTTTATTCTATAGATATAAATAATCTTTATTTCCAGTATAATATACAGAATTCATATAAAAAAATAGATTAAAAAATACAATGAGAAGAATAAAAAAATATTACTGGCAATCGGCTATCGGCCAGCAGCCTTTCTGTCGAGTTTTTTTTTTAGGGGATATGTTGGGGGAATGATGTAAATGAAATTATGATATCAATGTTGGTTATGGTATGTGATGAATTGAAAGACTGTTTGTGAGGGATTTTTGAATTTAAGGAAAATGTTCTCATTTCTGGGGGTGCAAAGTTGTGAAAAGATTTGAAAATTGGATTGTTTTTTGGAGAATTTTTTAGATAAATCAAGGAGACGTTTGGTAATTGGGATAACTTTTGTTCGGTTGTAAAGGAGAATATTAGATGGGTTATAAAGTGGATTGAGTGGATGGAGTTTATTCTATTAATTGTAATAATTGCGAAAAAATATACATCGGACCAACTCAACCTAAAATATTCAAAAGGTATAAAGAACACACATCAGAACACACATCAGACTTCAAAATCCGGATAAATCTGCTGTAGTTAATCACGCAATAAAAACAGGACATAAATTTACATTAGATAAAGTTAAATTATTGAAACATTCAGCACATTCTCAATTAAATATGTTAGAAGCCATAGAGATGAAAAAATACAAAACCAAATTATTAATTTTTGATTTAAGCCCCCTAGATAATGTAGTCCCCATTTGCGCTTTTCTTAATGATGTTTTCCGCAAATAACCTTTACCTATATATATATATATATATATATATATATATATATATATATATATATATATATATATATTAGGGTGTTTCGAAAAAAATCGAAACAGCTGGCTCACCGCTTAAATTAAAGATTTTGGTCTACAATAGATGTGGGCAAAAGCATTTGCGATTGAAAAAATATTTAGAGGGTCCCCCGAGTCCCCAAACATGCCATTTTTAGCCCTTTTTTAGATAATCGGCCAAAAACTTGCTTTATAGTCATCGGATCAAGGCGAATATTTTATATTTTGTGCCCAGATGAATATACTACAAGTAAAATATGCAAAACCTAATGGCATGTTTGGGGGCTCGGGGGACCCTCTAAATATTTTTTCAATCGCAAATGCTTTTGCCCACATCTATTGTAGACCAAAATCTTTAATTTAAGCGGTGAGCCAGCTGTTTCGATTTTTTTCGAAACACCCTAATATATATATATACATATATATATATATATATATATATATATATATATATATATATATATATATATATATATTGTGAACAGACATTTTTGTATTAGTTATCAAACCATTGATAATAGTCACCTTGTGACCCAAATGTACATCTGGTATAAAATAAGTTTAAGTGGTATAGTTCCAATTTCCACATCTTCTAAATAATTCAAATATTTACAAAAATTAATAATGCATTTATTTTTATTTCGTGTAATCTCAAACGAAACTGATAATTAAATTGAATACCATTCAGTAGATTTGGCGAATAGTCATCAGATTAAACTGTAAATATGACAGGTAAAACAACCGATTTAACATTGGTTTTAAGCTTGCCCCGCATCCACCTTAGGTACACAAGACAAATTTTAAAATTAAAATTAGACATAGACAAACAAGCTGATTAGTGTTATTATACTGATTCGTATTATAATAAGGAAAAATTAGGTACATGCTAAGAGGCTCAGAAGATCAATCTCACAATTTAGTGGGTTAGTTCCTACCTGAATAATGATCCATGTACAGGGTGAACTGAACTTAATGTCTCAGCTCTATTATAAGAAAAGGAAAAACGATAGAAAAAATCTGAAAAGAGGTTTATAAATGGGAATAAGTAAGGTCCATTTTAATCTAAAATTGCATAATTGCCTAAATTTATAAACTGATGTAATGACGTCATCGAATATTTTTTTCCCAGAAACATACCTATATTTTTAGATATTTTAAAAGAGCTAATTTTTCTGAATAAACTTTTTACAGACAAAAATTTGCTATCTTCTTCCGTTAAAAAATTATAATATAACCTAAATGAAACTATACACAATTCACAATTATGGCGATTTAAACAAGTAGCAATAAACAAATATTGCGCTTAACACTAAACAAAACACACTAAACAAATAACCACAGAAAGAAACAAAGTATGTAGGCAATCACTACAACAAATTTTAAATGTAAGCACCTTCTACTTCTAAAGACTTATTTAATCTGCGCCTTACTTCTTTTACTGAAGCCTTACGTACCATTTCTCTATATAGTTCACGCAAGCATGTCTGATTGTTTTTTAAACGTTCCAAGTTAACAGATGGTGTTTTGTAAACATTTTTTTTCAAACTTCCCCACAAGGAGAAGTTTAGTGGGGTCAAATCCATCTACTGTATTGGTCTATTTAAACCTATCCAATTTTCTTCTTAAGTTTCATTTGAATATTGTTGGACAACTCGTGCTTTATGCGGTGGAGCTCCGTCATGCTGCAAACACTTGTTTGAACGCAGCTGCATGGTACATTTTTGAGCACAGGAAGTTGTTCTTGAGGAAATTGCATATATTGCTCACTGCGTAAAACTCTTTTCTAAAAATATGGACCAATGAAATTCCCATTAATAGTACCACACCAAACGTCAATACCGAAGTGTCCTTGGTTTTCAATTGGATTGACAAATTGTGGATATTCAGTAGCCCAAAAATGTTAATATTTTATTGGAATTACAGTCACTAATAAAACGGCTTTCATCCGTCCAAAACACATGCTGGAAAAATCGATTGTCATTGATCTCTAAGTTTACCATCACTTGGGCAACAATTTATTCTTTGTTGTTGATGTTGATCTGACAAGTATTCTAAGTTGTGCAGTTTAGAATCGTGGTAACGATTTCCTTTCAAAATTTGTCGTACTGAGCAATTTTAAACTCAACTCACGGCAGGCTTGCTGAATCAAGTTTCATGGATGGCCTTTAAAATACTTTATAATATGTTATTTAGTTACCAAACTGTTTGTATAATAAAATTGTAATTTTATTTAAAAAACAAGCGAGAACTGACAATTTCAAAAATGTCCGGATTCCGTCGGTCACTCTTTAGATTGTTTAACATATAACATAACGTATACATACAGAGATTAATATATGTGTGATATTATTTTAATAGTCTTGTTTTCAATGTCCATTTTTGATAGATTTTTTTTTTAAATTTTGAAGATCGCTATCATTTTTTCTCGACGATTTTTTGTTGAATTTATAAATGTTGACGATTTAATTTACTGTTGTCAATGTTGACGATGTCATTAACTATTGTCAATTTAGTGGTTTTTGTAAATTATAATTAGATAACTTTGTTGAATTTATCAATTTTAACGTTTTCTTTATTCAATGTTGACGATTTGTAAGCCAGTTGACTTTGATATTTACAACAATTTTAGTTGATTTTGTTAAAATTTAGATGCTATTAGGTAATTATGGAATACACGGTCTATCAAGATTCCTCATAGGAAAAAATCTTGAACAGTTAGATCGGGTGACCGAGCAAGGCAAGTGATGTCTCCAAAACGAAAGAACACTTCTGAACATTTCACGAACAACGGCCTTGCTGTTTAGCACAATGTGGGCTGTTGCACCATCCTGATGAAAGTTGAGTGCCTTGGGTTCAATGGCAAGCCGTCATAAGTGAGGTTGAACAAAGTTTTCCAACATATTTACATAATGTTTTGAACAGTCACTGATTCATCAACTTTATTCTCAAAAAAATATAGGCTCCAACACTCCATTGATACTGGCATATGAAATGGCATTCTCTTTTTTACCCATCACCCCTTCTGCCTCCTAACACAAGCTATTGTATGTGCGCAATATTCAAGGTTGAAATGTGTCAGTCGGCTGTACACCCTGTATAACAAAATTATTATTGAGTTTTTATGAAATTGACGTGAGGAAAAGAATGATTCAAAGATTGTTGAAGTAGGATTTTTATATTTTGGGGGTATATTTTGATTTCGGACAAAGCAAAACAGATTTAGAATTTGTAATAGATTTGCAGAGTTTTTCTATTAAAAATGGAAAGCGCTCATCTATGGGAATTATGTTTGTGATTTCGAAGAGAATTATCTTTTTATTAAATTCGATTTAGACATTAATTTTTGAAGTTTTTTTGTCATCATCAATTATAGTAATTTATATTATAAATAGATTTTGTAGATGATTAAACATTCAAGTTATCGATTTGTACGAAACCTTACAGAAATGGAAATAATTTTTGTAATTTTTTGGTGAAATTATAACTTATTACAAACGTTTTTGATTAGCAAAATGTTATTATAATTAATTTTAATTGTTTTGTTTATTTATTTTTTTTACTAATATAAACAAATCGTCAATTTTTATCTAGTTTACGAGTTTTACCAATGTATAAAAATTGACAAATATATTTTTTTTAATTTAGACGATTTTTTCTATGAATAAAAACGATCATTCTCGATAATGGTGTTATGCCAAAACTAGTAGAAACATAAAAGACATGTAAGGAAAACAAATCCAACTGAATTAAATTTATAGAACAAAAGTTATTAATAAAAATAAGTATCCGAGATTTTTTATATCTTGATTTTTAGAAAATTCTGTAATTTTTTTAGTGTAAAAAAAATTTACTTTTTTATTGATGATTTTAAAAGTTAGGACAGTAATCGTCTATTTGATGACTTTCGATAACCCTTTGACCAACGATATAAAATTTCATCTAAGAAACATACAGAGATTTTTTCTTTTAATTATATCTTAATTTACCGCTTATACGTGCTTAAAACGTTTCTATTAAATATATATATATATATATATATATATATATATAATCGAAAGCCTCTTCTACCGATAGGTGTTGGGGTTGTTTTTAGGCTGGTTCTACGTCTTGATGGTTTTCTTCCATGCGTTTCTATTCTTGGCCATCTTTTCTGCCTCGCCTATGCTGAGTCCTCTGTCTTGCCGTGTCTTCATAATATTATTTTCCTAGTTCTCCAATGGTCTGCCCCTTCCTCTGCTTGCCGTGGTCCTTGCTTCCCATATGTTTTTTACCGGTACTTTTCTGTTCATCCTTTGAATATGTCCTCACCATCCCAGCTGCCTTTCCTCTACATATTTTTGTACCTCCTTTGAATTTAATTCTTCTCTCAAATCCGCATTTCTTACTCTGTCTCTTCTAGTAATGCCTTTTACTCCTCGTATAAATTTCATTTCCGCAGCTTGTATTTTACTTTTAGCTTTTTTGTTTAGAGTCCATGTTTCGCATTCGTACGTCAGTATGGGAACGGTCAGTTTTGTTTTTAGTGATATTTCCTTTTTTCGGATGAATTGTTGGTTTAGGGTGTAATACAGTTTCGCTGTTTTTTTTCAATTCTATTGTATATGTCTCGATCTTGTTTGCCATTTTGTTGTATTATCACACCTAAATATTTAAATTCTTGTACCTGTTCGAGTTGATCTTATCCTATTGTAATGTGTATTGTTTCGTCCTATTGTGCTGCTACTATGGCTTTTGTCTTTTTCGTGTTAATTGCCATGTCGTGTTTGGTGAGAACGTCATTCCATACATTGATATTTTTTTGTAGTCCCTTTTTGCTCCCTGCCATTATCACAATGTCGTCGGCAAATGCACAGTCTGTTTTTATTAAATACAAGGCTTAATTAGTGACCGGGAATCACGAACAAAATATATATTAGTCACCTCTATTAATAAATCTTGAAATAAAAAAGATAAATCCGCGGCATAAACTGTAAAAAAAATAATAAAGAACTTATTTTTAGATTTATTTTACTCTCTTATTAATTTTTACTTTGTATTTTTAAAAACGGATTTATATTCACAAAACGAATTAGAAAACTTTGCCGAATGTTTTTTTTTTTGATAAAAGATTTTGTAGTCTGATTTAGTATATACATACAAATTTTCAAAATGTTTAAACCAACAATAAAAAAAATTATTTTTGAGCAGCAGTAAAAGCCCTTAATCAAAATAAAAATCGTGAAATTAATTAAAATGAGATGAAAGACAAGCAATATATTTTGAAGTTTAGGCAACACAATATTTCAGCGTTTTGTACGTCTAGCGCATAAAATAAAATTTCGAGTTTAGAATAGCTTCGCTACGCGACCAAACCAAATTTTTAGGTTTCTCTAAACTCTAAATTTTGCTTCATGCTCAATAAAGAAGTGGTAACATTCGTTAGTAGCTTCTAATTGAATTCATTAAAAAAAATTACAACGAATACCTCAAAATGCCTACGCTAAATCGGGATATGTATATTTAAAACAATACTTCTCTGTATGTGTCTAGGTCAGTAGTAATTCATAAAGTGCAGACAGCTATGATGAAGTCCAATTTTGTAATAACATGATTTGATGGTAGATTAAACATGTATGTGCATGTGATGAAAATGCAATGTGAATAATAATCTTACACAAAAGATAATAAAAGTAATTAGATACAGCACGGCCATGAGAGTGAAATCCACAACTGGTAATCGGTTTCTGTTTTCGTTTTCGCTTGATTTCATTAATCGGAATTACCCACAGTGAAAATCTTTAATTAGAGAAAGAAATATGAAGGAGCTACTTGACCAATATGGGATATTAATTCAAAATTAGAAAATATCCAGTATGTTCTCGCAATTCATATTTATTACAATTCAATATGTAAATTTGTTTTTTTTTAAATATTGGAACAAACAATAGGAGTTTAAATAATATTGGTCGTATTTCTGTGTATCTGGACATCTTTATCGACAATAAATGTTAAACGTGACAAAAATATGGCAAAAATATTACAATCTAGATGCCTTTCTAATTGTCTCCATTTAATATAATTATTCGGTTATTGCAATATTGGAAAGTGTTGAAATTGGATTAAGCAAAGCTTGTTTCCTCACTTGTTCGTGCGAATGAATTTCATATTTCCTATAAAGAACGAAATTGTTAATAATTGAACGTGTAAAATTCATACAGGATATTATTTAAAAATAGTGATAAAATGAAGGACCTTTTTTATTTGTATTTATTCAGCACTTACCACTGTTAGCCATGTCAGAACTAAATTAATTTAATTATAAAGCACATCTAAATATATTTCTAACTTCACAATATTTCAGTGTTTTATACGCGTGGCGCATGAAGTAAAATTTCAACTTTAGAAAAGCCTGAAAATTTTGTTTGGTCGCTCCAAATTTTAATGTTCTTCTAAACTCGAAATGTTACTTTATGCTTAGTCAAGGAGTAAAAACACTTGTTAGGAGTATAAATACGATTTAATAAATATTTTCTCATTTTCAATATTGCAGAAAAACCAGACAAATCATTATTTTTTAAATTTATTTTAAGAAAATAGTTTGAAGAAACAAACAAAAAATGCCGAATTGAATTTAGAAAAATGTAGACTTTAAAATGGTATTACAAACATAAATTGGTAATACTCTAAGCCAGGAATACTTGACCAGTGTCGAATATTACTTCGATTATTATATCGACTATTTAAACTATAAATTCATGCATCGAATGATCTCTTGATCAACTATTCTGATTCGAATGATGGTGATCGAATAATTGATTATATTAAATCAATATCGAAAGATAATTCGAGACATTATTCGAGTT
Source organism: Philonthus cognatus (assembly GCA_932526585.2). Taxonomy (NCBI): domain Eukaryota; kingdom Metazoa; phylum Arthropoda; class Insecta; order Coleoptera; family Staphylinidae; genus Philonthus; species Philonthus cognatus. The sequence continues at coordinate 103,938,770 of OW052241.1, forward strand.
AAATCCGAGATATTTCGAAATCTTCAATTATTTCAATAAACAAAAAGAATCTAGTGATATCTGAGAAATCTAAATATTATCGTTATAATGAAAAGAAACGATTATTTTATTTCAAATTGTCCAATCACTTGAAACGTTAAAATGAAGTTAGTTTATTTCATAAAAATACGCGAGAGTTTTCCTATTTGTCTAAGATTTAAATAAAAATATTAATTTTCAGCACTTAAAAAAATATATTTCCCAATGATGACTGACATTTTTATAAAAAATCGGACATTTCCTTATTTGCTTGTATCAATAATTTTCTACTTTTCATTTTATTTAACTTGCAGTTATTGTAGTTTTCTTAAAATGTGTAAACAAATTTTATTCATTCTTTAAAAAACATTGTGATTTTTTTTATCTGACGTGTGGTTGTTTTATAATCTATTTTATCTAACCTTCAAACGAAGTTTATTTGAATCTTATAATAATTGTAAATTATTTCAAATCTTTATCTAATTTTATAAAATTAAAAAAAATTTTTTGGTTATTTTCTCAGTTTTGAAATTTAATTCAAATGTTATTATGAAGTTTGGCATGCATCATATTTAAGAGAAAGGTTAACATACTAATACTATTTCCAAAATATTTTAATGCGATTTAAATACATTCAGTTATCTTTGACTTGAGCTACAAAATTATCAACATCTTAATTCAAAATCTTTCAGATTTGGTTTTTGAGATTTTTCACTACTTTGAATTCCATCTAAAGTGACGCAATAATAAATTAATTATTCGACAAAATAATCTAGTTTTTATACATTCAGTATTATTATCAAAGTATTTAGTATTTGTTAATCGAGTGTTTTCTAATCCCTGATTAAGCATGAAGTATAAAAGGCTAAAAATTTTGATTTGGTCGTTTTGTGACGACGAAATATTTACTTCATGCGCCAACTGCGTAAAACACTGATTTAGTCTAAAGTTAATTGCTAATTCAGCATTAATCTGATAGTAACAATAACGCATGACATGTAGGTCAAATATAAATGATGCTTACATTATGTGCGTTCACGATTTTTTTTTTCTAATTTCGTGATATTTTCTTAATGCGCCCGGCGCATAAAACACCTGTTTACCTTTTATCGTGGTATAATAAATTTCTTATTTAATTTAGTTAATGTAAGTTTATATTTTTGGTTTAGGTGTAGATTTCTTGAGCTATGAGGGTTGAAAAAGATTGACAATTTTTTTTTTCTATATTAATTTCGAGTCTAAACGAGTCATCATCAGTAGAAAACTATAATAAAAGGAGATTATTAATAATATAAAATAATGACTAGATATTTACTTTAATATCCAAGTAAATATCTTGTAGTTATTTTATATTGTTTTAAAAGTGACAATTAAAATTAGCTTTCAATTAGGCAAGTGAATTTTGGTTAATATAGGTTAAACATTTTTTTGCGTATATTTTATTTTGCATAAACTCTTTTTATAATGATAACTGTTTATGAATTTATATAAACTTAAACCTAATTAATAGTGGAACTTTGATTAAAACACTAGGTTTGTTTCACTGATTTATTTTAATGATTACTCCAACTAGTTTCGACCATAGGTCATTATCAAGGAGATATGTACAAAATTTACAAACGTATCGATATTTATATACAACAGCAAATTTCAGGTAATAAGAGCCGTCGCAAAGGGGGGAGTGCCAAATGTCTTCGATGTTATTAAGCGTGGTTTTTCGCTTTATAGTGCTCGGTTGATTTCTAATCCCTCTCGTAGATTTAAGTCGCGTCCCTTATTACCTGAATAAAAAAAAGTAAATTACTATTATTGAAAACATTATTATTTTCTATGCAATATTGTGAAACTCCAGTGGAAAATTATTATTTAATATTGCTTTTTTACGTTCACTTAATCTAATGTTAAAAGTTCCTCCAGTTTGTCCTATATATACACCATCATAATCCCCGCACTTAACATCGTATATTCCGCTTTTTTAAAATTTGTCTATTTCGGATTTATTATGCATTAAAAGTTTGTGAAGATTAATTGGATTTGTCATAATACCATTGAACTCATACCCTTTTAAACATGCTTTTATATTTGCTGATAGACTGTTAAACCTACTCAGAGGTCTTAGAGTACAACATTAGTGCTCTAGGGATTTTCCTCATATTTTTAAGTTTTTTACATTATTGAATTTATATTTATGCGTTTACATATTTTAAGTTAAGTATATTGTTAAATATTGTATAATCTTTTTTTTAACATTTACAGAGTATACACTAGTATTAACGATTTGTTTGTAAAATATTAAAATAAATAAGTAAGTCACTCTATGAAATAAGGGTTTTAGACTTGATGGCACGATTGTAAACTGTATGGGTATACAGTAGCTATTATTGTTTCTGAATAAACAATCATATCCAAGTTACAATTAGGTACTTATTTACATACGTCTGCGGGTAAACTCTAAGAAAACAATGGATTAATGAATAATATCCCAGTCTTGAATTAATTAAACAAATAGGTCTGTTGTAGATGCAAGTCTCTTTATTCCATATCCATCTCTTGCACATTGCAATTAATACGGGGCGCATCCGAATGGGACGATACCTCGTCTCGAAACAATCGCTTTTGCGTTTTCTTTGCCGCCGGTCACGATTAATATTATTATTATTGCTGTTCGAATTGTTCGAAGGTCGTCACGGATTGTAAATAAACAGTTTATTGCATTTACAAGTGAATTTATATAAATTCGTTTTGTTTACATATTTTAATATTAATAAGTTATAAGCTTTTTGCTATACTGGGTGTCAAATAAATTAGGCAAGTTGCAAGGCCCTAGAGCAACTAACATTAGAAGTTCAAATTAAACACTCTTATAAAAACAACGGATTCATAAAAATTTACCACACATTGCATATGTATACTTAACCCATTAAGCGCCATTGATGCGTACACGAAACATTATAAATGTTTGGTTAATTATATAACTAAATAAGTTACTTTAATATATTATATTAGTTGACCTGGCTTCAAAATGTAAGGAGAAAAATATAAATATTTTGTTATTTAAATATTTCGATTATTACTCATATAAAAAAAATAATGAGAATGTATTTCTAACTTCACAATATTTCAGTGTTTTATACGCGTGGCGCATGAAGTAAAATTTCGAGTTTAGAAAAGCCTGAAAATTTGCTTTGGCCGCTCGGCTTCGCGGAGCGACCAAACCAAATTTTCAGGCTTTTCTAAACTCGAAATTTTACTTTATGCTTAGTCTGGGAGTGGAATCACTCGTTCTACACTTCATACTGTACGTTTTTATATAAAATCGACGAATGCCTGAAATTTCACAGCATATACATTATGTATATTTCAAAGAAAAATTCAGAATATGTAACACAATAAGTCATTTATGGATATCATAAAAAGAAGTGCAGAATTTTACCTAAAATCAACTTTCAGAGGTATCTCTATAATTGCTCGGCCGTTAATGGGTTAATATTACGGTTTACTAGAGTGAGACAGACTCTGCCTATCCATTTGCTAGAGTGAGACAGACCTATATTTCTATTTCCAGCATAAAAAGGCAAACGTAATATATCATGGACATTCTTTTAAATGAATTTTGAGTTTATTGAATGCAGAATGTACGGACACCCTTGAATTTTACTTAGTATAAGTTTTTGTTGACTAAAAAGGAGTAAAAAAATGACTCAAAAATAGCTATTTTTAGTATTTTTTTACAAAAAAAATCTTAATCGTGTTAAATTGGTGACAATAAAATCCCCAAAGTTTTATAATTATTTTGATGTATTATATAATATTGTATTATGATCAGAACATAAATGGTGCTGAAACTAATGACTACCAAAAACGTTTGATTTTACCTATAAAAAATCGCAACCTTAAAAGAAAATGTCCTGTATGCCTGTTTTTTAAGCTGCACTATAGGGATCTCGCTTATGAAGAGATAATGGAGGCAAATATTCGTTTTATAGTGCTTATTAATAATCTGTTGAAGTCGTAAAGCAGTAATTCTATTGAAATAAAATAAGCAAGATAGATATATTTAGTACGTTTTTTTAATATTAGAGATATTATTTGCTTTTTCGCTAAATGGAAATCTTTATTGAGGGTTAAATTAAGATCTAAATATAGGATAAAAATTATGCATTTTTGTTGGGAATAAATGAATTCATAACAGCTTGTGGGGAATAATTCAATTGCGATTCCTCGAGCACGCCTACACGATAAAATTCCGCATTCCTGAAATAAAAGAGCGTAATTGTGGCTGCGAAATTCTCTACGGAGAACGCATAAAATTTCCCAGTTTAAAATTCACAACGCGAAAAACGTAAAATACTTACAAGGAATTATTTTCATTTGAACGAAAGTATAAATAAATATAAAGAAGACGAAATGCAGTAAAAATTACCATTTAATATTCATTCGTGATTATAAATACTTATCAGGAATATTGGATTTATGTAAGTCATTGTATTTCAGTTTTCATCACTCTAACTAATGGACAAAATAGACTGGAAATATTTTAGGTTCATAAAAAACGGCGATGTGTTCATCAAAGCACTTTCGCCGATAATAATATATTGATTTAAATATTAACAATAAGGAAAAGTTGGTCACACTAAATTTATTATACTTTTATTATTATTATTCCAAAACTATTCAGAAAACAAGTAATTCTTGTATTTTTTCGCTACATCTCTGTAAATATTGATCACCATCACATCTAAGCGTTATATATTTTTAACTCTACTGTAAATCAGTGTTTTATACGTATGGCGCATAAAGTAAAATTTCTAGTTTAGAAAAGCCCCGTGAAAATTTGTCTCGGGTCGCCGCGCGACCCTTGGGAAATTTTCTACGGGGGGCTTTTCTAAACTCGAAATTTTACTTCATGCTTAGTCTGGAAATGGAAAACACTCGTTACATTAAAACATGTCACAAGTGTTAAAATGTGTATTGTAACTGTAACAAAGAAAAAATATAACATGGCGTTCTCATTATAGTTCAATTCAAATGCGTGTGCAGTTGGCACTATTAGTTAACCCTTTGCGGTCGTGTTTTATTTTCGTTACATTTCCAGCAGATCATATATTTATTTAACAAATTTATAATATTATATAATTTATACGTACTATATACATAAATATCTTTATAATGATATGAACACACAAATTAAATTAAAATTAAGAATATATTAAATTTAATTTAAATGATTAATTTGGTAAATTTGAATTTGAACATAAGTAGCGATTCTTTTTGCTTGATAAAAATAAGTATTATTTGATCAATTCGGCAACTTATGCTTACTTTTCTTTGTACATATTTTGGATATGGTAGATTTTAAAACATTTACCAGGATGAAGTCCAGGCTTTCGAATACAAGTATCGCAAAAATATACGGTTTCTTTTCTTCTTCATTTCATTGTTCTGTTGCTACAAACAGCGCCGTCCTTAGATCTGTTAAGCTCGTTTGCAAAAATAAAATGAGGTTTACTGTTTAGTCGTTCCATGGAGTCAGATGTTGATGGGTGGCCTTTGAAATCTTTTCTATGATTGCGGATATTTCCAACGAGTTGTTGAAGTAAATGTTTGCGGTAGTTGAGAGACGTTGTACGTCGCAGACCGTCTTTGTTTAATAATAATCATAATATCTGTATTTGTCCAACAACATAACCCAATTACAGAACAAAAATTTGAATAACAGAAAAAAAGCAAAACTACATGTAAATAAATGCAGTAGTGAATTAAATAAAATAATGATTTTAAATAAACATGTCACTAAATTGTTTTTCTGAGCACTGGCATAACACAGTAACGGGAGAACGCTGCAATACATTAGAATTCGCCATTGGTGCTCGGAACGTTGATGAATACCTTGTAGATTTTACAGGGACATTTAATGGAACCCTAGCAAGATTTTCCCGACAGTCAATTTTCCCATCTATGAGTTTCTTCATGAAGGTAGCACATTGCAAATTTTTTATGTCGGCGAGGGATTCCATTTCGTGATGCTGAAAAAGTTTATATTGAGAAGTTCCAATTGGTGGATAAGTACGGTCAAGTTTAAACGAGAGAAATTTAAAAAATCGACGGTGGATGCGATTCAACAAAAGAGAGTGACTAGCATAAATAGGATACCAGATTAAAATATTATATGGCAACTTACTTAATACAAAGGCCAAATATAGAGATTTCATAGAACCACCATTATAAAAGTTGCGGCTAATACTTAGAAGCATTTGTTCGGACTGACTCGATATGATTTTTAAGAGTGAGTTGGTTGTCAAATGTAATTCCTAAATCTTTGACAGTAGTACATCTCGACAAACACTTGCCATCAATCTGGTAACTTGTTTCACTTGAGGTGAGGGTGCGGGAATAACTTACAACACAACATTTACTAATATTTAGTACTAAATTGACTTTCTTACGCCAATTAGCAATGATATCTAAATTAAGTTGTAAAATGTCTACGTCATTCGAGGATTTTATGTTTAAATAGATTTTAAGGTCGTCAGAGTAAGCCAAAACAGGACAGGTGAGCATTCCCAATAAATCGTTAATAAGAATATTAAACAAGAGGGGGCCAAGACAAGAGCCCTGCGAGACACTGGTGGAAGGCAAAAACTCATAGGATTTAAAGCCATTGTAAAAAACAGCACAATCGATTTTGTAAATAAGACCGAATAAGTTTAGTGACCGCAGGGATAGCACCCAATAGGCTTAGCCAATGAGTTAAAAGCTCATGGTCAGTTAAGACAAAGGTGCGCGAAAAATCAGCGTAGATTACGTCAACTTGACCACGAGAATCCAGGGAATTAGCTTTGTTGTTGTAGATCTAGCAGGTTTAAATCCGTGTTGATATGGTGATATAAATGATCCCACTCCTTTAAATATGTCATTATGCAGCACACTTTCAAAGATTTTCACAAAGTTGGAGAGGATCGAAATTAGACGATAATTATTAATATGAGATTCGTTACCTTTCTTGAAAACGGGACAAAGCCTAGCACGTTTCCACAGGTCGGGGAACTGGCATAAAGTGATTGAGTAATTTAAAATTGTACACAATGGATTAGCAAAGGAAAATCTACAATCCCGAATTAAAAAACTTATTTGAAAATCGTGACATAATATTAATAAGTTCGGATTCGTCTACTTTATGAAACAGGAATAGCGGATATACAGTTGAATCGTTGCACAGTATAGGATCTGAATTACGATTGAAATGACTATTAAAGATGTTTGCAAATCCATTGACTGTCATTAGTATTTGTCAATTCTTCCTGGTCATTATGTACTACACTAGGAATTCTGGTAGCACCACGCTTGCTAGAGACGAACTTCTATAAATCAGAAGGATTTTGTTTAAGGTTAGTCTCAATGTTGTCTATGAATGAGGAATATGCATCAGAAATTTGCCATTTAATTAGATTACTCAATCTTTTAAATTCTTGAATAAAATATGGGTTTTTAGTCTTATGCCACATATTCCTATAATAAGCCTTGGAATTTAGGTTAGCTTTTATTTCAAAGGTAAACCATAGTGGATACTTCTTTTTCTCTAATTGATATGTTGGGACATGTTTGTAGAGAACTGAATAAATTATATCGTAGAACTTGGTAACCATTTCATTAAATGATTTGAGTATACTCCAATCTACGCTATAAAATTCATTGTACAAGGATATAAAGTTAGCCCTTCGGAAATTGAATCTTGTGTTGTCATTACTGGGAAATGATGAGGGAATGTCTTTGGGATGATTTGAGAAAATAATTTCAAGTGCAGGATGCAAGTTGTCCTCTGTGGCAAGAGACAATTCTGCATTATGGTTACCCAAGACTAAATCCAACAAAGAATTGTATTTATTATGAATATTGTTGTATTGTTGTATGTTAAGTTTATCGGTTAAATATTCAAAACAAGAAGATTTAGAATTTCAAGACACGTGTTCATTCTGTGTTGACAGAAGATTAAAATCACCAATAAGTATACATTTATGGTCAAATAAGTGAACTTCTAGATGTTAAGTTAGTATTTCTAAATTATTGAAAAATATGTCAGGCGAAATATAAACAACTCCAACAATAATAGTACTAGAATCAAAATGACATCTGCATAATATACAATCGATAAGAGGAGACGAGGTGGTTAGAACGATTAACTAGTAAAGAATTACGATCTGAGCGAACCACATTTATTTTAATGTGGTTCGCTCAGATCGTAATTCTTTACTAGTTGAAGGAAATAATTCTCCACTAAGTACCGAGTCATTTAACCATGTTTCGGATAGTAAAACAATATCAGAGTCTAAATTACAGCAGTTATTGTAACATTGATTTGTTTTGGATTTTAATACACGAACGTTTTGGTAAAAGATACTGATTGGGTAGAGTAGCCTGTTGGAGCCTAATGGTTTTCCTCTTGAATAACAGGGATGCCGTTTTATATTTAATCCTTAAGTTGGATTTACCTTTGCCCATACGTTCGTTTAACTCATTTTTAATTAATTTGTAATACGTAACTTGTTTAGGTATGCGATCGAAACACCCTGAAATTTTTAAGTATTGCATATTAGTTTTAAGTTTTTTAAATTATTTAATTATTACATAAACAGAATCTGCGGAAACCAAGCGAAGTTTAATTGGTAGTAAGTTATGTTTCGTCGCATCAAATTTTTGTAAACGTTGTGATTTAATTTGAGGATCGGAAACATTCAATTTAATGAGCATTTTTTTAAGAAATGTATTATCATGTTCAGACCGTTGATGCTTAGACTTGCCTTCTTCAGGTAAACCATAAATAATTATATTTATAGATCTTTTAGAGCGTTTATAGATCTCCGCTATCATTTGTTCTGAGTTGTCAACTGGCGAGACATTCTTAAATGCATTTACCTTTAACTTATTTATTTCAGTCTTAAGTTCATTAATCAATGTAATGAGCTTTGGTATTTGTTAAAAGCCTTTCTCACATTCATGGCAGATATATTTGATACTTCGTTTAGGATTTTGACGTAGTTCAAGACACTTAAGTTCCGAGGAACCTAAATCAGAGCATTTTTCTTGAATGTGCTTGTTGCAACCATCACACACTATGAATTTATTACCGGTATCAATGATCGAGTTATATTAGACAAATCATTGTGTATGACAGTAAATGAACAAGCTAGAAATAATATAAACTGTTATCAAGGCATAAGAACAGGGACACACTTCAGACCGATTGGGGCCGATCAACGGTGGCTAACAAGACATACAAGACGGCCGAGGAGTGGTAATTATTGGTAACGAAAGGAAAGCAACAGTTAATAAAATTAATAATAATATTAAGTGAATTAAAAAGAATGGATTAATGCTGTCTTGGTCCCAGTGCCAGCAAAAAAAAAAAAACAGCGCTGATAAGTTAAGCGAATGAAGTGAAAAGGTCATTGAATGAAGGGGGAAAATAGACGTGACTAAAATGACATTTAACAATGATTACACAGAAGGACATGAACTATTTTTAATGTAAATAAAATAGTATATGTAAGTAAATACGTTGACCGTCCTTACCAAATTATATAAATAAATGATCGATAGTTCTCAAGATATTCCCGTTTGAATGTTGAGCCTCACTACACACGTGTATGACAAATAAGAAACACATAAGGAACATATTATAAAATATGTATGGATGTATGTAGACTATTGCTACTTCAAAAAGCCAACAAAAAAAACATTTTGCTTCACTACTTGACCGACTTTCGTATAAAGTTTTAAATTGAAATATACTGATCAGCCTAATCAACAGCTTCCATATTATTGGTGTAATCAATAATGGCCATAGGTTTCCTAATTTCCTTTATTTCTCCGGCTCTATTTGTTCTACTCACAATTTTTATATCAGTATTGTGAAATGTGGAAAGAATATGAACATTCCATTTATCTTTCCGTCAAGCCTTTTTTCCTGTGTGTTCTTGTCTCATCTTTCTTTAGTATTATTTTCTTCTTCCTAATTTCTTCTGGCAAGCGCTTCCTGTTAGACATGATTGTGCCTGCTGTTTGAATGCCAATATTTTAAAGCTCTTTGGCTAAACCTATTCCTGTTTAATACCTATCTGTGTATGGGTGAAATCCTGTTTCGTTGGATTCTTCTAATAATCTTCCACATAAATGTAATGTTATCCTGAAAGTGAAAGGCAAATCGGAACAGCAGAGACTTGCTGTTGTAGAAGCCCCATAATAAGGTAAAAATACACTGATATATCCACATTCAGAACCTGCCAAGGCATAAACTCTAAGACCCCATTTTGTAGGCTTTTTTGGATTGTACATCTTGAATATAATTCTTCCTTTGAATGCAACAGTACTTTCATCCACCGCATTTTTTTTTTACCAAGTATGTAAAATGCTCTACATTTTTTGTCGACATAGTCGGCAATATTTTTCACTTTCATTCCTCTGGGTACATTAGCACCTTGATGTCCTGGATTCGAATGCAGTGCCCAATATATTTGTAAAAAATGGTTTCTTCGAAAAACTAAAATAAATAAATATATCACTAAAATATTCTTTAAAATTACATTTATCATGTTATGCCCGATTAATAATAACTCTAAAAAATGCTTTCATTTCTAAAAGTGTTACGTCCATTCAGCTCCACCAAATTGATTGCTGTGGTAAAGGTATTGTTTGGTTTATTTTTCCGCTTAATATTAGTTAGTTGCAGCAAATATTAGTTAGTTGCAGGAAATAATCTAAATCCGTAGCGGGTTTTTGAGCTGGGGGTTTGTAACTAGATGTCATTATCGGTGCCCCATATTTTCCAACAACCGTCTTCGTTCTCGTTATTACTTTGGTCCTCTGCATTAATTTCATACTCAGAATCAGATTCAATGTCCTTGTAATCTTCCTCAGAGTCAGAACACGTATTATCAGGTTCACTAAATTCTGAATCGTCTGAACTTTCGTAGACGCCATAATTTTACCTATTTTGTTTCAATTAAATATTTTAAATTTATGATGATTATAAGTGAGAAAATCGATTGTTATAATAAACAATATATGTGTTTGTAGTTGCCTAGCAACAGCAAAGTCGAGCATGACTTGCGTAGCCGTACGCGCATGAGCGATTGTTTTAGAAATTCCCTACCTCGCTAATGGCACCACGGAATAATTCAGGCAATAAATGTACATTATATATCACGCACAACAATTATCCGACATATATTCTTGTTCATAAACAATGTATTATCAGAATTTAATTTAGTAATATACAGAGAGTTTTATGTAATGCCGAACATGCTAGAATGTACTCAATGTAAATTTTCCTATGTTCGATGTGTACTGGGGCGCATCAAAGCATTGAGTACAATGTGATTGGCTACGATTTCTAATGGTAATATAGTCAACCCAATCTACACTCTTCCCGTCAAAAATTAATTAAATTTGTTAATTATTATATCGTATGTTCAATAAAATAAAACCTCTAGAGTGCTATGGAATATATTGTAGGTTAGCCACTCTGAAGTTATATATTATAACTATTATGTCTGACGTTTTATATGACAATTCCTAAAGCGTGTAGCCAACATAAATTTTAAAAAAGATAAAATCATAGCACTCTAGAGGTTTTTTTTTATTATCAACCACAATATGTTGTATTTTAAATATTTTAGTTCAACGAATGCTTATCAAATTTTGGTATATTTTTAATCAGTAAAATACTAATTGAAAAAGATAAGAAAATATAAACGCTTCATCAGTAAACACAATTTTTCGCAACATTTTGTTGTTTAATTTAACAAATTAAATGTAATTTTAAAAACATTTTATTGTTTAATTTTGTCATAGAAGCAACTAATAATGTTGAAATTGACCTAAACTTAAATTCTTGTAGAACTCTTATGTACAGACAATTTTTAAATATTAAATGATTTTGCAATAGTAAAGATATTATTGGGCACTCTTCGACATAACATACATTGTTAAATTTTATCTCTTTCGATAATGTCGACGGACTTCTAACTCCTCGCTCATGAAATTTATCCAAACAAACTGTTTTATAAGGTTTGAAATGGTTAAAACAAATGGTATTAGTTAATCAGAAAATTTTACAGCAAAGATTCATGGAAATTTCTTAAACTGTTTTCTCCATGGTATAGGTTTACCAGAAAAATATTTTCCTTCTTTGTAAATATTATTGATATGTTCAACTCTCCGTTCTTCGTCTACGTTTGCTTCAAGTGCTAGAACAATATCATTTACTTGCGATAACTGACAGAGTACATTTATTTTTGAAGGGAATGTGAAAATTGGGTTGACTATATTACAATTAGAAATCGAAGCCAATCACATCGCACTCAATGCTTTGATGCGTCCCAGTACACATCAAACATAGAAAAATTAACTCTGAGTACATTTTAGCATGTTCGGTGTTACATAAAACTCTCTGTATACCGGGTGTTGATTTGATCAGATATACATAGGAATATTACATGTAAAATCATATTTATGCATTTTCCTGCTTCCAGGGTCATTTTAGAGGAAAAGTACAAAAGCATAGAAAAATTAAAACAAAAATCGAACACCATTTGGTTAAAATCCGATGACAGTTACTATTTTTTACCAAGTTTTGAAATACGTAGGATTTTTTTCTTAATTTTTTCTTCCCTCATACTTTGTCTTCAAAAAGACTCTGGAAGCAGGAAAAATAATATTTTGGCTCTACGTTTCGACAGCATCGCTTCTGCTATCATCAGGAGCTTTTATTTTGAGTGATATATGTCACTGTTTGACATCTATCACTCAAATAAAGAAAATGTTCATACAGTAGTGATCATAAATATGTTTTCGTACATTTTTATAGAGATAAGTGTTGACAAATCCTAAAAAATAATGCAAATGAATCAAAATTCTTAATATCACTTTTCTATTTTTGATAAGTTTATAATACAGGTATTTTCTAAATAGATATGTGTTAACTTTTTCTTACTCTCTAAATTGTAATGTAGTATTTGATTGATTATGTCACGTTCTTAACAACTTGCCATCAACACACATAGATCTATTGAAGAAACGAAAACCATTCTTGAAAAAATTGACAACTCTCAAGAAGTAGCCAAGTTAGTTCTATCTCATTCAATATTTGTTTGTAAAATTTACTAATTTTACAATATCATTTTAATATGTTTATTTCTCAAATATTCGGCGAATGGCTTTCGTTACTTAGTTACTTAGCAATGCCTCATGCCTATTCTAACAATAAAATATGGTAAAATCATAAACCCATATTAAAATACAAAATATGCATTTCGAATCACGTCAATCACATCTCAGAATATGCAGAGAATGTTGTGCAGTATGAGGAAAACAAAAAAACTCTGGTTCGATTAAATAGTAAAAAATATGCGTTCACATTTAATATATCTAGAATTGTTTCGATGTAATATGAAAAATAAAATCTTACATTTTTATTATTATAAATTGTCCATATCTCCATTACTTCTCATTTTGTTTTTCAAATTTGCAATAAGAAACATTTTACGACTTATTATGAATTAATTTTAGCATCTGCAAATCGACTCGTTTTTGTTATGGGTGCATATGAGCTGTCATTGAATAGGGATATGGATTTTTTTTTATAATAAAAATGTAGAATTTTATTTTTCAAATTACATCGAAACAATTCTAGATATTTCAAATTTGAAAGCAAATTTTTTACTATTTATTCGAACCAGAGTTTTTTTTTAATTACATTGAAACAGTAATAATAATAAGTATAAACTTTTCTTGTAATATTTAAAAATTGTCCATATTTTTGTTATTTATCTTACTCCAAATTAGTAACATTCTTCAAGCAACTTTTAACGACTCGACTTATAGTTATAAGTAATAAAATTGCAAAGCGTTTTGTTTTTGCTTTTCTAACACAATTTTTGTTTTTTTTATGTGCGCATATATAGATATGCATATCACTGAACAGCATTTTTAACAATAATTCCAATGATAAAAATAAAAAATACATCCGCGCAATGTCCATGAAAACTATTTATTTCCGTAATAAATGATAATCAATCATGAATTTCTTAGTAACTATTTCATATCAATTAGGTATTGTTTGGTTGCCATGGCAACTTGAACAACAACAATAGTTTAACAAAAGCTTACAGGTACATGTGGTATATCGTTGAAATTAGAATTAAAAATAGATGTCATTGATGTACATGAATATTTATGTTTACATAAGAAAAACAAAAGTTGAGCCTATAGAACAATAAGTAATCGATCTAAATATTTTAAACGTTAATCATTTAATAAGTCGTAACAAGTTGCGCTAAAAAAGTATTTACAGAATTTGAAAAAATTAAAAAAAAAAACAACGGAGATAAATGCTAAAAATTTCAGTTTTTTTTAATTACATCGAAACAATTCAGGATATTTCAAATATGAAAGCAGATAATTACTAAGCACTAAAATACGTACCTTTACCCCCATTTAACCGATTCTCTATCTCTTCAAATAAGCTCGAAAACGGAGACCAAATAGGTGTCTTACATTTTTACCCTTTACATTTAAAATCTACCTAACACATATATTTTGGAATTATTAGTTTATTACTAGATCATTTCCTATAGACCCGTACACACATGATATAGTATTTTACATTACTGGAACATAATCTACATGCTACTAGTTTTGAACAACAAAAATAAAATAAACACATTTTTTGTTACAACTTTACTGTAGCAAAATTTTAGTAATTTAGAGTTGTATGTTACACTGTTTACACTCCTTAATTATGCATGAAGTAAAATTTCGAGTTTATAAAAGCCTGAAAATTTGCCGCTGTAAAAAATAATGTCTTTGTCTTTCATCATTAGATTGATTAAATTTTAAATGATTCAAAGTGTTTGAATATTTATTTCTTGGAGACAACACTGTCAATATAGCTGTGTTTGAGTGCCACGGATTTTCGACTTCGGCACTTCAAATTGGCGAAAACAACGACCATCATGTGATTTAGAAATAGAGTCAGGCCAAAACTCTCTGGTAGCCCCACTAAGACGTAACGTTTTCCGAAAAGAATAAAAATCCTAACGTCTCCATAAATCTTCAAACAGCGTGGCCTGCGGTCCCATCTTTCTGAAACCAAACGTGTGCATGAACTTCCCCAAATTCTGGCAGTCTTGGTTGAAAAACTCGTTTACTATGTGCGTTTTATTCTACAAGG
Organism: Philonthus cognatus; assembly: GCA_932526585.2. Classification (NCBI taxonomy): domain Eukaryota; kingdom Metazoa; phylum Arthropoda; class Insecta; order Coleoptera; family Staphylinidae; genus Philonthus; species Philonthus cognatus. The sequence continues at coordinate 103,954,017 of OW052241.1, forward strand.
GACAGTTTATCCCTCGTAGTTTTCGAGCTAAAAAATAATTGAATCACAAAAAAACTGCTTATTGCAGTTTAAAATATTCTGGGAAACCCCTGTTTTGTTTGTTTCAATATAAGTAATTATAATTACGAGAGCTCGAATATATTTTTTTGTTATATTCGCATAGATTTTACGAATTAGGCTTTAACCACGACACATATCATTTTAACGTATAAATCTCATTTGATAATAGTGTGTTTGATGTGTAGCAACATCAAAACTGAAATCAACATAGTAATTAAACGTGACTCTTGCTTAATTGAACCTTAGCATAATTACTTTAGGTGCAACTGCACACCACCAACATCAATATATTGTGATCGATACAAATAATTTTGCAGCTCCATATAGTAGAAAAGCTAATATTTTCTAAGTCAAATACAAAACATTTAAATGAAAATTGTGCAAATATAGCAATTATTTTTTTTTACTTCAAGAATGTCATAAATTAAAATTATATTTTATATTTATTTGATTCATGAAGTTATTTAAGTTGTTAGAAATACGTGTAGCGACCAATCCAAATTTTCAGCTATTTCTAAACTCAAAATATTTACCATATGCGCCAGGATTATAAACACTGTTTAGTGTGAAGTTTTACAAACACTAAATTCATCTTAATAATAACACAAAATAAAAAAAATAAGTATTTGGAGATTTATATATATATATATATATATATATATATATATATATATATATATATATATATTATGTATATATATATATATATATATATTATGTATATATATATATATATATATATATATATATTATGTATATATATATATATATATATATATATATATATATATATATATATATATATATATACGGCTAAACCGTATAAACGGCTAAACCGTTCGTTAAAATTTTATGGGGTTGCTGTTGCACTAAAACTTTGAAAAAATCCTTGTCATACGGTTGAATCAGTTCTCCTCATGTGAAATATTTTCAAGTTTATATCACTTCCGTTTTCACCGGAAGTAGCACCAAATTTGTTATTTTAATTGGAACACCCTATATATTAGTTAGTTTTTAGATTCCTCGTTTAAATTGCAACATATTTTATATATATATATATATATATATATATATATATATATATATATTTATCTATATTGACAGATAGTAACAGTAAATACATTTTTATTCTTGTGTGTCACTGTCGTGTTTGGTGTAAAAAGGGTCATTATTGTTAATGTCGTCAGTATTGTCAAGGTGGAACTGTTTTTTAATCGTCATGATCGCCAATGTCATGAAATTGAGTATAGTAGAGGAGGGATGTTTACGTTTTGAGATTATATTTTTATATCGGGGGATACAGAGGGGGTCTAGGAAATTATGGTAAATATGATTTGAGGCAAATTTTTCTGCAAGTTGGGAGAAGCGAATTTGGATGGGAACAACATTGGTTAATTCATAAAGCAGTATGTTCGAGGGATTGTGGAGTGGGTTTTAGGGGTGTCGGATTTTAGTTAGCACTCTAAGGGCCGATCGTTCCGCTATTTGCAAATTTTTAATGGTGGCTGGGTGGAGGTTATGGGAAAGGATGGCAGCATAATTAAGTAGGGGATGGCATATCATTTTGTATATATGTACAGTTTTGGTACTTATTCCTTGCTGTTTGAATGTCAGACTTCTGAAATGTGCTGCCCGATTCTTGACTTTTGCTTTTAGGATTATGGAGTGGTTCTTGAATGTGAATTTTGGATCAAAATGGATACCTAGGTTTTTACACGTGGCTGAGGGATGGGGTCAGCTGTGCAGGCCAAACGTTTGTTTTTTAAAATGGTTTCAAATAGCTTTCCAAGACAGGAAGAAGGGTAATAGGGCGATAGTTGCATAGATCTAAACGATCATTCATTTCTAGATTCGATGGAATGACCTAAGTGGAATATATGTGGTTAAAAATCTGGATTATGTAGGTGTGGATGATTTTTGGAAGGGATTTTATGATGAGTCTTGTCGTAACCAAGAGAAGTGTTTTTCCCTTTTAAAGGTTTTCGAAGTATTATTTCTCCTTTATAGCATCATTTGAAGGATGGGGAATTTGGGTGGTTTTAAATGACGTATACCAAGAGTTAACATTGTCTAGGAAGTCGTTGTCATAGTCTGTATGTTCTGTCATTGTGTATGTTTGGTTGAAGTAGATCGCAAATACATTAGTGATGTTGATGTCGTCCGTTACTGTATTTTTGTAGTAGGGTCAGTGATCTTTTGGATGAAATCGGCTTACCGGTATTTTCTTAGATTTTTTTTATTTCCTGCCAGTAGTGCTTACCATGCAGAACATTTATTTGTTGACACAATTTAACCCAAATATCACTTTTGTACTGTGTAATCAGTGTATGTATATCCTTGTTTAGTCTATTGAATTCCTGTTTAAGTGTCATGTCGTCAGTCTGTCTAAAGTCTCTGTATAACTGCCGTTGGTACTTTATTAAGCGAAGGATATATTTAGAAAGGGGGTATTTGTAGGGCTTTTTAGTGATGGTAGGTGTTTTGTGGATCGATTTAGATAGGTTTTCTAGGAAATGGGAAATCGTGTTAGGTGATTGTGATTGGTTTTCGGAGATACATAAAGTCATTTCGTCAGTTACTTTCGTAATGTCGCAGTGTTTGTAGCATGATATTGTTTTAGAAGAGGAAGGCAGAGGAGAGTAGACATTGAGGAAGAATTGAATCGACATGTGGTCTGAACATAAATCGGGGACGAGGGCGACATTATGTATGAGGTGTGGAGATTTATATTTTTTCAGTTTATAGGTTTCTATTTTCACTTCTTCTGACTATAATAAATTATATCCGAGTATTCGCAGTAAATTTGGTAAATGTTCATATAAAAAAATAAATCGAATACCAATAAATAATTATTAATTACAAGATTTTTTGTCAATTTTCGATTTATTTTTAAAACTGTGTGTCAATTTTAAAGTAAATAAATGCACGATTTCACTAATTTAGGCACATTTTAATGGTTCTAAAATCATGATCCTATTTGATTTGTGTTGAATCATTGGAGTTTTATCAGGTCTTTTTATTTTCATAGAATCAAAAAGCCATCCATGTTCATGCGTATGCAAAGATCAATCATCTTTTATTTCACAATTGCACGTGTCTGCATTAGGGATGTTCGATTAGAGATGTTCGATATACATCGATATGAAAATATCGATAATATTTTCATCTAAAATAATCGACATTTATTTTTCCGTTATATCGGTAATATCGATACCGGTAGGGGGACAGTTCTTCCACTCCATTTCTTCCACTCTATTTCTTCCACTCCATTTCTTCCACTTACCAATACTTCCACTACACCCTTACTTCCACTCCATTTCTTCCACTGACCGTTACTTCCACTAGTTCTTATTTCCACTAACCATCACTTCCACTAGTTCTTTTTTCCACTCCATTTCTTCCACTCCAGTTCTTCCACTTACCAATACTTCCAAAAGGAATGCATACATGCTGAGATGATTGCGCCCCACCACCACGGAGAATCGGTTGTTCTTTTTTTCACTAGTTCTTCCATAATTCGCGCAATCATCCCAGCATGTATGCATTCCTTTTGGAAGTGCAAAAAGAGCAGGGCGATACAGAGACGATGATGCAGCAACTTGACTTGGGACAAAAAATCAAAAAAGGGCAATTACAATCGAAAATTAAAGCCGAGGAACGAATAGCAAACATTGTCAAAAAAATTAGTAAATTCGACGAAGAAAATAGGATTCAGGAGTACCTACAAGCTGTAGGCCACAATATCTCTCTGTGATTCTTATACTGTATAAAATGTGGAATAATATAATGTAATTTGAATAAATTGTACAATTATTTTGAATTGGAAAAAAGGTATGGTGGAATTGGTGGTTAGTGGAAGTAAAGGTGTAGTGGAAGTATTGGTAAGTGGAAGAACTGGAGTAGAAGAAATGGAGTGAAAGAAATGGAGTGGAAAAAAGAACTAGTGGAAGTGATGGTTAGTGGAAATAAGAACTAGTGGAAGTAACGGTCAGTGGAAGAAATGGAGTGGAAGTTGCGTCGCACAATCTCGATACCAAATGTTCGATATCATTTTATACTATTAAGAACTTGCTTCGTTCAATAACACAGAAGGATTTGAATTATTCTGTTTAATTAGTAATATTTTACACTTTACAATATCTATTTACAGTCAAACTATGGCCAGCACCATTATTTCTATCGTCCTAGCGACCGCACCCTATTTTTAGTCCCAAATCACTGACGCCGTTGATGATAGGATACTAGTTATTTATTACACTCCATCTATTGTATTAAGAGGTAAAATTTGTATGTTGGGACTACGGTTACAGCGTTGTTATAAAATATTATTTTACACATTTTCTTTTACAAAAATTTGCATTGAACCTTTCGTAACAAAATGGCGGAAACAGATGTTTTAAAACTTATTTATTTAACGCAGAAATATTTTTTGTTTAGAGGTCTATTTCAAAATAAAGTAATTTATAATTTATATTGAAATAAAAGTTCATACAAATATTCTATTTCCACCATTTTATTATACAGGGTGGGCCACGAATAACGCCCATTAAAAGTTTTCGGGGTTCCAGACAGAGGAAAAATTTGAAAAAATTCTACATTGCACGGTTAAATGCGATCACCTCATGGAAAATATTTCGACTTTCTATCACTTCCGGTTGTACCGGAAATGGCTACCAACTTTGTAATTTTAAATGGAACATACTATATATTAATTTTTTTTAGATTCCCCGTTCAAATGTCTACCCTCTTATATGAATTTATGTCCACTTAACTCTTACAGTTTTTGAGTTAAACATTTATTTGTCAAATATTGACCTCAAATAGACGTTTTGAAAAATGCCTATAACTTCTAGTAGGGACAAGATAGACAAACGAGCGGCATCTTGAATTGTTACTCATAGATCCCTCTAGAATTAAAAAAATTGACATCTGTCAATTTTGACAATAGGTATTTCAAAAATGTTAATATTTCAGTGCCCATTTAAAATCATCATAATTCAATGTTTTTAAATGGAATGGCCAATATTTTATCTCATATGGTGATTGGCAAGACAATTTGCAACATAAAAGTATTATGTCTCCCTATATCTAGAGCAAGTAGTTTTTGAGTTATTTCGAAACTTCTTTCCTCCCAGAATGTTTGCACAATTGAATAATTCCTGTACAATTCACACATGCACCATACTAGGCTACTGTCAATATTCACTGAACCGAATCAAGAAAAATTCGTTTCCAACGTGTCAATATTTTTGAACACTTCGAGTAATATTATAATAAATAAGTGTAGCAATCGAGAAATTATGAATATATTCGTCATATATGGCTAGTGCGACAGAATTGTTGTTTCAACGAAACTTATCCACACTTACAACTTACAAACAAAACAAAAGCAAGAAGATTGAAATAAAGTAATTTTCAAACGAATAAATAAATGCAAGAACAGACCAAAGAAATTATAACAATTGTTCGAAATGATGACCATTAACGTATAAGCACTGTGCAGCACGTGTTGCGACACCCTCTGTTGTTGCTCGCCTAATTTCTTCTGCACTTAATTCAGCGAATGCAGCTCGCACCCTTGTTTCCAATTCTTCTCGGGTATTGACGACAGTGGCATAAACTTTATTTTTTATACGACCCCAAACAAAAAAGTCGAGTGGAGTAAGATCTTGAGATCTAGCGGGCCAGTTCCACGGACCTAACCTTCGAATCCATCTATCTTCGAACATATTCGTCAGTTGCTGCGATATTTCGTGTGTGCAATGAGCTGGGGCACCATCGAGGAAGGAAGGAAGCTCATCCAAAAAATTCTCTACAGAATTTCTTAAATTTTTAAACCAACAAAAACTCACAAAAATCAATCCTGTTCACTGCATCTTGAGGAAATAATTCTTGCACCAAATTAAATTTATAATTATGCATACGATATATTTTCAAAATTCTTCTCAGTGATGTTCTGCTTACTCCCAAATCCTCCTGGCAACTACGGGTGGATGCGCGTGGATTTGCTTGAAAATAAGCCAAAACATTCACTTGAACTTTCTCGTTATGCGTTATTGGCTTTGGTTGATTTTTTTCTGCGTTTAGTTTTCCAAATTGTACAAAATTTAACTCCAGTCTTCTAAATATCCTTCTATCCATCGGCAGTAAGTGTGGGTAAGTTTTGTTGAAAATTCTGCAAGTTCTCTCAACAATTTTGTCGCACTGACCATGTATGACGAATAAATTCATAATTTCTTGATTGGTATACTTATTCATTTTAATATTACTCGAACGGAGCGTTCAAAAATATTGACAGATTCGGTTCAGCGAATATTGACAGTAGCCTTGTGCAAGCATTCTGGGAGGAAATAAATTTCGAAATAACTCAAAAACTACTTGCTCTAAAAATAGGGAGACATAATACTTTTATGTTGCAAATTGTCTTGCCAATCACCATATGAGATAAAATATTGGTCATTCCATTTGAAAACATTGAATTATGATGTTTTTAAGTGGGCACTGAAATATTGATATTTTTGAAATACCTATTGTTAAAATTGACAGATGTCAATTTTTCTAATTCTAGAGGGATCTATAAGTAACAATTCAAGATGCCGCTCGTCTGTCTATCTTGTCCCTACTAGAAGTTATAGGCATTTTTCAAAACGTCTATTTGAGGTCAATATTTGACAAATAAATGTTTAACTCAAAAACTGTAAGAGTTAAGTGGACATAAATTCATATGAGAGGGTAGACAATTGAGCGGGGAATCTAAAACAAAATAATATATAGGATGTTCCGTTTAAAATAACAAAGTTGGTAGCCATTTCCGGTACAACCGGAAGTGATAGAAAGTCGAAATATTTTCCATGAGGTGATCGCATTCAACCGTGTAATGTAGAATTTTTTCAAATTTTTCCTTTGTCAGGAATCCCGAAAACTTTTAATGGGCGTTATTCGTGGCCCACCCTGTATAATAGGTATTCTTGACGTGTGAAAGACAAAAAGTAATGCATCGAAGCTATAATCTCTCTGGAGTCGGAGTAGTTTTGCTTGCATATGACCAATTTTAATGTGATGCCATTTTATATGACATTGAAAAATTCAAGTGATAATTTCAAGACGGCGCTGCGCTATGTTTAAGACAGAATTGGCAACCAAGCACCGTACCCCCTCTTAATTAGTGTCCCTTAATGTAAGAAAGTACCGCAATTGATAAGACCAATGTAAGCTTGTCAACATGACGCCATGTCTGTTCCATCACAATGCGTGAAACAGTCGTGTGCATGTCCAGTAAAGCATTAGGTGCATTATATTTATTAACAAAAGAATTTGTTTAAGCCCACACTCGCAATTCTTAACAGAAATTAATAAATAAATAACTATTACGATTTATTAATTGATAAAATATTCATAATTCGTAATTGTCTAAAATTAATTCGAACACTATGTATGCTTCGACAAACGTCAGGTACAAACGTCATTTCGCCGAAAATAGCTCGTCCGTTATATTTGTTTATATAGTTGTGTTTGGCGATTTAGAGGTTCTTTTTACACATAATCCATCTATCCCATTACCACGTGAAGTAAAAATTATGTTTTAATTTAGTGTACAATGATTTCGTTTGAATTTGGGGCCTAAAGGCGTCAAGATGGATGCCAGTTCACGCTACTCTCTTTAATACAGGGACACTACTTTCCATTTGAACGTTCTGCCATCTTATATGACGTTGAAAAGTGACCATCAAGTTTAAGCGATAATTGAAAGATGGCACTTTGCTATGTGTTTCATGCTTAATCTGGGAGTGAAAACATTCGTTAGAAGCTTCAAATTAAAACCAACAAAGTTTGAAAATTTATATCAAAAAATCGTATTACTTTCAAATATAAATGATTTTCTTTCATTATGAAAGACTAGGGATTTTATTCCAAATTCTTTATTAATCAAGAAGTGAAAACTCTTTTACGACGAAATCTAAAATGTTAGATTTCCTTTATTGTAAAATCAAAAGTCAAAACAAATAGAGTGGATGATATTTTTGTAATATTTGTATATAAATATACTCTTTCTGTTAGAATAAACACAAAATCAATGTTAACGTTTCATAGTAAATTAAATATGGTTGTTTTTTTCAAGATTAGTTTTACATAAAACATATTTCACTGACCCATGAAATATGTTTTGTAAATGTCATTCAAATCTGTAGTTTCACAGATTAAAAAATGCTTTCTTGTAGTTATTACAAAAATGCAACTCTTTCCATGCTTTTAAATATTGTTCATATTTTATTTAAATTTGAGTGTTTGCAATTTTATTTCTAGTAAGACATACTTTTAGTCAATATTACTAAACTAGAAGAAACAGGAACAGGAATATTTAACTGCTTCCGCTAACAAAAATGTCAAAAATGGTCAATATAGTTATGATGTAGTCGGTATAGTTAACGTTGTCAATTATCAATCAAATAATAGTCAAATGATAGTTAATATTATACCGTATCCTTCGAGTTCAAAGCTATCTTGAGTTCGAAAAAAATTGCTTACGCTTTTAGTTTGCACAATATTAACACGTTGGCTGCCGTGTGAATCAAATACGATTCACATTAAATGATGAGTAAACAGTGACAGTCAGCGTGTTAATTATGAAATATAGAATTTTGAGAAAATTCGTATAAATTCGTATTCGTATACGAATTTTCTCGTAATTTTATATTTCGTACCTAATATTATTATTATAAGTGAGTATTTTCAGTATACTTTTAACAAAATTGATGAAGTTAATTTAAGATCTTGACGAAAGTAGACGAAAATATCTCGTATAAATGAAATTGCCAATTCTTGGTTGCAGAATACTTCAAACATTAAAAGTGCGATTCTTTTCGCAATCTACAACAAGTTAGTCTTACAAAGACTATATCAAACACTTATAGAAACAACTACTTCCCTGGCTAATACCCCGACGGACATTGAATTATACAACAAGTGTTTGCTGTTACATACAGTAACCTACTGCAAATGTAACAATTTGGGTCAAATTATTCAGGCCATCTATAGACGCGTTTCGAGATTTATCTCTCATCAGTATAGCTTTGCCATTCCCTCTAAATAATTTGACACCTTAGACTGGCGGTCACGTTACCGTTCAAACATAAGTATAAATGAAATTGCCAATTCTTGGTTGCAGAATACTTCGAACATTAAAAGTGCGATTCTTTTCGCAATCTACAACAAGTTAGTCTTACAAAGACTATATCAAACACTCATTGAAACAACTACTTCCCGGGCTAATACCCCGACGGACAATGAATTATACAACAAGTGTTTGCTGTTACATACAGTAACCTACTGCAAATGTAACAATTTGGTAACAATTTGGCAGTAGGTTACTGTATGTAACAGCAAACACTTGTTGTATAATTCAATGTCCGTCGGAGTATTAGCCCGGGAAGTAGTTGTTTCAATGCGTGTTTGATATAGTCTTTGTAAGACTAACTTGTTGTAGATTGCGAAAAGAATCGCATTTTTATTGTCTGAAGTATTCTGCAACCAAGAATTGGCAATTTCATTTATACTTATGTTTGAACGGTAACATGACCGCCAGTCTAAGGTGTCAAATTATTTAGAGGGAATGGCAAAGCTATACTGATGAGAGATAAATCTCGAAACGCGTCTATAGATGGCCTGAATAATTTGACCCAAATTGTTACATTTGCAGTAGGTTACTGTATGTAATAGCAAACACTTGTTGTATAATTCAATGTCCGTCGGGGTATTAGCCCGGGAAGTAGTTGTTTCAATGAGTGTTTGATATAGTCTTTGTAAGACTAACTTGTTGTAGGTTGCGAAAAGAATCGCACTTTTAATGTTTGAAGTATTCTGCAACCAAGAATTGGCAATTTCATTTATACTTATGTTTGAACGGTAACGTGACCGCCAGTCTAAGGTGTCAAATTATTTAGAGGGAATGGCAAAGCTATACTGATAAGAGATAAATCTCGAAACGCGTCTATAGATGGCCTGAATAATTTGACCCAAATTGTTACATTTGCAGTAGGTTACTGTATGTAACAGCAAACACTTGTTGTATAATTCAATGTCCGTCGGGGTATTAGCCCGGGAAGTAGTTGTTTCAATGAGTGTTTGATATAGTCTTTGTAAGACTAACTTGTTGTAGATTGCGAAAAGAATCGCACTTTTAATGAAAATATCTTGAACGAGAAATGCTTGATAAATATCTACGAGACAAAAATCAAGAAAATCCATACAAGAATTATATAAATTTTTTATATAATTTTATATATATTTCTTGAAAATTAGTTTTGTGTTTCTGAAAGTTAAATGTTATATGGTTATTTTGTAATATATAAATAAAAATAGTATAGAAATGTTGAAATCAATAAAATGAAAAGATAACCAAGGCATTTTTGTTTGAGGGCTACATTACACGATATTTCGATGTAAACTATCAAACATTTGTGGTTTTATAAAAAACTTTCAATTTAAACCCTCTGGAGTATTTTCAATCCCAGATTAAGCATGAAGTAAAATTTCGAGTTTAGAATAGCTTGAAAATTTTGTTTGGTAATTTGTAATTTTTACAAATAACAAAATTTTGATAAAACATATAATAAAATGTTCCTTATGTCAATAAAAATGAGAAACAATTTTTTGGAAATGTTGTGTAGTCAATGACAGTGTTAAAATAGTTATAATTTTCCGTGAAATGTATTAATAGTGTCTATGTTGACAAATCTTTGGGAATTTATAAAATATTACATAATTTTAATCAGTTCCGTCTATTTTCGTCTTAATTTATAGTCTTTATCAAATTTTTAAAATCTATACTGATAATATTACTGACTTAAAATAATAATAGTATTACTTTCAAATATAAATGATTTTCTTTCATTATGAAAGACTAGGGATTTTATTCCAAATTCTTTATTAATCAAGAAGTGAAAACTCTTTTACGACGAAATCTAAAATGTTAGATTTCCTTTATTGTAAAATCAAAAGTCAAAACAAATAGAGTGGATGATATTTTTGTAATATTTGTATATAAATATACTCTTTCTGTTAGAATAAACACAAAATCAATGTTAACGTTTCATAGTAAATTAAATATGGTTGTTTTTTTCAAGATTAGTTTTACATAAAACATATTTCACTGACCCATGAAATATGTTTTGTAAATGTCATTCAAATCTGTAGTTTCACAGATTAAAAAATGCTTTCTTGTAGTTATTACAAAAATGCAACTCTTTCCATGCTTTTAAATATTGTTCATATTTTATTTAAATTTGAGTGTTTGCAATTTTATTTCTAGTAAGACATACTTTTAGTCAATATTACTAAACTAGAAGAAACAGGAACAGGGATATTTAACTGCTTCCGCTAACAAAAATGTCAAAAATGGTCAATATAGTTATGATGTAGTCGGTATAGTTAACGTTGTCAATTATCAATCAAATAATAGTCAAATGATAGTTAATATTATACCGTATCCTTCGAGTTTAAAGCTATCTTGAGTTCGAAAAAAATTGCTTACGCTTTTAGTTTGCACAATATTAACACGTTGGCTGCCGTGTGAATCAAATACGATTCACATTAAATGATGAGTAAACAGTGACAGTCAGCGTGTTAATTATGAAATATAGAATTTTGAGAAAATTCGTATAAATTCGTATTCGTATACGAATTTTCTCGTAATTTTATATTTCGTACCTAATATTATTATTATAAGTGAGTATTTTCAGTATACTTTTAACAAAATTGATGAAGTTAATTTAAGATCTTGACGAAAGTAGACGAAAATATCTCGTATAAATGAAATTGCCAATTCTTGGTTGCAGAATACTTCAAACATTAAAAGTGCGATTCTTTTCGCAATCTACAACAAGTTAGTCTTACAAAGACTATATCAAACACTTATAGAAACAACTACTTCCCTGGCTAATACCCCGACGGACATTGAATTATACAACAAGTGTTTGCTGTTACATACAGTAACCTACTGCAAATGTAACAATTTGGGTCAAATTATTCAGGCCATCTATAGACGCGTTTCGAGATTTATCTCTCATCAGTATAGCTTTGCCATTCCCTCTAAATAATTTGACACCTTAGACTGGCGGTCACGTTACCGTTCAAACATAAGTATAAATGAAATTGCCAATTCTTGGTTGCAGAATACTTCGAACATTAAAAGTGCGATTCTTTTCGCAATCTACAACAAGTTAGTCTTACAAAGACTATATCAAACACTCATTGAAACAACTACTTCCCGGGCTAATACCCCGACGGACATTGAATTATACAACAAGTGTTTGCTGTTACATACAGTAACCTACTGCAAATGTAACAATTTGGTAACAATTTGGCAGTAGGTTACTGTATGTAACAGCAAACACTTGTTGTATAATTCAATGTCCGTCGGAGTATTAGCCCGGGAAGTAGTTGTTTCAATGCGTGTTTGATATAGTCTTTGTAAGACTAACTTGTTGTAGATTGCGAAAAGAATCGCATTTTTATTGTCTGAAGTATTCTGCAACCAAGAATTGGCAATTTCATTTATACTTATGTTTGAACGGTAACATGATATATAGTCTTTGTAAGACTAACTTGTTGTAGATTGCGAAAAGAATCGCACTTTTAATGAAAATATCTTGAACGAGAAATGCTTGATAAATATCTACGAGACAAAAATCAAGAAAATCCATACAAGAATTATATATATTTTTTATATAATTTTATATATATTTCTTGAAAATTAGTTTTGTGTTTCTGAAAGTTAAATGTTATATGGTTATTTTGTAATATATAAATAAAAATAGTATAGAAATGTTGAAATCAATAAAATGAAAAGATAACCAAGGCATTTTTGTTTGAGGGCTACATTACACGATATTTCGATGTAAACTATCAAACATTTGTGGTTTTATAAAAAACTTTCAATTTAAACCCTCTGGAGTATTTTCAATCCCAGATTAAGCATGAAGTAAAATTTCGAGTTTAGAATAGCTTGAAAATTTTGTTTGGTAATTTGTAATTTTTACAAATAACAAAATTTTGATAAAACATATAATAAAATGTTCCTTATGTCAATAAAAATGAGAAACAATTTTTTGGAAATGTTGTGTAGTCAATGACAGTGTTAAAATAGATATAATTTTCCGTGAAATGTATTAATAGTGTCTATGTTGACAAATCTTTGGGAATTTATAAAATATTACATAATTTTAATCAGTTCCGTCTATTTTCGTCTTAATTTATAGTCTTTATCAAATTTTTAAAATCTATACTGATAATATTACTGACTTAAAATAATAATAGTACTAACTGCCGTTTGACTCAAAACTTTTTTTAAAATTTTTGTTATTGGAAGCAGTCAAATTTGTATTTCGCAATATTAGGTATAATAAAATTGTATTTTGCTATAACTAAATATGTACAATATTTAAAATTACTGTAAGAATTTTATTTATTGCCTTTTAAATGATGTTCATAGAAATTATTGAGATGTAAATTTCTATAAAAGATGTACATTTCTATAAAAAAACCTCTCACTCTATTCGTTTTCACTTCTAATTTTAAGAGGATGAAAACTACAAAATAAGATTTCTCCTACTATATCATCTTTATTAAAAAAAGAAATACATAATAAAATACATTATATAATAAAGTATTGTAATGATTCGAATCTAGGTATTGTACAAATTTATAATTTGTATTATTGTTTACGTTGTGTTGTGTATGTAGTAACCCTTTTATTTATTTATTTACCAGGTTCGTTGTTTGTGTCAATATGCATTATCGTAAATACTGTGTCTTTATTCCCTTTTAATTTGACTAGGAGGATGTGTGGACAATAAATAAAACAGGATATGAGCTTAACGTATGCAAAGTTTATTGACCTTTCATGACATTTCTAATAAATTGATATGTCTTATATTATTTATATTCACGAAATATATTACCCAACGTTTATGCTTAGAAGTCATGTGCATATGGTTAAACTCAAAAAAAAGTATGACTCTACTTGTGGGAGCAAAATTAACTAGCCCCTGCATTTGCATTACGAGATGGGAAACCCACAAAAACCATCTCGGAGCTAGCATCACACACTCGACACACTTGCGATTAGTTAGTAGGATACTTAGCGCAATACTGACTCGGATTGGCCTTAAACATCAATCGACTGGGTCGATTAGTTAGTAGGACATACCTCGTTTTCTCGCTCAGTTCGGCCTTACACATCAACCACCATACACCCCTTATTCGTGTGATTAGTTAGTAGGACACTTAGCGCAATACTGACTCGGATTGGCCTTACACATCAATCGACTGGGTCGATTAGTCAGTAGGACATACCTCGTTTTCTCGCTCAGTTCGGCCTTACACATCAACCACCATACACCCCTCACTCTCACCCCCCCCCCTCCATCTTCCCCTTTTCTCAGATGTTTAAATTATTTCGCTGGTTTTGTTTGTTTGATTTTAACTTAGTCGGTTTGATGTAGAATTAATTTTTCTCTTACGTGATAGTCTCTCCAGCGCTGTTATCCCTAACTCCATTCTCCATTTTCTAACTCTAATCTGAATACTCTACTCTTTTTATCAACATTACTTCACTAACTCACATCCCACTAAAACTTCATATTCTTAACTGTCCCCATTTACATTCAAATACTGACTGTCCTAGTCCCTGTCCCAAAACTCACTGATTTTTAGAATCTTTTCTTTGCTGCTCTCAAAGTTCTCCCCTCCCCAAATTTTGTTGCTTAGACTTTATCTACTACCATATTTGGTCACAAAACCCATCCCTCTCTGACGTCAACGTAATTTCCCTGACTCTGCACACTTGTTGTGTTTGCGTTCGTTAAACCCTGAACTGAATCTTTCTGTATGTCTTAGCATTCCTTCACGCGCCGGTACTTGTTTATTATTTTAAGGCGATGCTGCATTTGTTATTTCTTTTACATAAAAAAAAAATTATCGACTAATGTTATTCTCGTATTTACTGGATGTTGATTTTTCTTTATTATTTTCTTGGATGATTTTTGTATTAATATTTTAATTTAATTTCGTCAAAAAATAATATTTGCACCTGACCCCTACTAACCTATTACATTCGATCCCTTTTAAAAATATGAACTTTTAGAATGTTAAGATTTTTAAAATTCCCTTATTTTACAATATTATTATTTCTGGCGTCATGTCAGGAATCCTCTTCTAGTAAGTTGTCGACTTCCCCTCGTTTGAAATGCTCACCATCCTTAACGCTGCGCCCCTAATCTCCCGGTTCGACTCTGAAATTGAGAAAGAAATCTGAGAATCCATCTTAATGTAAAATGCCAATACTGTGCCTGAAAAGCTATTCCTGATGTGTTTTTTTTGACTGTGAAAGAAGTTAAAATTACTTGTACTTAGATGGTTATGATTTATCATATACTCCCCTTTTTTTTTTCGTGCTTTGTTGATGGGACGAAGTCAGCGTTTCGGTAGCAGATTGGAACATCGTGACCTTGACCCTTTTTTCCTTGCGGGCTCCTGATGAAGAACTGCCGTTGTTGAAATTGAAGTACGGTAATTCTTGTCTTAAGAAGTCCTCCGGCAGGTCCATCATCCTTGATTGTTGACGACGAGTTCAGAATCTGCTTGATCGAGCTCCCCAGATTCCTTGAGTCTTTTAACTTTAGATTTGTAGCAATTTCTAAAACATATTTATAATTGATGTTAAATCTTGCTGCGGTGTTTCTGCTAAGTTATAGTTTTTTTTTTTTAGATTATTTTTGTTAAGAATTCGTAGCGGTTAAGATGTAGCGGTGGTGTCATTGGCATCTGAAGCGGCAGTGTTTAATTTCTGGATCAAAAACTTCTTCAGATGACCCATCATCCCCAGTTTTGATTTTCCCGTAGTCGAAAAGTCCGTACGAAGGAGTAAGCTCCATGATGGCTTTCTGGCCCGATTTTGACGCTCCCTGCTTTCTTGATGTTTGACTTTGAATTGGCAGCTGAAGTGGCAGTGCTTCTTTTCTGGAGCCAAAACTTCATTTAGATGACCCATCGCCCCCAGTTTTGATATGCTTGTAGTCGAAAAGTCCGTACGAAGGAGTGAAGTCCTTGATGGCTTTCTGGTTCTGTTCTGACCCTCCCAGCTTTCTTAACGCTCAACTTTGAATTTTGTTCATATTTGTAGAATATAATTCTGCTGAATTGATTTTCCTCGACCTTTGTAGATGTGATTGGTTCTTGGAGCTTTAGCTACTTTATTGAGCTGCTGCAGTGGTATTACTGACTGATGTTGGGTGTTGCCCTTCTTGGACTCAAACTTCAGTTGTCACATCGCCCCCAGTTTTCGTACGATTGTGACCTGAGAATCTGCCTGGCAGAGTTGAATGGTTGCCTGCTCTTGTTATGACGCTCCCAGCGTTCTTGATGCTTTTAATCTCGGATCTGTAACTAATTTGCCCACTCTGGCTGTTTTCTCGTCGCCCATTATAGACTTAGCTTCTTCTTCGCGCTGGTTTCGGTGTTGCTAATACTTAGTTGCTTTCATTTTTTTTAAACTCTTCACCCCCGCTTCAATCACCTTTCCGTTTTCTACTTGACGATTGATTTGGCCTGGTCGTTGTTGTTACCTTTTGATTTCGAATCACTGCTTTCTGGAATCAAACTCATACAAAGCTTAAACTTAGAACACCAAATTCGAACTCAATTCTTTTCCTTTCTTCTTACTATATTTAATTTGTTTGTTTGGTCCGTACCTAAGAATCATAATGTAATTGTTACTTTGAATGATTTATATGAAATTGTGCGAATGAAGTGTCATTTATTTGCTTCTTTGTGTTGTTTCTTTTTGTATGTATGAGTAATTTATTTAACGTAAATACCTTTAATGTTTTTTTTATTCTTTGCTTTTCTTATGTTTTTGTCTTTTTCTTTTTTTATCATGGCCATGATTTTTACCTTCTTTAGCATTATATTATGCTTAGTTTTATTTTAAACCAAATCTTATATTTTTTGTTTCGTTTTTCTTATTATTATTATTTTTTTTTTAAGTACCTCATTTTAATTCGTATTTTACTTTAGTTTATGCGATTACCTTTTGTTTATTTTTGTCTTGTGTTCTGCTAGTTATTAATTAGGTTTTTACCCGTGTTCGAAGTATTTGTTTGAACGTTCTTTATTTTCATTTAGTACCTTGTGAGTTCTAGAACGCTAAACATTTTTCTCGTTTCTATTATGCTTATTTCGATATTTTTTTTTTGTCGGATGTTTGTTTTAAACACAATTAGGTCATTATTTGCTCTTGAAGATGTATTATCGCATTTATAAACATTTTGTCCACCTTACAATTTTTTTATCCCTTTTATTCTTGCGTGTCTTAATGTCTTATTTTAATTATTACTTTTATTCTCGTTTTCATTAGTAATTTGTTTGTTACCAAGTTTGCAAGGATTATTTTTGTTTGTAATTTGTTATTCCTTTACCTTTTTTTATTTTGTGTAAGTGCACATTTAGTTCTTTGATACTTTTATGTTTCTGTTTATTTTAGTATTGGCTTCATTTAATAAAATAAATTATAATCATTTTTAGGTTTACATTTTAGCATGCACGTATACGTGTATCTTTTATGTATTTTTTATTTACCTGTTATTATAATTTTACCCTTTTACCTTAATGTTTCTAGCATCACCTAGTTTTCTACCTTGTTTGTTTACGTACACTTGTGGATTGATAATGCGTACTTTGTGCATTCCAAAATCCTTTCATTATCATCATTTTTGTGTATTCTTTATTTCCTGAAGTGTATGTTTATCGTTAAAAACTAGGTCAACGATTGATCTTGAAATACCAACACGTTTGTTTTGATTTTTGAATTACTTGCGTTTGGTTTTATTTGTGTCTGGAATTTCGGATTGTGCTTTCCGTGGTACTTCTTTATGCTTACTCTGCCTCTTTTTTGTTTATGCGCCTATCTTCTGGATATGGGTCAGTGTTTGAACTTGAAATACCAACACGTTTCATCTTGAAATCGCTATGCGTGCTTTTTGATAATTTTTAAATATTAATTACGTTTATTATTATTAAGTCTGTACATTTTTAAACGTTGCTTCCCTTTTTTGTGTTAAACTCAATTACCTGAAATATTCTTGTCCACAAGTCGACACAGCATTTTTTAAATTATGTAATACACATTTATTGTCATCACAAACATCCTGGTCACGGCACCAATGTAATGATTCGACCCTAGGTATTGTACAAATTTATAATTTGTATTATTGTTTACGTTGTGTTGTGTATGTAGTAACCCTTTTATTTATTTATTTACCAGGTTCGTTGTTTGTGTCAATATGCATTATCGTAAATACTGTGTCTTTATTCCCTTTTAATTTGACTAGGAGGATGTGTGGACAATAAATAAAACAGGATATGAGCTTAACGTATGCAAAGTTTATTGACCTTTCATGACATTTCTAATAAATTGATATGTCTTATATTATTTATATTTACGAAATATATTACCCAACGTTTATGCTTAGAAGTCATGTGCATTTGGTTAAACTCAAAAAAAAGTATGACTCTACTTGTGGGAGCAAAATTAACTAGCCCCTGCATTTGCATTACGAGATGGGAAACCCACAAAAACCATCTCGGAGCTAGCATCACACACTCGACACACTTGCGATTAGTTAGTAGGACACTTAGCGCAATACTGACTCGGATTGGCCTTACACATCAACCGACTGGGTCGATTAGTTAGTAGGACATACCTCGTTTTCTCGCTCAGTTCGGCCTTACACATCAACCACCATACACCCCTCACTCGTGTGATTAGTTAGTAGGACACTTAGCGCAATACTGACTCGGATTGGCCTTACACATCAATCGACTGGGTCGATTAGTTAGTAGGACATACCTCGTTTTCTCGCTCAGTTCGGCCTTACACATCAACCACCATACACCCCTCACTCGTGTGATTAGTTAGTAGGACACTTAGCGCAATACTGACTCGGATTGGCCTTACACATCAATCGACTGGGTCGATTAGTTAGTAGGACATACCTCGTTTTCTCGCTCAGTTCGGCCTTACACATCAACCACCATACACCCCTCACTCGTGTGATTAGTTAGTAGGACACTTAGCGCAATACTGACTCGGATTGGCCTTACACATCAATCGACTGGGTCGATTAGTTAGTAGGACATACCTCGTTTTCTCGCTCAGTTCGGCCTTACACATCAACTACCATACACCCCTCACTCGTGTGATTAGTTAGTAGGACACTTAGCGCAATACTGACTCGGATTGGCCTTACACATCAATCGACTGGGTCGATTAGTTAGTAGGACATACCTCGTTTTCTCGCTCAGTTCGGCCTTACACATCAACCACCATACACCTCTCACTCGTGTGATTAGTTAGTAGGACACTTAGCGCAATACTGACTCGGATTGGCCTTACACATCAATCGACTGGGTCGATTAGTTAGTAGGACATACCTCGTTTTCTCGCTCAGTTCGGCCTTACACATAAACCACCATACACCCCTCACTCCTGTGATTAGTTAGTAGGACACTTAGCGCAATACTGACTCGGATTGGCCTTACACATCAATCGACTGGGTCGATTAGTTAGTAGGACATACCTCGTTTTCTCGCTCAGTTCGGCCTTACACATCAACCACCATACACCCCTCACTCGTGTGATTAGTTAGTAGGACACTTAGCGCAATACTGACTCGGATTGGCCTTACACATCAATCGACTGGGTCGATTAGTTAGTAGGACATACCTCGTTTTCTCGCTCAGTTCGGCCTTACACATCAACCACCATACACCCCTCACTCGTGTGATTAGTTAGTAGGACACTTAGCGCAATACTGACTCGGATTGGCCTTACACATCAATCGACTGGGTCGATTAGTTAGTAGGACATACCTCGTTTTCTCGCTCAGTTCGGCCTTACACATCAACTACCATACACCCCTCACTCGTGTGATTAGTTAGTAGGACACTTAGCGCAATACTGACTCGGATTGGCCTTACACATCAATCGACTGGGTCGATTAGTTAGTAGGACATACCTCGTTTTCTCGCTCAGTTCGGCCTTACACATCAACCACCATACACCTCTCACTCGTGTGATTAGTTAGTAGGACACTTAGCGCAATACTGACTCGGATTGGCCTTACACATCAATCGACTGGGTCGATTAGTTAGTAGGACATACCTCGTTTTCTCGCTCAGTTCGGCCTTACACATAAACCACCATACACCCCTCACTCCTGTGATTAGTTAGTAGGACACTTAGCGCAATACTGACTCGGATTGGCCTTACACATCAATCGACTGGGTCGATTAGTTAGTAGGACATACCTCGTTTTCTCGCTCAGTTCGGCCTTACACATCAACCACCATACACCCCTCACTCGTGTGATTAGTTAGTAGGACACTTAGCGCAATACTGACTCGGATTGGCCTTACACATCAATCGACTGGGTCGATTAGTTAGTAGGACATACCTCGTTTTCTCGCTCAGTTCGGCCTTACACATCAACCACCATACACCCCTCACTCTCACCCCCCCCCCATCTTCCCCTTTTCTCAGATGTTTAAATTATTTCGCTGGTTTTGTTTGTTTGATTTTAACTTAGTCGGTTTGATGTAGAATTAATTTTACTCTTACGTGATAGTCTCTCCAGCGCTGTTATCCCTAACTCCATTCTCCATTCTCTATTCTCTATTCTCATTACTTAACTCTTTTTATCAACATTACTTCACTAACTCACATCCCACTGAAACTTCCTATTCTCAACTGTCCCCATTTACATTCAAATACTGACTGTCCTAGTCCCTGTCCCAAAACTCACTGATTTTTAGAATCATTTCTTTGCTGCTCTCAAAGTTCTCCCCTCCCCAAATTTTGTTGCTTAGACTTTATCTACTACCATATTTGGTCACAAAACCCATCCCTCTCTGACGTCAACGTAATTTCCCTGACTCTGCACACTTGTTGTGTTTGCGTTCGTTAAACCCTGAACTGAATCTTTCTGTATGTCTTAGCATTTCTCCACGCGCCGGTACTTGTTTATTATTTTAAGGCGATGCTGCATTTGTTATTTCTTTCACATAAAAAAAAAATGATCGACTAATGTTATTCTCGTATTTACTGGATGTTGATTTTTCTTTATTATTTTCTTGGATGATTTTTGTATTAATATTTTAATTTAATTTCGTCAAAAAATAATATTTGCACCTGACCCCTAGTGATCTATTACAGTATATACATATAATAATAATGCTTTAATTCTCAACAGAATTACTTCCAATTACAGAGAAATGAATCATATCATCATCATCTAAAATATAGTGTAACATATACAGGGTGTTTCACCTAAAACTCTCCAGACTAATTAACAAGTAACTAAAAAAATTAAAGTTTCGTTTGGTGCAATCAATAGATGTCATTCAATGCTTCAAATTAAGATAGAATTCGTATAATTATAGTTTCGCTGTGAGAGGCGTGAAAAAATGTCATTCGATGATCAGAATTTTGGAAGTAACTTTTCTGAATATTTTAAAATATTTTTATCATATGCATGTTTTAATTTGGCTATTTTAAAGTTATAAACAACTTTTATATTTTCAAGAATTTTTAATATACAGATTTAAAGTAGTTAAACTTTTCAAAACTAGCATATGTAACAATAAAAATTATTAAAATACATTGGAAATTACAAAACAATAATAATAACAATAATATAATTTAATTTTTGTTAAAATTTTTATTAAATTGTTTAACAAAAATTTCAAATTTCTCTATTGGGCACAAAATAATCCAAAGTGGACAAAAGTTACAAACATATGAAATGTGGCATCAATCCTTATTTTTACGAAGGAACATTAATAGGTCAACATAATTTGCATTTCTTAAGAAACGAACTTCCAGACCTATTGGAAAATGTACCATTGGATACCGTTGAAAAGCATGTGGTTACAACAAGATACAACTCCTCCACATAATGCTGCAATAGTGACCAATTATTTAAATACGCATTTTCCTCGGAAGTGGTTAGGAACTAATAGCACATTAAAATGGCTAGATAGGTCATCCGACTTAACTACGCTTGATTTTTTTTATGTGGCACTTTAAAGGACATGGTTTACGTTAAACCAATAGATAACATGGCAGAGTTGATTAATAAGATTTACGCAAGTTGTGTTGCAATTAGACGAAGATGCTGGTGATGTTTCTCTTCGGAAACGATTTGAAATGTGTATTTTTCAGTCCGGTAAATCGGTTGAGTATCTTTTATACCTTTTGTTCAACAATTAGGAAAAAATTATTAACAAAAATTAAATTATATTATTTTTATTTTTATTGTTTTGTAATTTCTAATGTATTTTAATAATTTTTATTGTTAGATATACTAATATTGAAAAATTGCATTACACTAAATGTGTATATTAAAAATTCTTGAAAATACAAAAATTGGTTATAACTTAAAAATGACCCATTAAATTTGAAATATGCATATGATAAAAATGTCTCAAAATATTCTATTGTTTTAAAAAAGTCACTTCCAAAGTTCTGATTATCGAATGACATTTTCTCACGTCTCTGACAGCGAAACCGTAATTATTAGTGATACCAATTCTATCCTAATATAAAGCCTTGAATGACATCTATTACTTACGGCAAATAAAACTTTAATAACATTTTTAGTTTCTTGCTAATTAGTCTGGGGAGTTTAAGGTGAAACACCTTGTATGTAAATAATTCGAATTTCTTTTTTTTATAAGGGCTATCGAAAAAAAAAAACACAGCACAGGGCAGTGCTGTGTTTTTTTTTTCTTAGTAGAGTTCAAGGTGAGTAACTTCGATATAATACATACTGAATTGTTCTCAAATCAGCAATCTGGTAAACGTGTAATTCGCCAGCCTCCTTCTAAGCCTTACTGAAATATATATAATACCAACAAAACACAGTCACTTTCAAACTTCAAATTTTGCAAAGGAGTTAAGTTTAAAAACCTAATCTCCGTAAACTGCCTTAGCATCTATCATATAACGTGCAAAAATATAAATAAAAAAATTAAATACCTTGATGAGCACAAAATAATGTGCTGCTCAAAATCCTTAAACAATGCATCACTAAATAGCAGCATAGAAACTGCAAAACAGGAAATTATAGATGAACTGCATGTCGAATTGAATAGCAAGACAAAACACATCGAAAAACTCACGGAGCGAATTAAAATGATTAAAAGAGAAGCAATTGAAGCAGAAAAGCTGCTAACAAAGAATAACGAAGAACTAGAAGAAAACATAAGAAAATTACATTTAGACCTATTAAAAGCTATCAAGAAAATTAGAGACCTTGAAGACGAAATCTGCAGCTATAAAGATATGACAAATCATAAGAAGCAATTCTCCTCGCGAGGAACCACCACCATTCTTCATTCACCGAAAAAATGCTTGTTATATAATAATAGAACAATTTCTAATACAAGTAGTCTAACAAACAATCCGAAAATCTTTTTTCTTAGCGATAATAACGGTAAAAACATGGCATAATCAGCAAAAAACCGACTAAACAGGCTTTTTAAAAATCCATCAGTAATTTCGATATTTAAGCCAGATGCAAGTCTTTTAAATATCATTGACAATATTAACTCACTAACTAAAAATTTCATACGCAAGGACCACGTGTTCATATTGGCTGGATCGGTAGATGCTTTTAAGGCAGTTGAATTTTATAGTGCGAAAGTTAAACAGTCTTTGGAGAGAATTAGTATAAGAACTAATCTGCATATTATAGCAAACCCGTTATGGAAAACCCGCTATGCTAAACAGATTCCTATGTGGCATTAACTCCAAACTAGCCGACTGCGCAAATGATATAAAATGTAGGTTCTATAACAATAATGATAAGTACAGAATGGTGAGTAAGATTATTAATCATTCAAATGTATCCCTATACAACTTTCCTCTAACTACATCATTCCCAAAAAACTTGAGTCGCCAAGCGGAGAAAAAGAAAATGTAAACATAACAATTATCCATCAGAATGTCCAATGAATTGGTAATATCATAAATCTATTTATGAATCTCAGAGCATTGGAAATCAAAAGTTCAACCAAAAAGTTTTCCCATCACCAACTATAACCTGGCTTACTCTTTTTGCAGAATTAACAACGAACATGGAGGAGTAGCCATTTTTACAAAAACCTGCTTCAGTTACATGGTGAAACGCAATATTACAAAACTCATTCAAGCTTTTTTGACTGAATGTGCCTCGATCGAAATTGAAACCACTGAAAAAACTAACATAATAATTGTAACTATATACAGACCACCTGGCGGCAGTATCGAAGATTTTTTCACGATATTTGAACAACTTCTAATAACAATTTATAGTGAAAACAAGACGGTTTTCATCAGCGGCGATTTCAACATAAACTTTTTAAGTAACCAAAGACACATTTATTCAACTAATATTTAATGAACCAACGAGAGTAATAACCATGTCAATATCCTGCATTGACAATATAATCATTAACTAATCATTAACCATCCAAGTTGCACTGCCAAAATTATCACTATGAATATTGCTGACCATCTAGGACAAACAGTTACAAAGAAGTACACCAAAAAACGATTATATAATAGTATAAAAACATCAAAATTTCAAGAGTCATTAGTACTAACAAATTGGATTCAAATTTATATTATGGAACTTCATGCAGTTAATGAGCAATGGAATAGATTTAGTGACATATTTATAGACTTATTTAACATTCACTTTCCACAGAAGATAATCAGACAGACGAATAAAAAGAAAGCAAATTTTATGCTAACCGATGAACTTAAAAAAGTGAAAAATAAACTAGATATTCTTTACACAATCTCACATCCTGACATCTCATTCAAAGAAAATTACCTCCACACAAAACGAAAATGTAATATATTAATAACAAATCAAAAACTGCCAGTTACAACAACAGAATAGCCGCTTCACAAAATGGCAATAAATGCACCTGGGAAATTATAAAGCAAATAAAAGAGGATTCGCTAAAAACTAATGATATTAAAATCGACGGGGATGCAGATGAAGTAGCAAATGCTTTTAGCGATTACTGTAATAGTATTACCACAGCCTTAATTGCAAATTTAAACAATATTCCATATTATGACACAATAACTACCAGTGATAAAAGTATATTCCTATCACCAGTTAGAGTAAATGAAATTAAAAATACCACACAAAATTTAAAAAATACGTTTAGTTCAGGATATAAGAATATACCGAGCATTATAATTAAACAATCTGCGACTTTAATTGCAAAACCGCTTACTTTTATAATTAATAATTCACTACAGTTTAGAATTTTCTCTGATCGGCTCAAAATCGCAATAATTAAACCAATTTTTTAAAAAGGTGACCTCAAGAAAGTTAAAAACTATTAACCCATCAGCTTACTACCGATTTTCTCTAAAATATTTGAGCGTGTCATGATAGATCGCTTGGAGAATTTTTTATACAATCATAGTATGCTTAATAATAGCCAACACGGATACATTAAAGAAAAATCTACAATCACGGCCATTTACGACTTCTTTGAAAACATTATTAACAATCTAGAAAAAAAAAACAAATAACACTGGGCATTTTTATGGACCTATCGAAGGCATATGACTGCTTCAATAAGAGGACTAGCCTCACAATGGTTTACTTCCTACCTGCAGGACAGATCACAAAGCGTAATCATCAACAAACATGAGAAACTAGTTAAATTTTATCCAACAACAACAAACATTGGACCACCACAAGGAAGTTTAACGGCTCCTACACTTTTCATAATGTTTGTCAACGACCTCGTTTCAATATTAGCAAATTCTTCCCAAAATATAATCAGCAGATGACACCAATCTGTTAATATCAAGCAAAAGTGCGGAAAATGTAATGATGCAATCAACCCATCTCTTCTTCAAAGTAAAAGATTGGTTCAGCAAAAACAAACTGACAGTCAACAACGAAAAAACAAACGTCGATCTATCAATCAGGTAAATGACAGATTTATTTATGGGATTGGTCAACTCTACAAAATTCCTAGGAGTTGAAATAAACAACAAACTAACCGGAGAAACACACATTAACCATTTAAAAGGAAAACTCAACACCATAATATACACAATCCGTGAGATAACTAAATATCTCAATTCTACTATAGCTAAGACCGTATATAATACAAACTTCGTAAGTGTGATGCGATACGGACTTCTATTTTGGGGCAATGACTTTAAAGCAACTCAAATCCTCGTTTAACAAAAAGTTGCCCTACGGACTATTCTCAAACTGCAGTTCAGGGAGTCATGCCTAGGAAAATTCAAAGACAATGGACTAAACACAGTATTTGGATATTACATACTTGATTGTATCATGTTCTATTTAAACCACATCAAAGGAAATGATAATAGATCCGATACTTACAACACTAGAACATACGACTTCATTTATCCAAAGCACAAATTAAAAATCAAAGAAGATAGCTCTCACTATATGGGCATCAAACTCTTCAACGCACTACCCGACAATATCAAACAACACAAACACAACACCAACCATTTTAAAACCCAGCATAAGCACATCATGAACATCGAACCATATTCAAGAAAGGAATTTCTGGAACATTAGTAGAATGCTGGAACCTCTAGATACTATGTACTTTTAACTTAATTTTTTTTTATGTATTTTGACACTATTTCAACCTGTATAGGCAATTTTTATTATAAAATTTGTAAACATTTTGAAACAAAGAAACATTATTATTATTATTATTATCTTTAACAGGGAAAGTGGCTATGATGGACATATGACATTTGTTTCACTAAACGATTATAACACATTGAATTAATGTTATAATTATTTTGTATAGCGTGAATTATGATAATTTCGTAACTATCAATAAACTTTTCTTGGCAATATTATTAATCTTAGGTGAAGGCCTATAGAAAATGATGGTCAGTAATAAATAATTGTGAATATTAGATCTAAAATATCTGCTCTAGAAAATTATCGATAATGTAAATATCCATACTTTTTACTACGATATTTTTCTGTATCGACACTTTGATATACAAAATAATCGATACCCAATATCGATACTTTTTGGGATCGGAACATCCCCTAGTCTGTATACAAACAATTATCTATGTGGACTCAGAAAAATAACAATCTAAAATGGAATGTATGTTCTTTGAATATGAGAAATCCAATTTAAAATTCATTCCATAAATATTTACAGTAAACGATAACGATATCAGTTAATTTATATTAACGAGACGATAAGAAAAATCTCAAAACAAGCACGATCCATACATAACAATTCCACAACTCAGTTTACTTACAAACAGTCGAGCAAGAAACACACAACAAAATGAATTTAACGTTATTCGCTGTATTAGTAATAACAATTATTACAACAAAACTAGCATTTTGTGAAGATGCCGTTGACGTTGACGAATTCGCCTTCCCCACAATCAAAGACATCGAAAACAAGAAAAACCTGATGTCATCATTCAACTGCGATCACTCCACAAAACACGCCAACCTAGTGAATAAATTAAGTGAATTTCTAAAAATCGACCAGTTTGAAAATTGTGCCGAGTTGGATGCGTATAAAAATTACATGTGTTCGAAAAACGTGCATGAATACAAGTTTGTGGTGTTGGATGGAAGGGTGAAAAGAGCGGTGATTTTGAATTTGTACAGGGATGGGATTGTGCCTGTTGTTTTGAACTTTTCGGGGGAGACGGGCGTTTGCGATGATTTTTATGTTACGGTTAAAGAGGGGGATGATCTGCGAAAGGTAGCTGATTTTGTTAAGGCGCTCAGTGAGAATGCTGAGAGGTTTTTGAGGTTTATTAAGGAGAAGTACGAGAATTGCGAGAGGAATATGTTGTTGACAAAACTTTGCGGGATGGATTACTAGTATTTGCTAAATAAAGTTTGTATTCACTCTTTTATAATGTCGATAAGGAGTCTAGTTGCAGTTATCATTTTATTACCGTAATTTGTGATTTGAATATTTTTTGTGATAATTAATAAAAATATTTAGATAACTTGTTTCGTTCCTTATATTTATTTGATTATTGTTATAAGTGAAAACAGGGCAAATGGGGACATCCGGGCCTGTCTCGGTGTATGGTTTTAGATAAGGTTCGAATACAAATTATTCAAATATTCAAATATGAATATTTCAACACTAAACTATTCACATATTTGAACAATTTAAAAATTCAATTATTCTTATATTTTAAATATTCAAGTATTCGAATATTTAAATTAATTCAAAAACATATTCAAATATTAGAAATGTTTTAATATTCAATAATGTTTTTAAATAAAATATTTGAATACTTAAATTTAAAAAATTCACAGGTTTAATAATATATTTTAAACTTCATCATGCATCATAAATTGTTTTGAGTATATTAACTCAAAACAATTTATGATTTATTTACTAAAATACAATTCTTAATAAATTACAGTATTATATTTCAATTTTGTGAAAGCTATCAATTTCTGAGGAAAACAAGTAAATTATTTTGTTTGCATTTTGGTCGATCTATCTGCCCGGCGTCTCCACCATAATATGGAAATGTATAATGTGTTTCTCGTTTGTTTTTGGTAGATTTCAAATCAAATAGTGGGAATTAAACTGACTTTAAACATTAAAAGTGCGATTCTTTTCGCAATCTATAACAAGTTAGTCTTACAAAGACTATACCAAACACTCATTGAAACAACTACTTTCCGGGCTAATACCCCGACGGACATTGAATTATACAACAAGTTTTTGCTGTTACATACAGTAACCTACTGCAAATGTAACAATTTGGGTCAAATTATTCAGGCCATCTATAGACGCGTTTCGAGATTTATCTCTCATCAGTGTAGCTTTGCCATTCCCTCTAAACAATTTGACACCTTAGACTGGCGGTCACGTTACCGTTCAAACATAAGTATAAATGAAATTGCCAATTCTTGGTTGCAGAATACTTCAAACATTAAAAGTGCGGTTCTTTTCGCAATCTACAACAAGTTAGTCTTACAAAGACTATATCAAACACTCATTAAAACAGCTACTTCCCGGGCTAATACCCCGATGGACATTGAATTATACAACAAGTGTTTGCTGTTACATACAGTAACCTACTGCAAATGTAACAATTTGGGTCAAATTATTCAGGCTATCTATAGACGCGTTTCGAGATTTATCTCTCATCAGTGTAGCTTTGCCATTCCCTCTAAACAATTTGACACCTTAGACTGGCGGTCACGTTACCGTTCAAACATAAGTATAAATGAAATTGCCAATTCTTGGTTGCAGAATACTTCAAACAACATTTGCAGTAGGTTACTATATGTAACAGCAAACACTTGTTGTATAATTCAATGTCCGTCGGGGTATTAGCCCGACAAGTAGTTGTTTCAATGAGTGTTTGATATAGTCTTTGTAAGACTAACTTATTGTAGATTGCGAAAAGAATCGCACTTTTAATGTTTGAAGTATTTTGCAACCAAGAATTGGCAATTTCATTTATACTTAAACTGACTTTACTTGGTAGTTGTTATGTTTAATACAATTTGATTTTAAATAGTGTTTTAAACATATTTATAAACTGCCGTCGTGTTTTAAACGGTTTCATTTTAAACTTGTTTTAAATTTGTTTAAAACATGTTTTAAACGTTAAATTTGTTCAGAACTTTTTGTTTTATTATTATCCTAAATTTACTAAATTATGTTTATATTTATACTACTTCATTAAGCTTTCTTGTTTACATTTTTAAATTTTAACTAAATTGTTTAAGATATTTCAAATGACATTATTAAACACAACATTTTATTACAATAAAATATCACAACTTGTGTACATAATTGTAACTTTTAAATACAGCGAATTTTTCTTTCAGGTATACCTATGCATACACTGTAAATTTTACGACATTCGTTGTTTTTTTAAAAGACTTCAATTTGAATCTTTAAACGAGGTTTTTCCACTCCCAGACTAAGCATGGAGTAAAATTTCGAGTTTAGAAAAGCCTAAGAATTTGGATTGGCCGCGTAGCGGAGCGGAGCCACATGTATAGAACACTGAAATATCGTAAAGTTTAAAATATACGGCTGTAGCAATCTAATATGTAAATGTGAATAAAACGTGAGTCAAATTCTGCGCTGAACTAATTGTTTAAAACAGTGATTATTGGCAACCCTATAACTCTAACGGATACTAGGTTGCCTGTAATCGTTGTTGAATATGTGTGTTTTTTGAACTTCACTGTAAATCAGTGTTTTTAAGCGTGGCGCATGAAGTAAAATTTTAAGTTTAGAAAAGCCTAATTTGGATTGGCCGCTCCGCTTCGCTACGCGGCCAATCCAAATTCTTTGGCTTTTCTAAACTTGAAATTTTACTTCATGCTTAGTCTAGGAGTGGAAAACACTAGTTAAAAGCCCTAAATTAACCGATTTAAAACAACGAATTCCCGCAAATGTAAAAAAACGTTGTAATTTTAGGGATATGTATATTCAAAAGAAAAATGCCCTGTATGTTCTGTTTAAAACACGTTTAAAACGTGTTTAAAACATGTTTTAAACACCTTTTAACATGTTTTTAATTGGTTATGTTTTAAACGCTGTTTCAATGAAAAAAAAACACGTTTTGCTAAAAAAACAGTTTGTTTTTATTAAAATGAGAAAAAGAACGTTTTTTTTTAACAGCTCTGCATAGTACTCGAATAAATTTTGTATATTTATTACTTGTACTCAGTCAGTACTTAAAGTTATTAAAATCTAAGGGATACTAATGAGTAAACCCTTAGTATTAAACCTTTAGTAAATTAAGTTAGCTAAATATTACTCATTGATCCATTTGTGATCAGATTGTAATTATAGTAAACTACAACTAAGTGTTTTGCAAATAATAATAAAAAAAAAGTCAGTACTTACATTATACTTGTGTGTGTATATTTATTAGAAAAAAATGTTACAAAAATCATTATAAACGTATATACCGTTTGTTTGTTTCATAGTGCTCACCATAGGGATTTCGTAAACTGTATTAAGACGGTTAAATAACACAAAAGACTTTTGTTACAAAGTAAAACTGCGTTGACAGATTTTAACAAGCGTCATTTGTTATCATTATTTGTTTTGTAACCATTTTTTGTTGGTAATGCGTTTAATTTGATTTTACCTGACAACTGTATGACATTTCTGTATTTGTATCTGTTTGACTATTTTGTTTAGTAACAACTTATACAAACATTTTGTGATATTATCCGTGACGTAGTTATGAATGTTAAACTATGTATTATTATTATTTGAACTTCAATCATGTACTGAAAAATGTAAGGTTAAGACTCATAACACAACTAACATATTTTTATTATTATTATCAAAATGTGGCTAAGAAAGTAAAAATCTAACATATTTTCTATTTCTCATAACTTTGTTAATTAAAACGATAACGACCTAAAATTTGAAACGTAGCTAAAATAGCAGTCGAGGAATACAACAGAATTTAAAAATGTATACAGCAGAAGTGTTCAACCTTTTGTAATACCTCGCGTATCACAAAAGGTTGAACAATCAACTTGGAATGCAAACAAATGTATACAGCAGGAGTCTGTATACATTTTTTGCATACCAAGTTGTTTGGCGATCGATAGGTTATAGATAAAAATAGCAAATAAATAAGTATTTATAGAGTTTTATTTTTAGGAGAACCTAAAATTTATTGCAAATTTGATAGTGCGAAATCTGGTTAGAATTTATTAAACATAAGCAGTATGTTATATACGTGCGGCGCATGAAGTAAAATTTCGAGTTTAGAAAAGCCTGAAAATTTGGGCTTTTCCAAACTCGAAATTTTACTTTATGCGTTATACGCATATAACACTGAAATATCGTACAGATTAAAATATACGGCTTTAGCAATCTAATATGTAGATGTGAATAAAACGTGAGTCAAATTCTGCGCTGAACTAATTGTTTAAAATAGTGATTATAGGCAACCCAATAGCTCTAACGTATATTAGGTTGCTTATAATCGTGCCTATATTTGTGCCTGTAATCGTTGTTGAATATGTGTGTTTTTTTAACTTCATTGTAAATCAGTGTTTTAAGCGTGGCGTATGAAGTACAATTTCGAGTTCAGAAAAGCCTAATTTGGATTGGCCGCTTCGCTTCGCTACGCAGCTAATCCAAATTTTCAGGCTTTTCTAAATTTGAAATTTTACTTCATGCTTAACCTGCAGGTAAAAACACTCGTTTATAACATCAAATTGAACTCTATTTAGAAACGATGAATGCCTAAAAAATTACATCGTGATATAAATATAATTGGTCATTAGATTTTAAGGTCATCTTGT
Organism: Philonthus cognatus; assembly: GCA_932526585.2. Lineage (NCBI taxonomy): Eukaryota > Metazoa > Arthropoda > Insecta > Coleoptera > Staphylinidae > Philonthus > Philonthus cognatus. Next base: position 103,986,503 of record OW052241.1, read on the forward strand.
TCGGAAAATTATAATAAAGTTATAAATTGTTCAATCAACTTCACCAGCTTCAATTTAGCATAGAAATAAACACGCTTTAAGATTCTGAAAGTGGGGTTAAAACATTTAAACTAGTTGTCCTGAAAAATCTTGTCAAATTTGAGATTTAGTGAAAACATCGTTAGATTTTGATTGATTTTGAAAAATAATAAAACAATCATTAATTATTGAATCAACTTTAAAATCATTAATTTTACTTTAAAATAAACAAACTTTAAGTACCTAAAATTAGGGTTGAATATAGGGTTGAATATATCTGTCAAAGTTGAGATTTTAGTATAAAAAATCGTCAGATTACCTCATCATGTCATGATTTTTTTTGCTCAAAAAAGTATTAAAAAATAAACATTAAGTATTTCATTAACAACCATTTTTGACTATTCGAAGTAGGGGTTCAAATATATCACCCATTTTTTTTTATAAATCGCCTCAAAGTTAAGATTTTGTAAAAAGATCGTAATATTTTCAGGTAAGCTGGTTTGGAAAATTATAAATAAATCATGAATTATTAAATCAACTCCAAGAGCACTATTTTTGCTCAGATATAAACATGTTTAAGAATTTTTAAGTTGGAATTAAAATATCTTGACTATGTCAACATTAAGTTTGAAAAAATCGTTAGATTTTAGGGTATTTTTATTTGGATAATTATTATAAAAATTATGAGTACTAAATCAACTTCCAAAGCACTTATTATACTTAGAAGAAAAAAAACATGCTTAAAGATCACACTGAAAATCAATTATTTTTCACAAAATCTCACAAATTTTATCAAAATTCAAACGGTTTTCCTGAATTTCCGGTTATTTTATAAATTATTCAGGTTGCGTGAAGTTAAAAAATCTCGTTTCTTGAACTTTTAGAGATTTTAATTAATTATAAAAATCTCGACGCTTTTCAAGATTTCAGGATTTTCAATATGTTGACTCCTTTCGTGAATTTCCAAGATTATCCTTACATTTAGACGCCTTTCTGGAAGTTTTCAAGATTTTGACTCTGCAATCATAGTCCATTTTTAATGACATATTTGAAAATTGTCACGCGGGGAATTTGAAACTCATGAAAGCGTTTTCTTTTCTAATTATTGTGTGGATTTTAAAAATTACTAAATATATTTCTATTATTGTCTTCGTGAAAATGTATAAAAAGCGTCAACATTTAGAAAATCCATGGAAATTCTAGAAAATCTTGAAAATTCTAAAAGGTATCAGAATTTTTAGAGTTAAGGAAAATCCAGGAAAATCTGGAAAAACGTCTAAATTTTGCAAATGTAATGAAATTGTTTAAATTCACAAAAACCATGAAGATTTAGAAAATTGACTAAAAACATAGAAATTGATGAATTTTTAATATTCAAATTCATCAATGTCTATGTTAATCTTTGAAATTCATCAAAGTTCATTTTTTAAAAATAATGATTATAATAGAAATTTACGAAAACTGTTTAATTTTAATTTAATTTAAAAAATTGACGAAAATATTGAAAACCGTAAAGTTTATATGAATTAAGGAAACACTTGAAAAAGTTATCGATTGTTCTTTGACAAGTGTTTTCCAATCCCGGATTAAGTACGAAGTAAAATTTCGAGTTAGGAAAATTCCGAAGAATTTGGATTTGGACGCGTAACGTCCAAATCCAAATTCTGGCTATTTTTCAACTAGAAATTTTACTTCATGCACCACACGTATAGAACACTAATTAAGTGTAAAGTTTCAACAGTTCAGAAAAATTATTAAGAATTGTAAAAACATAATGCACTAAATTATCTTTTATCAACTGAGCAATATAGTTAATAAATAATAATTTTAATATATGTATTAAGTTTTCACAATTTTTAACAATTATTCTCACGTTTTAACAATTTTTGCATTTTACAAGTTTTTTTTTGTTTTCAACATTTTATCAATTATTCCTAATTCCGGCATTCCATAAAACGTTTTTGACATTTTTTCATCACATTTCGACAATTTTTACATTATCGACAATTTCAACAGTTGCAACTTTGATAGTTTTCACAATTATTGACAGTTGTTTACACTTTTTCAAAATTCCATTATTTTTTTACATTTTTTAATTTTGTGACATTTTCAACTATTTTGACATTATCGAAAATTTCGACATTCGATACGGCATTTTTGTCGTTCATCGATATATTTTAAACTAACAAGTGTCTTTCACTCCTTATACTAAGCATGAAGTAAAATTTCGTTTTACAAAATTAAGGAAAAACTTGAAAAACTTATCAATTGTTTTCTAACGAGTGTTTTCCAATCCCAGATTAAGCATAAAGTAAAATTATGAGTTGAGAAAAGCCCGAAGAACTTTAATTTGGACGTCCAGCGTCCAAATCGTAATTCTGACTTTCCTTAACTAAAAATTTTACTTCATGTGCCACGCGTATAAAACACTGATTCAAAATAAAGTTGAAAATATATGCTGCTGAGACGTGGTTGATCAATATTTAAAGCGAAATAATGCAGACATTACTTGTTTGTGATTTTTTTCTAAATAATAATTACAAAAGCACAACAAATTTACTTGAGACACTTTTTCATATTATTATTAAATCATTATATTTTCAACGTCGAAAGTCCTATTCTAGACACATCACCATTTTTCTTTTCTTCTTCTGGTTAAATTAATGTATTGGAAGTATTTTATGGGGAATTTTTAAGAATTTCAATAAATCACTGATTTCATTTTTATGTTCTTATATAGTTAAAATAGTTTATAATATTAATTTGACATCATTAAAGATATGATAAAAAATGTGAAAACCGATCAAATATTATTCTAAGAGTTTATACAGGGCGTTATATTTGATGCAATTACTATTTTAATTTACAATTACTATTTTAATTTGACATATACCACATGGTTTCCAAGTCAAATTTCCTGCCCTATTCTATTTATATAAAAATCTAAAAGAGCTGAAAAAATTAAACCTGATGTTGTTGATTGAAAATGGAACACCCCGTTTAGTTTACGGGGTCCCAATGGTGAGCACAATAGAGCAAACAGACGGTATATTCCTAAATAACTCCCTTAATTAACTAGGTTTATATTCTTGAAATATCTAACCGAAAAAAAACACATTTTCATCATTTCTCACTGTAATGACTTGGCAAAAATGAACTCCTTGCGTATTTTGTGGAAATGTGAATTAAATTAAACCAACTGGACGCATCATTTTTCAAGCCCCCTGGATATCTGTGTTAGCACGCACTGTCGCCGACATAAATTTCGAACGCTGTCAAATCCTGTCCATTTTTCAGGAAAATGAGGGAGCAAGAGAGAGACCATGAATTTTCCGGATAGAGGTATTCATTATTTCGAGCTATAATTCCCTTGTCAAAACGTCTGCGCAGAAAACGAGTGTGATTGATGTGCACACCTGGATCCTATTCTTACCGGAATACAAGGAAATAATGGTGGAATATTTTTAATGCAAGAGAAATAATATTTTTAAAAATATATACAGTGGCACGTAGTGAGCACTTTTGTTGGTAGGGATGCAGACATAAACTTACAGGGAATTTTGCTTTCAAGTATACAGCCCTTATCCCGTAAATGTGGGGAAATGGCTTAACCATAGATTCCTAGAATCAAAATATGATGGTTTAACATAACTTATCTGTATCCAAAAGTTTACGGTTGAGCCGGAATTAGTCATTAAAGTTCAAAAAAATATTATTTATTTTATTAAAAACAATTGAACGCTATATTCATCCGACTAAAATTTATTATGTTTGATTATCATAATATAACACACCATTGCAGTTATTGTGGTCATCCTTGATTGAGAAGAAGTATAAAAAAAATTTTACCACAAAAAATAAAATGCCAATAAATTATTGTTTATTATTTAGTAAAAACAAAATCAAGTTTTTCGGGTGATTACATATACATGTTTTGTCTTTGTCATTGTTATCTTCATTATGGTTTATAATTAGCAAACAGATAGAGGGAGTTTTTCTTTGAAGTATGGTATACCTATTTCAAATTCAGCCTATTTTCTGTAAATCTTTAGATTTGCCTTGTTTTCTTTTTAAGTTCAATTTTAAGCTTTAATCGAGTGTTTTCCACTTCCAGACTAAGCAAGAAATAAAATTTCGAGTTTAGAAAGGCCCCGTGAACATTTGTCGAGGGTCGCGCAGCGACCTGAGACAAATTATCTGGGCTTTTCTATACTCAAAATTTTACTTCTTGCGCCACGCGTATAAAACATAAAATATTGTAAAACTTATGCATATTTGAAGTTCACTTGAAATTTGTGTTTTAAACGCGTGGCGCATGAAGTAACATTTCGAGTTTAGAAAAGCCCAGAAAATTTTATGAGCTTTTCTAAACTCGAAATTTTACTTCATGCTTAGTCTGGGAGTGGAACACACTCGTTTAAAGCTTCAAATTGAACTTTTTTAAAATGGCTAAAAATTTACAATGTATATAACAAGATATATATACTTAAGGGAATAATGCTCCGTATATCTATTATATGACCGATAAATAATATTATATTGGTATTTTGACCTACTGTTTGATTGTATGCCCCTCTTACAATCAAACAGTAGGTCAAAATAACAATATAATCTGATGTGTCATTTTATAACTAAATATTATTTTAGTACCTTGAATGCACATTTAAGCGTTAGCTATAAATAACATATTATAATCATTTCAACAATAATATAAAAGCGAACAGCCAACTATTTGAATTAACATTAGATCAGCAAACCCTCTATGTAAAAACTTTCACTTATTTCAGATCCATTTTTTGACTATAGACCAGCTTTTTTACCATTTTGGCCACGGCGGCGGTCAGAAGTAAAAAAGTCAAGTTTATAATTTTTTGTTTGTAAATGTTAGTATTATTTGTTTACAAAACTAAATACATGGGTCATTCCATGTCAAATCAAATATGAAGTGTTCTCCAAAATTACCAATTTGCCTACTTTTATCTAGGTTTGGATTCGCTATAAAATGAACCCTGATTTTTTTTAGATTTTTTGCATTAGTATTTGCAGGGATACAGCTCCTTGATTTTTGTACGTCACAGTTCCGCAGATGGTTTCGAAATGTGGTTATAAAGAAAAAAACACCTGGCCATGTCTTTGTTTATAAACCGATTTTCATAAATTTTGTACCAAATAATACCTTTAATTGAAGTGTTTAATCCAAATATTTAAAGAAATATTACTTTCAACATATACTGTGGCACTAGTGAGGCGCGACCCACGAAAAAAGTAAATTTAACGGACTTTCATGCAACCCTTCATATCTTAGCAGTCACACCTAACAAGCAAGCCATTTTTTTTCAGGGAAGTACATAACCAAGTGTCAAATATAAAAAAAATGTTTTGTTTTTGTGTGCTTTATATAGTATGAGCAGCTATGCATCGTTTTTCCAGCGTCTGCTTTATTTCAGTGATTTCTTCTTCAGGAACATAAATCAGTGTAATTCTTTTCATAGTCTTTGCAAACAAAAAAAAAATCAATTGGACTGAAAATAAGATCAGTATAAGGTCGTACGAGTGCTTTAAACATCGTTGCAAGCATTTTTTTTATGACGTGGCAAAGAAATGCCATTCAGCACATGGTCCTCTTCATGGTGGAATAGGTCAGCAAAGTTTTTGTAGTTTTTGTACTTTTGGTTTGAGGTGCAGTCTCCTTGAGATATTGTACAACTTTTCGTTGAAAGCAATAAAAGGAATTAGTATCATGCTGCAGATTGTCGCTTACAAAACATAGAGATAGTGATTTCAGTTCACTTTTAGCTTCTTGCTTGATATAGAAAATAAACCGGTCTAAGGTGATCTGGATATTGTGTCAATGAAAACCTTGGGTGGCATCCTAAACAAAGCATATGTAGTTTTTGGCAAAGTCTATAATTGCCATACAAGTTGATTCATCCAGATAAAGATTCACAGTATTAAGGAATTTACTTTGACATTTGGAAACAACGTGATGCTGACACAGTTGTCATAGTTTAATAATTAACTGAAAACTGTGACTGAATCTACTGAAGAATTCATTGAATTCTTCAGTAGATTCAGTCACGGTTTTAGCAATGTACGCTCTGTTTGAAGATACTGTTATAAGAAACATCATCATCATCTATCAACAATTCATCCAAACCGTACAGAATTTCACGAAGAACAACGCTGGGACAAGATTTACATCGATGTAGCATGCATTCTTCTGATTCCAAATAACAAACAAGTTTTAAGATTAGCTCTTTGTATGACATTTTTGGTAGTACTCCCTGTATCATTAACTCTACATTGTGGTGGTAAGTACATACACAAACTAAATGAACTCCTTCGTAACTCCCAAGGGTGACACATTCCATGTGTTTTAATTCACAACATTTTGCAAAACCAACTTTATGCTGTGGATATTTGTCTTTAAACTTCCTGTAGACATCTTTTAAATTATGTAAGATCAAATGCTTTTGCTTTCGCTAACGTTTCCCCTAAATTATGATTGCTAAACGATATTTTTTCATACCAACACACTGACGACTAATGTCATGTTCATAATAAAACCTTTTAACTGCTACTTCTGTTTCAGCATCAAAGTTGTGGCCTTTCTTTTTCCCTGGAGTTACCAGCTCACCTTCGAGCACTTTTAAGTCTCGGTCTTTTCGTACCAAGTATGTTGTTGTACCCAAATAATTCACTGTTTCATCTATCGTCCAGGAGTTTAGCGCCAGCGTTAACATTTCAACTTTCTCTTTTATGGACACAGTTTGAAAACGAATTTTTAAATCTTCCATAAGCGATAAACAATCACTAAAATTCCCAAAAATTTGCTCAAAAAATGAAATATTGAGTTCACTTGGATCAACACTAACAACTTTTACACCTACATGTGAAAGTTCATCACAAAGCCTTGGTAACTTATTAGTCATATAGCGTAGCCTTGCATCTTTGCTGCGCTTAGTTAACTTTACAGGACTGCAACCTCTAAAATTTCACAACTACGATTCAAATCTTTCAGAGCAGTTAATGGTCTTGGATCATAAGCTTTGTCATCTCCCTTTGTTTCATGTGGTACATTCTCATATGATTCTGAAGGCAAAATTTGTTTATAGCATGTGAACTAAGTTTCTTTTTGGAACTAAACTACAGCTCACATGTATTCACAAATTCTAGCAATGTGATCTGGCTTAAAATAGAGATTAAAACACGAACGTTGTCTGTTTACATATAAAAACATTCTTTTTGTTAAATACACACAACGTTTCAGGTACTCATGCATTTACTGGATAACTATATACGCGTTGAAGGCTTTAACGCCATCATCAGTATATAACCAGTGCTTGAAGAATACTGAACATCTTTGACTAGTTATTATGGCCTATGCAATTTTCATGTGTTCGAAAACGTATTGACGATGCTACCTAAGCTAATGAGCATTAGATGGCGTTTACGCTTTCGAACATATATAAAAGATGTTCCATTTTAAACATCACAGAGTATAGCAGTATAAACGTGCATTAAATAAAATCCTCCCATAAAGTGGTGCTCACGTAGATGTCTTTGTCTCTAATAGTAGAAATTAAGTTTATGTAAAGTCAAACATGTTTAGACTTATCTGTTAATGGAAAATTAAATTAAGAACTGATGCCAAACAACCCAATACAAAATTGAATTTGTGTTCAGTATTCCGGCACCAGGTACCCACAGACGCGTTTCGGACTTCAAGGTCCTCTTCAGTGTGGTCCCGACCCAGTGCTGAGGAATACTGAACATTTCTGACTATTTCAAGCCAATATGTGAAAAATATTAATGATTTTGATAGCTAACGCCATCTAATGCTTCATAGTGGCATCGTCAGTGACACGAATGCACAAAGTGCATATACAGGTCACTGTTTTGTCCACGAGCGAGCAGAACTCTGTTTGTGAAACCAGAAAACAAATATCAAAATTGAATTTGTGTTCAGTATTCCGGCACCAGGTACCCAACAGACGCGTTTAGGACTTCAAGGTCCTCTTCAGTGTGGTCAGTGTGTGCATTCGTGTCACTGACGATGCCACTATGAAGCATTAGATGGCGTTAATAAAGCCAGATAATACGCGAAACAGTTGCTAATTTGTATCGAGACTAAATATCAGGGTGCCTTAAAATATTTATATTTTTTGTTTGGGTGTCTCAAGGCAAGACAAATTTAGAACTACTGATAGAAGATAATCTAGATAGACAAAAGTAGTGTAAAGTTTTTACATAACTCTCTTTAATCTCGTCATTCACGTGTTCCCAATTTTCTCAATGTAAATCAAAATATAGTCGAGTATCGATCCCATTACTAGTTTTAGTAAAAATATTTAAATTGAAGCTTTAAACAAGTGTTTGCAATCCTTGATTAAACTTTAAGTCAAATTGCGAGTTTAGAAAAGCCTGCAAATTTAGTTTAGCTAAGTGAAGCAACCAAACCAAATGTTTAGGTTTTTCTAAACTGAAAATTTTACTTTATGCGTCACGCGTATAAACATTAAAATATTTTGATGTACAAAATATACTGCTTATGTGTTTGATTGGCACGCTGAAACTTAAAATTTGTTTGTTTCGTCTAAACGAATATCTTGCTCTTTTATAGCCCTTGGAATAACTTGCTTTGGAATGTGTGGATATACTCAAAGAATAAATCTCGATGTATATACATGTATTTAGGAGGGCCTCAGAAATAGTTTGCGGTGGGGCCCCAAAATTATAGATAGGCCACTGTTGATAGCCTTACTTAAAAATAGTAAATTTAACATGTTTTTTGGAGTTGAACTATTCTTCCAATGGACCGATATAATTAATAATTTAAATTTACACAATATTAAGTGGTTAAAATATTCATATAACATTACAAATACTTTTACTTTTACATTTTTATACATTATCGTTTTATTCGGATTGTTTTGCTTTTTCATTAAAGCAGTTCAAGGATTATTTCGATCGGTCTGCACCAACTATAAACACATTCCTGGCAAGGTGACAAGGTTGTCGGGTAAAGGGCTCTTTGCACAAATTGCGAAATGCAAATAAGGTGCACTGTTTATCGTAGGTTTTGACATTAAATCCGTTGCAATTCAATAGCAGGGCGTGGATAAACACTGCCTTCACAATTAACGTCAGATTTGTATACGCATAATTTAAAGCACTTTGTTGGCACAGAGTTATTTTTAGCCGATCACTTTATGAGAGTATAGTACTCAAATTTGTTGATTAAATAAATCATTAGTTATGCAAATTTATATAAACAAAGCTTTACATATTAAGGAATATTTGCATATACATGTATGTTATGTAGGGATTTTCTTGATATCGAAACTTACGCAACAATTTTCGCATCCATTGTTTATCTTCTGATAAAGCACAAATTTTGAAGGCAAAAGTCAGAATAACAACCAGAGTATATAACCAAATATCTAACATTATAAAAAAATCACCAAATCTAGTTAGCCAATAAAAAAAAAAACAGAATATAGTGAATCCTTAATAAAATTAATTAATTTAATTTGTAATATAGGTATTTAAAAATAAAGAACATACACAACTATTTGTTATTCAGTTAACTGAGTCTATTTGAATAACTGAGTCTATTAAATAAGTTGTGTATATTCTTTATTTTTTAATATCTATATTACTAATTAAATTAATTAACTTTATTACGGATTCACTATATTCTGTGTGTTTTTTATTGGCTAACCAGATTTAGTGATTTTTTTATAATGTTAGATATTTGGTTATATACTCTGGTTGTTATTCTGACGTTTCCCTTCAAAATAAATTTGAGGTTATGTTTTCCACATGGTTGCCATGTGTTTAATTACCCTATCATAAAAGTTAATTAAGTGGCGCAACATTACTTTCGGCATTTTATTACCACTTATTGTCAAATAATTAATGAATTGCAACATGTCATTCATATATCAATGTCATTACATGACAAACAGAAGGGACACCCAGATAATCAAAGAACCTAAGAAAAGTAAATCCCAAATCTGATTAGCTAATAAAAAAAACCTAATATATAAATAGTACAGTTGAAATTACAAAAACACATTGTTATCTCTGTTTTTAACTTAAATTGTTATAAAATATCAAGTCAAATGCCTGAATAAATTGATAGTTTATCTAATAGGGATAGGCGAAATTTTAAGTAACAGTGATTTTTCACCGATATTAAAAAATCACTGAAAATGTGATTTAAAACGTGGTTGCTACTTAAAATCACAACTGTTACACAAACTGTGATTGCTACTTAAACAGTTATTGCTACTTTAAACGTGATTGTGACTTTATCTGCGACTTTTATCTAAACTGTGATTGCAACTTGAATTGCGATTGTTAAGTAACAGTAACAGTTATAAGAAGTCAAATATTATTTTATGTTCCTTACTTTGTACTTGCTTTTATTGACAGTATTGTAGTTTAAACGCATTATTTACATTTCAATTTTAAACAACTATTTTATCAAAATGTCAACTTCTTTGTATAAAAATGCTATAATACAGGGTGTCCCGTTAATGCGGGAAAATGGTTTACCATAGATTCCTAGGATAAAGATATGATGATTTAACACAACTTATCTATATCCAAAACTTGACGGTTAAGCCAGAATTAGTCTTTAAAGTTTAAATTAATAATTTTATCTGTAACGATTGAGCGCTATATTCGCTTTGACTGAAATTTATTATGGTTGATTATCATAATAATTGATTTACAAGAAGTATGAAAACAGTAATACCACAACATAAAAACTAGTGAAAAAAAATTAAAAAATAATACTTCAAAGATTGGTTCATTTAAAAGCGTTTTTGTCTGTTAATAATGTTTGATATCTTGTACGGTTTTTCCACTAAAATATGAGATATAAAAATGGTCTCCATGATTTTCCTGGCAAAATCCTAATACAAGCAACATGCAGTGATTTTTTCACATTCATTGATGTAAAACTGTAAATTTTCCACCATTCGTTGATTTTTAAAAGAGTTCAATTTGAAGCTTTAAACGAGTGTTTTCATACAATTTTGAGTTTAAATTAATAATACACAGATTTCAAGTGAAGTTCGAATATACATAAATTTCAATTTTTACTGTTTTATACGCGACCCGAGACAAATTTTCACGGGGCATTTCTAAACTCTGGGAGTAAAAACACTCGTTTAAAGCTTCAAATTGAACTTAAAAATAACATGAAATATCTAAAGATTTACAGAAAATAGGCTGAATTTGGAATACGTATACTTAAAAGAAAAATTTCCTGTATTTGTGTGCTCCTGAGAAATATAAATAATTATAAACCATGATGAAGATAACAATTAATTCTCAAAAACTTTAACTAATATTATACACAATTGACGTTTGTTAAACAATGGCGGCGACAAAGAAAAAACACCCGAAAAACTAGATTTCGTTTTAACTAAATAATAAAAAACCATTTATTTGTATTTTATTATTTTGTGGCAAACTTATAGAAGATAGCAAACATTATTAACAGACAAAAAAGCTTTTAAATAAATGAATAAAGATGTATTTTTAAAATACTTATAAGTTACGCCAATAAAAATATATTTCATTTTTTATTTTGTGGTACTATTGTTTTTCATACTTATTGTCAATCAATGATTACCATAATAACTGAAATGGTGTGTTATATTATTATAATGAACTATAATAAATTTTAGTTGGATCAAATATAGCGTTCAATTGTTATAAATAAAATGAATAATATTTTTTTTAACTTTGAAGATTAATTCCGGCTTAACCGTAAACATTTGAATATAGATAAGTTATCTTAAATCTTCATATTTTGATCCCAGACATGTGTGGTTAAGCCATGGACTTACATTAAATAAAAATGATATAAATTGCGACAATAATTACCCATTAAAAAGGGATTTGTTTTAAATGTTGATTTTCTCGTACTAGGAATTTTTGTATTAAGTATACATATTCCGATTTTTAAGCAAAATTCACAATTGTATTCTTTAAACTTCTCAATATTACAGTGTTTTATATGCGTAGCGCATGAAGTAAAATTTCTCCTGAAAAATTTGGTTGGTCGCGTAGTCAAATTTTAATGCTTTTCTTAACTCGAAATTTTACTTCATGCTTAACCTGGAATATATCGAGGACACTCGTTGAACCTTTAAATCAACAAGTTCCCCCAGTTTTTGTTTCCAATGTTAAATACAGAATTTGTTTCTAAACAATTTGTAACAATTCTATTAAAACCGTAACGTATCAGTATTATTTCCTAAAATTTACAGAATTATGTGTATTAAACAAATAAGTACAAAAACTAAAACAACATACAAAAACTTTAGAGGTAAAAACTTTTAACGAGGACGCGGAAAAATGCACTAGTGTTGCACTGACAATTCGATGACTTTCGAAGTAAAGTGTTGACGGGTCGGTGATTTGGCCCTTGAGGGCCAGCGGTATTTATTTGGTTCGAGTCAACCCCTCGTCGACCACTATTATTCGCCACCTCGAAAAGTACTCGAAATAAATATTATGCACAAATATTTTTAAATCAAACCTTTATCAGCGTGGTTCCGCATACGGGCATATGTGATTAATTTGATTAGTGGCGAAAAATGCGGCATTTTGTACACATAATTGCATTGCGTCAAAAGGGTTGGCTCAATCACACTTATACTAATACCAAACGATGGGGAATGGCAATGTGCATTGTTTGATATACTTAGAAACAATATGCATAAACAATTACGGCAAATAATTTAAGATAACATATAAACAAATGAGGTGATATCAACATTATGACTGGACTTTGGTTAATACTAGGTGAAAGTTAAAGAAACTTCGTCCAGGCATGAAGAGGGGTAAGGTAATTGTTTATTCATGTAATAATGATGCATAAACAATTACCTTACCCCTCTTATGTGAAACTTCGTCGTAAACATGGAAAATAAACAATTTACATGACCGCTTGTGTTGTGCTCGAAACTAAGGTACCTGTGTTATGTTAGGTACCATTAAAACGGGCATCCTTTCAGCTATCAGATGGCATATGTGCTATTCGAGTGTGCGATCTACTATCGCGATCGGCGTAGAGAATTTTCCTTTTCCTCTGCTTCAGTGGTTTACGATCTTTCGGCGTCATGTCCGATCCTATTGTTATCTGCAGATACGATACGATTGACCGGGCAGGTAAAGGCTACCTACCCTCCGCAGATGTAGCGAGCTCAGGGATAACCAGGAATTTCGGTACCTTTCCTTGGTCGTGGCTTGGAATAGCGGTTGTCACGCATAGTCGAAAAGGGGTTTTCCTCAACGGGGGATGAAGTTGAGCTGTCCGATGTGTTCTTAAAATATAAAAAAAAACCTCTAGAGTGCTATGATTTTATCTTTTTTTTAAATTTATATTGGCTACGCGCCTTAGGAATTGTCATATAAAACGTCAAACATAATAATTATAATGGATAATTTTAGAGTGGCCAACCTACAATATATTCCATAGCACTCTAGAGATCTTATTTTATTGGACGTACGATATTTGACGACGTTTCACATGCAACCTATCTAACTTACGGGAATCATGGCGCGAACTTTGCCTATTTGGAAAAGAAAGTTAATGAAAGTATTAAAATAAAATGTTATATGATGTTACGTGAGACCGATGTTATGATGTTACAATAAATATTTTTTGAATGCGGAATGAACAGGTTTTAAAAGGTGTCAGGCAAGGATATACCTTTCTGTGACACTTTTTAACATAGCATTAGAATATACTCTCAGAAACGTTAATACGAAGAGGTTCAAGTTGTTGTATACGCTAATGACATTGTTATTATGCCTGAACAAAGACATATCATGGAAAAAATACTGCTGGAAATTGAGTCAGAGAGAAAGAAGATAGAACTAATAATAACCAACGAAAAATCTAAGGTACGAAGAATTATGAACAAGGACATCCAAAATAAAAATATAATTGGGAACCACGAGTTCTAAGAAGTAACCCATTTTAAGTACCGTTGTACAATAGTACAATAAAAAAAACATGGAAAAGGTCAAAATACAGGAGAAAATGAACGCTGTAAGTAGAGCCTACTATGCTAAAAAAAAAGTCCTTGAAAACCGATTGATCAGTAACAAAACAAAAATAATAATGTATAAAACAATAATAAGACCAATAATACCTTCTGCTGCAGAAACTATGACTCTTGCAAAGAAAGTACAACACACTTTAGCTACCCTTAAAAACCATATTTTTACTAGTGAAAACGAAAGATAATTACCTAAGGCAAAGAATGAACACTGTAATTGCAAAGGAACTTAGAGAATAAACTATTATAAACCATATAAAATGGATAAGATTGAAATGGTTAGGCCATATGGATAGCCGGACAGGAAAGTACAATTAGGACTTTAAAGGACTGGGAACGAGAGGAAGAGGCAGGGCGAGGAACAGATGGAAGGATGAAGTTGTAGACGATATAAAGAGCCTGGGAATAACCGAATTAGAGACGAAAACGAAACTCAGAAAATAATAGACAACAATATCAGAAATAAATAAATATAAAAATCGCACGTGTAAAACAATCATATACAGGTACTAATCCACCCTACAAAAAGGAATGTAAGGGCTTTATCATAAAGCAGCGGAACTCCACAAGGAGTGTAATGCTTTCGATATATAATCTATAAAATTAAATGACAGTTGATTTGACCATCACGACATTTTTATCATCATATAATCACTGTGTCATTAACTTAACTTAAACTTAAAATCGCTTCGTCGGCTGTAAATTGATCGTATTATAACTATAAGTCATTTAGTGAACTGTTTTGTAAGCATAATGGTATTAAGTATTTACATTTCTTTCTCCACTGTTTATTGACTATTGCAACATTGACTATAAATCTCTAAGTATGCTAGGATTTTGTCAATAAATTACTCGATCGACATATGTGACATTTTGAATCTTAATAAATGAACTGTCTATGGACGATCATAGAATTTTGTCATAGTATATCTTTATTGACCATGTTTTGACTATTGCGACTGTATGTCACTTCATTGTCTTTTGACTATGCTAAGAATTTCTCTGTCTCTTTATAAAATGCAGTCAATATTGTGATTCAATAACAAAATCCTATTAAGTTAAAAGACGGCCAACCACGTGACTGACAGTCATAATCCAGAATAGTTGAGATACAGTCCATAAAGACATAATCAGACAAAATCTTACCACAGTTAAAAGATAGTCTACCAAGAAACTTACAGTCATAATGTCACATTGTTCAAAATGTAAATTTATGATTGTAAATCACTAGGTTGATTGATATAAATCTATCGTTTCATCTTGACATAAGTCGGCGCTAGCCGACATTTAGTCCATTGTGTGAACTTGAGATAAGTCGGCGTTAGCCGACATTAAGTCCATTGTGTCAACCTGACATAAGTTGGCGTCAGCCGACATTTGAACTATAATATCAGTTGATATACAAATCGGCGCCAGCCGACATTTCGACTATAATAAAATTGACATAAGTCAGCGGTAGCCGACATTTGGACTATAATGACAGTTGACATAAGTCGGCGCAATGAGATCACCATGTTATTGTTTTTCTTTGTGACAGTTGCGATACACATTTTTACAGTTGTGATGTATTTTAAACTAACGAGTATCTCTCCCTAGACTAAACATGAAGAATAATTTCAAGTTTAGAAAAGCCGCGAGTAGGAAATGTTTACGTGGCTTTTCTAATCTCAAAATGTTACTTCATGCGCCACGCGTATAAACCACTGATTTACAGTACAGTTAAAAAATATATAACAATTGGATGTGATGGTGATCAATATTTACCGAAATTTGTATGCTATCTAAAACATTACATGTTAGTAGAAAGCATTAAAATGATAATTGACACAGGAAAATACAGAGAATCATTATTTTATTTGACAGCAGATTTTTAAATTTTGATACAATTGAAAAGAAGCATTTTTAGGAATCAAAGATTTTTATGGGCATATTTCAAATTTCTGTATTCGAATATGTAAATTGAGAATGAAATGTTCATAATTGATTATTCGACTTTTGGAATTAGTTGTATTCGAAGCCTTCGTTTAAATCCTAATATTTCAATTATTAGTGTTTTATTTTACTTTATAACATGGGTTTGCACTTCTAAGTCAATTTAAAGTTTCTAACGAGTGATTTCCACTCCCAGATTAAGCATGAAGTAAAATTTAGAGTTTAAAAAAGCCTGAACATTTAGATTTGCCGGGGCGCGCGAGCAAAGCGAGTCGCGCTCCGGCAAATCAAAATTTTCAGGCTTTTCTAAACTCGAAAGTTTACTTCATGCGCCACGCGTTTAAATCACTGAAATATTATGAACTTACAAAACACACATCATCGTTTTATTAATGATAATATTCATACATAAAAAGATTAAACAAACAAAACTGAAATTCATCAACATTAATGAAATAAAATTAGAACTTTTTACAAGAAAATTAATTTGAACAAACATTATTTTAAAACTCATCTATGCGGATTTTTTATTGATTTAGTTAGTGCTTTTTATGAGATAATTATCTTTAAATTCTTGTGAGCAAAAAACCTATTTTGAACCACAATTACAGGTTAAAATCACCGATATTAAAATGCAGCAATTACAAGTAGCAACGTGGTTCAAAAGTAGCAGTTATGCTCATCTCTATTACTCAATTAATTTCTTACCTAATACGCCGTGAAACAGTTTCACATCGAATTATGGTATATTTAATTAAAACGCTTGATTTGTTTCACGCCAAATAATTTTAGTGAAATAAATCAAATGTTTCAATTAAAATTACCATAGGTGAATTAATTGTTATTCTACGAATAAATGTACAAATATTTACTTTAAGCTGCATACTAGTACAATCAGAATGTAATTTTGTTAACATGTTGATGAGTGTTATTTGCGCGTTTTGTATATTGCAAACAATACAAAACGAATCTTTGGAAATTGTGTCAACACATCGTTATTTGTGTTGCAACAAAGTCGTTTATTTGCAGAACGTGTAATTAACTCTAAAAGATAATTATTAGTTAAAATGAATAGATTAAAACGAATAGTTTCACCAATTTTTTTTTAACATAATCGACAAATAGATCAAATAATAATTCACTATAAATTATTCTATAATGCGCGTGATGCATGATGTAAAATTTCGAGTTTAGAAAAGCTTGAAAACTTGGTTCAAGCTTTTCTAAACTCGAAATGTTACTTCATGCCTGATCAAGAAGTGAAAACGCTTTTATTAAATCAACGAATACCTAAAACAGTACAGTGTATAAATAAATGTATTTAATATTGTGTGTCTGATACAATTAAATGTTCATGAATAAATACCATCATATTGATCACTTTTTAGTGTGTAGATATTTCCAAGTCGTGAGGCCAACTTAGAAGAATATAATATTCCTCACAATGAATATGCAATTATTTACAAGGCGGGTTTTGCGTGGAAGGAAAAAATAATAAGATATAAATATTTACAGGAGTAATAAGGCGAAGGTTAAAAACATCATTAATCTTAATCCTATTTATTCATCGTGATGAGGCACTTTTTTACTAGAAAATAAAAAGATTAACTGATGAGAAGATCTCAATATCAGCTTGTAATTTAAAAAAGTAGATAGCTATTAATCGATTTAAAAATATACTGCACGCACAATAATGAAACTATCAATAAGTGAATTTCAAAGTCAAAAGTATTTTGAATTCTAACAATTCAGCTGATGCTTTTAGTTTGTAGAACTTTAAATTTAAAATATAAAATTATGTTAATATTTGTATACCGGGTGATTCATTCAACTTAGAATAACGTATATCTCGTAAAATACGCATCGTTCAGAAGATATCGGGACTCCGACATGTTCCTGGGTTACGCTAAAGTGGTTTATGTGGGGTTGCTTCGTATAAAAAGAAAAATGGGGGTTCCTATTTAAGATTTCAAAGCTGCCGCCTACAGAGAGGGGAGGGAGTTTAAATTTTACTTTTACTTTTGTTTTTGGAGAGGATGGTTTTTAGATAAGGCGATTTTCGGGATGGGTTGTTTTTTCTGTAGGGTGATTTTCTAAGAATGTTTTTTCATGGCGTGTTTTTCGAAAGGTGGTTTTCCAGAAATGTTTTTTTTTTTTAGGGGAGGTTTTTTGAGGGGTTGATTTTCCAGGACGTATAGTTACGAGTTTTGTTTTTAAGCCCGTGATTTCTTCTTTTGCATTTTATTCAAATAAAATAAGAAAAATAACTCTCTAAAACTTTTAGAGAGAAGTAAATACATTAATTATATAATTACAAATAATTATATTGTACTTACATTACTTTGTAATGTATTACATTTGTGATGCATTATAGTTGCAATGCATTACATTTGTAGTTACATTATTTTGTAATTATATTTGTATAATTATATTGTAACTCCATCACTTTGTAATGCATTAAATTTGTAATTATATTCGTATAATTACATTGTAACTACATTACGTTGTAATGCATTATATTGTAATTCAATTACGTAATTCCATTACAATGTAATTAATTACGCCTAACACTATAGCGGACTTTTTATTGTACAAATCAACTTTCATAAGTAATTGCAATAATGAATTTAATATTCTTATATTATTTTAATTTGCGGTCTATACCTGTGTTGGCCACAGCAGATTTTATTTATAGTATGCCCGAAATGATGCAAAAAGAGGTATAATTGCCGAATATCCTAAAAATGAACAAATATTGAGTATTACAAACATTGTAATGTTTAATAGGTAATGAATGAAGCATTATACACAAATGGACCAGCGGCTCCTAAGAAACAGGGGCCGCCTATGATAAGTGTTCTCTTAAAGTCAACATTTATCAAAATTAATCTGAAAAAATCCTAAGAATATAATGTTATTCTGAAAATTGTGTACTTTAACAAAATTCTATATATTTTTGTATTGTCGTTCTATAGCAGTTCTACTAAATTCGGCAAATACTGCTAATAAAATGGGTGGTTGAATAAAACAGGGAATTTGCACTCTCATCAAAAAGCAGTCGTTCACCTTCTGAATGAAAACTGAAGTGGACGCTTATCGCGAGATCGCACAGTGTTGATTTTAATTTTCGAGGACTGTTTGCCTTTTTCGCAATTTCCATCTCCCTGTGTGTTCATACCTGGGATGCTAATGATTTGTTGAATGACGAATGATAAAAATAAACATGCGATTAGCAAGCATTCTGTCTGCTCTTAGTTGATAACAAAAATTAGACAGCATTTGAATGGAAATATTATAACAAAAATACTTATAGGAAATTTAATAGTATTATTATGAAAATTCAATGAGTTTGCACCAAAGTTAATGAACTTTATCTCACTGTATACAGAAATAAAGAGTGATTACGATTACATTGCTGCTTACATGTACTGGGATAAATTAACACGTTGATTCCTGCTCGGCATTTACTTGTGCCGCAGTTAAATTTGCGTTTAGGCCCCGCGGCATGTACCTTCTGCCGCATCTAGAAACAACTTTTAAAAAATCGTGGCATGCTGCCCATGTCGCGAAACTAGTATGGCCTGAATGTTTAAAACCTTTATGTCCCTTCAAATTTTTGATTTATAATTCTGTTACAATTAATAATATTTGTATAATTGGAGCAAAAACTTAATCAGCAGCCTGAGGTAATATTTTAATTTTGATGAAGGTGGCGATCAACGTGTTTAACAATAATGCCTAGTTTTCAATAAATTGTGAGGGATTTTAATATATTAAAGCCAAGGCTTTTATGCTTCTGTTAAAGGTTGACCAATTATTGTAAAATATTAAAATATCTTTACATGAACATGCAGGTTTGTGTAAGTAGAGTGAAAACACATCAATTTCAACTTCGACTCTTATAAAAAGTTGCAAAACTTTACAAAGAACTGTACAAAGATGTATTTAAAATATTAAAATAACTTGGAACTATAAACAGGAAACAATGAAATGACAAGCCAACACGAATTTCTGAAAAAACAATTGAAAAAGCTAAATGTGAACCTGTAAAACGAAATTCTTGCACTTTCTCTAGACATGTGACAAAACAGGAACTTATTGACGAATCTACTGTCCAAAAAGTTAAAAATTATTGTGCATAATAATGTGTAACAAGAAAAACGCAAAAAATAACGAATAAACAACATACTCAAGCTGCTGGCGTACCAAAATCTTGGATAATTTGTTATTGTCAGAACCACATATAGTTCATTTCCTTTTTTATTTTACGTGTTTTACGTTTACAAAAACCATCAAACTGATACCAACCTTACTTTTTTATTTTTAATTATTTCCATAGTTACTACCACAAAGCGGCTTAATGTATTTAAATTTATTTTTTTCTGATTGATACAGTAATAAGAAGTATTGCCTTGGTTACGATATGTTATAACTTACTTATATTTCCCAAGGAAAATATGAAACCTTTTGACAATCCATATTTCCCTAGGGAAATATAGATAGTCAAAATTGACAAGAAAATCTTTTCCTCAATACCGTTCACGTTTTGAGTAAATTCACACTGGTCATTTTTGTCGCGCCACAAACACCCGACAAATGACGAAGGCTGCACGTAAATAGAAGCATTCACTCTCAGCCACGCCACAAAATGTGGCGCGATTGGTTACAAAGAACGGAATCAAATTGGCGCATTCACACGTACGCGCGTTTTTGTAGTGGCTTATAGTGGTCGCGTGTGAAGACGCACTTTTTCTTTCAAATGCCACATTAATCTTAGCATTGGGCCCGTTCATCAGGACAACAAACTTGGTGTGCTCAGGTTTTAGCGTCTGTCTAAGGACTGGTGGATCACCGCCATATCTGCGAACCACTGCCCGCCGGAGACCAACCCACATGTGGACCGGAGAGGCGAGTAGACACCCCTGGGCTTTTCAAGGGCCACACCCTACTCCTCATTTAGCGGCGACAAGCACCAGGGCTTAGGCAACCCCGCCGTGTGAAAGTTAGCCGTATCCAAGATAGAGACACAGAGGCTATCTCAAGAAGGTCTACAGCTCCGACTTGGACAATCGTCCCCTTCAAACATCTATCGTCCGAAGACTCAGGTCTGCCCCCAGATGCCTCCTGTTTAGGTGCTATGCTGGACCTCCTCATCAGAGACAATAGTTGGAAGTTTGCTGTCAACTGTTGGGGATTTCTCAGCGGACCGGATTCTTAATCGTGAACATGTTTGGGATTTTTGCAATCGTACGAAATAGACCGACCGGAGTACCGTTCATACATCATACATCAAAAATCCAAATATGTTGAATGTTGATAATTGATAATACGGATGGAATAACCGAAGCATACCTCAAAAATAACAAAAATTATAACAACATACCAAATCTTAAAAAAAACGCCAGTAATATATTTGCTGCGGCAGCAAATTTTACTTTTACACTTTCTAGACCTTGCTTTTAAATGTTATGTGTGCTCGCAATTAGATTTTATTATTGTTATCAGTGAAAAGAGTAGGGTTGTTCTGGTATTGAGGAGACTAACACCACTTCATACCACAGTCATATTCAAATCACTTCTTAAATCTTTCGTTGTTGTATTTAACTTGTTAAATGTCATATTTCAAGTTTTGTTAATAAAAATTTTAAAGTGAAGTATTGACCCAACTACGACTTCATAAACGAATTTAAGAAATCGAAATTATTAAAATAACCTGTAACGAGTGAATATCGGTGAAATCGTCACCAATTTGACGTTGTCGTATGTCAGAAAATTTGGTTTAGTCGCGTAGCGCTACGCAGCCAAACCAAATTTACTATGCTATACTAATTATACTTTAAAATTAACCCGTAATGTGTTACAGCAGAGCTAAGACGAATCCTCGTACAAAGGATTCGAATCACGAATCCGAATCACCTAAGAGATAAATAATTAAAATCTTTGATTTGAATCATAGATTCGAATTATGTTTTTTCGAATCACGAATACAAATCCTTTAAGAATCATTTTGATTTTATTATTTTTTTGCAACCATTGACATTTTAATATCGCTACCAGTTGTTTTAACAAAAATATTCAAAACCTAATCATGTATTATTAACACTGAACATGGTTGATAATAGACTAAATATCTGCTTCCGTTACTCTAATTAAAGATGTAATTGGCTGTTTTTGAACTTTACTTCAAATCAGTGTTTTGTACGCGTGGCGCATTTTATAAACTCGAAATTTTAGTTCATGCTTAACCGTGGAGTGGAATCACTCGTTCAAAACTTCAAATTGAACTCATTAAACCCGGGAAAGTCAGAGAAAAGTCATGGAACTTCATTTAAATTGACCAAAACACTTAAAAAAGCGTTATGAATAAATCGCGAAAAGTAACAAAATACACAGAAATTATAAAAAATATCAAAATTATGTACAATAAAAGAAATTATCAATATTAGCAGAGTAATAAGAAATCGTAAAAATATATAAATACCCCAAACAATTATAAAAATCTGTAAAATTATTAGAGTCAATATACGTAAATTTAGATGTAAAAATTGAAAAAATCATTTAAATCAACTTAATCAGCAAATAAATGTCAATATATTATTGAACAATAATCAAGAAACACAATTAAAAGAACAAAAACTTTGAAAAAACAAATAGGACCAAAATTGACAAAATCTTTATTTTTGGTAACTTTGTCCTCTTTATATATATATATATATATATATATATCTATATATATATATATATATATATATATATATATATATATATATATAAATATATTATTTTACTATTCTAGGAAGTTATCTTTTTGTAATATTATTCTGTAATTGGGTTGTCCTGGTTGGTAATAAATATTATTATTAAATTAAAAAGACGGTAAACACTGAAAATAATTTAACATAATAACTGGAAATAAATTTTTTAATAATACAAAAATTATAAAAATTTTAATTGATAATTTTTCTAAATCGATAAAACTTATAGAAATGATAAACATAAAAATATGAACATAAACTTTCAATAGAATTGTCAATATAAACAAACATTATTAAATATGATTTAATGTGTATTTTATATTTTTAGTTGTACTATAATATGTGTTTTTAAATGTACTCCGTTGACTCAATAAATAAATCAATAAATTGGCAAATACGTGTCAAAATTAACAAAAAAGTATAAATATATTGTCTATGTCACTTTCACTTCAAATAATATTAAACAAAATTTTGAAAACTAGATTATTATCTTTAAAAACATTTTAAGTCATTTGATGTTCTTATTAAAGAATTTGAAAGTTTGAAGTTTCGAACGAGCGTTTCCACTCCCAGACTAAGCATGAAGTAAAATTTTGAGTTTACAAAAAAATGATAATTTGGTTTGACCGGGTAGCGCTACAAGACCAAACCAAATTTCCATTCTTTTCTAAACTCGAAATTTCGAAAAGAGTGATTCAACGAGAAAATTAAAAACAAACAAAACAAATGTTTCATGTTAATCCTCACAATTAATTCGAATTATTTTTGACGATTTGAATCCTTTTGTAAGTATTCGAATTCTTTTGTAAGTATTCAAATCCTTTTAGAAATATTCGTATCTTTTTATAATTATTCGAATCCTTTTATAAATATTTGATCGATTTTACAAAAACAACGATACATGAAAATTTATGAAATACTGTAATCATCGAAATCATAAAAAATTACTTACAAGCATATTCAATTAGTGGATACACTCGTAAAATGCATTAAGCTTAAAAAAAGAATTTTTGGGTGAATGCGCCGGGCAATGTATTTTACATAATTTTAATTCAAATGCATAACATTTTAGATACTGAAACAGTTGTTCTCTTAAAACAATGCTTTATTTTTGTTTTATATACCGAAAGATGTAACAGTCAAAGCGGTAAACTAAAATTCAAATATTGGACACCCGGCGCATTCACCATAATGCTACTGGAGTGTTTTTAGGTAACTAGCATAATTGATGAATTTTGAATTACATAAACACATAATTTAACTTCACCTATTAACTCACCATTTTCAGTTATAATAATTGATTTACATTGCCTTTTAAATATATATATTTTTTTTTTAGTTGCAGGTAAGCAAAGAGAATCCAAGGAATAGTCTGGAAAATTGAGAATTATAAGAATAAATGTAAGTTATGATTGAATCGTAATTTTAAAAAAATATGGCTTCAATATTTTCTTATATTTAAACAAAATTAAAGCAAATTTTACTAGTAATTGCAAGAAAAGATAGTTGAAAATAAAACAATAATGTTTTTGATGAACATTTAGTTTATTTATTATTTAATTACAGTTTTAAAATTTAATATTTTGTTTTGTAGCTGTAAATTACATTAAAAATCAATTTGTGGAGATGTACTATACGCAACATATTTCACTCAGTGTGAAAGTGTGCATCATAAATTGCATATGCTATACAATCATTCAAGTTTTTTTTTTAATCCGAGATTGATATAATGCAGTTGATTTAAAATAATAATTAAGTTACAATAATTTTATTGTGTAGATTAATTGTAATAAAATTAAAAGCATTGCAATTTAAACTTACAAAAATTCCCAGTTGTTTATTTGGGTTATGTGGAGTATTTAATCACAATATAAAACGCTTTAATCATAATATATAAAATTGCAAAAATGTTATTCCTAAAAATGCAAACAATGTCTTAATTAGTTAATAATACATTGTTTGCATTTTCATTAATAACATTTTCTTAATTATATATATATTATATTTAAAGTGTGCAAACTATAAGAAGCGTAAGTTTACTTTCTCGAATTCAAATAGTTTTGAATTTATATTATTCTTGTTAAAACGCTTTATTCAATAAAAGTAAATTAAGGAATAAACCGTTTTTTATTGTTCCAATAATTCCACAATTTGTCGTCTAAATAGCGAAGACTGCGATTAATGCCTACTTGGACCACAGCTGATTAGCGTTAATCAGTGATAAGTACTTCTTAAAACAAAACAGTTTTATTCACAAAATATTTGCATTTGCACTTTGATGAAAGAAAATGTTTTAGAAATTCTACAAACTTAAAACATTTATATATTCTCGAATTTGTATTAATTCAAAGGTTTAATGGTGATTAACTTCTTAGCTACGATTAGAAGTTCACTGCCCACTTGCTGGCAGTAAACTACAAATAATTATACAAATTGTCGGCGAACTTATTTGACAATGAAACACTGATTAAATAAATTTAAATACAGATTGTAAAAAATTCATTTGCAATCCGTTGAGATTTTTTTGAAATTTGTTTATTTATTAAAATTAAATCTCTAGGAGGTATTTCTGAAAAAAAATTAATACTTAATAAACTGCAATTTTATTAGAATGTCGTTTTTCACAAAGTATAAATCCTTTTTTTTCAATTTACGTGAAAATCCAAATATTATACAAAATATTAGAAACTTAAATAATTTTTGTTCTAATTTGGTGAAGAAAAAAACTTGTTTTGTTCCATAATTTTGTTTTCCAATTACGTTACTTGCAAAAGCCCATTAAGAATCATAATTCGTTATTTTAATATTGTGCAAATACTATTTTTTTAATCGCTTTGATATCTAAATTTATTTTATATTATTCTCATTTTTAATTTGTATGACTTTTGAATAAATTAATCTTTTTATGAGGCAATATTAGTAACCATTTCTAATATATAAACATTTAAATACAGGGTTTGTGATCAAAGAAGATAGTTAGATAGATAGATATTCGTAGGGGTGGCCTCATTGGCCTGTACCACAGCGACCTTTGCAGATCTATTGTGGATCCCTATTATCCTAGACGACGTGCTCGAGCTTCGCCTCTTTGATTAGCCCTATTAACCCTGACAGTGAGCCTTGGGTTGCCCAGCTTTAGGTATCTAACCCATGCTAGGGACTCACATTGGCACAAGATGTGGAGAGGATCCTCCTCTTCTTCCTGGCAGAATCTACATATTGTATCCTCTGCCAGACCTATTTTGCTCATGTGTTTGTTGAGCCTACAGTGTCCTGTCAGTAGACGTACTATAGCTTTAACCGTGTTTCTCTCTTGGTTGAGAAAATCGGTCGTGAAATCCGGCGATTGTTTTTTGAGGAACTGTTTCGCCTGCCTATGCCCTGGTGTGTTCGTCCACCAGGTTTAAGTTTGTGTCTCCGTCAATTTTTTTATGAATTGTCTGACTGAGGTTTTTACGATACCGCAGGAGAGTTCCGGGCCAATGAATGCGACGAGCCTTGTTTGGCAGTTCGTCTGCTTTTTTGTTCCCTTGATGACCCTTGTGTCCTGGGACCCATACCATTGTCACTTTTTTTGCGACCGCCCATTTCGTTGAGAGCGCTTACACAATCCCACACTAGCTTGGAATCGACCTGTGTGGTGCTTAGTGCCCTTAGCAGCGCTTGGCTGTCCAAGAAAATTCTTGCCTTGCTGTTTCTCCAATGCAGAGGTGGACCGCGATCGCTGACTGAAATCTATATCTCGGTTTTTGTGC
The DNA here is from genome assembly GCA_932526585.2 of Philonthus cognatus. Classification (NCBI taxonomy): domain Eukaryota; kingdom Metazoa; phylum Arthropoda; class Insecta; order Coleoptera; family Staphylinidae; genus Philonthus; species Philonthus cognatus. Next base: position 104,013,053 of record OW052241.1, read on the forward strand.
TGTATATTCCGGCTCCGTCTCCTTCATCTGTGTTCGAGCCGTCAGTATAAGATAGTTACAATTAGCTAATGTTTTATGACTAATATTTTTGTATTTTTTTTCCATCAACTTGTAACGTTTTTGGGGAAAGCGACAGTACTTTAAATTATAGGAGGTTTTACCACTTATACGTGCCCAAAACGTTATTATTAAATACAAGGCTTAATTACTGACCGGGATTTACGAAAAAAATATATTTTATATAATAGTCTTCTCTAAACTGTAAAAAAATAATTAAAAACTTATTTTCAAATCTATATTACTCGCTTATTAATTTTTAGATTTTATTTTTTAAAACGGATTTATATTAAAAACTGAGAAAACTTTGTCGTATGCTTTTTTTGATACAATATTTTTTTCCAAAAATTTTAAGGAAATTCAGAAATAAACCCGACAATGATTTTGTGATGTGATCTAGTACAGCGCTTCCCAAACTATTTTATGTGACAGACCGTTTTTTTTTTTGGGCGTATTTGGTCACGGAACGGCATCCAGAAGTCGAAAATATTGAACCTGTGTATCATTGATAATAATGATGAATGATTGAACTAAATTTTAAAAATATTAGACCTATAATTTGGACAGAAATCAAGATAACAGCCAAAAATTATAAAATATTTTTTATCACGTCTCAACCCTTGTTCCTACAGACCCCATACACACATCTATTGATATGTAACAAGTGTTGTGTATTATACATGACTGCCTTTTATACATTTTGAAAAATTAATGAAAATTGATAAAAATCATGATTTAATAATCCTTCAAATTTGTATTTAATATGTATACATATAAGTATTTTCTGTTCACTTTTATTTAATAATACATGAATAACGTACAAGAAGTTTTTTTCTTTTCAAGAAAATTGATTATAATACAAACATCTGATATTCTATAGAAGGCAGCTATTACTTTAATTTTGAAATAGAAACATATGATGGTTAATACCTCAAATGAACGTGCTTAGGTTGATTCTATTTACCTTTGCGTATTTTTGAGCTTATCGGATAAGTAAAATAAAGCACAACTTTTAGACGGAATTACTGTGACTAACTTCAGACCTTATAGCTACGCCGCTGTTTGTCTGCCATATTGGGTCAGAATTACTAACAACCAATCAAAAAGAATACCACAGTGGTGACAATTCCCTGTCATCCGCCATGCGTGGTCAAGATTAATTAAGAAAATAGGTTGTAATAACACATCTGATTTTCAATTGTGACAGCGAATTATTGTTTCACGTGAAGTGTCATCCATGGAGCGTCTGCGTCTAGCGTTTGTGTGTGTGTGTGCAGGTGTTCGAACTCCACGGAAATGTTGTGTTTGTTTATTTGCTGTTCGGTGTGAATATCTTGCCTCGGGCCAAAATGTGGAGGGTTGTGGACTGCTAAACCGCCATGGGTCCTCCTAGTATTGGATGGTGGTGTTTCTTCTTGAGGCATCGGATGGTGATTACTGCTATGCCGATGATGGTTGTGGAGATCTCTGCAGCGGTCATGGCACTTATTTCAACTGTATGATGTCGCAGTTGTTTCCATTGGTGATCTGGAAAGGCTTCCCCATTGAAATGTTCTTGGGTTTCTTGGTATATGTCGTCTGAAACATCAAGAACTGTTGCTTTCTTGATCGTGTGGATTTGATTATCTTTCTTACAAATCTGATTAGAATAAATTGATTTAGGATGTGAAATGTTAATGGGTTTTGAAAATGTTCCTTTGTTTTATTATATACTTCATTCGAGAAGTATTCTACAGAAAGATTTACATCAGCATGATTTTTAATGTCATCGTCTATCATCGCAAATTCTTTCCAATAGGTAACTGCTGTTTGGAATTTAGTGTTTAGGTACTCTTTTGTTATCCTGGATCTTTCCTTCCGGGCGTTTTCCAAGATGCGGTTTAATTCGTCGTGGGTGTCGATCTGGAGTGAACACAACTCTATGAATGGACGCATTGTGTCGTGTTTTGGATGTCTGTCGCTTTCCGCACGTAGCATCACTTAAATTGGAAATTTTAATCTGTCGCTTTCTTGGACGTAGATTTGCTTTTGGTTGATTAAGATTGAAATCTGTCGCTTTCTGGACGTGGATTCGCTTTTGGTTGACTGAAATTGATATCTGTCGCTTTCTGGACGTAGATTCGCTTTTGGTTGATTAAGATTGAAATCTGTCGCTTTCTGGACGTAGATTCGCTTTTGGTTGATTAATTGAAATCTGTCGCTTTCTGGACGCAGATTCGGGTTTGGGAGAAAGCTGGCGCTTAGGCGTGGTGCTTTCTGACCCAAGCTTTCAGAATAAAAGGAACTAACCGGCGCTTAGGCTTGGTGCGGGCTAAACCCAGTTAGCTTGTATTATTTGGAATAAAAACTATCGCTTAGGCGTAGTGCGTGCTGGCCCAAGTTTTCGGATTTGTAAGGAAATTGACCGGCGCTTAGGCTTGGTGCGGGCTCGGCCCAGTCAATTTTGGATTTTTTTTTATTTTTGAAAGAAATCTGGCGCTTAGGCGTGGTGCGTGCTGACTAAAGCATTCGGAATGAAGGGAACTAACCGGCGCTTAGACTTATTGCGGGCTAGATCCAGTTAGCTTGGTAGGTTTGAAGGACCATGTTTGAGTAAGGTGGTTACACTCCATGGAATTTCAGCGTCTGCGTCTAGCGTGTGTGTGTGTGTGTGTGTGTGTGCAGGTGTTTGAACTCCACGGAAATGCTGTATTTGTTCATTTGCTGTTTGGTGTAAACACTCACTTAATTTTTAAATAAGAACATATGATGGATAATACCTCAAATTAACGGGATTAGGTTGGTTCTATCTACTCTTGCGAATGTTTAAGGTACAGTTTTGGGATAAGTAAAATAAAGCACAAACGGTAGACGGAATTTCTGTGACAAACTTTAGACCTCGCTACGCCGCTGTTTGTCCGCCATATTGGGTCTAAATTACTAACAACCAATCAAAAATAATACCAAAGTTGTCACCACTGTGTTAAATCAAGGTACTGTATGACATTCTACAGTGACTTAATTAAACACAGTGGCGACAACCCCCTGTCATCCGCCATGATGAGGCTATATTAATCAAGAGAATAGGTTATAATACAAACATCGGACATTCAATTGTGACAGCGAGTGTTGTCATCTTTTACTTGAAGCGTCATCCATGGGCGGGAGCTATTCCCTTAATTTTGAAATAGGAACGTACCTTAAGTTAACGTGTTTAGGTTGTTACTTTTGCGTATTTTCGAGATACAATTCTGGGGTAAGTAAAATAAAGCACAACCTTTAGACAAAATTGCTGTGACCAACTTTAGACCTCATAGATACGCCGCTGCTTGTCGACCATTTTGGGTCAGAATTACTGACAACCAATCAAAAAGAATACCAAAGTTGTCGCCACTATGTTTAATCAAGGCACTGTATGACACTCTAGTGGAGAGCACTATCTGTTGGCGTAACGTTTTGAATTTTTTCCATATAAAAGAACGCATGCGCAAGCATTATAGCGACAAATAAAGGACGCTTCTGAGAAATGCTTAGACGACCAACAGTTGACTAAGCGCACAAACTTGGCCAAACTCGTTGTGTTATTGAACGAGAAAAAGCTGGACAAAACAAGATCAGAAAACTTCATGCTAATTACATGAAATTAAGCAGTTTTTATATTTTTACTTAATTTATCACCGATTTGTCTCAACGCTGCGACCCAAGACAAATATTCACAGGGCTTCTAAGCTCGAAATTTTACTTCATGCTTAGTCTGGGAGTGGAAAACACTAGTTTAAAGCCTTAAATTGAACTCTTTAAAAAAACAACGAATATCTAAGGATTTAAAGAAAATAATTTCTTTTAAGTAAACATACGCCTATTAATTCCGTTTTTTTCACTAGTCGTAGGACAAGTTGGCTGTAAAACTCGAGAGGATATGGCTTATATCTCACTCAGCATTTAGGGTACTTGCCTACGGCGTCGTGCCCCAAACTTGCAATCGTGAGATATAAGCATCATATCCACTTTCGTTGTGTAATTCTATTTGAATCTTTAAACGAGTGTCGTCCACTCCCAGCCCGAGAATGAAGTAAAATTACGAGTTTAGTAAAGCCCCGTGAACATTTTTTGAGGGTCGCGCACTCATGTTTAACTATTTATTCCGTTTCTTTCACTAGTCGTAGGAAAAGTTGACTGTAAAACTCGAGAGGATATGGCTTATATCTCACTCGGCATTTGGGGCACTCGCCTACGGCGTCGTGCCCTGTGCCCCAAACTTGCAATCGTGAGATATAAGCATCATATCCACTCTCGTTGTACAATATACTATTACGTGTCCCAGCATTTTATTTCCACCGATAGTACCTTTTTTACAGCGACATTTTGTAGCACTGTGTAATTGTTATTTATCATGTTATACATAAATAAAATTTATAACTGAAGAGAAAAGTGTTACACAATCTAACTGTTTTGGCCGTGAACGAGCGCTGCAGGTGTGTTTCTCAAAGATTGTGTCTGTGCCAGAAGAGAATAAGCGAGTCCATGGCTGAGGTCACATTCTGCTCTCATGTCTCGAAAATTCCATAAATATTATTAATTCGCCGATATTTTTTCCGCTAATTACCATCAGCTAACAGTTGTCTCCTGTCTGACACATTCCATCTTCATTAGTCAGGGTCAGGGGTTAATGATATGTACACCACAACAATAATGACAATGAACGCATAAATATTTACTTATCAACAGTTTTAATATTACTAGGAGAAAGTTGTAAAAAATTACAGAAATTTGACATTCATTTCTCAATTATTCAAATTATTATTATAATAAATATTTTATACAGAGATCTTAACTTCTAAATATTGATATCTCGATGTGTACTCTGTGAATTTTCAAGCATTCATTGTTTTTATAAAAGCGTTCAATTTGAAATTTCTGACGAGTGTTTTTATTCCTTGATTAAGCACGAAGTACTATTTCAAGTTTGGAATAGCTTGAAAATTTGTATTTTCCAGCACAAAGTGAAGATCTTCACACTATTAAAAATACGGAAAATAGTCTTGATTTTTAGTATTTATTTACCACAATTGTTTCACAAATTTATTGCCAATAAGCTGGTGTAATATATACAGGCTGTGCCGTTAATGTGGGGAAATGGTTTAATCATAGATTCCTGCGATAAAAATATAATGATTTAACACAACCTATCTATATCCAAAACTTCACGGCTAAGCCGGAATTAGTCTTTAAAGTTTGAAAAAATATTATTAATTTTATTTGTATCGATTGAGCGCTATATTCGATTTGACTAAAATTTATTAGAGTCAACATTGATTGACAATAAGTATGAAAAACAGTAGTACCACAACATAAAAATTAAAATATGTTTTTACTCGCTCACCTTATAAAAATTTAAAAAATATTACTTCAAAGATTGGTTTATTTGAAAGTTTTTTTGTCTGTTAATAATGTTCGATATCTTGTATGGTTTTGCCACAAAAATATAAAATATGAAAATGGTATCCTCAATTTCCTTGGCAAATTCTTAATACAAGCAACATACAGTGATTTTTTCTTTTAGGTAGACATATGCAAAGGCTGTAAATTTTCCGACATTCGTTGTTTTTGAAAAGAGTTTAATTTGCAGCTTTAAATGAGTGTTTTCCACTCCCAGACTAAGCATGAAGTAACATTTCAAGTTTAGAAAAGCCCCGTGAAAATTGGTCGAGGGTCCCGCAACGACCCGAGACAAATTTTCTGGGCTTTTCTAAACTCGAAATTTTACTTCATGCGCCACGCGTATTAAACACAGATTTCAAGTGAAGTGTTTGATACGCGTGGCGCATGCAGTAATATTTCGAGTTTAGAAAAGCCCAGAAAATTTTCATTGGGCTTTTCTAAACTAAAAATTTTACTTCATTCTTAGTCTGGGAGGGGAAAACACTCGCTTAAAGCTTCAAATTAAACTTAAAAAAAAACAAGGAATATCTAAACATTTACAGAAAATAGACTGAATTATGAATACGTATACTTAAAAGAAACACTTGCTGTATCTGTTTGCTCCGGAGAAATATGAATAAATATAAACCATAATAAAGATAACAAGTAATTCTAAAAAACAATCGGCAATTAATATTATACAACATTGATGTTTGTTAAACAATGGCGGCGACAAAGAAAAAAACATGTATTTTTAATCACCCGAAAAACTAGATTTCGTTTTTACTAGATAATAAAAATAATTTATTTGCATTTTATTTTTTTGTGGCAAACCCGTACAAGATATCAAACATTATTAAGAGACAAACAAAGCTTTTAAATGAAATAATCTTTCAAGATGTATTTTTATAAGTTGCTCCAATAAAAACATATTTTACTGTTTATGTTGTGGTATTATTGTTATCTATACTTCTTGAAAATCAATGATGACCATAATAACTGAAATGATGTGTAATATTATGATAATCAACCATAATAAATTTTAGTCGGATCGAATATAGCGTTCAATTGTTATAAATAAAATTAATAATATTTTTTGAACTTTGAAGATTAATTCCGGCTTAACAATAAACTTTTGTATATAGATAAGTAATGTTAAATCATCATATTTTGATCCCAGGAATCTATGGTTAAGCCATTTCCCCACATTAACGGGACCCCCTGTATATAAATATTGTTTTAAAGAAATTTAATGACATGTATGTCTAAATTTTGTCTAATATTTTAAAAGGATTAGACTTTTCTTTGGCATTTGCTCTTAATAATACAAATATTAATATCATATGTGTCAGTAGGAGGATATGGGGAGATACGGTTTGCAAGCAGCGTTTCCTCCAATTTCGAAAGATAGCAAGAATCGAATGAAGTCCGGATCACGGATGAATTGCCGATACCGATCTAGACACTATTTGGCACAAGGAAAATGTTGCTTTATTAAATGTTTGCACAATACCGTCGTGATTGTATTGGTACGTTCATTATGCACGGCAAAATAGCCAGTGTATACCTGTTTCTCCAACAATTGATCATTATCATAATTCTACACTTCTATACATATTCTCAAATAATCAAATAGTTTTTATTTTTACTTATAAATATCACACAATCATATAAAACACATATTCAATTTTCTAAACATGTTTTTATATACTTTATAATGAACAATTGCAAAAGACAAAAAAAATGCCTTAATTATTGAATCTAATGATACAGAATGTGTGTAAGTATTAAATAAAAATGTAAAAATCTTAAAATAAATCAATAAAGGTGAGTTCAAATCTTATAAATGAAATATTTTACGAAAGATAACAAGAAATGCAATCGATGGAAATTATGTTGGCCTCCAATTTGTGTCTAAAATAACACAACTTGATGTCATACCTTATAAAGGTTTAAAAAATGTGATATGATAATAATATATTTTACTTAAAATATGCCTAAAGAAAGTTTTTACGGCATTTTAATATTTTTCTAAATAAAGAAGTTATCACGCCCGATATACAGGGAGTATTTCTTTTAATTATACATAATATAATATAATAATTGCAGGGTATGTGCTGTAAATCTTTAGAAATTCGTTATGTAGTCGTTGTTTTTTAAATTAGTTCAATTTGAAGCATTAAATGAGTGAAGTGAGAAGTGTCATGTATGTTGCGAAGAAATCTGTTATTATAAACACAATGACAGATTTCTGCTTAATAATTAATTGTTCGGTCATAGCTTTAACTTCTTAACGTCATATAATATGGTGGAACATTTAAATTAAAATTAATTTATGGAAGCAAAACTATTTCCAGAAAGACTATATCTTCGATTTAAACTAAATTAAATTAATTAAATTAATTTTTCTAGTGCCCAAAAAAGTTATATACATATTATTTATTACTACCTCAGATATACAGATAGTTTTTCTTTAAAGTATACATATCGTAATATATTGTATACGCTGTAAATCTTCAGATTTTTGTTATTTTTACAAATATTTCAAATTGAACTTTCAAACAAGTGTTTTCCACTCCCAGATTAAGCATGAAGTAAAATTTCGAGTTTAGAAAACCCTAAAAATTTCGTTTGGTCGCGTAGCGAAGCGGAACGACCAAACCAAATTTTTAGGCTTTTCTAAACTCGAAATTTTTCTTCATGCGCCACGCGTACTAAACACTAATGTGATTTAATGTTCAGAACATACGTTTCTAGCATACTGCTTTAGTAGAATATTTTAAACTACACTTAAAATCAGTGTTTTATACGCGTGGCGCATGAAGTGAAATTTCGAGTTTAGGACAGCCTAAAAATGTTCAGGCTTTACTAAACTCAAAATTTTACTTCATGCTTAATCTGGGAGTGGAAAACACTTGTTTAGAACTTTAAATAAAACTTATGCATACATGTATGGATATTTAATAGAAAAATTCCCAGTATATTTACCAAATTTTAGTGGTAGCAAATACCACCATCAGAGCCGAAAAGGTTAAATTAAATGTATTTCTTTTTGTTTCACACAGATCAAAAGTGACCCATATGCCATTGAATGGTTGGATAAAAGTTTTGTTTAAACTTATATTTCCAAATAAATACTTTAAATACTATTTTTTAAAATAAGATTAAAAAAAATCTGTTTCCACGTTTTTTTACGAAAGTTTCACATTTCTTTATAAATGATAGTTTGAAAAATATTATATTATAATAATGTTAAAATAAAATCTCAATCTCAATGTGATGGTCAAACCCTCCTCGTAAGGAAATTTCTTAGAGAAAATTGGAGTATAATAAAAATCGAGTAAAACTTCAAACAACTCAAATCTGAAAATGCTTATGTCAAATTTGATCATTTTAAGATACATTAATCATATATTTTTGTCAGTTACTCGTAATTATTGCTTTACATAGTTTTCGTTATTAGTAGTGTCGAAGTCGTGATTACGTGCTTAGACCAAACTGCTTTTACAGATATACAGATTTATATACATTTGTGATGGTCAAACCCTCCTCGTAAGGAAATTTCTTAGAGAAAATTGGAGTATAATAAAAATCAAGTAAAACTTCAAACAACTCAAATCTGAAAATGCTTATGTCAAATTTGATCATTTTAAGATACATTAATCATATATTTTTGTCAGTTACTCGTAATTATTGCTTTACATAGTTTTCGTTATTAGTAGTGTCGAAGTCGTGATTACGTGCTTAGACCAAACTGCTTTTACAGATATTTGTAGATTCATAAATCAAGACAAAATGACGACAAACTCGGTGAATTGACAAACTTGAAAATGGTGTTTTATTTTTATAGATACATTATAAAAAGTGGTTGGTGAAAATCCATATATATATATATATATATATATATATATAAACATATTTTTTTTGAAAAGTTACACAAGTAGCACATTGTTGAAATTTGCATCAAAAATGCTGTTCAATGATAAATTGATAAGAAATAATAATTCATAACAAAAAAATGAATTTGATATATATATATATATATATATATATATATATATATATATATATATATATATATATATATATATATATATCATATCCATATCTCCATATGCGCCCATAAGAAAAATGTGATTTTGATATAAGAAAACAAAATTTGCCAATTGAAGTACTAAGCGGGGCAATTAAAAATTAATATAATGGCTATAATATTTTAAAACATAAATTAAATTATTGCCAATATAATATGGTTATAATTATAAAAATAAACCAAATGCATAAAAATCGATGAAAAATCCGAACAAAAAAATAACCAAAACTTCTAAATCCGCATTATTAAAATTAAGCTAAATCAATAAACTTATAAATAATGATTAAATATTAACACAATTAATTTAGTATTATAATATTGATTAATATTTCACGAAATCTGTAAATTTTATTACTAGATTAAAATAGACTATAGCTCAAAACCACAAAATAACTGTATCAGACATTTAAATTTTCTTTGTGGTTTTTTTTAAAGTATTGGTTTTTAAATGAAATTTGTCACAAGTATAAATACAATTGCAAATACTTGGTTGTACAAATCTGTCAGTTTTGCAATGATTTAACATACTATAGAATTTTAACATAAATAATAAACCAATAATAAAATGGATTTGCTTATTTTTAAAAACCTAAACTTTTGTTTAAAATTACAGACAAATTTGCTGAGGTAATTAAAATTATTATATCTAAGTCTACATACAGAATAATAGATGTTTACATTTTCTTCACTGATTAATAAAGTGCATTTATTCTTAATCATCTGCGAGTTTTTAAGAGATACAAAAATCGTGTGTTTCTTACACAAGTCTTAAAAAACTTCAAATTCCTAATAAATTTAATAACATTATGAAGAAATAATTGAAATCTGTTTTATCAACTAAAGAGAGAACTGCACAATTTGACTAATAACACAGAGTGTCTCTTTAATGTGGGGAAATGGCTTATTTATTTTATTCCAGGAATCTATGGCTGAGCCATTTTCCCACATTAACAGGACACCCTGCATATATGGTATATAGAATATTTTACTGTTTACTGATGTAATTAATCTCTAATAAAACAAAGTTCGATTTCCGTTTTTTACTAATTTATAATAACTGTTAAATGTACATTTTGAGTTTGATGTACTCTTTATCAATAACTTATCAGTTATTGAAGAAGAGTACATAGTACTAGAAATGTACCTCTAACATTAAATATAAATTTTTGAAGAAAGAAAATCAAACTGTGATTTATTAGTAATATATTTAGAAAATTGTTAAAACTTTATTATTTTGTTTTTTCATCACTTACATTTTAAATATTGATTATTCTCAAAAGAATAAACCTTGCTTTTACCTTAGAAACATAATAAACTAAATATTTCGTTAATAAATCACTAGATTATTATCGAGCGCTTTATCTGAAAAATTAGAGAAAAACTAAGCGACACATTAAGATTTACTAATCATTTGAAGTAACTAAATTTATTATGTTATTAACAATATCTAAGGATTTTAAAGATTTGTATTAGAGTTCCAACGGATATCCGGTTACTATCCGGTATCCGGCATATCCCGCTGGTTTTTTATTATACGGCCGGATACCGGATAGTGATTTAGTATCCGGCGCAGCCGAATACTTTAATCAAAAAATATTTATTTAATTAAACAGATGTATTTTTCGCCTGTAATGAGAAATGAGGATTAAAGAAAATCCAAAAACTTCTTAAATTAAGAGCACGATGAAAATCATAAAAATTAAGCAACTCAACATTGAAAATTGATGAAAATCTTGAAGAATAAAATTGAAAACATTTTTAACATAGTTCCAATTCATGTTACAAATTATTTTCTTCTTGATTAATTTTGACAATCAAAATTACAAAATTATTTTTTATTGATTATTATATTATATTGATTATTGTATTATATAGATTATGTATCTGAAGATTTTTGTGCAATTTTTAAAACAAATAGTGCACCTATGTTGATATTTTAACTCTTTTGCAATATTGAAAAAAATACAGTATGGATGTTTCAATTTTCTTTGAAGAAGAGTAAAGATAGGATGTATTTCCTAGATATTAGGTTAAATTCCATCATGTTTAATTATTTCTATCGAGTGTTGTCCTTTATCTAATTATTAGTTTTTAATATGTTTACTCCTAGACACAAAGTTTTGTCGTATAACGTTTATTTTACTAGGTATTATAAAATTGGCCGGATATCCGGAGTACATTTTTGCCGGATATTCGGTATTCCGTATCCTGTCAAATTACTATCTGTTGCATTTCTAGTTTTTATCAACACATTGCCTTTTTGCAAAATCTCAAACAAATATCATAAATTGTAGGATCAAATTTCAACTTTGACACAGAATGTAAGACAAAAAATGACACACGAGATATTTTTTCTTTTCTCTACTAATTATTAGACTGTATCTGTTTTTAAAACAATATCAGCTTTAAAAGATACACAAACGCATTATTTTGGTTTACAATTTGACTTAATGCTACAGATAAACGAAGCTAGATATTGAAATGATATTAATTGTGATTAAATCAGTAAAGGATATTTAAATGTATTATTATTTATAAAATTGTATTTATCTGTTACTTTAAATCGAAATTAATTCAATGTGCGTAATTTGAAAAAATAGTTCAAAGAATTGTAATGTGCTCTTTAGTTAAAATTTCTTTACTGATTTTAATCCGAAAACTTAAATATATCGCTTTGTTAATTATTATACTGGTTGTATTTTTAAATATAATCTTAAAATATCAAAATAATTCAAATAACAGTTTTAAAATCAAATATCTCTGTAAAATTGAGAAGTGCAATAAAATTCTCAAAAAATTGCATTATGCTGACAAAATATTTTTAATAAATACAAAGATGTCATATTTTTGATAAAATCAACAACAATATAATTATTTGGCAGAAAAACGAATATATTGGAAATTATTTAAACTATTACAAAATAAATAATACAAATTTGTGGGGAAAAAATGTACGAATTCGAGATATAATTAAAAAATAAATTAATTACTGAAATCGGCAAACTCGTTAATTAAGCATGAAGTAAAATTTCGAGTTAAGAAATGCCTTAAAATTTGGTTTGATCGCGACTTAACCAAATATTAAGGCTTTTTCCGGCTTTTCAAACCTCGAAATTTAATAATAATAATAATAATAATAATAATAATGTTTATTTATGTTAAAGCAGTGCTTACATACGTCAAGGAGTACAGTATTTGTGATAATATAATAAAAAATAGAAAAAACACACATATAAAAAATAAAAAATCTTAAGAATATTGTTTACATAAAAATTAAAAATATATCAGCGATATATAATTACCATATACCTACATCGCAACTAGAACGTATACTTTAGAAAGTCCTCTGTGGTATAGAATGCATTCTCAATAAGTAAAGACTTGATTTCATTTTTAAATTGTATTATATCAAGTACCCTAAGCCTGTGTGGTAAATGATTAAAAAATTTCAGACCGTAATAGTTTTCACAATTCCTAGATCTTTGTAGCCTAAGATTCGGAATACTTAGGTTACTCCTAGTTCTCGTATGATAATTGTGATTTTGTTGATTTATTTTGTTATCGTCGTGATATGATTTGATTAATAACAGACTTTGTAATATATACAGGCAAGGTAGTGTTAATATTTTTAACATTATGAATGCCGGTTTGCAGTCAGCTTGGTAGCCTAGGTTAAACATTAATTTCATGCGCCACGCGTATAAAACACTGATTTGGAGTAAAGTTAAAAAACAGACGTTTCTTCTTTTATTAGGGAAAAATAAAATTAAAAATGTAAACTAGGAGTAGATGTTAAGATGAAGAACACCTAATTTTACATTGAAAACTGAAATTAAAGTTAATAAAATATAACTCATGAATTAATTCTAAAAGAATATGAAAATATCAACAAACATTTCAATCTTAATATATAAAATTACAAAAAACAAACAATGTCTTAATTAATAAGACAACTTAGTTGTCTTATTAATTAAGACATTGTTTGCATTTTCATGAATAGTTTTTCGAAATTTTATATATTATGTTTAAAGTGTGGAAACTATAAAAAGCGTAAGCTTATTTTCTCAAAATCCAACAAACAAAAACAAAAATGTGTATTATGTTTAAGATTTTAATGAATTTGTAAAAACTAACAATCGTCATAAAAACTACGAAAATAGTAAAAAAATTACTAAAATAAACACTTTCATCAAAACTGATTAAATCAAGGGGCAAAAAAATTACAAATTCAATAAGAAAGACGAATAACCTAAAACTTCTATACATCCCTCGAAATCAACAAACGCCATACAAATGAGAAATATCGTAAATGAATAAAATAAAAACTTACAGAAATTAAACGTATTATTTTGAGGTTTCTAGTAAAGAAAAACACTTGTATTTTATGATTTCTTTATGTTATTATTTTATAAATTCGTATAGTGTTTGTTCATTTTGAAAACTGAGTTTTATAAAATGTTTCATTAAAAAACTCAGCAAGTACCGGAAAACCGATTTTATCCAAAAAATCACAGACCCAATGACAAAAAATACGGTGACGGACGATATCGACATTACTAACATCTTTGCGACTTATTTCAAACACACGTACACAATGACTGACCACACAGACTATGACAATGAATTCCTCGACAGTGTAAACTCCTGGTATGCGTCTTTTAAAATCACCCAAACACCTCTTCCCCCAAATGATGCTATAAATGAGGAAGAATATTTTGAAAACCGCGAAAAGGGCAAAAACACGGCACCCGGTTATGACAACATTCCTAGAATGATCCTCAAATCTCTTCCAACAAACATCCACACCTATATCCTAAAAATATTTAACCATATATACTCTACCCAAGTGTTACTGCCAGAGTGGAAGCGGGGTATAATTACCTGTATACCCAAACCCGGAAATGACCCACTAGATCCTAGCAATTATCGCCCCATCACCCTTCTCCCAGTCCTCGGAAAATTATTCGAATCCATAATCAAAAACAAACTTATGTCCTGCATAGCGGACCTTATCCCTCCCTACCATTTCGGATTCCTCGAACACCGCTCCACAACTCTACCTTTATCCATTCTCACGTCCAACTGTCAAACAGCAAGCCTTGAAGGTCGTAAATCTGCCATAATATTCCTAGACATTCAAAAAGCATTTGATTCAGTTTGGCACCAGGGCTTGCTGTTTAAGTGCAGCTCCCTTAATATACCTCCACACCTAATCAACCTCTTAGACAGTTTCCTGCACAACAGATCCCTTCAAGTTAAAATACGCCACACCTTTTCCAGCGCCTTTACTCCTGAGCAAGGCCTCCCACAAGGATCCCCGCTATCACAATTTCGATATGTACAACCCCGATCCTAACTATTTTGATAAATCTGCCTACCCTCTCCTATACGCCGATGATACTGCGTTAATCGCACATGCTTTATTTAATTGTAATTTATTTTTGTACTATTACTATTACCAAAATTTGCCAATAAAGATTTATATATATATATATATATAAAATGTTTCAGGCAAAATTTTAATCCAAAGTTATCTCAAAAACTCTGACCATAATATACGGGCTTTAATTTACACTTTGTTTACAGAAGAAATTACATCTAACTAGATACAGTTTCAGAATTAACTAATATTCTCATTTATAACTTTTTTAATATTTCCGAGTAAAACTTGAAAAACTCTGGTCTTGATTTCCATTCAAACTTGAAAGGATTTAGTACATTTTCCAATGAACCATTTATCAAACATCATTACAAAATTCTTTCATCAATAACAAAAAGTAAATATCTTAACCTTCATTACCGAGTTTTTCTTGAAAGATTGTTTTACTCAATTATAAATTAAGAACGAAAAACTACTCATTAGTATGCCTTCTGTTAATGATCGCGGTAATTAATTATCAAAGAATTTGTGGCCACTTGTTTTTCATATCCCGGAGCAGAAGTCGAGCTCCAGATTATTTTTTCACGTCCAGAAAAAAAATGGGTTAATTCATTTACGAAGGCGGCAGAGCATGTAATGCGATCTCACAAAAATACTTGCGCAGTGCGTATTTGTTTGATTGAAGCCGACTTTCGGAAACGCTTTTTCTACTACTCTTAATTGTTTATCAAAACATTGTATTCAATTTAGAGTTGAGATAGATATTTTAGAAAACAATAATCCAAAATGATTAATAATTATTCTTGTGCAGTCCATTTTTTATTAAATTGTCCAGTATAAATTATATAATTTTTAAGAATAATATTTCAATAAACACGGAAATAGCATTTTACGATGTTTTATTTATTCGCCAAAATTGCCAAACGATACAAAATTAAACGATAAAATGGTCATGCAATTATGATACTTGTTTCTCGTTATGGAGATGACGAAAAAACTATTATCTCAAAATCCAAGTGTATTAGTAAACAGTGAATAATTGTAGAATGTATTGACGTGAGGATCAAAATAAGAGGTGGCTGTTTTTTTATATGTAGTTTTATACGCGTGGCGCATAAAGTAAATTTTTGAGTTTAGAATAGCCTGAAAATTTGGTTTGGTCGCACCGCACAGTATACGATTTAACCAATCTAGCGGGACTAAATTCATGGACTAGTTTTTATGGTCCATTTTCGATCATAAATTAGTTAATTTTGGATTAATATAAAATATATAGTTTTTCAAAAACATTATTTCAATAAGTCAATAATTAAATTCAGTAAGAGATTTGAGGTGTATTATCAACAAAACAAATATTTTTTTCTTGTAGTTCATTTTGCATTCAATTAGCATTATGTTTGTCGTTCAATTCATGTTGTGGAGGTTTTTTATTCATACTGTGTATCACTGTGTATACTTTTAGACTAATCACAAGCGATTGACTTTCACAAAATATTTTTTGCACAGGGGATTTATATTTTAAGTAATATCCTCGATATTCGTTGTATTTTTGAATTAACTCAATTTGAAGCTTTAAACGAGTGTTTTTACTCCCAAATTAAGCATGAAGTAATAGTATATGCTGTAAATCTATAGATGTTCGTTTTTTTTTAAGAGTTCAATTTAAAGCTTTAAGGGAGTGTCGTCCACTCCCAGACTAAGCATGAAGTAAAATTTCGAGTTTAGAAAAGCCTAATCGTTTGGATTTGGACGCATAGCGTCCAAATCCAAACTCAGGCTTTTCTAAACTCGAAATTTTACTTCATGCGCCACGAGTATAAATCACTGAAATATTGTGAAATTAAAAATATACTGTTAAATCCGTGTTAAAAAAAATTCTGCTAAAGCAGGATTAAAAATATACTGCTAAACAAGAATATTTTAAACTTCACTTGAAATAAGTGTTTTATACGCGTGGCGCATGAAGTAAAATTTCGAGTTTAGAAAAGCCCCGTGAAAATTTGTCTCGGTCGAAATTTTACTTCATGCTTACTCTGGGAATGGACGACACTTGTTTATAATCTTAAAAAAAAAACGAATATCTGAAGATTTACAGCATGTACGCAGTAATTGACATATGTATACTTAAAAGAAATAAATACATAGGAAATTAGAAAATATTATTTGAGTTATTTAAAATAGTATCGGATAAGTTGATTTGACAAACGTACATATTTCAAACTTAAAAGAAAAACGGTATAAGTTTGCAGTTGATAGAGCTATATTATACATTTTATAGATTTTAATAAAATGTGCAATTTTTATTTAAAGATTTTTTTTAATTAACAGTATTTTAAGAAATATTGACAACAAACAAGGTGTATTCACTTAATTTACACCTTACAAAAATCCTAAATATCTTAGTAATCGCACAAAGCTACACAATTTAAGAAGATTTATCGTAAATAAGTCATCTTGAGGATCATTAGAAAACCGGTAGTAGTTTATGACGATGTATGACACAAAATACATCAATAATTCTATCTCAGATGTTTATATATATATATATATATATATATATATATATATATATATATTTATATAATGAATAACCTTTTATGTTTTTGTTATATTATATTATATTTACACAAATAATAAAAAAAACCACAAAAGATAAAATATTCTTCTTCAAACGATACAATTTTAAAATAATTAATAATAAAATGAATCAACAACAAATGAAATTAGTTAAATACTTTAATTTTGTTACTTGATATCGCAGAGAATTGAAAGTAAACTGAAATACTTCTATATCAGTAATCTTTTTCTGATGTATATGAATAATTTGTAGTAATGCATTTGTAATTTTCATATTTTAATAATTTGAATTTTGTCCCGCTAGAACGGCTAAATCGTGTAATGTGCACCGCTTCGTGGAGCGACCAAACCAAATTTTCCGGCTTTACTAAACTCGAAATTTTACTTCATGCTCAATCTGGGATTGGAAACACTCGTTAGAAGCTTCAAATTAAAAACTCTTATAGAAAACAAACGAATGTCTAAAAATTTACATTGACAAATCGTGATATGATACATAACTAGGTACTATGCTTCTAAATTATTTAATATGGTGCCGAATACTATAAAACGTTTGGAAATTAAAAACTTTAAAGAAAGAGTAACAAGTGTCCTATTGTCGAGTGCATTCTATAGCGTAGATGAATTTATTCATGATAAAAATCCTTTTAAAATCTAAGCCAGATTAATTTAATGTATTTCATATTTTATAAAATATTTGTCTGTTGTTGTCTATATCCAAGGGTAGACAATGCTTATGGGAGAACTGGATTCTGAGTTTTCGATGATAGAAAAGGAGAGACTGCAGGCGGGAAGTGGGTCCATCTATTTATGAACAGAGTAAACGTGAAAATATTCTAGAGAAATCTGCCCCGGTTCCGTCTACACACATACACACACACAAACGCGCTCGCTCTTATTTTCTCGTGTAATTTGATCCCGTCTACACCACTTGTACGATGATAAATTGGATGACCTTCAGAAAAATATAACTATTCCGAAACACTTCTTTTATTTTCAGCGCGCTCGAAATTATGGACTTTAGGAATCAGATATATTTAAAAAAGCTAAATAAACCTAAAATTAAACTAAAAATAAAAGAATAAAATTCAATGAGTTTACACAATAGTAAATGAAATCAATCTCACTTTGCCAGAATTCATTTGATATTATATTTATTTTGATTAGTTTTTTCTCTTCATAAATTCAATAAAAACAAATAAAACCAAATTTGGAAAATAATTTATATTATTGATGTACTGAATACACTACATTTTCAGCTACTCGTCGTTTTTTAAAAAAGTTTAAATCTAACCTTTAAACGAGTGTTTAGTGCATGAAGTAAAATTTCGAGTTTAGAAAAGCCTGAAAAATTAACTTTATGCGCTATATACATTTATTATCACCACAAAAAGTCTATTCGAAAATATTTCTTTTAATTTAGGATTTCAAGCGTGTTTCAAATTATGAACTTTGGTAATTAGTTATATTTTATAAAAACTTAAATTTACATTGAAATTAACAATTGTAAAATATATATTCAACATTTTTGTTATTCTATATATTTAAAAAAAATCGTTGTTAAAATTATTAGATTAATAGATTATTGTTTAAAATATTCAAAATTTACATAAACAAACAAAGTTATTTTACAATAAAAAAATCTAAAATATATTTCCAACATTATTAGTTATATATACTAAATCTTTATTATTTGAGAACTATGTACAATAAATTTAGTATTAACAAAACAAAATTATTTTTATATTGCATTCCCAAATAAGGGCTATCGACCATAAGTCTTTCTGCCCTTGTTTTTATCTTTGTTTTTTTTCTTTTTTTATATTATGTAGGGGAAGGAGGGTGGAGTGAGGATATATATTCGAATAGGGTGATGTGCGGGTTTTTGAATTTGGGGGGAATGTCAGGTTTTCTGGGGATACACATTTGTTTGAGTAGATCGTAATTACTATCGTTGCATGCAAATCGCTCTACTAGGAATCGAAGTCTGTCGCTGATTGGTAATATTTTTGTTGTTTGGTAGAGGAGGGTATTTGAGGGATTATAGAGAGGATTTTGGGGGTGCCGAAGTTTTGTAAGAGTACGGAGGGACGATCTCTCCGCAACCTCGAGGTTGTTGAGGGTGGATTTGGAGGGATTTAAGTAGAGGATGGAGGAGTACTCCAACATAGGGCGACATATCATTTTATATATAGTTGCACACGTATTCGTATTAATTCCCTGGTTTTTGTACGTGAGACATCTGAAATATTTTGCTCTCTTAATTGTCTTTGTTTTAGTTAATGATGTGTGTTTTTTAAATGATAATTTGTTATCGAAATGGATACCAAGGTATTTACATGTAGGAGATGGATGAATTATGGAGTTGTTTATGGATATCGATGGAGAATTAGGTGTTAACCGGTGGTAGGGTAGGAACAGTTGGGATTTATTAGGATTTATTTTGAGTCTCCATTTGGAAAACCACGCAGAGCTTTTTTTAACTAAGTTTTGAAGGGAATCTATGGTTGAGGTTAGGGTTGTTGAGTGGGAAATTAGGGCGGTATCATCGGCAAATTGTAGAGGATATTTAGCAAGGTCTATAAAATTGGGATTAGGATTGTAAAGGTCGTAACAGAATACATTATATAACAGTGGGGATAGAGGGGAACCTTGGGGAACACCTTGTTCTGGGTGAAAAATAAATGATAGGGATTTTTGGATACGGATTTGTAGTGAGCGGTTTAAAAGGAATTTTTGGATGAGTTTTATGAGGTGAAGGGGAATGTTAAGGATTCTGCACTTATAGAGAAGACCCCGATGCCATATACTATCGAATGCCTTAGCTATGTCCAGAAATAGCACTGCGGTCTTTTTTCCTTTTAGATGGCTAGTTTGGCAATTGGAAGTAAGGATGGTTAGTGGAAGTGTAGTGGAGCGTTTTGGAAGAAAGCCGAATTGGTATATAGGAATACGATTCTTTATTTGAGAGAGGATTTTTTGTTTTAATAAGGATTCAAACAGCTTTCCAAGGACGGGTAGGAGAGTAATGGGACGGTAGTTATTTACGAGAAGGGGATCGGTGTTAGGTTTGTGGATGCAGGTAATAATACCGTGCTTCCAATCCGGTGGAAATATTTGTTCACTATAGTTGTAGTTAAAGATTTGAAGGATATATGTATGTATGGGGTGAGGAAGAGCTTTTAGGATTTGTCTGGGTACTTTGTCATGTCCAGGGGCGGTGTTTTTACCTTTATGTAACTGTTCGTAGTATGTCTCTTCGTCTAATTTGTCATCTGTGGGAGGGGGCGTATGAGGTGTATTACAAAATTGGTTTTCGTACCAGCTGTTTACTTCAGCGTAAAAAGTGTCGTCATAGGAAGTGTCTTGTGTCGTTTTGTATGTGTTTTCGTAGTGTCTAGCGAATGTATCTGATACGCCTTTGTCTGTTGTACGTGTCTGGTTTGTCATTGGGTCAGTTATTTCAGTGATGTTGCTATAACATTTGTATTTGCTAAGTTTTTTGATTTCAGTCCAGTATTTTTTTCCTCCGTGCAAGTCGTTGATATTGTTACAGGCCTCTAGCCATTTACTGGTTTTATATTCTAGTATTAATTTTTGTATGTCTTTGTTTAGTCTGTTAAATGTTATTTTAATTCGTTCGTCCTCTAACTGTCTGTAGTCTCTGTATAGCTGTCGTTTGTATTTTATCAATCTCGGGATAAATTTAGGAAGCGGATACTTGTAATTTTGTTTAGGAATTTTAGGGGTGTGTCGGTCGATTGATTTGGAAAGAAGGCTATTGAAAGTGGAAGTGGTTGAGGAATTTATATCAGGATGGGTGGAGATAAATTGTAGGATGTCGTTTGATATTTTGGAAATATTTGCGTGCTTGTAATCAGAAATAAATTCAGGTAATGTTTGAGTAGGGTTTTGGTTGATTTTTAGTTTAAATGAAATAGAGAGATGGTCTGAGCATAAATCGGGAATTAAATGGACTGAGTGGATTAAGGGTTTTAGATTGTTGGTGCATAACAGGATATCAGGGGTGCTAGCTTGGTTTTGGTTCATGAGGAATGTGGGGTTGGTTTTAATTCGCTTAAAATTGGAGTGGGAAAGGAATTTATTTAAATGCTTATGCTTGGCTTTGTTCATATTAAAATCGCCTATTATAATGGCATTATCATATAGGGAAGCTTTGGTGAAGATTGTATCTTCTATGGAGGATGTAGGATGGATATAAACTAGGAATAGATGAATCTGACAGGAGGGGAAGGTGAGAGTAGCATGTATGCATTCATTCATAATGTTGTTAATCTTAGGGGGGTTTGCCTTTCCTAAGGAAACTAAGGGGTGGGATAGGATTGCAGATCCGCCACGGTGATTATGATTATATATATTTGCCGGGATTTGTATAGAGGACCAGTTTCTGAAGGTTATAGGGTTTTTGGCTTTAGTTTCTACCAACATATTTATGTGGACTGGATTATTAGAGAGATAATGGTTTACTAGATGGGATTTTTGGGAGAGGGAATTAATGTTTGTATATAAAAAACACACCTCATTATCCATTTCGACTTACTATTTCTGTTGAGCCTGATTGTACTCCTGTGGTGGGAATGACTGTGGGAATAGTTTCAGGAAAATCTAGATCAAACATCACAATAAACATTCGATTCCCAGAAAACGACGCATGCGTGTCGATACGATAATATGTAATGAATCTATCTTTTAATTTTTTGAGTTCTTGTCTATCTGACTTACAGTTATTTACTTCGGTAGAATATGTGTCAATAATAAAATCGTGCAAGGTTATTGGTTGATGGACTCGGGAATTTTTAGTAAGCTTAGGGTCAATTTCGGAAGTCTTTTTATTTGTAGGACGAATTGGAACATTTGTAATCCCCGTTATCGGTTCTAGTGGTCTGTTCGGGCATTTGGTCGACCATGCTCCATGGGTGGTGTCTCCGCAAGATCGGCATTTTGGAGGAAGCGCTGATGGGCAGGTTGTTGTTGGGTGTGTTCCTAAACATTTAGCGCAGAGAACAACTTCCTTGCATTGCTCCGTGACGTGGTCGAATTTATTGCATTTCCCACACGGTAGTGGGATGGGGGGGTGGTGCGGCACTTTCCTCTACATGGTATGATTTGCACAAGAATCGGAATTTATCATGGAGTAATTTTGAATATGCGTCGTGTGATCCCGTGATTACCCTAATGATCCTCGTCTTTTGTCCCGTGGCTTTGGCTGTGATTCTCTTACAATATCTATGTTCTATTCCTAACTCGTTAAGTCTGTTGCTTATGGCATTGTCTTCAATTTCCAATTCGATTCCTCGAATTACGCAGCAGTAGGAAGCGCTAGGGGGTTTACCTGGGTTCATTGTAGATTTTGTTTTGTATTCGCCGTAGTTTTGAATAACTTTATCAATTATTAGTCGTTGTAAGCCTTGAACGACGCCTTGATTTTCCTGAGGATTGTATTTTAGCAAAAATCCAAATTTTGTTTTAATAATTTCAACATTATTTACATTGAATTTGTATGAGTCCCATATTTGTGCCATTTTTATACGAGTTGTCTCCATTGTTGTTTTAAAAACATAAGTGTTATCTGCGTTGCTTAATGTAGTGTTAGTTTTGTTTTGTGTGTTTGTTGATTGATTTAAAACGGGTGGTTGTGTTGCTGTGTTTTTAAAAAATTGTACTTCTTGAGTTGTAGGTGGTTGTTTTGCCATGTTTATTATTGAACGTAAATCTTGAGTTGTAGGTGGTTGCGGTAGGTTTTTTGGCATAGTGTTAGAACTAGAGGGTTGTGGTGATTGTTGTGTTGAAATGTTTAATAGTAATTGCTGTAGTGTATTATTTGTAGTCTTAGGCAGATTTAAATTACCTTGCTTTTTTTTCTTTTTATTCTCCTTTTTATCGGTGTCTTTCCTCGGGCGACCACGGCCTCGTTTTTTTGCTTTGAATGTGATAAATTTGCCAGCAGTTTCGTCGTTTGTATCTTGCGTCTCCAAATCCATGTATGATGACTCAGAGTCTTCGGAGTCTTGCATTTTCTGAGGGCTGTCGCCCCTATCAGGCTGATTTCCCTTTGTTATCCGTAGGATTCGTTAGGTCACTTTTTTAAAGTACGCGGCAGCGCGCTGCGCTGGATGATTTATAATTTCGCTCGCTCTGTTCGTCCGCACTGTACGGCGCACAATGTGCCAAATCCGAGCGCGAGCGCCAGGGGGGGATTTTGAGGACAAAAATTAAATTAAAAATTTTGAGAAAAAAACATATCCACTCCATTGTAGATACATGAAACCCTTCTAATCTTGCATGTTTATATTTTTCAACCCCCTATATTATTAACAATTAACGCTTAAAGTTGAGCGATTTAGATAACATCAATTTTACGGCATTTCACTCGCAAGTTTAAATAATTTATTACATGGATAGTAGGCGTACTATCAATATAACATTATACACTATTGTTTATAACATAATACTGTATATTATGGTTGAAAAATCAAGTCTCTAAATATTTTAGAACAAAAGTTAAAAAAAAATTGAATATGAAATATATTTTAAATATACATTTTAACTTTAGAAAGTGTTATAAAAAAAATGTCAACTCGATGAGGTCTGGGACTGACACTAAAAATTAGTTCTATGTTTTCTCTAACTACCCTCAAAAATTCGTATCTCCACCGGTGCGTTTTTGGGGTCTTTTTAATTTTTTTATTAGACGCCACCAATTAAAATTCGGTCGGGCGAGGCCCGTGTGCGGTGAGTATCGTGGAGTCGAGCAGCACGCAACATGAGTTTTACGTTGGCCCCGAACAAAAAATAATAAAAACGCACATGTAAAAATTCAAAAAAAATTGGGCAGTTACAGAAAATATTAACAAATGTTTATATGATAGTCACAGTTCTTCCGGTTTGCAATCTTCTAAAATAAATAATATAATAATAATTCAAGGCAGCAAAATTATATACAATTGTTATAATCATTACATAGCTTGTGACTTTCACCAAAAAATGTGGTATGTTTTTAAATGCTCTAAAAACTTCGTATATCTACATATGCGTTTTGTGTCAGGTTTTTGCGAATGACCGAGTCGATTTTTATCGGTTGCGCCTAATAAAAAATAAAGCACCTCAAAAAAACGTACAAATGTGAAAAGTATCTGCTGTAGTTTAAAAATAATTTAATCTGTTGTTTAAAATATGAATTTTTAATCAGAATATACATTACATTTTTTCTGATTTTGCACAACGAAGTTATGTATTTTATACTGTTTTATTTACTTACTTTTTTAAAATGAAAAAGTCAGTATCCTCATCAGTCTGTTCGTCTTCGCTGTCACTTGTGTCCGTTTCACAAATAACTAATTTTTTAGCGTCTGCAGGTAGTTGTTTTTTATGAATTTATACATCGCTTCTCAAAGAAGAAATTATTGGATCAGAACATACAAGAAGCATATTAAATAAATCTCGAATTGTATTAAGCCTAGAGTTTTTCCTAGTATGGTTTTCTCTAACTCTCTTATATATTTTATTGGTTGCTTCCTGTGCCTCTTCCGAAAGTTCTCCGATTGGTAAAAGACATTGTCCAATTATTTTGCTCCCGTGAATTAAAATTTTATGGACACTAGGAGGCATTCTATACCATCCATATAACGAGGTGTAAAGTCGGGCCGTATCTTCTGCATATTTATCAAACATCAATACATTTATTTTACGAGAACTCGACATTGTTATAAGAATTGTATAAAATCTGTTCAATAATTCTTCATTCAATTCAGTGATGACAGCTACTTTCTCATAATTTCGAAAAAATACATACAAGATTGCACAACAATATCAACCCTTATCCCTAACTCTTTACGTAATAGTTTTTGTATTCTAGTTTTCCGACTAAATATATTATTTTTCTCTTCTATCGTACATCCGTGAGTAGTTGTTTTCTTCAAATCTAATTTATAGGAGATATGAAGAACACATTCCATGAACTTAATCCATGCATGGAGGGAAGAAATACCATAATTTAAATTATCTTCGATAATAGGAATCTTTTTAATTCTTTCAATATCATTCATCTCCTTCGGAGAACATTTGCATATAAAACAATTTGAGCTCGGAGTATTTGTTAAGGTATTTATAACTTTGCCGTCGATCATTGTAAACAACAAATTAAATTTTACCTCTACATGGTTACCATTAATATAAATTTGATGTTTTTCCAATAAATTTACCTCTTGCCTCATACTCTTAACTTCATCTAGAATAAGCTGTTTTGTTTCTTTAGCATAAATAAATTTTATCGGTCTACATAATTTAATAGATGAAGGTTTTTCGTTTTTCCAAATAACACTTTCATCAGAAAATAATCTAAGTGGAACCAGTGAAAACACAAAGACAATCTTCTCTGTAATTTCTTCTTCATCTGTACTGCTATCATCAGATGGCTTTTGCATATAAGTAGAGTGCCCTGAGCTGCCATCGCAACCATATTTACACAACAAAATTAATTTACTAAATGATGTATCTTGAGGAAATTTAATTGTTGATATTAATCTACATAAAGTATGCTCAAGAAGGCTCTACAAAGGTACTGATGCTCTATTTTGAGAAATAGAAATATTAGCTGGGTAACACATTGTCTTCATTATTTTAATTTTATTGTAAGATGGTAAAAGGTCTTTTGCTCCATGAGAACGTAGTTTTTTTCTTAAATTTTTATAACTTGCTGCCGTCATTTTTGAATCAATAAAAATTGATAGAGCTTCTTAATCTGTAAATTTTTTTACAGTTTCAACTTAATTTGTTTTTAAATAAGTTAAGACTTCTTTTATTTTTTCCTGTGAATCCGAGGAAGCACTTTCCACTAATTTGGCCGCTGGTATATTTCCTTTATCGCGTAAAATTTTTTTTGCTGCTGAAAATATTTGTTCTGGTGTATTTTCGGTGATCAATAAATGAGTTTGTCTTCTTTTAGATGTATTACTTTGTATTGTGAACTGTGTATCTGATGTACTTGGTATTGGTGAAATATTTTCTATATTTTCAAAGAGGTTTGTATTTTCAATTAAGGCAGAACTCTCGTTGTATTTAAAAGGCAGCAGTGACCAATTTCTATTTTTTTGAATGAAATTGATATGAGATCTTGAGCACATTTTCCACTTTCTATTAAGAGTACTGCAGAAACCCTTAACTTTTTTAAGAATGTCATCATTTTCACTATTGTTTTTCGTCGAAACATTTTCAATATATTTTATTAAATAATCAATGCTATTGCTTGACTGAATAAGGTTTTTAGGTTTTAGTTCGTACCATACCTTATATAAATCACCGTTTGTAATTTTAATTTTCTCCATTATCACTCAGCGTTTTGGATTAATTAAATTACACTAACACTAAACACTAGTTTAATTAAAGTAAACTATTAAACACTAAACTAAACTATTTTATACACAAAAAAACACTAAATCAAAGAAAGAGTATATAGTCAACAAATTAAATAACACTTAACACTAACTTAATTAATAACTACTTTATAATGTTCAATCGTTCGCTTAGGGATCAGAAAAATATGTTAACTGTTGGAGACTTCGTTCAACACTAAACGCATATTTTGCTTTCAAGAAAATTAAGAAAAATCCATTTCAGATACTTAAACCGTAAAATCTGTGTGACAAGAATGCCATTTTTTACGGTAAATGACAGCTCCAATCGGACCCCTAATAAAAATGTAAACACATATATCAATAAGAAAAAACCCATAAAACTATTTTTGTAAATGTAATTTAAATGGTGCAAAAAATACTCAGAGAAGAAATAATTTCACTATGATATATACCAGTATATTAGAAAAATTGTAGATTGTGAGGATTATGACTATTATATAAACATTTTTCAATATTTTCTGTAACAGCCCTAATTTTTTTGAATTTTTACATGTGCGTTTTAAGTGCGTTTTTATTATTTTTTTGTTCGGGGCCAAAGTAGAAATCATGTTGCGTGCTGCTCGAGAATAGCGCGCTCGACTCCGCGATGCTCACCGCACACGGGCCTCGCCCGACCCAATTTTAATTGGTGGCGTCGAATAAAAAAATTAAAAAGACCCCAAAAACGCACCAGTGGAGATACGAAATTTTGAGGGTAGTTAGAGAAAACATAGAACTAATTTTTAGTGATAGTCACAGACCTCATCGAGCTGGCATTTTTTTTATAACACTTTCTAAAGTTAAAATTTATATTTAAAATATATTTCATATTCAAATTTTTTTAACTTTTTTTCTAAAATATTTAGAGAGTTGATCTTTCAACCATAATATACAGTATTATGTTATAAACAATAGTGTATAATGTTATATTTATAGTACGCCTACTATCCATGTAATAAATTATTTAAACTTGCGAATGGAATGCCGTAAAATTGATGTTTTCTAAATTGCTCAACTTTAAGCATTAATTGTTAATAATATAGGGGGTTGAAAAATATAAACATGCAAGATTATAAGGGTTTCATGTATCTACAATGGAGTGGATATGTTTTTTTTCTCGAAATTTTTAATTTAATTTTTTTCCTCCAAATCCCCCCCTGGCGCTCGCGCTCGTATTTGGCACATTGTGCGGCGTCTCGCTCACGAATGCATTATTAGTTATTATATATAATTTTAATAAAAACGTATTTAAAAATTAATACATTTTTAATATATTTATGTTATTAAACATTTTTTATTCAAAGTTACATAAATAAAAAAATCTTTTTACAATCAAAAAATTAATTTGGAGAATGTTTGATGGGTACTTTAATTGGAATTGGTGATAAAAAGAACGGAAATTATTTCAGTAAAATAGATACACTATTTATGAATATACAAAACTAAATACATAGAAATATACATACATATAAACATTCATGTATGCAAAAAGTTAAACAAACATTAAAAACCTAAATTAAATATACATATATACAAAAAGTTAAAAATACGATATTAGAAATAAGAATTTAGGACTATATTATTATATTAAAAATTTATAAATGCTGTACAATTTTTAATTTTCTTCTTTTATTAATAAAATTATAATGTAGTTCCCATTTACATTTTTTAAATATACTACATTTTATTAATAAATCTATCATGTACTCTCTGTGTTTTCCGCACTCTGTTTCATCAATGAATATTTCTTGATGTCTGTATTATTTATTTTTGAAATTATTTTATTTTTAATTTTGGACCGAATATTGCGTCTATGAGAATTTTGTTTTAAATAATCCATTGAAAACTGTGATGCCGATGTCACACTAATTTATCATTCCATCCGTCGGCGCTCTAAGTCCTACAGATGTCAGTGTTTTATTCTCGTAGTTTTTATATAAAATTAATAACTCCGTTTTATCTATTAATATGTGGTGTTTCGGTTTGAGAAGATGTTTTTCGCAGTTAAGACAATTAAATTTTTCGAAACAATTTCTTCCCAAAAAGCCAGCATAATATACTGCAGAACACTGTTCTAAATTATTCTTTATGCCAACTGTTATCGGCTCTACTTCATCCGGATTATCAGGTGAACTTAATTAAATTAACCTGACATACAAAACACTGTAAACTTGAAATAGCGTATTCAATAATTTTTAATTATTTTTGCAATTACACTTGTCAGAGAAAATGTATTATACTTTTTGTGTGTTGAATTATTAAAATAAAAGATATCTTGTTGTTTTCTAAATGATTTTGATTATCATCACTTAACAAGACTTTTCAACATTTTAAAATATTTAAGCCAATTATCTCAAATATTAGGGATAACACTTGGTTCTGATTCCTAGGACCCTAAAAGGTATATTTCCGGACAAAAAACATAGCAATGAGGTCGGTGAAAATCATTAAAATGTAAAATTTATGATTTTATTAATGTGACTAATTACTTGATTTAAAAAGTTTGTTTGTTACGCAGTTTTTGATAATATTCTCAATTTTAAAGTTTTATGATTTTTATATATTTTGTACTTTCTCTATATAACATTTCGTATATCTCGGGAAGTATTGAGAATATCGAAAAATATGTCTGCTTATTCTTTTTTTAAATAAACAAATAAATACAAAATCGATAATAACAGATGAAAATGCGACAAGATGCCTGAATTGTTAAAACTTTTGGCACTCATCACGCCCCGTTCGCTTCGGTGTGGTACCGCTCTGAGCGGAAAAATCTCGAATAATAAAAGTTGAAAATAATTTAATTTAACACAATCTTAAGTAGATAATTCTACAGATCTAAAACTTGAATTTGATACTTTATTTTTCGTTCTGTAAATAATTATTTAATCTGTTTGATTTGTAATTGAAATTGGTTCTTTGGTAGCTTATTTATTAAGCTTTATTTTACATAATTTCGGTATAATTTAAGATTTTCCCATTTACTTGTCAACATTTAGTAACATAAATAATACACACAAATTTGTTTTTGTTCTAAATTTTAACTAAAAAATAACATCAACTCTTTTTATTTAATGTCATAATTTTGAGAATAAAGGAAACTGCAAAATTTATCGTCTAAACAGGGTTTTCTCTCCCAGATTAAGCATAAAGTAAAATTTCGAGTTTTAAAAGGCCTTAAAATGCGGATTTGATTAGACGCGCGAGCCAAGCGAGTCGCGCCCCAGCAAATCCAAATTATCATTCTTTCCAAAACTCGAAATTTTACTTCTACACTAACTTTGACACTAACTTCCAGTGAAATCTCCAACTACTTGGTTAGAGTGAAATAAATTTAGTATGTGAGTTATCAAATATTCAAATTACGGGAAATGTGCTATGATGGATACAGCACCATTTATTTTTAATGTTGTTTAATATTATTTAATGTGTCAAATTCGTGCTCCGAACAGAACTACCCATTTGTTAAATCTTTAATCGTATTATTAATATAAAAAATCCCTGACTTTTCGTTAAAAAGACGGAATTTCCCTGACTATTCCCGATGAATAAAATCCCCTCATGTTTTCCTTTCACATGAGTAAAATTTTGGACTATAGCAAAATGTTTTAAAATTCATTAGTACTGAATTTTAGTGGTTTTTTCGATCATTGGGTGAGGTTGAAGATTTATAAGTAAAATTCCTTCTTCGTTATAATCTTTTATAAGTATTCAATTATATTTACTGAACACTTTTCGGTTAATTCGGAATTAGGCAATTCCGTCGGTATATTTTCCAATAATTAGCATAACACAATAACCATTGTCCCCATGCAGCCGCACGGGGGATGCCATAAATTTTAATCCGAAAAGTAGGTAATATTTTAGTGCCCGCTAAGTGTTGTCGGTGTTGGTCAAATGGCACACAATAAGCGTTTATATAATTTTAATCGGAAAAGTACAAGTTGATCACGTAACAATCGTTCAAATTGAACGGATAATTATAGTAGTCAGTGCAAAAACCACAAATTTCTGAAACTGTGTTAATATTTATTAAAAGTATGGTTGATTTAATAAAATACGCATCGTGATTAAAATATATGTATACTGTGTCCATTTTGGGATTTGACTTTTTCTTTTGCAGAATAAACACTCATATTGAATTGAATTATAGCTTTGTGTTTTAATAAATTTGATGCCAAACACTGACTTTCCGTAGCAACTACTGTTTGGACGATTTTATTTTCGTATAATCGTTCATTATTTTCAAGCTATATTTCAAATGAAACTTAGGAGAACTCAAAATTAATACCTCGAAAATACTGCTAGTAGGTAAAGAAATGATTCTAATTTTATTGTAATCGTTTTGGTTCATGGGAAATTTTTACATGAAGCATACAATGCGCCTTGAAACGGGACACACAGTATATTTAAAACTATTTTAAAAACTTTCAAACGGTAATAACTCAAATACTAAAAAAAATGACTTAACTGCATTTTGCACTGACCCTCAATAGGATTGATCTGATTAGTCAATAAAATGATAAGTTGATGTATTTGTTTTACTTCTTATCAAAAGTTAAATAGTTTAGTATTTTTCGTTTTTTTGTATAAAATATAAAATACTTAATGAATTTAATAATAACGCATAAAATAAAATTTTAGAAGGAAACGCATGAATGAATATAACACGCATCCTTAGCTCGTTAAAAGAAAGAAAAAAACGTGTTTTCAAGATTGAAAAATCAACATCTGGAATATGATACAACGAAAAGCGCGGAATAAAGGGAGAAAGCAATTGTCTCTCTCTCACTCTCTCTCTGAGACTTGATTTCGCGACATCTGGATCAAAATAGTCGTAGCCGACCGACCGCAGGAGGCCGTACTGGTGTATATAGGCAAACATATACACTATTTTGGCATCCACCGCTCTGCTCCTATTCGTGTGTTCCTAAATTTTATATGGGGACTGGCTAACTGTATATATATGAACTGTGATATATCATAGTTTATCTCACTATATTGTTTTTTATCTCATGTTGTTAATGTGTCTTTGTTTAGATGTATTGTTATCTCTTAACTTAATTTTTTTATCTATTATTTTATCTTTTAACTAACTGTATGTCGTACAAATTGTGTTTTTTTTGTTTATACTTTTTTAATTATTTATTCATTTAACTTAGCATTAGATACTAAACCTAACATTATTTCGCACGCCACAAAAAAAAATCACATGGTAATTGTATTTATATATATTATAGACCTGTGAAAACTTCTTGTAATGCACTAATAAATGAAATGAAATGAAAAAATGCTGATGTGTCCATCATAGTACTTTCCCCCGTAAATTGCGTATTAAATCACTTTTAAAATATTTGTAGCATTATTATTTTCAAAATGTCTTCAACTTTTTGATAACTACAACTTTTATTTGAAACATTTTTCAATTGGATCAACACATACTGACACAAACCAATGACTAGATAAAAAACACTATTTATTGAATATCTCAAAAACTAAGAGTGCTATGACAAAAAGTGAAAATACAAAAAATCTTTAATATTTTATTTCCTACAACTTTTATTTGAAACATTTTCCAATTGTATCAACACACACACTGACACAAATCAATGACTAGATAATAAACACTATTTATTAAATATCTCAAAAACTAAGAGTGCTATTACAAAAAGTGAATCTACAAAAAATCTTTAGTTTTTCATTTCCAACAACTTTTATTTGAAACATTTTTCAATTGTATCGACACATACACTATCACACACCAATAACTAGATAAAACACACAACTTTTGAAATATCTCAAAAACTAAGAGTGCTATGACAAAAAGTAAATAAACAATACATCTTCATTTTGTTATTATCTACAACTTTTATTTAAAAGAATTTTTTGATTGATGAACATTTATTGAAAAAATCTGAAAAAACTGAAAAACGCTAAGAGTAAAGTACCACTTCCGGTTTTCCGATTTTTACCAAAAGCTTTTCAGTTCTTTCGATTGTAACGAAAAGCTTAAGTTTCAAGTTTCATCTCGATATCTTTAGCGGTTTTTGCGGTACAGCGCATACAGACACACACACAGCCACACAGACAGACAGACAGACATTTTTCAAAAATGGTCTTATTCGACTCAGGGGACCTCAAAACGGATATTTCCGCTAAAATTTTTGATTCGAAAATTTTCACGAAAACAATACTTTCCCTTTGTATTACATACGGGGGAAAGTAATAAAAATAAAATTGCCCCGCCCAGAAATAGCAAAAAAGTAGTTAAATAGGAATCGTAAAAATTGACTAAATCACTGAATGAGTTTATTAGAGTTTATGAAAATTGGGAAATATCAAACATTTGACGATGTCTTTATAATTACAAAAATTGCAGAATTCATTGAAAATGATAAAATTGCTGAAAACCATAACAATGATCTAAATGTATAAATAAAGCTTATGTAATGATTAAATATAAAAAGAATATTAAAAATTAGAAAAAATACTGAGACCTGTGAAAGTTGTAAATAATAATACACATTAATTTAAAAATCAACTAGAAATGATACAAATCGATAAAAAAGAACAGATTAATTTAAATTGATAAAAATTTTAAATGACACAAAAATTAATAAAAATTATAACATATTCAAGGTGCTACCTCTTTCACAAATAGAAAGACTGTTATTCCTTACTTCACTTTTTATTTTTATGTTAGATGTACATTTCGAGACACAAGGTGCTCATTATCAATAACAAACTGCTACACAAACATTGATAAAAATTATGAGAAATTCAAGATGTAATTTCTTTGTTAATATTTATTTACTTTATTGAACAAATAGCAACACAGAACGGACTGAAATTGATAAATAGATTGGAATGTGGTCAAAAAAATTTTGTATTTTTATAAATCGATGAAATTCGTAGAATTGATAAACAAATAACGAAATTTAATTAAAAAAGGTTATACTATATACATGTTCCGGAAAGCACATGCCTCCGCACCCTGCTAAAAATTAAACATCCCGATAATCCACTTTATAATCCTAGCAATACCCTCCCATATAAACTCAGAACTAACACCAATAGAAGACCGCTATCGATTACTATTTACAAAAATATGCAAGTCTTGATCAAATTTTCGAATTATGTCATTATTTTGTAAAGCATCATCATTTATTTTCAAATCCTATTTATTAACACACCAATGTATAAACAATTAAATATGTTTCTATTATTATACAAAACATTTTTTAAAACTAGAATCAATAAACTATACATTGTGTACCGAGAGGAATCTGCTAAATACACCCCTGAATTCACTAACCCTTTCGAATCGAACCTATGTTGATATAACTTATTTTTGCTTAAAATGACCTAAGAAATACATCACTGAAGTTTGGCAGATTCCTCCCAGAACACCCTGTATAAATATAGGCAGAAAGACTACTCGTTAGCCTGTTGTCAATTCAAATTATATTACAATTATTGTCATACTGTTAGTTTACTATATTTAATTTCCAATAAATATGTTATTGTTGTTGTTAAAAAAATAATTGCCAAAAAACATGGTCAAAAGCAACAAACACTAAATTTTACCAATCAATAAAATTCGAAAATGTTGACAATTTTTCCAGAAATATAAAATGCAATTATAATATTTTTGGTGTCTGTAATTTTCCGTACAAATCGATTAAATAAAATTTAGTTATATATTTTTCAAATCCATTTACAATAAAAAATACCACAATTTTATTAAAAATAAGTATTAGAATTAAATAAATACGTTAAATAATATTAATAAAAATAGTATACAAATGTTGAAATCGATAAAATAAAAAAAAATAATACAAGGATTTTTTTGGCTATACATATCACAATTTTTCAATGTACATTTTCAGACATTCGTTGTTTTATTAAAAACTTTCAATTTGAAGCCTCTAACGAGTGTTTCCAATCCCAGATTAAGCATGAAATAAAATTTCGAATTTAGAAAAAGCCTGAAAATTTGGTTTGCTCGCTCCTCAAAGCGGAGTGACTAAACAAAATTTTCTGGCTTTTCTAAACTCGAAATTTTACATTATGCGCCACGGGTGACGTTCAAAATATTTTGCTTATCTATGATCACATGTTCATTAATTTTTTAAAATTTTAAATGTTTATATGGAATATATAAAAGTATACTTAAAAGAAAAAATCCCTGTATGTCAATATTTAATAAACATCACACATTTTAAATAGTGATTACTATTTGAAATAAAATCATCAAAACCAACACACATTATTAAATTTTATAAAAACTTTAGAGCTGTATAAACTAGGGCAAATTGACAAAATATAATTTAAAAATATCAAATCAACAGATATCTAAAATTCCAAACGAGTAATCAATGTATTTTGAACTTGTTTCTCATTGATCACTTGATGAAACATGATTAAATATTTAAAAAAAATAATAATTTAAAATAAAATTACATGGTATGTTTCACATAAAAATCAAGTAAAATTAGTGAAACATACCAAGTGATTTTATTTTAAATTTAATTTTTTTTTTAAATGAGTAATCAATTGATTAGTGGAGCTGAACCCAAACTTTAAGACTGTCTTTAAAAGATAACTGTCTCCCCCCTGATCATTTACCACCGAAAACGAAATATTTACTATTCGATTTATTCTACGTTCAGAAATTAAGTGCGATACATATTTATATTGAATCAAGTCCAAGTTTTAAGCATCAATAAAATAACACAGTGCGACAAATTAAAACTTTATTTTCTGAATTGAAATCTGAAGACAAAATGAAAAAATTGTGTAAAAAAATACATCTAACTGTTTTTTGCGATGTTTGGTCATTTAAGGATTTTATCGACCTCTGAAGTTTCGTAAATTGGAGAAGTTTTTCATCAAAAAGATCACGTAAAATAGCTTATATAAAGATCAGATTTGCAATTAGACACGTAAGTTTAGGTGAAAAAAGTTAAATAATTTTAATTCGGTTAGTATTTCAATTTAGGGTGAAAAAAGTTTAAAAGAAACACACGAAACACATCATTTTTATTTTTCATGCTTTTTTTAACATTTTTCATTCAAAATTGAAAAACGAATCGAATTAAAATTATTTAACTTTCTTCACCTAAAATTACGTGTCCCTTTGCAAATCTGATCTTTATATAGGCCATTTTAGGTGATCTTTTTGATAAAAAAACTTTCCTTTGGTATATATCCAAATTTCGAAACTTCAGACCTCGAGAAAATCCTTAAATGACCTAATATTTCAAAAAACAGTTAGACGTATTTATCTTTTACACAAAGTTTTCATTTTTGTTTTCAGATTTCAATTCAGAATTGTAGTGTCACGCTGTGTAGTTAGGAAATTCTTTAACCTCTATTAAAGTTCAAACCCGTTGTTTATGTTCAACATTTTAAATCATATCAAATAAAGCTGACTTGAATTTCTTGAAACATATGACTGTTTTAGTTTATTTTCATACTTTAAGAACGTATTGATGCAAAAAGCTAGTTAATCATTTATTATTCCTACTTAGTTATATGGAGATTATCCTAGATTTAATATTTAACTTCAATATTTTTAAAGTTGAAAAAAATCTTACATATTTACGAAAACCTTGGAATTGTATGATAATAAACTTCAACGTTTTTAAAATAAACGAATATTTCGGAAATTGCTAAAAACTTTTCAAATTCTTAGCAATGCTCGTAAATTTCCTAAATATTTGTAATTTTAAAAATGTTGAAGCTCGAAAATCTCAAAAACTCATGAAAATTATCAACGTTTTTAATATTAACGAAAATCCAAAAAATTCACGTAAACCGTCAACATTTTGATGAAAATCTTTAAACTGTCAGGGTTTAAGAATTCACGAAATGTCATATAAAGTGTTAGAATATTGATTATTTACGAAAATCTACGATATTCATAATAATAAGAAAAAAAAAACGTCAGAAATGTAAAAACGGAAATGTTAGAAACTTAAAAAAATCGAACTTAATTTTAATATCTTGAGGCTTCTCGTAAATAAACGAAAATTTTAGAAACAAGAAAAACGAAGTTTTCAATTCATTTTTAATATCTTGACGCTTTTCGTAAATTTCTGATAGTGTTCATGAATTTTCAAGATTTTCGGGAATTTAGTAAACATTTATTAATTAAAAAAATGCCTAAGTTTTCCATGAATTTGACGAATTTGGTTTTTATTTGTAATATTCATGTTATTTTCTTTGTAAAATAGTTTTACCGTAATTTGAAAAACAAGAGTAAATTAGGTAAACTATTAAAAATCATTTAACCGCTAGAATTAAATGTTTGTCTCAATTTCGATTCAAAAGAGGTAAAATCTAGCGGACTTTCCGCTGATTTTAAACACTCAAGGGCGTTTTATTTTTATTTAAACGCTGATTTCATTTAAGTATATAATATTATTCTAACGAGTGTATTTGGTTTGAGTTACGCGAAGAGTTTAATATAATAAACTTAATAAAACAGTAACACTTTCTTCACTAATAAAATATTTTCGCTAAATGTACATTTCGAACACAACGTTTTCATTATCAATCAATATCAGTAAGCTATTGATAATGAGCACGTAGTGATCTAAATGTAGATTTAGCGAAAATATTTTTTTTTAGTGAAGAAAGTTTTACTGTTTTATTAAGTTTATTATATTCTAACGAGTGTTTGCACTCCTTGTTTAAGCATGTGCATATTTCGAGTTTAGAAAAGCCTGAAATATTTACTTTATGCGCCATAAAGTAAAATACAATAACACAAAACAAACCCAAAATGTATTAAGATATCTTAAATATACTGAAATTCAACTATGAGATTTTCTAATTTTATTACACTAAATTAACAATTCTAATATCTATTAACATTTATATTCTGAACTTTTTGACCACGTGGCACATAAGGTAAAATTTTGAGTTTAGAAACGCCTGAAAATTTGAATTAGTCGCTTTGCTTTGCTACGCGACCAATCCAAAGTTTCTCGAAATGTTACTCTATGCTTAAGATGTTGTGGAAACAATCCTCAGAATCATTACATTATTATAAAATTCCTACAAATTTACCAGGCGCTATAGTTATCGGGATATATATACTCTAAAGAGCTGAACAGGATTCGAATTATTTAAGAATCGAATGCTGGATTCAAATCCTTATAGAGGATTTAAAAGGGGCATTCGACTACTTTACTGAAACTGGATTCGTGATCCGGATTCGTTACATTTTTTTAAGAGGAATTATATTCGAATCCAAATGCGGGTTGTTTGAATATTTATAAAATAATTCGAAAATTTACAAATGGACTCGAATACTTACAAAAGGATTCAAATACTTACAAAAGGATTCAAATCGTCAAAAATAATTCGAATTAATTGTGAGGATTTATATAAAAAAAATTGTTTTGTGTATTTTTAAATGTCTCCTTAAATCACTGTTTTGTACGCGTGGCGCATGAAGTAAAATGTCGAAATTTTCTACGCGGGACTTTTCTAAACTCGACATTTTACTTCATGCTTAGTCTGGGAGTGGAAACGCTCTCTCGAAACTTCAAACTGAGTGCTTTGATAAGAACATTAAATGACTGAAAATGTTTTTAAAGATAATAATCTAGTTTTCAAAATTTTGTTTAATATAATTTGAAGTAAAACTGACATGGTAGCCACAATCTGAAATGTTAAATTTTTCCAATTTTTCCCTGATTCAAGATTTTTTCCCTGACCTTTTAATATAACTTTCTTCTGTAGGAAACGAAACCTCTATTTTGTTAAATTGTGTTCATTGTTGTTGTCAATATTTAAGTTAGTTTTATACATTTTTAGGTATTTTGTAATTTTTATGATGCCTGTTGGTTTTAAAAAAATTAATAATATCACATGGCTTTTTTGTTAGTGTTTTGCTCGATATGAATAAAATTCCATGACCTTTTTCGGACTCCCGGTTTTGATGATATTCAGTGAATTTATATTTACGTAATTTTCAGGCACCCGTCGATTTTATTTTAGAGTTTAATTTGAAGTTTTAAACGAGTGTTTCCACTCCCAGGTTAAGCATGAAGTAAAATTTCGAGTTTAGAAAAGCCTGAAAATTTGGTTTGGTCGCAAAGCGCGTAGCGCTACGCGACCAAACCAAATTTTCAGGCTTTTGTAAACACGAAATTTTACTTCATGCGCCTTGCGTACAAAACACTGATTTGAAGTGATGTTCAAAAGCACACAAATACATCTTTAATCAGAGTAACACAGAATATTTAACACAGATATTTAGTGTTACCAACGATGTTTAGTGGTAATAATAAATAATTACATTTTGAATATTTTTGATAAAACAACTGGTAATGATATTTATATGTTAATTTTTGCTAACAAATAATAAAATCAAATTTACTCTTAAAGGATTTGTATTCGCGATTCGAAAAAACAGGATTTGATTCGAATCATATTTATCTCTTTAAAATCCTTTATTCGAGTATTTGTGATTTGATTCATATTAGGTGATTCGGATTCGTGATTCGAATCCTTTTTAAGAGGATTCAAATATCTTTAACAAGTAAAAGTAAAATAAAATACAGTAAAATAATTATATTTTGATATTATTTTGACTTTCTGCTATGTAATTTATATTTTGCAAGAATTTTAAGTATTAGCAAGATGCGAAATTTCCATTGCGAAATGCTCATTGAGTAAAATACGCGGAATGATAATTTAATGCATATTATGCGGTGCATGTTTTATCGATGTTACGCAATCTCACAAATGGAAATTGATGCGCGTTTTAATTCATTTTCAGGTATATTAAACGCTAGCGCTGTTGGTCTTAATGTTTCAGTTATGTAAATCTGAACTTTTCCTTGGTGGTTAGATACCATTTGATCTGAATAACGCTATCCGCATTTACATGCGCTTACTTCACTATCGTTAGATGCAAATATTTTCGTATCATAACAGGAAATTGCCGGCTAGTTGCAAACATTGCAATAACAATGATTTTTATTGGCTGTATTAGTTTAACGATAAGATATAACGAATATTTGGTTGTTTGTAAAGATCATACATGTTTTACTAATCATTTGCAGATACAAAAAAGTATATGAAATATATTATGAAAATATTTTTTTTTTATTAATTAAAATCTTAAGGAAATACAAAAAACATTTCGACAATTTGAAACTAAGTTATTAAGGCCCATTAGCAGCCTGGATGGTTATCTTTAATAATCCACTAATCATTGATTAACCTGTGATAAGTCAAGTTTTTAGAATATGAGAATGTTTTAAATTTGTAAGATATCTTAAACATGTCTCTTTTATCAATATACGATTGTGTAAACAATTTGTAAATAAAATTGTTGTGTTCTTTAGAAGTACTAATCACTGATTAAGTTAATTGACTTGGGTGCAAAAGGGCATAATAATATTATTAACGCACTAAATATCATACTAACAATTCTTTTGATTTCTCAAAAATATGTCTATATATTTAGGAAATAAAATAAAAAGTTGTTAGTACTTTTTATTTTGTTTCCTAAACATAAAAACATATTTTTGAATAAATCAAAAGAATTGTTAGTATGATATTTAATGCTATAATAATACTTAGGCCCTTATCTCCCATTTTTTTTTAAATTAGAATTTTCTTGCGTTGAATGTCTTCTAATCTTACGATTACTTGTGTAGTAAATATATAAAATCTTTGCTTTAAATCTAACAAAGAGAACAAATTGCTCTGATTTAGTCAAGCTTTGCTGGGCACGAGATGAAGTTCATTTCCTGCAACTTGCAAGAAAATGACAGCGGCTTTGTAGCCTTGGAGACGAGGAAGCCACGGTTAATTATTTTATAATTGCCGCACTTGAATAATCTAAATTATCTCATCATTCCTGTTCTTCACAGATTTAAATAGAGTAAAAACAGGATGGTCTGTGCCTTTTTTCTTAACACTATTAAAATCAAATAATCGTAACAAACTTTGCAATTTTTATGGTAATTCATGGAATGTTTGTTTCAAGTATACATTTCCCGATTCGTATGCGTTTTAAAGCATTCATTGTTTATCTTTAATGAGTTCAATTTGAAGCTACTAACCATTGTTTCCAATCTTTGATCATGCATGAAGTACAATTTTGAGTTTAGAAAAGCATAAAATTTGGTTTGGTTTCTCTAAACTCGAGCTTCAATTTGAAATTATGGGCACTAAAGTAGATGATATTACCACTTGGTTGAAGAATATTAATATACCAAAATTATCAAATATCACCACCGTACTACCGATTCTGGACTATGGCGTATTTGTTTTTATTTACAGAGACCTGGTTATTAAGTACTATTACCATCTAATAATGAGTTAGGTTTCCATAATTTCAATGTTTATAGGTGCGATGGAGATCCCGAGATAACAAACAAATCTGGCGGAGGTGGTGTTTTAATAGCCGTCTCTAAAACATTTTCTTCGTATGAGTGTTTAAGTAAATGTTCTTCTTCGGAGGAATTATATGTCTCTGTTAAATGTACAGATGTAAATATTTGGCGTGGTTCTGTGTATATTCCTCCTCAGTCATATTTGAATATATATCAAAATCATTGTCCTGTCCTTGAGTCGCTTTCGGATTGCGGTGTAATGTGTATTCTTGGTGACTACAATCTACCTCATTCACTGTGGTTCAATAATGAATACGGGGTTCGAACTAATTCTCAATATACCAAGTCGGAATTATTGGCTAATACCTATGGGTATTTTAACTTGCATCAAGTATATTCGATATGAAATATTAACAATGTTCTTTTAGATTTAATTTTCATTGATTCTTCACTGACTATGAATGTGCTTCTTAACTAATCTTCAATATCTCTAGTGCCATGCGATATTCATCATCCTGCCCTAGATTTTACATTTTGTTTACTTTCAACACCTGTAAATTGCTAGATGGATAACAATGACTTTATTTATAATTTCAAGAAGGTTAATTATTTGTCTCAAAATAACGTATTTATAAATACTTATTGTGACACAATATTCAATGACCATGATATTTATTCCGCATGTGAAATACTTTACTCAACTGTTTATGCTGCAGTTGATATGTATGTGCCTAAAATAAAACCATCCGGTCAAACAAAAGGGTAAAATGTTTCCGAAATGGTTTGATAATGAATTGAAAAACTTAATAGTTGAAAAGAAGAAATTATATAAGAAATATATTATTTCTTAATTGAATTCTGACTATAATCAATTCAGTTCGGTACGTAAAACTGTAAATTGCTGTCGAAGTTATGTTATGACAAGTACATTCATACGATGGAAGATGATCTTAAGTGTAACCCTAAATATTTTTGGACCCATGTTAAAACCAAACGAGGCTGTTTTCAATTACCATCTATATTCATGGATGAACTTAATGTAGTGACTAAAAAAGCCATATTGTTGAGTTATTTGCACAATATTTTGAATCAGTTTATTGTTCATCGTCTGCCTTGCACAATACGATAACATCGTCTAATGCACTATCTTCTGTTACAAATATCCCTCATCCACCAAAGTTAAAGATTACTGCGATTTTAAACTCTCTCTGCTCACTGAAAATAAATCAAAGCCCAGGTTTTTTGAAAGAATATGCCTTTTCTATGTCTAGACCTTTATGGTTTTTATATAATAAATCCCTGTCCAGTTGTATGTTTCCTGCATTTTGGAAGATTGCAAATATTGTTCCAATTTTTAAAAGCGGTGATAATAAAAGATTTCAAAACGATCGACTTACATCGATAATATCAGATATCCAAATCCAAAGATATTTGACAAACTGTTACCATCATTTCTAACCGACGCTTTATATTTCACAATACCTTTTAATCAACACAGGTTTCGTGCTGGGGCTTCAACTGCCTCTAACCTCTTAGTATGTGACTCCTACATTGTGGATGCTTTGGAGAGCGGGTGTCAAGTTGATTCTGTGTATACCGACTTCTCTAAAGAATTCGACAGTGTGGATCATGGTATTTTTATTACCAAGTTGACACATGTCGGAATTTCTGGAGTTCTACTATCTTGGGTAGAATCTTATATCACCTGCCGTACACAGTTTATTAAAATAGGTCAATCGACGTCACAATCTATAAGCGTCACATCAGAGGTACCTCAAGGTTCTGACCTTGGACCCCTCTTATTTAACATTAATGATGTTGTTAACTGTTTTTCATATCGCGAAACTCTGTTATTTGCGGATGACATGGAGATCTTTTTACGTATTAATTCATTGCAGTACACAAATAACCTTCAGGTAGACCTTACTTCTTTTTGTAACTGGTGTAGGGTGAACAAACTGTTTCTAAACGTGGATAAATGCAAAATAATTTCATTTTCACGACGAGCATCCTCAAAGATGCCGTTCACCATTTAAATGATAGGAATATAGAGCGAGTCAATTCTATAAA
Organism: Philonthus cognatus; assembly: GCA_932526585.2. NCBI lineage: Eukaryota > Metazoa > Arthropoda > Insecta > Coleoptera > Staphylinidae > Philonthus > Philonthus cognatus. The sequence goes on from OW052241.1 coordinate 104,056,406, forward strand.
CATTTTTGGAATTAGAGTAAACAATAATTTCACATTTTCAAGCCATATTTCAAAAATTATTTCCAAAGCATATCAACTGCTAAGTTTTATCAAGCGCAAAGATAATTCGCTAATATGTCCACATTTGGAGTTATTGTTCATTTGTTTGGTCACCTTACACACAGTGCAACATAAATAAAACTGAGCAGGTACAAAAGAAATTCTCGAAGTATCTTGCATTTACATTCGATGTGCAGGATACATAGCAAGGATTGCTATAACGATTCACGCTGATATACTTTTAGTTTTTAAACATTTGCATGGGCAGATAGAATGTCCTGATTTACTATCAAAAATTGGCATTCGCGTTCCAGCTAGAATGCTGCGCAACCATCACACCTTTCATGTACCATTTAAAATTACAGATTATGCAAAATATTCGGCCTCTGTGCGTATTCTGCACAATGCTAATATAGTACAATTCGATATGCTTGCGGGAGAGTAGTCTACTCTAAGAGTCTATTTGCATAGCCAATAAAATGTTTTATTATATATATATTACATTTTTACATTTACTTTTTATTTATTATTTATTTTAAGTACATGAATATTTGTTATATATTTATTTATTTATTTTATATTGTGATATTACTATTGTAAATAAATGTTTTTGTAAATGGTCTGCCGTATATATTCAATATAAATATAAATCTTTTTAAAAACAACAAATATCCCAAGATTTACATACAGTATACAGGGTGCCCGTATTTTAACAAAATGTATGGGGATCTTGGTTATTTAAAGAGCTAGAGAGTCGTTTAAATTGGGGAAAAGTTGCGTATTTTAGGGCCCAATAATAATCTAAAAACAAATTTAAAATATTCCCTTTCGTTTTAAGATATTATTAAAACACGGATTTTTTGAAATTTCGTTTTTATTTTTTTATTCAAAAACCATTGAATCGAGACATTTACAACTTTGATATTTTACAAGCACTTTTTTAACAAGAAATCTAATAACAGATTTTATTTTAAGATAACTATAACATTTACCCAGGGACCATAGACTAATTTGACCACTTCTATTTGTTAAAATACATCACCAGTTGTAATGTATTTTAAACTAACAAGTGTCTTCCACTCCCAGACTAAACATGAAGTAAAATTTCGAGTTTAGAAAAGCCTCGCTGTGCGACCCGAGGCAAATTTTCACGAGGCTTTTCTAAACTCGAAATTTTACTTTATGCGCCACGCTTATAAACCACTGATTTACAGTAAAGTTGAAAATATATAACGCTTAAATGTAATGGTGGTCAATATTTATTAAGGTGTAGTGGACATTTGAGAATTACTTTTTTGTGAATAGTTTTGGAATAATAATAATAAAAGTAGAATAATTTAAGTTTGTGCCACTTTTCCATACTGTTGATATTTAGGTCATTATATCTTTAACGGGGCAAGTGCTGTGATGGACACATCACCATTTTTCTAATCAATGTTTTGTGGGATAATCGATACTTATTATTATTATAACAAAAGATTGACAGTTATTAAATAGTTTTGACAGCTAACAATGATTGACTGGTGTTAAGATTTTATTGATTAATATATATGACGTCATTGTTTCCAAGGCACTCTTTGCAAAAAAATAAATATTATAATTTTAAATATCAAATATAAAATAAATTATGAGTGTGAAAAAATATTCTTTCAAAAAATATGAAAATCCAAAATGGCACCCATTAGAAATCAAAAGTTTTCCCTGGTCTCCGGGTAAATGTTATAGTTATCTTAGAAAAAAAAATATGCTACTAGATTCCTTATTAAAAATTGCCTTATATTGTTAAAGTTCTAAATGTCCAGATTCCGTAGTTTTGGAATAAAAAAATAAAAACGATTTTTTCTAAAATAAGTTTTTTGTTGATACCTCGAAAACAAAAAAATGATATTTCAAAGTTGTTTTAAGATTATTGTTAGGCCCTAAAATACGCAACTTTGCCCCTTTAACCGACTCTCTATCTCTGCAATAACTGAGGTCCACATACATTGAGTCGAAATACAGATACCCTGTATAGAGATATGTATACTAAAAAGAAAAACAAAATATATTTAATCAAATCGATGGAATAATTTATATTTGTTAAAATAAAAAATATAACGAAATCCACCCCCCTTTCCCAAAATTAATTCAAAATTATATGCAGTTAGGTATCGGTTTCATGTTATGATATTCGTATTAAAATTTTAATTGCTTGCAAAATACGTAATTGTGATACTTTTCCATCAATTACGAATATGCATGATTATAAAAGCAATTAAAAGTTAAAACTCGACAGACGTTTATTTAAATCCATTCCGTAAAAAAGATGTCAAAGATATCAAATTGCCCCCATTAAACGGCAAAATTATTCTCTGTCCAATAATTTTCTGGACTATTAATTTGTTTAAGAAAGCAATGATGGCGAATGTAATGACGTTATTGCCGTTTTTCACTTTCGGTTTGATATTAAAAACACCGACGAATTTCACCAAAGACCGAGAAAAACGTTGCTCAACAATTCATCTTAACGCGATAACTTTCTACCGAGAAGCAAACACACCTTGTGCTGAAAAATCACTGTAATTACACCCGTAATTACTTGCAAAGGTAATGTTTTATTACAAATTTGCAATGTTATTATTACATTGATAGTATCATTTAAACATTTTTGTATACTAAGAAAACTAACGTAAAATTATTCAATTATTTTGCAGAAATATTTGTGAAGCTTAGTGGAATAATTCCTATTTTTTTTAATAAAATTATTTAAGGTAACAAACGTGCTATATTTTGATATATATAAAAAAAATATGAATCAATTGTTCCCCATTTTTTTGCTTAAAATATAGCGCGTTTTTCATCATTAAGCTTTCTCATAATTTACCATTTTAGTAATATGTCTAGATCATACATACTTGGTAGTTTTAGAAAACCATCAAGATATTTTAATGAAATCAGATTAAATAAGAAATACAATATTTTGGAATAAATTGGAATAAAAATATGTGACAGCATAAACAGTAGAGAGTTCAGTAATAACAGCTGGTTTCATAATAATTAGGTTAAAGTGACTTTAACAAAACTTTCAAGTTTTCAAGATCTTAAGTTAAAGTCGACTTCAAATATTAATGCGTTTTATAATCAATTTCTGATATCAATTTAATAAAAGTCCATTTTAAGGTAATGAATATAGATTGGTAGCGCCTTTTTATAGTTATTTTTATACTTCAATAATAATAATAATAATTCTTTATTAACGGACAAGCCATTTACAATGTAGAGCCAAAAACATATAACTAAAATGTAAGACACAAAACATGAATCACAAATATGCACAAAGACACATATGTTAATCTGCGTAAACCACAATAGGGTTATAACATTTAGTGCACACCATCCGCGAGACTCCTCCTAATTAAACCTAAAGATGAGTTAAAAAAGTCAATACCGCTACAAATGTCATTAGCCGTGCGCGTTAATCGAGTCATGGGGCAATTTAAACTGCAAGTCGTCCTGCAAAATTCGATATGAAGTAGCATGCGGCTACGTGCATGTCTAGGTGGTACATGATAATTAATCATACTAACAATATGACTTGAATCTATTTTGCAGTTTATGATTTTATAAAAAAAAACACATATCTAATTTCATGCCACGATGTTGCAAAGTTGTGAGTCCTAAGTATGCCATCGTTTCCTCGGTTGTTAGGTGTATATTTTTCTGGGTCAATTTATATGACATAAACTTAATGAACTTAGTTTGCACTTTTTCCATCCTGTTGACATATGAAACGTATGAGGGTGACCAAATCGTTCTACAATAAACAAAATGAGACCGAACAAGGGAGTTATACAGGATGTTAAAAGTGCGTACATCGACCAGATCTTTGGTAACACGTTTAATGAATCCTAGCGCCTTATTTGCTTTATTGACTACGAAGTCAAGGTGCGACTTAAATGACAGCTTTGAATCAAGCATGATCCCAAGATCCTTTACCAAATAAACTTGACTCAATGTTAAGTTATTATGTCACCAGAAATGTCACAACAAACAATAAGTGAAAATAATAATTATATCATTTTTGTGAAATGAAAAGAAACTTTAGAATAAATCAATGTTTTTATACGCGCGGCGCATGAAGTAAAATTTCGAGTTGAAAAAAGCCAGAATTTGGATTTGGACGCTGCGCGTCTAAATCCAAATTCTTTGGGCTTTTCTTAACTCGAAATTTTACTTCATGCTTAGTCTGGGAGCGGAAAACACTCGTTCTGTAATTGTCAATAGCTTATTTTGTGCTTTTCTGTGTATTTAAAAAAAATGCAATATTACGAAAAGTCGTGAAATGGTAAATATTAAGAAAAGCTATGAAATTTGTTAGCAGTGAACAAACAAACTATATTTTTTCCAGTAATAAATGACAACATCAATGTTTATAAAAACCTTGTTAATTCACGAAAAGCGTCAACATTTTAAAAATCGAAATTTTGAAAATGTATGTAAAATGTCCTAGAGTTTTAAAATCAACAAAAATCCATGAAATTCACAAAAATCCTCAAAACTAAATGTTTTTATAAAAATCTATAAAAACATTAATGACGTCAATTGTTCCATCTTAGAAATTTGTAAAATATGTCGACATTTTGAAGATTAACGAAAATCATAAACATTCACGCAAACCGACAAATTTTCAAATATTAACTAAAAAATCGTCGACAATTTGAAACTTACTAAAAACGTGGGCATTTATTAAGATCGTCTACGTTTTTGAGTTTTACGAAAGTTTAGAAAATGCACAAAAACTTCTGAGGTTTTAATAATTGGCGAAAAGTCATAAAAATTCTCCAAATTTTTAAAATTAAAGAAAATCATGGAAATCATCAGACTTTTGAAGATTAATTGAAATCTTGTAAATTCATAAATTAAAACGTCGTAATTTTTTCATTTAATAAACATTTTAATAAAAAGTGTGCTACGATTAACAAAAACTGACAAAAATCATCAACATTAAGTTCAAAGTTCCGAATTTTCATTAAATTTTTATTTAATAATATACTGAGAATTTTTCTTTTAGGTAAACCTACAGAGAGTTTTATGTAACTCCGAACATTTTCAATGTTTATTTTCGTATGTTCTATTTATCAAACCAAAGCATCCAATACGATTTGACATATTTGATTTTTAAGTTGTGTGTAAATTGGGTTGCGATTATAAATTGTAGCCAATCAATCCCAATTAATGCCTCAACTTGTAAATACAGTGAGGTATTCTTTCAAGTATACATGTCCCAATTACAGCGTATATGCCTTATTTCTTTAGATAGTCGTTTTTTTTAAAGAGTTGAATTTTAAACTTATAATGAGTGTGTTCCACTTCCAGACTAAGCATGAAGTAAAATTTCGAGTTTAGAAAAGCCTCAAAATTTGGTTTGGTGGCGCAGCGCGAAGCGGCCAAACCAAATTTTCAGGCTTTTCTAAACTCGAAATTTTACTTCATGCGCCACCGGTACAAAACACTGACATTATATGAAGTTTAAAACCCACCGCTAAACTTTACATTGAATCAGTGTTTTGTACCGGTGGCGCATGAAGTAAAATTTTGAGTTTAGAAAAGCCTGAAAATTTGGTTTGGCCGCCCCGCGCTTCGCGCTGCGCGACCAAGCCAAATTTTCAGGCTCTTCTAAACTCGAAATTTTACTTCATGCTTAGCCTGGGAGTGGAAAACACTCGCTTAAAGCTTCAAATTGAATTCTTTTAATAAACCGAGCGTCGGAAAATGTAGAACGTATGCATACGGATACTTAAAAGAAAAATTCTCATTATGAAAATGTTCGGTGTTACATAAAACTTTCTGTATGTATAAGCTATAAATTTGCCGACATCCGTTGTTTTTAGTTTAAAGCTTTTAACGAGTATTTTCCACTCCCAGACTAAGCATGAAGTAAATTTTCTGGGCTTTTCTAAACTCGAAATTTTACTTTATGCGCCACGCGTATAAAACACGGATTTCAAGTAAGGTCCAAATATACATAAATTTCACAATATTTTAATGTTTTAAACGCGTAGCGCATGAAGTAAAATTTCAAGTTTAGAAAAGCACAGAAAATGTTCACGGGTCTTTTCTAACCTCGAAATTTTCTGGGCTTTTCTAAACTCGAAATTTTACTTCATGCGCTACGCATTTAAAATATAAAAATATTGTGAAATGTATGTATTTTTGGACCTCACTTGAAACAATTTTCACGGGTTTATTCTAATCTCGAAATTTTACTTAATGCTTAGTCAGGGAGTGAAAATCACTCTTTTAAAGCTTCAAATTAAAGTCTTTTAAAAAAACAACGAATATCTAAAGATTTAAAGAAAATAAACTAAATTTAGAATACGTATACTTTATAGAAAAACTCCCTGTACAAATAACATATTACAAACGTTTGCAGCTTAAATTTTGATGTTTTATAGAAAGCTGAAATATTTGATTATTCATATATCATTTCTAGAAAATTCATTGAGCTTTAGAGTATATTTTGTTTTTAAAAATCACATGTTGTTAAAATTAGTTCAAATCATTACAATTTATTAAGATAAAACTATTTTTCATATTGCTCTACAGAAATTTTACGTTTACGACCTGATGCTATTTCTTCTTAAGTTAAGGTTTTTAAAGGAATGAATTCCATTAAAATTATTGAAGGAATTAATTATACAAAGAGGAATTACATTTAATTTAACTTGTTAACAGTGAAAAGAACATAATTTACTGCAATAAAAAACAAATAAATTGTCATAACCGAAAAAGGTAAAACGTCTGTATCAATTTGCATTCATTATTTGCCGAATTGCCTGAATGTACCACTTAACGAAATAAAATAAATTTAATAAATTGTTAAAAATTTAGGGGAAAAATTCGTACCGCTGAATGCATCAACACAATTTTCTGTGAAATTAATGGCCCTGGCTTCGCAGCCATGTCAAGCGTTTGGTTCTTTTTAACATTTGGGAATATTTATAGATTACTTTTAAAGCCGGCTTTATCTATTGAAAGTGTCAAAACTCCGTCTTTAACTTTAAAGCAGACTTTTGCTTTAAATTTGCATTATGAAACAGAATTTTACATTAAAGTTGACTTTAAATATTTAAAGTAGCTTTAACTTGATTATGAAACCGGCCGTAAATCACATATAGATTTTAGTTTTTGTCTAAATTTAAAGGCTAAATACATGAGTTTTTTAAAAATTCTTTATATTTAATAATAGTAGCTAATATGTGCATTTCCATATTTATCTTCTATTATCTTTTTTGTATTAAAAAGGTCGTACAGCGAGACAATGGCTGACATTCACCTTCGTGCTGGAAGAATCAGAGCGTTTCATAATTATAAGTCGATATCCAACACATAAAAATCATTCTTACCATTTCCATAGGTCGAGATGGTCGCCCAAAATGTACACAAGTTTTTTATTTGTTTCGTTTTATTATCCGTTCGGATAATTGAAGTGAAAGTCTCAGACCCGATTTTTCGGAGCAACTGGGCCGAAGAAACGAGCGATTACCAATATGTATTTATCATTTTTTGCCTCTGTCTTTAGGCTTTTGAGTAATCTTGAGTTACGTGTGCACGTGTGGATATATTTGAGTGAAGTTGGTCACTTCCTGTAAGGACAACTTTTTCCAAAAATGGCGAAGAGATGTTGTGTAACATGTGAGTGTGTGAAATTAAGATTCTGTTGTGATGTCTGGTTGAATAACTGAAGGGTTAACGATTTATTTGAGATTATAAAAGCGTTTAATTTGAAACTTCTGTCGCATGTTTCCACTCGTTGATTAAACATGAAGTAAAATTTCGGATTTATAAAAGCCTGAACGTTTATATTTGCCAGCAAACATCGAAACGAAATACTTTATTTCATTATTGGTTTTCCATACAGTTAATTTTTCTTTTAGGTAACTATACATATCACGATTCTTCAATGTGATTTTCAGACATTCGTTGATTTATTAAAATCTTTCAATTTGAAGTTTTTAATGAGTGTATCCAATCCCAGACTAAGCATAAAGTAAAATTTCGAGTTTAGAAAAGCCCTAAAACCAAAACCCAAACCAAATTTTCCCTAAACCCTAAACTTGAAATTTTACTTCATGCGCCACGCGTATAAAACACTGATTTAAAGTGAAGTTCTAAATATACTGCTTAAGTTTGATATGTTCATGAATTTTATAAATGTTTATATGGAATATGTGAAAGTATCAAAATTAAATTTGTTCAATTAAAATGTATCGGCTACCCACAGACGCATTTCGGACTTCAATGTCCTCGTCTTTGAGCATTATTTTCATTGACGATTCCACTATAGAGCATTAGATGGCGTAGCTATCGAACAGTCTTAATGTGAAAGCTTCCTTAAAAGAAAAAATCCCTGTATATTGTTTTCTAATACTTTCCATATCAATACTCCAAAAGCCTATTTATCAAAGCGATAATTTACCACGACGTTTCCAAGTTTTCCCAAAACAATCGCGAATCTATGTTATCATGCGGAACTTTTCCGCTGCGACAGACTTTCCGCTCTGAATGCCCGCTTGGTAAATATGTACGTAAATGGCTTCGCAATTATAAATTGTAAAAAATCCGCGGTTGAAATATAAATAATCGACCGTTCGTTCGTTCGCACAACTCGGCTGGCTTTCCTATGGAACATAGAACACAGCAGCACGTGTGATTTCCCATATAAATAAAGGCGACTTTCTCGCATTGTGGCCAGAATTCCTTTTTGCTTCGAAAAAAATCGGACAAGACAATCGAACGGCGAACCAGGGAGAAAAGATGGGCTTCGTGTGATTAATTTGCGGTTTATGTAATTATATCAATTGCTTTCACTAAAAATTTAGAAAAGGTATATTATTGAAATAAAAGTAATTTGAACGAATAAGACGCTTTACAGTTAAAAGTAATTTAAATGGGCACACAGTGGCGTATAAATGGGGTGTCTGCAGTGTCTGCGGATCCGGGCCCGGAAGACTTATGAGCCCAAAGGGCCCTTAAGCGCAACAAGCTAACAAAAAAAAAAACAGAAAATCTCAACACTTTGCATTTTTATGAAACTCAATAAAATTGATTAAAACTATCTTACAGGCCATTTGTCTTGCAATTACTTATATCCTGATGCGTGTAAATGTTACGACATTTCTTTCTATAGTTCAATTTGAAACATTAAACGAGTCCCAGGTTAAGCATGATGTAAAATTTTGAGTTTAGAATAGCCTGAAAATTAGGCTTTTCTAAACTTCAAATTGTATTTCATCCGCCACCTGTCAAAAACACTGATTAAAAGCGAAGTTTGAAACATACTTCTAAATCAGTAAGCTAAAGCAGTATGCTTTGAGTTTGACAATAAATCAGGGTTGTTAAAAAATACGTTTTTTTCATTATAATTAAAACAAACAGTTTTTTACAAAACGTGTATTTTCATTGAAACAGCGTTTAAAACATTAACAATTAAAGACATGTTTAAAATACGTTTAAAACGTGTTTAAAACATAACATGTTTAAAACACGGTTAAAATCCCATCTATGATGTTTAAAAAAAATGTGAAAAATTACTAAAACGTCGGATATTTTAAAGAAAACATCCTTCAACAATTGTAAACTTTATTGCATAATATCAACTTTCGCTGTATGTTTTAAAAAAAATATGGCGAGATAATCCAATTCATAATATATTAGTGCAATGAATTCCAAGTAAAATGTATGAACTTTTTACAAGTTTTTTAAAGAAAACTGCCCCAAAATTGAGAATTTTATTGCATAATTTCAAATTTGGCTAAATATTTACGGAAAATACGTCAACAAAATTATATTCTATAAGATGTAAGTCTAATCAATAATAAATAAATTGTGTGCATTTCTCGTTGATGGTATAAAGTTTTAGGTTGATTTGATAATTCGTTAAATTTTTACAATTCTCTCGAAATAAACGTTTCTGAAAATCGTTGAATTGAAGCATTCGTTATTTTTGTAAAAGTTTTGATTAAAGCTATAAATGAGTGTTTTCCACTCCCAGGTTAAGAATGAAGTAAAATTTCGAGTTTAGAAAAGCCTGAAAACTTGGTTTGGTCACGTAGCGCGTAGTACTACGCTATCAAACCAAAATTTGAGGCTTTTCTAAACTCTAAATATTTCTTCATGCGCCACGCGAGTAAAACACTGAAATAATCTGAAGTTTAAAATACACTTTTTCAGCAGCATACTGATTTAGAAGTAAATTTTAAACATAACAATACGTCAGTGTTTTACAGAGCTGGGATGAATCCTCGTAAAAAGGATTCGAATCATCAATCCGAATCACCTAATATGATTCGAATCACGAATCCTCGAATAAAGGATTCGTAAGAGATAAGAATGATTCGAATCAAAGATTCGAATCCCGTTTTTCCGAATCACGAATACAAATCCTTTAAGAATAAATTTGATTTTATAATTTTTTCGCAACCTTTAATATATAAATATCGTTACCAGTTGTTTTAATAAAAATATTAAAAATCTAATTATTCATTATTAACACTGAATGTCGTTGATAACAGACTGAATATCTGATTCCATGTTACTCTGATTAAAGATGTATTTGTGCGTTTTTTGAACTTCACTTCAAATCAGTGTTTTGTACGCATGGCGCATGAAGTAAAATTTCGAGTTTAGAAAAGCCTAAAAATTTGATTTGGTCGCTTCGCTACGCGACCAAACCACGTTTTAAGGCTTTTCTAAACTCGAAATTCTACTTCATGCTTAATCAGGGAGTGAAAAACATGTTAAAAGCTTTAAATTATACTTAAAAGAAAAATTGCATAATTTTAACTTTGCTTAATATTTTCGAAAAATGCGCTGTCATAATTTAATTTTCTGTAAATCATATGCAACTGCATCTAATTCTAACTAAATGTTATGTTGATTGTATAAAACTTGTTTTCTAACGCATACGAGTTTGTGTTTGTTCTAAATTTGAACAACAAATTTATTTTACGTGTTTACGTTTACAATTTTGATGTTTTTGAAATTTGTATGTCTATTATAATTTTTTTGACATAATGGTTTTTGGTGACAGTAATGATGTTTTAACAGTTACGACGTTTTTGGATATTATTTGACTATTATATTAAAATACTCGACTTTAGTTTATCTAAATATTTTTATAGCATTCTACTTTTTTATCTTTCAGTTGAAAACAACTCGAAAACTGCCGATAAATTATTTTTTGTTTTTCGCATATTCTTGAAAACCAATGTCTTATTTTCATTCACACGAAATTTCATAAAAAGTTCTAAAACCATTTCTATGACTTAAATGTCTAAAACTTTGATTTCCATAAATATTTCTATAAAGTCCTACGTTTTTGACTTATAACTTGAAAATTTATGAATGAAAGAAGTATAAAATATAGTTTAGATAATGTAGACAATAAAAAAATCGTTTTAAACAAATTTAACGTTTAAAACAAAACCGTTTAAAACACGACGGTTGTTTTTAAACATGTTTAAAACACTGTTTTAAAACAAAGTGTTATAAACATAACAACCTTGCTATAAATCAGTGTTTTATACACGTGGCGCATAAAGTAAAATTTCCAGTTTAGAAAAGCCTGTAAAATGTTCAAGGTTTCACGATTAATTAAAAACAGGATTTTCAAATTGAACGCTTTTTAAAAACTAATTTATACATTAATGCATATCCCAAAACTTCGAATAAAATAACCGACGTTGCTTGTATCGACAAAATGAAAAGTATTTTTATTGACAAAAATCATAAAATCTATTTTATCTTTCTTTCCCAACAAAATTTCAATTTTTCTTATAGGGAAATATATTCCTTTTAATATACCTAACAAAATTTCATAAACATTGTGAACATTTGTGAAGTTAAACCCGCAATAAAGTGTAAATATTTATATATTTATTCAACGGGATCCATATACAAAACGAGACTACAGTTCGTGATTCTAAAACTAACAAAAGTACATGTAAGACTGAAGTATAAGACAAAAAAAATTATAAATATATATATATCTCCCAAGTTACAAAACAAATACAATGATAATATAATATATAAGTGGCAAACTAACCATGTACACAATAACCTATTCCTTTATTAGGAATGCGCGTAGCTGTTTTAATGTCCCACTAAAAATGTCAAAATTGATATTATTGCAATAAGCACAAATCCTATTAATACCAAAATTATTGCAGTAATTGGTTCTGTACATTTGTTCATAAAATGACTTACTGCTCCGTAATAGGCGACTTGGGGCATGAAAGTTTACTAAACTTAAAAGTTCTGGACAGATTATCACACCTGATATTAATTTTTGAAGAAAAATAACATCTGCATTTAAGCGTCGTCGCTCGAGCGATTGCAAATTAATAAACGACAATATATGAGGATAAGTGCTATCAAGATTGAATTTGAAGGTTATGTATGTAAGGAACCTATGTTGAACCCTCTCCACTTGGTTGATGTTTTGGGACGTATATGGGCACCATACCAGTGAGCAATATTCGATATGCGGCCGAACGAGAGACACATACAGATTTACAAGCGTTCTTCTATTAGAAAAATCTGTAGACTGTCTTCTAATAATGCCTAACATTTGCAAGGCTTTCGAGGTTACAGTGTCTATATGGTTAGTGAAGCTCCAAGTGTTCGTAAAAGTAACACCAAGATCTCTTACAACATTATTGTGTGCTAATGGTGTGTTATTAAGAGAATAATTTCTGAGTCCCTTTAATTTATTTTTAGAATAAGACACAACAAAACATTTGGAAACATTTAGCTTCAATTTGTTTATAATACACCAACGGTTTAACGCTTCCAGGTCTTTAATTTCTTTTTAGAATAAGACACAACAAAACATTTGGAAACATTTAGCTTCAATTTGTTTATAATACACCAACGGCTTAACGCTTCCAGGTCGAGTTGTAGCTTATGGCTAGAATAATTGTTAATAAGCTTTTCAAATATCTTGGGGATGTGTGATAGCAATGATATTGGTCTGTAATTCTCAACGAGGTTTCTCTTGCCTTTCTTGAAGATAGGTGTTATTAGTGAATGCTTCCATCTGTCAGGAAAAGTGCCAGACTTAAGGGATTTATTAAATAAGAGCCACAAAGGTCTAGAGAGTGAAAACGCACATTTCTGTAAGAAGACGGGCGGTAAACCATCCCAGCCCTCTTTTCCACTAGAGGTCTGCCCTGACAGCTCCTGAAGTATGGCAGAAATAGAGATATCGTTAATTCGGTTGATCGATATATGATTAAGACTAGTCCTACACGAAGAGAGTTGAGAAAGCACTGGTTGTGAGGTATTATAAACTGAACCAAAGAAGTCTGCAAATATATTTGCCACATCCTGCGGGTCGGTGTATGTACTCCCCTTTGAAACGAGGGTATCCGGGAAATCGGGTGATGACCTATTGGAGTTTATAAAACTCCAAAAGCGTCTAAAAAAATTACGCTGCAGAGCTGGGCAGGATTCGAATCATTCAGGATTTGAATCCTGGATTCGAATCCTTTTATAGGATTCAAATGAGGGATTCGAATACTTACATTTTACATTTTTTTAAGAAGATTCGTATTCGAATCCAAATGTAAGTGATTCGAATCCTAATAAAAGAATTCGAATATTTATAAAAGGATTCGGATATTTATAAAAGGATTCGAATACTTAAAAAAAGGATTTAAATCATCAAAAATAACTCGATTTATGTGTAAAGATTAACATGAAAAATGTCTTTTGTGTGTTTTTCAATTTCTTGTTAATTCAGTGTTTTATACGCGTGGCGCATAAAGTAAAATTTCGAGTTTAGAAAAGCCCAGAAAATTTGTCTTGGGTTGCTGCGCGACCCTCGACAAATTTTCATAGGGCTTTTCTAAACTCGAAATTTTACTTCATGCTTAGTCTGGGAGTGGAAACGCTCGTTCGAAACTTCACACTAAATGCTATGATAAGAACATTAAATGAATGAAAATGTTTTTTAAGATAATAATCTAGTTTTCAAAATTTTATTTAATATTATTTGAAGTAAAACTGACCCCAATTCATATTTTTTTTTCTGTGGCCTTTTAATATAACATTCTTCTATGGGAAACCCCCATTTTGTTAGATTGTTTTTGTCAATAATTAAGTTAATTTTATACCTTTTTACGTGTTTTGTAATTTGCCTGCTGATTTTCACAAATTTAATAATATCATATGGCTTTTTCGTTAGTGTTTTGGTCAATTTGAATATAATTTCATGACTTTTCTCTGACATCCCTTGTTTTAATGATATTCAGTGATTTTTTTTGACGTAATTTTCAGGCATTTGTCGATTTTATCATAGAGTTAATTTAAAGTTTAAAACGGGTGTTTCCACTCCCAGGCTAAGCATGAAGTAAAATTTCGAGTTTAGAAAAGCCCCGTGAAAATTTATCGAGGGTCGCGCAGCGACCCGAGACAAATTTTCGGGCTTTTCTAAACTCGAAATTTTACTTCATGCGCCACGCGTACACAACACTGATTTGAAGTGAAGTTCAGAAACACACAAATACATCTGTAATCAGAGTAACAGGGAGTCAGATATTTAGTCTGTTATCAACGATGTTTAGTGTTATTAATAAATAATTAGGTTTTAAATATTTTTGTTAAAACAACTGGTAACGATATTTATATATTAATGGTTGAAAAAAATTAATAAAATCAAATGTATCCTTCAAGGATTTGTATTCGTGATTCGAAAAAACAGGATTCGAATCTTCGATTCGAATCATATTTATCTCTTACGAATCGTTTATTCGAGTATTCGTGATTCGAATCATATTAGGTGATTCGGATTCGTGATTCGAATGTTTTTTTACGAGGACTCGTCCCAGCTCTGTTACGCTCAAATTCTCAAATTACGTCAAACACATGTTATGCCGGAGGAAAAAATGCCAACAAATTTATTTTTAATTTTCGATAGGACAACAACAACAAATCGAGTTTTTGCAGATTGACTTTTGATAAATGAGTATTTCGATATTTTAGTGTCACATTCGACATATTCAGTGGTTTCTGATACTTTCAACCTCTTGTTATTTATCTATTTATTTACAAACGGCGGCCATTACCTTATAAGATACAAACATAACAAAGTTAACTGAGGAGGCTTCTACTCCGTTATACATCATTATTTACACAAATAAGACACTTAAACTGTGGTTATATAAGTAAGGTTTTTATTGTGAATATAGTTTCTTCTAATTTAGTAATGACAAGTTAAAGTTGTCGAAACTATAGTCCCAATAAAAGCCTCAATTATACAAACAAAGTGTAAGTGTATTATTTGTGTAAAAATAATAAAGTTAAAGGTATACAAATAAAACACTAAAATACATAAAATTAGCAACAGGAATTCCCGTTTACAGAGTAACAAGCGTAAACTTAAAAAAACATTTTAGTAAGTAAAAATTAATAAATAAATGTGAAATATAAAAAGTGTAAGATAATATAAATAAATTTAAATAAAAAACCAATAATACAATTGTGAATCAATCCACGGATGATTTAAGTAATAATTAATATACAACCTTAGAACCTAAATTCCACATTAGAAAGGAATGTAGTGAATTCTCTGAGAGTACAGGTAAATATCTCACAATTAAAATAAAAATTAAAACATAAAATAAATTAGCACAAACACTGATGGCTAGATATAACGCTACGCAGAATCGAAGAAGAAATCAAACTTATGTTCGGATAGATAAGTCATTCTTTCTTTTGACAGATGTATATAAAATTTTACCACTTTTGACGCATTTCCAAATTTATAACACTATTTTGAGTTTAGAAAAATGCCGCAACATTTACATGCATCAGGATATGAACATTCGAAAGTAAAATTCGCTGTATAATGATTTTCGTCAATTTTTATAATTTTCACACAACAATAACACTATGACATTATCAATTGTTTTGATAAATTTAACAGTTATGATACTTTTAACGCGATAATCGCTGTAATTTTTGTCATATTTGACAAAGATAACATATTTAATCAGAATGCCATTTTTACATTTCTTTTTCAAATTCGATATTTACAAAACATGATGATAAAGTTTGATGTACAAATTGGCTTCTTACACAACACGATAATACCTTTTTGTGAAAATTACTGTATATACTTTAACAGTTACGATATTTTTAGAGAATATTTTACAGTTACAATTAATAATTATAATGTGAAATATAAAAAATGTAAGATAATATAAATAAATTTAAATAAAAAAACCAATAATACAATTGTGAATCAATCCACGGATGATTTAAATAATAATTAATGTACAACCTTAGAACCTAAATTCCACATTAGAAAGGAATGTAGTGAATTCTCCGAGAGTACAGGTAAATATCTCACTGTGTCATATACATTTTACAAAATAATATTTTGATATTATGATATATTTCCACTCCCAGACTAAGCATGAAGTAAAATTTCGAGTTTAGAAAAGCCTGAAAAAAAATGCAGGCTTTTCTAAACTCGATATTTTACTTCATGCGCCACGCGTATAAAACACTGAAATATCGGTAAGTTTAAAATATACGGCCTTAGCAATCTAATATGTAGATATGAATAAAACGTGAGTCTAATTCTAAGGCAAACAAATTGTTTAAAACAGTGATTATAGGCAACCCAATAACTCTAACGTATATTAGGTTGCCTATAATCGTTGTTGTATGTGCGTGTTTTTTTAACTTCGCTGAGGATCAGCGTTTTTAGGCGTGGTGTATGAAGATTGAAGATTGGCCGCTTCGCTTCGCGGCCAATCCAAATTCTTAGGCTTTTCTAAACTCAAAATTTTACTTTATGCTTAGTCTGGGAATGGAAAACACTCGGTAAAAGCCTAAAATTAAACGCTTTGAAACAAAAAATTCTCGCAAATTTAAAAAACGCTGTAATTATCGGGATATGTACAGTAAACAGAAAAATGCCCCGTATGTTCTGTTTTAAACACGTTTTAAACATGTTTTAAACACGTTTTAAACATGTTTTAAACACGTTTTAAACATGTTTTAAACACGTTTTTAATTGTTAATGTTTTAAGCGCTGTTTCAATGAAAAAACTGTTTTAATTACAATGAAAAAAATGTGAATAAAACGTGAGTCAAAGTCTGAGCTAAATAAATTGTTTGAAACAGTGATTATAGGCAACCCAATAACTCTAACGTATAACTATAATCTTTGTTGTATGTGTGTGTTTTTTTAACTTCACTGTGGATCAGTGTTTCTAAGCGTGGCGCATGAAATAAAATGTCGCGTTTAGAAATGCCTAATTTTGATTTGCCAAATTTAAAAAACATGTTTTGTTAAAAAAAACTGTTTGTTTTAATCAAAATGATAAAAACGACTCTGGTTAAAATAGAAGGTGGCAGTAAAAACCGTTCTTAAGTTGATCCGATCAAAAGTTACATATTAAAGAAAACATACTTTATAAATAAGAACTATAACGTTAATATTAAAATATTCAACTGTTTTTACCTCCCTCTCTTCAATTTGACTCTCCAAGTGTATTCTACTGTTATGATTGATATTTTTTTCAGTGACTTCTATATTTCAAACTTGAATAAAGTCTCGTAGATTCTTAAGCGATCGCCATAACCTTTCATCATTAAAACTGTTAGTTTTTTAAGTTGGGCAAGCATAACTTTTGTATTTTTGAAAAACCCAATAATAACAGATAACTGAATAAATACTTGATAATAATAGATATTTCATTTACGTTCGAATTTTTCCTTGTAATTTTTGCTTCAGGGAACTTAAAAACATGCGGTTTTCACTAATATATTTCAATTTTACAATGTTATAGAATACCAACGAAATATATAGAGCGTTCCAATAAAAAAGGTAAGCTTATTAAGTACCCTGTATATCAACAATTATTGTTTATTAGTAGCTTAAATTCTTAGCTACAAGTTTTATTTAAGACATTTTTTTCTCAACTTATCACATGGGAGATATCAAGCCGTTACATTACGTTTTGTACATCCTGTATATTTATTACTTAAATATAATGTTGTCAGTACTGTGGGATATGGACATCACTCCGAACTGTGATTATAAGAATAAACAAATAAAAAAACATGAGTAATTGCATTCTTTTACACTTTTAGATAAATGAATAAATTGTAATTAAACGTTCCAGATGCACTTCTAATGCAAATGCACTGCAAAATAATACATTTTGATTGATGAATAAACCCTGTTATAAGACCGTTATTTGACAGCTTTAAAGTAAAAAAGAGTTTGTTTATAACCATATAACGATTTTAAAGCAATTAACGCTACGTTTTTATTTTTGCAGTATTATAAAGTTGACAGTTTTTATCATGTCGTGTAGGTTTTAAGGTCACAAGTCTTTATAATGTATCTGATTAAACCTATAGCCCTGGCAGTTTATGAAATTTATATGGATTTACTAACAATATTATGCCAATTTGCAAATTATCACTAGCTGAGTTTTCTATGCTCTGAGTGATTGACAACAATATTTTAAAACTATCTTATATAGCTTTTGGTAACACCAATCGATATTATAAAGCATATTTCATTTAACTAGGCGTGAAACATCTGGATATATATTTTAATGTCTCTGAAGGGTATCTGTGTGACTAATGAAATAATTTGCCTAATAATTATGTTATCTCAATAACGCACATTTTGGATTAATGTGGACAATTGTATTCCAATTTTTCGCCTAGCTAAATGAAATGAGTTTTATCATTAATTAAATATGAAAATTGACGCTTCATAGTTTTCAGAAATTCGATAATGAGTGTTTTAATGTAAATTTAGCGTAATATGTGAAATACATCTATTTGCATTAAGAACTTAAATAATTTAAACCTTTAGCGAGTTAATTGTTGAAAGTTATTATGCGCTAACGCGTTTATTAATTTCTTGGATTATAAATGGATTTCTATCCTTTACAATTCAAAACATATTACAGAATTCTCAATTTTATATAATAATTTTATTATTATCCTACCAAATTGTTCCTATCATTATTTAATCTAAATGATTATTCAAAGTACAAATTGTTACAAACTTGTATACTACAACAAAGTATGTTCTTTATGATTAACT
Organism: Philonthus cognatus; assembly: GCA_932526585.2. Classification (NCBI taxonomy): domain Eukaryota; kingdom Metazoa; phylum Arthropoda; class Insecta; order Coleoptera; family Staphylinidae; genus Philonthus; species Philonthus cognatus. Next base: position 104,075,565 of record OW052241.1, read on the forward strand.
GTTAATAATTTACAGTGGTAGTATTTTCAAATAAACTGAGACATTTCTGGAACGCCAGCACTGTTAGTCGCGAGATTAATGACTCAAAAAACTGCTTTAGCCGCGGATTGTGCCCGCGGGGCATTTATGCTAATCCCGTGTTCCCAGTTTGTCACATTTGCATCAGAAATGCTAAATTATCGCCACCATTCACACAATACTTCAGATCTGGACCAAAGATTGACTTGCTGTTGATTACACCTTTTGATATTTTTCTTACTAATTATGACATACGTATCATTCGCGTGTTATCTAACTTAATTTCTAATGTGAAATGGAAAATATTTAAAATACGTGAAGATAATTCCATGTCAAAACAACACAAGTCAATTAATTAGAGATTTTAATCACATGATTAAACGATTTGGTAAATTTTCAGGAATTCGTCGTTTTTAAAAAAGCGTCCAATTTGAAGCTTCTAACAAGTGTTTGCAATCCTTGGTCAATTTAGCAAGAAGTAAAATTTCGAGATTAGAAAAGCCTTAACATTTGACGGAGCGACCAATACGAATTTACAGGCTTTTCTAAACTCCAAATTTTACTTTATACGCATGGCGTATAAAACATTGATTAAAAGTAATGTTCAAAATATACTGCTTATGTTTGATCTCACGTTAATAAATATTAATAATATTTATATCTTGTAACCAAATTTTCCAAAATTCAAGCCCCTGTAGCAATTTGTTTTATTTTCTTTCAATTATAATTACACTTCCCAACGAGAATTACTCGAATTTGAAAAGCCCAATATTTACTTGGACAAAATAAATATTTGTAAAATGTATTAACGTAAGATTAAACTTTAGTAGTATATTTTGAACTTTATTTTATATCAGTGTTTTATATACGTGGCGCATGAAGTAAAATTTCGAGTTTAGTAAAGCCTGAAAATTTGGATGGACTGCTTCGCTATTTTTAGACTTTTCTACATTCTAAATGTTACTTAATGCCTAATAAAAAAGTGGAAACACCCGTTAGAAGTTTCGACCGTAGCAATAAAGTGATTTTTTAACATTTTAAACCTCCCAAACGTAGCAATAAAGTGATTTTTTAACATTTTAAACTACCCAAACATAAGAATACATATTATTAACTTACAGTCTCTTAAATCCCGTTTTATATCGTTTCATTTTTGTAAAAAAGACATTTACTTACTTTTTTTTACAAAAATAGAAAGACAAGGTTTCACGATTTATTTCAATAAATTAATGATTTATCTGTAATTGAGTGATTTGATTAAATAGAGTTAGAAACTCGCTTTCAACTTACATATGGGATAAATCGAATTCTTTCACATTCTTGGGTCTTTAGAGTGAACGGTATGACATCTATGTGCAATATGGTGACGTCTATAAATGCGACTTGCATATCACTCAAAAAAGAACCATCTGAAGAACCAGTTTTCTCGTCCACAATTGAGGAAACGCTCGTCAACTGGTCTTACCCGTTCTTATATTTCTTTCATCGAGAAAAAAAAGGTCACCTCTGCACACCTCTATCGCAAATATCTGAAGAATAAAATTATATAAAACAAACTGCTAACACTAAAATAATGTTCCTTTATCATATACCGGGTGTTCGATAAAAACGCCCAACGCCATAACTTTGTTAGTTATTGACCGATTTGAATATTTTCATTTATTGTGTTAAGAGCATAGCTGTACACTTGTCAAATACATGTTTCTTAAATCTAGGTACTTAATTACAACTGTAAATGAAAATATGTATAAAATATAAACAAATAGATGTTGAATTATATTCAAATACGTACTCATGTAAATTACCGAAATAAAACATAGAAACATTCAATAATGTAGAGAGGGACGCCAAAAGAAGCAGATAGTGCCTAAAAAGCATTACTGACACAACATAGTAAATTGTATACAAAGCGCAGTTTTAAAAAAACAGTTGTAGAAACTTAATGTGTGTAGAATTGTAGATTTCAAATTAAAAATTCCTAAATTAAAATTAAAGCACAAAACTCAAAATTTAAAATCTAAAATTCAAATAAAAACACATAATTTAAAATGTAAAATTCAAAATTAAAATTTAAAACCTAAACTCTAGAACCTAAGACTCAACATTTAAAATTTAAAACTTAAAACCTAAAATTGAACCCTTAAAAAATAAAATTGATAAGTCAAAACAGAATAACAGAGAATCAAAATATAAAATTTAAAAATTCCTCCCAGCTGTAGAACGCGTTTTCAAGCAAAACGGTTTTGATTCGTGTATAAAATTTCTCAGTCGACAAGGTTTTCATTTCTGGTGGTAAGGCATTAAAAAATGTTATGCCGTAATAATGGACTCCGGTTTGAGATTTTGTTGATCTAATGTCGTTTTGATGGATGTCATGTCCGTGTCTCGTGCGGTAACTATTTGTGCTTGAGATTGTTTTATAGCAGTGTTGATTTTTTTTTTACATAGACAATGCATTCATATATATATATATATATATATATATATATATATATATATATATATATATATATATATATATATATATACAAGGTACAATTAAGATTCCCATATCAATAAAGGCACGTCGACAGTCTTCCCGGTATCCCAGATTATTAATCACTCGCAGGGCTTTGCGTTGAAGCCCGAAGATTCTATGTCTGATTGCTGAGTGACCCCAGACAATCAGTCCATACAAAATGTGCGACTGGAATAGGGAAAAGTATACTGATCTTAGTACTTTGTGGATACTACTTTTGATAACGTACGAATTGCAAATAGACAGGAACACAATTTCGTCGCAAGCACATCACCGTGAGTTTGCCATGATAAATTGGACGTCAAGTGCATGCCGAGAAATTTTACCGATTCGACTAGATTCGCATTTTTCTTTAGTGTAAACGTGATAGTAACTGCTTTTTTGTATTTAACTTCAGTTTGTTACTATCGAACCATTTTTACGTCCTTGACTGTGCCTCTCCATGAGCCATATCACAGGAAATCTGACACTTTGATTTGTTTAACAGCGTTGTATCATCTGCATGCTGAATGAAGTAAAAAAACAAATTTTCAGTAATTATATATTTTTTCAAAATGAACTTCATTGCCAAATAGTAGTCAACATCAAATTTGTTATTGGCTGCATATACCTTTCTCATTTTATTATATTAGACTTTGTTTTTCTGAATCCAATTACGCCGGTATGTTGATTTTAATTTAATATTTATGCCAGAAAAAAAAAATCATGTGCACATGATTTTTTTACAATAAATGTAGTGTGCTTTGAAAATAAATGGCATTTTAAAACTGTTTAAATTGTTTATTGGTTTATATTTATTCCGTGTGTTCCGTTAACTAATTTATTATACATTCACAGTTTATTTTTATTTTAAATACAACTTTAATATTTAATAAATACTTCGTTTTTTTTTTAAATGTATATAATGTATAATTTGTAAATTTTTAGATATTCGTCGGTTTTATAAAAGAGTTCGAACGAGTGTTTCCACTCCCAAATTAAGCATGAAGTAAAATTTCGAGTTTAGAATAGTCTGAAACCTACGCTACGCGACCAAACCAAATTTTTAGGCTTTTCTAAACTCCAAATTTTATTTCATGCGCCACGCGTTTGAAATACTGAAATATTCTGAAGGTAGAAATACACTTTAAAACTGAGAAATATTTAAATAACAAACATTTTTCCTCACATATTCTCAAGTCACGTCAAGTAATACAATGAATCAAACTAACTTATTTAGTTATTAATTAAGAAATAATATAATAATTATTTAGATAAAGGGTGGCTTTGGAATTCTGAACGTAACTCACATTTTCAAGATTTCCATTACGAAAATAAGATTCAATAATAAATCGCTAAATGTAATTGCGAGAATTACATAAGCGATCCAAAGCCACCCTTAATCTAAATAAATTTTGTAATATAGAAAATAATGTAATAAATATATGCATTTTATATTCAACTCTTCACGCAACTAAAACCGAGTACATAGAATAAGTGTTTATATACTATTAAATAATAGAATTAAAATATTTAATGATAGATATGCCTAGCAAAAACATAAAAACAATTACGACTAATATGTATTAAATACAATAACTGTAAAGAATTATTTTTCGTATTTATAAGTACGTTATGTATAAATACGTTGAAAATCAGAAGTCAGATGAACCATAATTAAATACACATCATTTATATTTCTTTAGTTTAATAAATTCGCAAACCTTTATGATTAATTGAATTTATTTAATATTCAAAGAATTCTTTGATTCTAATTAACGTACTCAAACAGATTGCACCACCCGAGGACACATAAATCCAATTTGCATACTCAATCACACCAATTATTTGCAAATAGAAAAGGATAGTAAATCTTACCTAGAAGAAATATTAAATCCATCACTGAAAACAGAAACGTAATTTACTTGGTGAAAGAATTATATAGCTTTGATTATAAAAAAATAACTACGGTACTTTTATAAAATTTAATACCAAACTAAGGTTGATGATAATTTTCTACTACTACTTTATCTATGTGGCAATCTTTACTACTTCACTATACCGGGTGTTTGATTATTCGTGGCCACCGGCCGTATCTCAGAAACTATGCAGCGTAGGATGTTAGGGTAAAAAATTTCATAATAAAAGTGGGAAGAGAAATAGCAGGAAATAATTTATAAGTTCCAAACTCTGCCGTTAGAGGGGGTAGCATCTATTGCCAAATACAAAAACAGGTTTTTAAAAAAAAATCCTAATTAAGCTAGATTGTAATTATTAAAATCGTAATCTACGCTGAATTTGACTCAATTTCACCTATTCACTTGTTTCTTTATCTTTTATATTTAAAGTAGAGGCAAGCGGAAAAGTGTGGTTATTAAAGTGCATGTAACTTTAACCGGGATTAACCAAAATAATGATATTAGTTTCGTTTGATAGAAAATTGGAATCACTTTAAAACACATTTTACTCTCGTTCACTGTAGTTCTTATAGTAAGCACCAGAGGGCGTTTTTGGAACAACATTTGTATTTTCTAGATTTTCTCAAAAAATCAAATTGTAAGGTATAAATACTGCCTTTCAAAAAAATCAGAACACCAAGTATTTATTGCACGATTTTAATAAAATTTACACAATTTGATCATGTAAACAAACTGTATCGATGATCAAAAAATCAACTTGAAAAACAAAAAAACAAATGAATAAAAATTAATAATGTGTTGGGCCTCCACGATTTCCCAAACACTCATTAACACGTCGAGGCATGCTAGAAATCAGGCTGTCAATATCGACTTGGGGTATTTCATTCCAAACTTCGATAATTTGACCTCTAAGTTCCATTACAGTGTTAGCGGGGCGCTGTAAGTTACTTATTCTAACACCTATCATATCCCAAACATGTTCTATTGGCGATAGATCTGGAGAATGAGATGGCCAAGGTAACAAATTGATTTCGGCACTATCAAAAAATTGTCTTGTAATGGCCGCTGTGTGAGGTCGAGCATTATCTTGCTGAAAAATGGGGTTCTGCAAGCCATTTACATAGGGCACTAACACTGGCCGTAAAATGTTGTCAATATACAGAATCGCGTTAAGACTTGCTTCTAAAAAAAACTAGAGGAGACCGACTACCATATGCTATCGCCCCCCAAACCATAACTCCCTGTGTAAGAGCCGTATGTCTTTCAACAGCAAATTGTAAAATTCTGCGTTCGCCGCGTCGACGTCTCACTCTTCTGCGACCATCACGAGCCCATAAACAGTACCGAGACTCATCGCTGAAGATAATGTTATTCCATTCATGGGTCCAATGTTGTCTTTCCCTGCACCAATCAAGTCTTGCTCTGCGATGCTGCAGAGTAAGAGGTAGACACAATTGTGGACGGTAGGATCTTATACCAAAACTGCGGATTCTTCTGTAAACAGTAGCCATGGATACTCTTTGGCCATTTAGAGCCAACCAGTCATTTCCCAATGCCCGCGACGTTGTAAATCTGTCCCTTAAAGTTGTAAGACGAAAAGCTCGATCTTCACGCTCAGTGGTGCTTCTTGGACGTCCTGATCCAAGTCTACGTCGATTCTCCCCAGCTTCGGACCATATAGATCAGCAGCGTACGATCACCGATACACTACGGCCTACCCTTTCAGCAATAGCACGAACCGAAAAACCCGCTTCTCGCATTCCAATAATGCGACCCCTTTCAAATTCACTTAGATGATGATATTGTGCACGCCGACGAATACGGGGCATCTTTTTATGTTTTACAAACTGAAACGTCACACTACTCAGAGGCTACTTGGATATTAGAAGCAATTACATTAAAAAATCAGCAGCTCTTCATAATGGTGAAATCAAGGAAAAATACCATTAAATAGTAATCAAAACAATTGATTTTTTGATCATCGATGCAGTTCATTTACATGATCAAATTCTGTAAATTTCATTAAAATCGTCCAATAAGTACTTTGTGTTCTGATTTTTTTCAAAGACAGTATATTTCTTACACTAGTTTATTACAGGGTAAAATACTGAGAAAAATGGTGAAAACCTCATCCTGATATCTTTATTCTAACCGAAGATATAGCAAAAAGTTTGGTAAATTTGCCCATTTCCAACCGCGCACCATATGAAAATATATTTTAAAATCTAGTACGCCTTTAGGCTCTGTTGTTTTATGCTCAAGACGTCAAAACCGAGAAATAAAAGAATAATATTGATTACTTTTCCCAATATATATATGTTGTTAGGCGAAAATGTAAGTAAATCCTTAAAATCTCAAAAAAAAAAAAAAAATACTTAAATACTTAAAATCTCAAAATATAGTAGGCTATGAGATGACAAAATAATAACATTGGTTTATTGTTACAATACATCTGTCAAAACTACAACAATCTGTCTTGTGCAATTTTTAACTTTAAAAAATAAAATGTGGTACACTAACGAAGAAGCATAGAATATGTTAAAAATATATTTTGAGTGTCAAGAAAATGTTGCAGTGGCGTCAAGAGTATATGGCGTGAGATATCCTGGAACGTACGGGACATTTGAGGAAAGTATTTAGAAGAATGGTGAAGCGATTGAAAGAATCAGGTTCCGTTCATTCTAAAAAGGGTGCTAGAAGACAGCAAAAAGAACGAATGAAGAAAACACTACAAGAAGTAAATCCACAAGCAAGTGTCAGAGGAATCATTAGAGATTTGGGCCTAACTAATTACAAAATTCAAAATATTCAAGGAGCATACATTTTTTCCCTATCGTATTTTGCTTCATCAGGCCATTAAGGAAGGAAGGAAGCTGATGTTTGATATGAGATTAAATTATTGCCATTGGTTGCTTAATTTAAGTATAAATAGAAATTAAAATGTTTCCCCTTTTTGAGTGGTGGTCGAATACCGATGTGCGGTTTATTATATAATAACGGAGCATTGAAGCATCGGCGGGACAGTAATAGTGCGTTGGAGACACATTATAAGAAAACCGGAGGAAATCTGTACAGAATTCTGAATTTAAAAGTTAAAATGGCGGAAAATAGTGCTAGCTTGATAATAAATTAATCTTAATTTTTCAATATATATGTATAGTCGTAGAGAAAGTATAGTGTACAATTCGCATGACATGTCCATTTTGTGCTTATTGTACAGGGTGGCCCAAATTGGATGGATAGGGAATCTCGGTTATTAAAAGAGATAGCAAAAATCGATTTCGGATTCTCGAGTTTTTGTTTTTCGAGGCATTCTTAATGCCGAACACAGAAATTAGCTTTTTTCTTCTGTTTTCAAGTTATAGCTAAAAATTCAATACTTTCTATTTTTTGATTTTTACTAATAGTTCAGTCATTTATTATTTTATCAAGATTAGAATTACATGTTCTAGAGGTACTTTTTCGAGGTAAATCGAATGCAGTTTATAGATTGTTTCTATCTTCAATAACCTCTTAAGTGGTTATGACGTATATATACGCAACTAAAAGTTACAACGGATATGACGGATATATTCGCGTCACATATTTTATTGGGGCCTTTAATTGTTTTTATGAATATGCTCGCCTGCGACGTTTCGCGTGTAAAAGGATGTTTTTATAATGCAGAGATCAGATTGTTGTTACAAAAAAAAACTGCTAGGCTTGCTTTAGGAGACCTTCGCTTATATCACCCACCACGCGCAATTTACTTAGTATTTTTAAATTTCATTGTTAAAACATTCAATATCAATTGCGTTATATGTTCGGAAAAAGGCAAAAGAAAGGAAAGTCGCTATTGGCGTAAATCCTGCCATACCGGATTATGCCCTGCTCCATGTTTTGGAGTTAATTATTCAAAACAATCTCTATAATAATAAAATAATTCTAATCTAAAATTGCAATTTAAAAATAAAATATTTTACATCAACTGTGATTTTGGGTGGTTGTGACGTATATATACGCCAGCGTGTTAGATGTATTGGCAAAGACGCATGTACATGATTTGAGGTGCCATCGTAGGTTGCGTCTAACGAAACGCTTCGTGGCACTTAAGAGGTTAATAAAAGAGATAAGGCACTAGGTTACATTATTTTAAATAGAAGTCATGGTTGGCTGTGCTACTAATAAATTGGTTACTTTTTTCCTGTTCATTGATATATAACATGTTCATGTTATATTTGCAATTTATTGAGATATATTAAATTTTATTTAGTAATAGTAAGTATTTTATTATGTTTAAATATTCTCATTAATCGCAGTAGGCTTGTTTAATAAATTATTAATTGCTAGAATCTGAGTAGGCTTATATTAAAATATGATAATAATTTACAATTATTTCGAATTAATTAAATAAGAATAAATGTTTTTATTTATTGACCAACCAGATTTCGGATTTATTTTTCTTAGGTTCTTTGATTATTTGAGTGTCCCTACTGTTTGTCATGTTATGATATTGATATATGAATGCCATGTTGCCATTGATTAATTTTTTGACAAAAAAAGTGGGAATACTAAATGAAACTTGTTCCGCCACGAAATTAATCTTTATGATAGAGTAATTAAGCACATAGTAACCATTTTTAAACATAACCTCAAATTCATTTTGCAGGCAAAAGTCACAATTACAACCAGAGTATCCAACCAACTATCCAACTTTATGAAAAAATCACTATAATCTGGTTCGTCAATAAAAAAAACCCGATTATACAAAAGATTGGCAGATAATAATCACTAAATGCTCAAATTGATTGCCATTGTTCAAAATGCATGAGTTACATATATTTATGACATGTCTACAATCATTATGAATATGAATATTAGATATAGAATTTACAATATTAATGAAATTTTGTTACGCTCGATCGCTGAGGCCATTTTACCGGTCCATTTGTGACTAACAATTTTGCTCCAATATCATATTTAATAAATTTGTCACTTCTCTGAAATTATAGGCAGGCGCGCTGCGCCGTATTGATAAAAATACCAATGTTCTTCTTGAACTATAGGCAAATTGTCCAAATAGTTCTCAATAATATGTTGTAAAATGTTTGTATATTTCCGTCCATTAGAATTTCTTTGTAAATTTCGTAACACAAGATTTGGTTATCCAGTAGAGCACACCAAATAGTGAAACCAAATCGACCTCGTGCCTTAACATCAACAGTCCTATGAGGGTTAGAGTCGGTACAATAATTGGCATTGTGCCTATTAAATACTCCCGCGGACCTTATGTATGCCTCGTCGGTCCAAATAATGTAGAGGTAATAGTTCGGATTTGTCTGGCTTTGCACCAGTTACAAAATTCTAATCTTTGTTCCAAATCCTCAGGGTTGAAACGATGTCTTTTTCGAATTGTGTAAGGACGAAATTTATTCTTTATTCGTCTTCTATTTGCCTACTTGAAATTTTTAGATTTTCAATTACAGCACCAATAACACTAAATCCAGCTTATTCTGCATCTAAGATATTATATTCTCTGGATCTCGGAATAGTAAAGGAACCGTGGTTGATGAAATTTGTCTTTAACCGCTGGAAATGCTGGAATATCGATTTATCGGGCTGTCTTCTCTCCAGATATCGAGTGTAATATGTTTCCAATGCAATATTAAAATTACTGTTGCTTTGAATAGAGCATTTTAACATATCAAAATTTTCGTAATGTACGTACTTCATGTTTAAACACTTACTTAATACACAAAACTACACAACAAACAACTTATCTAATAACAACGTTGTTGTTTTTTGTTTTGTGCGTAACAGGCATCATTTTATTCACAAGCCTGCTTAATGAGATATATTTAAAATGTGATAAAAATATAATATATCCCAATAAATTGCAAATATAACATCAACATATTTATATTAATAAAAAGGAAAAATAATAAGCAATTTATTAATAGCACAGCCAAATATGACTTTTTTTAAAAAATATATACCTTAGAAATAGAAATTAATTTAACAAAAAAATCGATTGATTCGATAATAAAATTACAAAAGTTCGAATAAGAAAGTATAGGTTATCTCAAATTTTGATAAAACTAATAGAAATATGATGAATTAATTTCTCACTTAACCCGTGGTGAAACATATTTAATTAATACGCTTTGATTAAAACACTTGGTTTGTTTCACTGATAAATCAGTGAAACAAACCAAGTGTTTTAATCAAAGCGTACTAATAGAAATAGTCAAGAATTATCTTTGTTACAAAAATTTATTAATGGCTAAAATTATGGAAAATACAGAAAATCAATACTGTTAACTTTTGAGGCTTCTAATTCGTTATACATCATTATTAACATAAATAAGACACTTAAACTTTGTTTGTATAACTGAGGTTTTTTTATTGTGACTATAGTTTCGACAACTTTAACTTGTCATTATCAGACTACAAGTAATTTAAAAATAACAATTTATATATACAGAAATTACGGTTACAAAATGGCTTTAAAAATGGGGGTGTATATTAGGTCAAGCTGGTCGTTTATTACAGGAATTTCCGGATTAGCGCGCGCTCTGTGTATTTCCAGAGACTCCAGGAGGTCCATCTTACGACCCTTTTCGGCTAAATGGATTACTGAGAGTATACAGGGTGTCCCCGAATGGTCTGTACAACGCTCTACCACATATTCTCTGAAACAAAATAAGACGATTTAACTAAACTTATCTTTATCCAAAAGTGGTTCCTAAGCCATCTACGAGGCCTCAAAGATATTATTTTTTTTTTTCATTATTTTTCAAATATTTTTATTTTGGACTTAGGTAAGAAAACCTAATTTGGCACATTTAATTACATTAATACCATGCACTTTTTGCGATATGTTTCTTTATCCTACGTTTAAATTAAGTGGTCAAACTAGGACCATCGACTTCTTAAGATACCTAAATCTTTTTATTCAACAGGTCAAATCATAAGGAATACTTTTTTTCTGCAAGATCATTCAATTTTACGTATTTTTGTCTCTTATAAAATTTTGCTATTTTCCCCACAAAAAAATATTTTTATTTGTCAAAAAAAAGTAATAAAATTATGAACAATATTTTGCTTCTCAAAACAATTAACAAAGTAGAAATAAAGATAGGTACCTAACAATAAACACAAATTTATTAGTTTCACAACAAATGTTCAAACTGATTGCCATTTTCAGCAATACAACAATTTACACGTCGCAAAAAATTAAAATGGACACGTTGTAAAACACCAACATTGTTTTTAACTGTTTGAAACGCATTCTATATTCGCGCCCATAATTCGTCGAGCGTATTTATGGGCTTACCATAAACAATAGATTTAATAGTTCCCCACAAAAAAAGTCCATTGGGGTGATATCCGGGGAACGTGGAGGCCAAGGCACTGGTGCGTCATTGCCTCTCCCAATCCATTTACCGGGATACTTTTGGTTTAAAAAAGTATGCACTGGTAAAGTGAAATGAGGTGGAGCCCCATCATGCATAAACCACATATCACGCCTAAGTAAAAGCGGCACATCCTCCAGTAAGACGGGCAATTCCTGAAGATGTTGTAAGTACTGTTCTCCATTTAAATTTTGTGGTAAAATTACTGGTCCTACAATAATATCATTTACTATACCGGCCCAAACATTTATTTTAATTTGCCGTTGGAAATGCATGGTTTTAATTGCATGTGGATTATCTTCGGAATAAACATGCTCATTTTTAAGATTTGTTATACCTCTTCGGGTAAAACACGCTTCGTCTGTAAACAAAATTGTCTTGGCGAAATTTAAATTGTCAATTTCGTTATTAACAATAAATCTGCAAAACTGAAGTCGCTTATCGTGATCCTGAGGCATTAGCTCTTGAACTTTTTGAATGTGATATGGGTATAGCAGTTGCTCTTTAAACACCTTATGCACAACATTTTTAGATATGCCTAGTTCATCCCCTAAACGCCGGGTACTTTTAGATGGATCTTCATCTATCCGTTCTAAAATCTCTTCTTCAACATCCACAGTTCGTACAGTGCGTCTTCTACCACAATCCCTCGCAGAGTATTCTAAGCGGCCAGTTTATCGAAGTCGCCTTTTTACGGAAGCAAATGTTTGATGGTATGGTATTCGGTGATTTGGAAATCCTTCACTGTGCACTCTTACACATTTGCGGCCATTACCTTCACAAAACCCAAAAACTAAAACAATATCAGTTAATTCATTAATTGAGTACATGACTTGCAGAAAAAAAGTATTCCTTATGATTTGACCTGTTGAATAAAAAGATTTAGGTATCTTAAGAAGTCGATGGTCCTAGTTTGACCACTTACTTTAAACGTAGGATAAAGAAACATATCGCAAAAAGTGCATGGTATCAATGTAATTAAATGTGCCAAATTAGGTTTTCTTACCTAATTCCAAAATAAAAATATTTGAAAAATAATGAAAAAACATAATATTTTTGAGGCCTCGTAGATGGCTTAGGAACCACTTTTGGATAGAGATAAGTTTAGTTAAATCGTCTTATTTTGTTTCAGAGAATATGCGGTGGAGCGTTGTACAGACCATTCGGGAACACCTTGTATATGCAGGCAAAGACATTTCTAAAAAAGTGCAAATATACAGATCCCTTACATACTTTGGTGGTACTTCATTAAAAATCAAAAATATTTTATCGAAACACCGTATTTTAATAACCTTCAAACCGTTCACAAAAATTAGATACAGCATTTTTAATCTGAAAACAAAAATACCTAATACTCAGAAATCAGGGAAATATAAACTGACTTGTAGTGATTGTAAAGGAGTGTATATTGGCCAATCTGGTCGTAATTTTAACATCAGACTTAAGGAACATCTTCGGTCTTTTCGGCTTAACTTGATCGATAAGTCGTCATTCGCGAGACATATGATTGAAAACAATCATACGTTTGACGAGGATGTACTTTCAGTAATCCATTTCGCCGAAATGGGTCGTTAGATGGACCTCCTGGAGTCTCTGGAAATACACAGAGCGCGCGCTAATCCGGAAATTCCCGTAATAAACAACCAGCTTGACCTAATATACACCCCCATTTTTAAAGCCATTTTGTAACCGTAATTTCTGTATATATACCTGCTAAATTGTTATTTTTAAATTACTTGTAGTCCGATAATGACAAGTTAAAGTTGTCGAAACTATAGTCACAATAAAAAACCTCAGTTATACAAACAAAGTGTAAGTGTCTTATTTATGTTAAGAAACTCAATATTTCATTTAACAAACATACAAGCTACATTCCCAGCATGATTTTATCAACAATGTTGGTTTCTTTCGTCCAACTAGTGACCAGGGCTCTAGTAGAGGATCCCCCGTATACCCTCTACAGCCCTGGTCACTACTTATGGCGTTGCCCTATGGTTTGGACTTAACGAATAGCGTATAGCCTGCACTTTTCTTCTGACTGACCACTCGCTGATTGCTATCTCTTTGGCCGAATTTCTTATAGATTTCGACGATTGCGAGACCTAAGTTTTTGAGGTTCTTTGGAGTCATCGCAGTGCTCGGTCCTTCTATAGCTGGAAGTAATATTGCATTTATAAAGTTATTGTAAACGATAAAAACTTTCTTATCGCAACGTTTTACGCATACAAAATTTCGTACGTGTTTAATTTGGATACTAGGAAACTAACGATGTAAAAAGAAAATGGCCAGATTTTAAAGAAGTATTTTCTTGAAGTAGGTACAAAATCGGTTACCTTTAGTTTTTTTTTAACGTATCTTACGTATTTTGTATCTAATTACAACTTAAGGCACTATACTATCGATTTTTACTTATATAGCTAACCTTATCTCCATCACTATTAATACTATAACCTAACATAGATGGTTCATTTCATGATTCTATAATTTCATAGGTTGCATTTTTATGAAAGCGACCAAAAATTTTTTTCAAATTTGTCAAAATGTTGAAAAGAAATACTTTTTAACTTTGTATAACTGAGACTTTATAAAGTAACTATACTTTAGACAACTTCAATTTGTTATTTTCAAAGTTTTGACAACTTCAACAAGTTGTCAAAACTTCATTTAACTAAGTTTCAGTTATACAAAGTTTAAAACTGTTTCATATGTGAATTATGATGTATAACAAAGTAGAAGCTTCCACCGTTAACAGATTCTATTTTTTAACTTATTAATTTTCTTAGTCTTAATTGTTGTCTATTGCGCATTCCTTGTCTCTAACTACAGCCCGTGAGACAAATTTACGTAAATAAAATATTATGTATTATAATGAGTATTTGTTAAAGTTTTTGAAAGTAGTTATAAAATTCATTGGATCTTAGCCCACTTGATTATTTAGTATTGTAAATAAACCCCGCGATCAAAAAAGTTGCGACTCCTCCATATGAATAGAAATGTTTCTTATGCTCATTAAAATCCACAAGATTTTAATTCCATTCAATCAATGTCCTTCAAAGATCGATGCATTCAAGGTATTTAATGTAATTGCCTTTAACAAATTTTTTGTGTGTATGCGAAGTCGGAATGGGCAATCTCAGAGCGAGCCACCGGAGAAAATGAAACGGATCATTAATTGTACAAATAGAAATGTGGACGGCCTTGTGAAAGCAGCGTTTATATATGTGCGTGTTTGCGATTGTCGATGCTGAAGAGTTTGTATTGGGTAAGTGAAGAGGTAGAGGAATTGAGGATTTCCGGAAAAGTTGAAACGCAAATGAGTGTGCATATGCTATGTGACCAATTTTATATTTAAAAAAGTATGTATTCACAGGGAAATTGTTATGCGGGTAATTGTAATGCAGGTAATTTTCTTTCTGTGTGGTGTATTAGCTTCAGAAGAATATTTTAAAAAAGGAAAATATTTCCAAATTTGTGTGTTGTAATAAATGTCAGTTCATTCAAAATAAGTAAGAAGTATTGAAAAAGGAATATATATATATATATATATATATATATATATATATATATATATATATATATATATATATATATATACAGGGTGAGTCGGGAGGAGCGCACCAAACTCTAGGAGTGTATTATACACGTGAAAATAATGTAAAAAACTCCTACATTAAAGGAACAACTGATAAAATCGGAAAAATCCTCTCCAAATACAATATTAGAACTTGTTTCAATATACACACAAAAATTCAAAATTTACTCCAAACTCCAAAAGAAATTATCCCACTTGAAACTCAAGGCGTATATGAAATTCCATGTGGTATGTGTGAGAAGAGTTATGTAGGACAAACAAACCGGAAAATTAGTACTCGTCGAGATGAACACATTTTAGCAGTAAGAAAGTCTGATCGACAATCTTCTTTATTTCAACACGTAAACATTTCGAAACATACAATAAATTTCGAAAAAACGAGAATTTTAAAAAAGACAGACTTCTTCCACGCGAGGATCTCTAGTGAATGTACATTCATCACTCCAAAGAATTTTAAATAAAAAATTTGGTTCTTCCCGAATTTGATCTAAAATCCTGTCACAAAACTTACGTCTACGCTCGTTATCATTTTCATACAGTGGTTGAACTTTTCTTGCATGAAATGGACGCATTCGATTTTCTTTCAATACTGCATGGACTGTTGTTTTACTGGGGACATTTAACTGTTGAGCTATTTGTCTCGTACTAATATTGGGATCTTCTTGAACTGCATTCAATATCTGTTCTTCTAGGTGAACAGTGCGACGTTCCCTAGGTCTCCCTCCATCTATGTTATTATAAACGAACGACCCAAAAGTACGTAGCCTTTGGTCTAATTTTCTAATCGTATTTACGCAGGGCTGTTGGCAATTTGGATATCTTCTTTGGTACTCATCTTTGTCACTAGTTGCATTAACATTGCAGATTCCAAATATCATGTACATATCTGCATACTCGTTGAATGTGTACATCTTCAAAAAGTATGATGAACTTATACAAACTTACACAAATAAATTATGACAAGTATATGTCAAAGTCAAGTGAAATTTAATAAGGTTACATATGAAAATACATAGTTGCCAGGTCTATTTTTATTAAAAAAATGCTTCTGAAGAAGTTATTAATTTGTTAAAGTTTCCAATTTATTTATCACCTATGTCATTTAAATTTTACAAATGTGTAATTGATTGTAAGTTCTATTGATTTTTTCCAAAATAATAGAAAATAACACTAATTTCCAGAGATACGTTTAATATTTTAACGACCTCGTGAGATGTTACGAGGTAGAATACAATATTTTTTTATTTAGATTTTTTATCCAAAATTAATCAACGAATCACACTACCTGAAGATTATCAAACCTTTTCTGGCCACCTTGTATACTGACTTCGCTAACCATAAGCCGGTATTGACGTCAGTATTTATAAATGCTACTGCATTGATAAGGGCATTGATCTCATTTTGCTTCTACAGTTAGTGTCGGTATTTAGTTTAAACCTTCGACTAGCATCGGAGCGGCGGGTTTCTCGCCCTTATCAATGCTACTGCATTGATAAGGGCATTGATCTCATTTTGCTTCTACAGTTAGTGTCGGTTTTTAGTTTAAACCTTCGACTAGCATCGGAGCGGCGGGTTTCTCGCCGCTCCGATGCTAGTCGAAGGTTTAAACTAAAAACCGACACTAACTGTAGAAGCAAAATAAGATCAATGCCCTTATCAATGCAGTAGCATTTATAAATACTGACGTCAATACCGGCTTATGGTTAGCGAAGTCAGTATATATACAACTCTTTTTAATTTCTACCGCTTCTCTAATAATCCTCGCGTGGAAGAAGTCTGTCTTTTTTAAATTCTCGTTTTTTCGAAATTTATTGTATGTTTAGAAATGTTTACGTGTTGATTATTAGAGAAGCGATAGAAATTGAAAAGAGGCCGAACAGTCTAAATCAAAGAGATGATGCTGATGATTCTGGTCAAAATATATTATCTCCGAACAACAACCAATAAATTCAAAATCCAACCCCTTCCGAAAATAATATTGAAATTGTCACTACTACATCATTAGAAGAACAAAACAGAAGAGTAACACGAAGCCAAACAAGAAACTCACGCATCAAGTAGTACGTAAAAGTCAAACAAGTGGTTGCTAGAGCAATGGAATTTTTGGAATTTTGATAGTTATTCCTGACGATGATGACTGCGACGTCATCGAAACGTCGAATTAAAAATTAAATGGACCAGAGCCAAGAAAATACGCGGGATCAAACCCGAAGAAACAGTTATACATGTTACGCCCGCAAATCTAACATATATATATATATATATATATATATATATATATATATATAAATAATTTACCATCTTGCGAACTATTGACTCCACTAAAATTTAACTGAAATATTTGTAACACTATTAATAGTAACTACCTGCATAATTCTGAATGTTTTGATTTCCTTGTTTTGAATGGTTTTGCATAGAGAGTGGAGACACCAATGAATCGTGACTAGCTTGTTTCGGAAGTCGGAATGAGCTACTACTTGATTCGATTTACTTCGCACCGTTATCAACAATGCAGATGGAAAATTGTGGCTGGAAAAGTCATAATTTGCAGGAATTCTTGTGATTTTATTACTTTCTTACGACCGCAGATGGATACCTAGAACGCACATCACAAACTCTTCTCAAGTCTGTAATTATCGCCCAGGATGAAAATAAAAGTCCAATTAATGTTTTTTATGCATACTATTAAGTGAAAATAGAATCAGTACACACTTTCAATAAAAATTATAGTAGTGCTTAAAAGTATGCTACATTAGATTAATGTAAAAGATTAATGAATATGATTTACTTGCAGTGAGTTTTATCTAAATATTTCTAATTATTTTATTAACAACAAAATAATTTTAACAATAAATATGGAATATGTGTTTTTTCATATGTGTGTGACAATTTTATTAGTTGGCTTTAGTTGCTTGACCATTCAAGCAACTAGAGCCAATTAATAAAATTAAAAAAACACGTAAATATTAACGCATTGTGTATATTTGGTTGCTTATCATTAACTAATAAGTAATATAGATAACACAATTAACGTTGGATGTGTTGCCAAAATATAGGGATTATGTTTGAGCATTGTTAAATAAAAGTTAACGATTAGCTATTGGGAGTCTTGGAGAGGGATTTTCTTCTAATAACACTAGTTACCATGATTAATTAATTAGAAGAAGAACTAATAAATAATACTTATAAATACATATTAAGGAAAATATATATTCAGCTCTAATATAAAAAGTGGTATGATTAGCATCGATAATATTCATGAGAGAAATCGAGCTGCAGATTCAACGAGCCCGAAGGGCGGTTTCATAAATGAATATTATCGATTATTAATCATACCACGAGTTATATTCGATGAGAGAATATAGCAAATTTCACTATACTTCTGCCTTGGAAACCTCACCTTATCCCCCGGTTGACGTTTTTAATTATCGACTGTCAGATTTGACAAATAATTGTCGTAGCAACGATCAAAACAAGGTGATAGGATTCTATCACCGCTGTGATAACATGTATCTATGGAAATAAGCGATTCTGATTGGAGAGAATGTAGTCATGTGACGCTTGAGTTATATTCTCAGCTGTAATATAACGAGTGGTATGATTATTATCGATGATATTTTGGAGTTGAAACCGAGCTGCAAATTCAACGAGTGCGCAGCACGAGTTGAATGTGCTGCTTCGGTTTCAACGACAAAATATCATCGATAATTAATCATATCACCAGTTATATTTAGTGAGAGAATATAACGAATAAAATAATGCGAGTCCCTTAACATTATCGACAGCTGTGATATTGTTGTTTCCCTATTGATTGTGAATTTTTTAACCGCACGAAATTTCGTAAACTGCTGCCACTGCGATTTTTTGTTTATGACGGTGTTTTCTTAACGCCGCACTTCTTACTTCTCTATTAATATCACTACACAAAACTTTACCCCAGCGATTTTTGTCAATTTTGACGTTTCGAATGACAGGACAACTTGTCACCACTTCTTTTGTTTTTTATCATCGCGGTGATAGATATGTACCTACGGCTTTCTTTGCATCTCGTTGGTTGAAAATTCGTTCCAGAAGGTTGTGAGTTGTATTCTCATTATTATACTACTGTTAATGGTGCAGTATAATAACTGTGAATAGCATATTGTACAATGAACATATAATAATAGGTATTAATCACGAGAACGAGGTTTGCGGAACGAGCCAAAGGCGAGTGGAGCCAGTCGCTCGAGTTATTAATAGTCATTATATGCGAGTTATACACTATACTTTGTTCAAGACAACAACATATAACACAACATTTATTATATATATATATATATATATATATATATATATATATATATATATATATATATATATATATATATATATATATATATATATTTATCAAATACGCATCAGTCTTCATGGTCGGTTTTTATTATAATAATTTGACAGATAAATGATGACAGATTACGTTATTATGATTTGAATGTGTAATAGGGTTAATTCCACTTTAACACATATATGAACAATCGTTCAACAATAAATAATGTTTACACAGTCTACACTTTCGCCTAAGATACATAGAAACACGCTCTTTACACAAAAAAACGAACTCTACCGTTTGTATGGAATTTTTACGGTGTTAACGTTTGTTTCACTTTAAAAAAACACTCGCGACAGATAGAAGCACAATTGTTCAACCGATTTGAGAATGATATGTATTTACAAACGCATTTTACGCGGGTTAAACTAGTGAGAACGGCGGAGATGTTGACGCGGTACTTCGTACTTTAACAAAATGGCGTCGACAACGTTATCACCACCATGTCAAATGTAAGACAAAAGAGGCTGATTTAACTAGCACAGCGCTATTACTACATAACGGCAAAACTAAGCAGTTATTTATATTCGTATTGAAAAAACACATTTATCACGCAAATCCTGTGTTTAATGTACTGTTAAAAGCCTCCATTTATGCTGGCCACACAATTAAATAATGCACATGTTATAAGATTGTCGTTAACAAAAGATTTTTTTATATTACCTTAACTTTAATTGAATATCATATTTTAGTGGAACAACATTTCTAGTGTTACATTTATTTTGAAGTTTATGTTCCTGATTATCTTTAAGGATAGTGTTCCTTATATGAGATATTTTTTATTTGCAATCCTCAAAGGAATTACTTACTCTACACGTGACTTATTATAATCATTATGTGTGCTTCCGGTAATTTAGCTTTGTGTAATTTTTATATGACAAATTTATGTATTTTACACTGATTAACCATAGTAAAAACATTTTCTCTCTTGATCAGTTGTATAACCAATTTTTGTTGTTGTAATTTGCGCAGGATGCTATTATTAAACAAATTAGAAACTGATAATTGGTAATTATCCGAGCATATTATAATTAAAAAAAACAAGGAACATATTTCACGTGCCATTTAGTGCAAAACGTACCAATAAAATGGAGTTGCGAAACGTCCGATCGTTTTACGTTTTTTTTCCGACGAAAGTCTCAAAATTGGTCTTCCAGAAAGTGAAATGCGCGAACGCGGATTTTTCTATAATTGGCACTATGCTATCGAATTATGATCAATTAAATGAAAGGAAGTGCACGTTGCTGTAATAATTGGTTTAATTAGCATGCGTAACATATAAATGTTAGGTTTTGTGTAATTTCTGAATATTAATTATTGTTTTGGTTATATTAGAGTAAATATTTGCATCCAATTTAACAACAGTTTATAAATGCAAGATCACATAATTTAATAAACAGTTATATTTAAAGTATTAAATATTATAAAATAATAAAAATCGTAGTTTCTAATTTAATCTTGTAACTAACAAGTTATTTCTAATATGACTTAAATGATTTATCTTTTTTATTGATATAATTGCCATTAATATCATTGTAGTTTAATGCTGGTTAATTTTTACTAGACCCGAACAAATACGATACCATTACTTACAAATAATCACAAGAATATTTAAGTATTTTAATAGATTTTAATTTTTAAATGCTTATTTTGTCAAAACAATTCTTGCACTTTCAAAATACTTTTTTATTGTATTAACGTGAACTTCACAATGTCACTGTTTTATCCGCATCGCGCATGAAGTAAAATTTCGAGTTTAGAAAAGCCTGAAAATTTGGTTTGATCGTTTCGCTTCGCTACTGCATGCTTAATAAAGGAGTGGAAAAACTCGTTAAAAGCTTCAAAAATAACGCATTTAAAAAACGATTGCCAAAAATTTACAACATTTACACAGATATATATATATATATATATTCACTTGAAAGAATAACTCCTTGTACACCAACAACATGTTAAAAATAAAGATTATAGAAAATATATTTCAATAAATCCTTTCAAATGTCCAACTTTTTAAACATTTCACATTAATTTTGGCCGTTTATCGATTCGAACATACACATTATTTGAGATAAATCATACACTTTTCAGACGAAATGTTTAATCAACTATTTAGTCATGACTTTGTTTTATCTAAAGAGGCGCTTGATTTTGTTCCCCCTATGACCGGAATTCTCAGGCTGTCCCTGTCTACAAAGCTTATTTTGTCGCATTATACAAGGTGTTTCTAAATTGATGCAAAATATTTCAAAGGGTGATGCTTCAGCAAAATGTTTTGTTCAAAACTCTTTTCTCTTACAGCCCTCTAAAGTTAAGGGGAAAAACTTATTTTTATTGCATATTTCCACTATGGAAGAATTTAAAAGAATGACATTTGGCAGATGACTATTTCTAATAAAATGGTACTTTTTGACGATTTTTGTAACCCTAAATTGTTATTACAAGGGGGTGAAAAAATCAACAACTATAATAGTTTGCATCAGAACGTTTTAATGCGTCTACATTTCTTCTATTTCAAAACATGATTTAAGTAGAGGAATTCAATCTGCAACTTTTTTGTCTCTTGCCATTTTCATCTAAAATTGTTAGTTTGATCACAAAAAATTAAATAATATATAGGCTCAGAGTTTGGTTATTATTTGTTAGGAAAAATTAAGTAGGCTGATGTCAAATGAAGTTATACTGTCAAATTTCTATAGAGTTTTATACGTATGAACTGTAAACATGTTGCACAACTAAATATGACTTTATTGAAAGAAAGGCATTTTCCGAAACTTGGAGAGGAAGGAGTTTTGAACAAAAAATTATATGAAAGACCACCCTTAATTTTTCCTGAAAAATCACCCAATAAAATCTTTCGCATTAATTTAGAAATACTATAGAGGGTGTTTCCAGTCATACTTATACTTTTTATAAAGAGATTTCTTATTGAGGCAAAGCAGATTATTTGTCCTCTTCCTGGCAAAGACACACGTTATACAATTCTTCTGGGAACATTGTTTATGTTAGTAGATTATTTAGTTCTCTTTGACAATTTTTTTATGTTCCAAAGAGCTATCTTGCCATTAAGGCAATTCGTTGAATATTTTAGTCGTATTCTAAAAATAACGCCACACACCTTTCTTACGGTTTCCTCCAACAAGAGTCGTCTTTTGAGTGTTGCACATAATCATAATAGAAGTTGGTACAGTCGAAATTATAATTTTGGAGATACTTCTGGCGACTAGAACCGTTCACCACATAATGTAGTCTTGGTACATAGAAACCTATAAGAATACTTAGAACTTAAATCGGCACCCAAAAACAATGATCTAATAATTCGACTTTTATTTCTCTGCAAATATAACGATCGATTTTTCAGAGCACGGCGACTATTTTGGGCAAATTAATCGATTTTCTAAAGAAATTTTAGCAGCAGAAAATTGCAGATTATTATCTTGAACAAGTTTCTCATCTTTCACGTGGTGAAACATATTTAACTATGATTTAATAAAGAAAACACTTCGTTAAATTTCACTAATAATATTATTAGTGAAATTTAACCAAGTGATTTCTTTATTAAATCATTGCAGATTATTTTAAAATTAACGCTCTAGAGCCCGAATTTTATTTCTTTGTTAAAGGATTGCATTAGGTTAAATTGAGATTTACACAGAAAAGTGTACTTATCAGCTTGTCCGGTGTGTAGAAGTTGCTTAAGTCTACTGTTGATTATACAGAGTGCCCCAGAATAAGTCGTAACTTTTCTAAATAATCCCAACAGATGTCGCTTATTGGCATGAGCAGATAAAACTCTCCAGTGACGAGAATCGCAAAGTGAATTCGGAATTGCGCAATCACGCAGCCATTATTTCTATAATATGACTTAATTTGAAAAGCACGCTGCTCACATGACCACTGTTCCATGATTACTTAATGGTATACAATTGACAGAACTTTGACAATTGATTCCATGGCTAACTATGCATAATTACGACACGGAGACCAGCCAGTATGATCTTTCTGTCATTAATAATAACCAAGTTACAAAGGAATATGAATTGTCGACAATATCAGTTTTTATTTCGCAGTGTGCTCTGAACATTGAAATGTTTTAATTTCTGCATATTTTCTTCTATTTACGAATTCTCTATTTATTGCTGTTTAAAAAATACTTATGCATGCATATTTTTAATCCGGACCTACCTGTAATTGTTGCTTTGTTTAAATGTTGATATATATATACATTTATATAATATATTTGTCCTTAAAGATGGACAATTGATGGAATCATCATTAAATAGCGTTTTTGCTGGAAAATTGCGCATGAAATTATAGATTCCCTGTGGCAAGCCTCCGTTTATGGATAGTAATAAATTATTTATAAAAACACAAATTAAAAACAACCTCAGGCTAAATGTCACCTTGATCACCATACTTCTGAATGTAAGTATGCCTTCCTATTAAACAACTTTTTTATTTAAAACGAATCATCATTTTTATATTAAAATCAAACAATTAATGTTAAACTTCCAAGACTACTAAAATATAATATCAAGTATAATATAATAATTATTACATATTAAATACAACAGCTGGGCAGGATTAGAATCATTTAGGATTCGAATCCTGGATTCGATTCCATTTAGAGGATTCAAAAGAGGCATTCGAATACTTTAATTAAACTGGATTCGTGATCCTAATTCGTTACATATTTTTAAGAAGATTCGCCACAAATACTGTTATTCCTTACTTCAATTTTTATTTTTATGTTAGATGTACATTTCGAGACACAAGGTGCTCATTATCAATAACAAACTAAATTCTTAAAACTATGTCCGCTGTATATATAGTTGACGGGTTATCGGAAAAACCAAAAAGTAATTAAACCTATTGTTAGCGGTTAAAGGTTCAAGATGGGTGTCGGTGTCATTACATTATCTGCGGGGTGGGACGGCGCGGGCGGTTATGGATCGGGAACTGCAACAATTGCAATAAAATAATATCATCTACGTATCTATACCAAACCCTCGGAAAGTTAGGGATTGTTTTCTTAGCCTTATTTTCAAGATAGTTTAAAAAAACAATCCCTAACTTTCCGAGGGTTTGGTATAGATACGTAGATGATATTATTGCAATAGTTAAAACAGACACAGATATGAAAGACATAACATTAAATTTAAATAAACTTTTCCCTAGTATTAACTATACTCATAAAATAAAAGAAAACAATCAAATCCCCTTTTTAGATTTACTTTTGATAAAAAACAATAATACAAAAATAGAATTCAACATTTACAGAAAAACCACACACACACATTTAATTACATCCACTCATCTTCGTCTTCTCCTTTTAAACACAAATTAGCAGGTTTTAACAGCATGATTTTTAGAGCAACAAACATACCATTATCCAAAGAAAATAGGGAAAAGGAATTTAGTTTAATCAAGAAAATAGGCATTTCATTAAATTACAGCATTGACACAATCAACAGATTAATTAACAAACAAATTAGGAATCATAAAATTATTTCAAATACCACACTAACCAGCTCAAAGGAAGCCGCCCCAAAAAAGTATGCTAGATTCGTGTACCACCCAGCAACTTGTATGAAAATTGGTGGTTTATTGAATAAATTCAACCTTTCTCCTGCATTTTATGTCAACACAAAATTAAAATGTTTACTTGGCAACACATTTACTAAAACAAACTACCTAGAAAAATCCGGAATTTACTCAATAAACTACAACAATTGCAATAAAATATACGTAGGTCAAACACAACGTAACATATTAAAAAGATTTAAAGAACACCAGTATTATTTTAAAATTCAAAACCCGGACAAATTAGCAGTTGCACACCATTCAATTGAAACAGGACACACATTCTCGGTAAATAATATTAAACTTTTAAAGCAATCAAGTCATCGTAGATTAAATATGCTTGAATCCATTGAAATGTATAAAAATAAAAATGTTTGCTGAATTTCGATCTTAGTCCCTTAGTTAATCCATTATTAGATTTGTTACTCAAAAATAATCCTGCAGTGAATGTAATCCTACCGACCAACTTCCCGATCCATAAGCCGCCCGCGCCGTCCCACCCCGCAGATAATGTAATGACACCGACACCCATCTTGAACCTTTAGCCGCTAACAATAGGTTTAATTACTTTTTGGTTTTTCCGATAACCCGTCAACTATATATACCGCGCACATAGTTTTAAGAATTTAGTTTGTTATTGATAATGAGCACCTTGTGTCTCGAAATGTACATCTAACATAAAAATAAAAAGTGAAGTAAGGAATAACAGTCTTTCTATTTGTGATTAATCACTTCACGTAAACTCGAAACAATACAGTTAAGAAGATTCGTATTCGAATCCAAATGCGGGTAATTCGAATCCTTATAAAAAGATTCGAATATTTAGAAAATGATTCGAATATTTATAAAAGGATTCGAATATTTATAAAAAGATTTGAATACTTACAAAAGCATTTGAATACTTACCAAAGCATTCGAATATTTATAAAAGGATTCGAATCGTCAAAAATATTTCGAATTTATTGTGAGGATTAAAATAAAAAAAAAATCTTTTTGCGTATTTTTAAATTCCTCCTTAAATCACTGTTTTATACGCGTGGCGCATGAAGTAAAATGTCGAGTTTAGAAAACCTTCGTGAAAATTTGTTTCGGGTCGCACAATATACGATTTGACTAATCTAGCGGGACAAAATTCGACTATTATTAAATTTAAAAAAAATACTTATAGCCCTAAGTGTTGTTCTATCAGCATAATGAATCAGGTTAGTTTCCACCTTATTCTCCGTTAGAACTAGCAGGTGAGTTCTTGAAAACATTATATTGCATTTTTTGTGTTTACTGTGATACTGACATATAGTAGTATTGCTGTGTTATATCAATACCAAACACCAATTTCATGATGGCATTTAATTCCCAAGGTATGAAGCTAAATTTTAGTATATTAATTGATTAAATACTGCAATTTATGACATACAAATTTTAGGGTTAAAAAAACATATACAACATTAATATAAAAATCTGATATAAATAGTCATAACTTTTGTGTCATACTTCATCATAATTTGCCGTTTTTTTTGTTTGTTTTGTACCTTAACAACCTGGTAAAATGTGTCGTTTTGCGCGGTTTTTGTGCGATTACTGAGATATTTCATGTTTCGTTAGGTATAAAAAATCCGAGAATGCAATTTTTGATGTGTGGCGCTCTACCTTGCCAAAGACCAAAAAGAAAATACCAAGTCTTCTTCAGTTTGTTTCACTTTTTGATAATAAAGAGTTGGATAAAAAAACAGCAGCGATTGCAACAGTTCTTAAAAATACAATCTGCAAAAATTCGATACAAATGGGTTCTTAAAAATAGGCGATTTGACGTTTTTTATAAAACATATAAAAAATGGTTGGAACAAGATTTATTTATTAAAATTACGCCAAAATCTTAAAAGGATGAGTTTAAACAAAATGTAGGCTGGCCTGAAAAATCGTTTCAAGAATCTTCAAAGAAAACAAAAATAAGAAAATGTAAAGATTTAATTGACAACTATAGTGAAGATGAACTTGCATTCGCAATACAAATGAAAGTACGATCAAATGGCAAACGCGATGCTGCAACGAAGTTTACTCTGCTTCTCCAAAATGAGTGACGGGATACAAAGAAGCAAAGAAAGAGAATAACATGAGAGAGGAAGAACGTCCATATGCCCCAGATGAAGCCTTAGCATTATTTCTATCCAATAAACTTACAGTTCATCAATACAAAAATCTTCAGCATGGAGTCAGAGAGAGAGAGAGGATTTAAACTATATCCATCTTATGATCTTGTAATGATAGAAAGACAAAAATGCTATCCAGCCCTCGATAAAATCGCAATAACTGATATTTCTGCTGAAGTAAATCTTCAAGCACTTTTAGATCATACTTCTATTAGATTAGGTAAAAAAAGTTCTCGAAGAATTATTTCTAAAACCAGATATCCAAGTGAATTTCAATCTAATTTATAAATGGGGATATGATAGATCATCAGGCCATAGCATCTAAGATCCTGAGAGCACAGATCAGTACATGTTTACAATATCTTTGGAACCAATTAGAGTTGTGGGAGTGATATTGAAACGGTAATATGGCAGAATCCCCGGTCTTCATCTTCTCGTTTTTGCCGAATTATTAAATTTTTATATAAAAAAGAAACAACTGAATTAATAAAAAGAGAGTGTACTAATATTTACCAACAGAGTAGTACCTTTGCTCCTACTAAAACAATAATTAAAAATAAAGAATTTATTATGAATCATAAGTTAATATTAGCAATGATTGAAAAGTTTGCAATGTTTTGTCGGAAAATAAATGTACCCAAAAATGTTTTATTTGCAAATCCTACGGAGAACAAATGAATTTATTAAAACACACGAACAAACCCAATCCGAATCTGTATTGATTTGACATTTCTTTATTACATGCATATGATAAAATTAAGGAGTGTTTTCTTAACATAGCTTATAGGGTGAACATTAAAGAATAGCAAGTAAGAGGCAATGAAAAAACGGATATTTTAAAAATAAGTAAAAAAGGGATAATAACAAAAATTTAAACAAAATGGGCTTATAATAGATAAAGTAAAACCAGGTTTTGGAATTAGCAATGATGGCAATACAGCTCGTAGATTTCTGGAGCAATATTATTCCACAGTATTATTTACTGTCTTAGCGAAGCTCTACTTTATCGGATAAGTATTTTATTGAAAACACTAGCTTTAGGATACGAAATTGATGCGATAAAATTTGAAAACTATTGTAAGGTGGCCAGAATGCTATATTTAAAATTATATAATTGGTATATAATGCCAGTGATATTACATAAAGTTTGTGCATGGAGCAGAAATTATTAAACATTCTGTAATACCTATTGGGCAAATATCTGAAGAGGCTTCCGAAGCAATGGACAAATAAATTAGAATCATACGTGTAAGAAATCACGTATTCGATCAAATATTGATCTTCTAAAATATTTATTAGTTTCTTTAGATCCTCATATCACACTGTTAAGAAAATTGCCATGAAAGGTAATAAACAAAAATAATAAAGATTTTGTATCCTTGTTAAAATAAACTTCTGTTCCGTGTTATTGTTCAATGGAATAGAATACCATGCCGGTGCAATAATAATTATTAAATGTTATTATTTTTAATCATTGTTAAGCGATTGGCAACTTTTTATTTTAAAGGAAGATGCTTTTTCTTAAATAAATGTTTATAGAGTAATATGTTTTGTTATTACAATTGTAAAGTTGTGTAAAATGTCGTTTATATCAGTAATTTAAAATAAGTCAATATTAAAACATTTTAATTTACAATTAATAAATAAATTATCGCACTTAGCGTAGATTTATGCACTGTTATTGTTATTATTTATGTATTTCAATATAATATTTGTATCATATTAAGCGATAAACAGGGTTTCTTAATTTTGTCCCGCTAGATTCGTCAAATCGTATACTGTGGGTCGCTGCGCGACCCTCGACCAATTTTCTACGCGGTACTTTTCTAAACTCGACATATTATTTAATGCTTAGTCTGGGAGTGGAAACGCACGCGCGATTCTATAAACTGAATGCTTTGATAAGAACATTAAATGACTGAAAATGTTTTTAAAGATAATAGTCTTGTTTTCAAAATTTTGTTTAATATTAATTGAAGTAAAACTGACATGGTAATCACAATCTAAAATGTTAAATTTTTCCGACATTTCCCTGATTAAGAATGTTCTTCCGTAACCTTTCAATATACCTTTCTTCTGTGGTAATTTAGTTGAATTGTTTTTGTCAATATTTAAGTTGGTTTTATAAATTTGTAAGTGTTTTGTAATTTTTATGATGCTCGTTGATTTTGGCAAATTTAATAATATGTATGGCTTTTTTGTTGGTGTTTTGGTTAATTTGAATAAAATTCCATGACTTTTCTCTGACTTATCCGGTTCTAATGATATTAGGTGAATTTCTTATTTACGTAATTTTCAGACATTCGTCGATTCTATAATGCGACTAAACCAAATTTTCAGGCTATTTAAACTCGAAATTTTACTTCATGCGCTACGCGTACAAAACACTGATTTGAAGTGAAGTTTAAAAACACACATATACATCTTTTATCAGAGTAACATAGAATCAGATATTTAGTCTGTTATCAACGATGTTTAGTGTTAATAATAAATAATTAGATTTTTAATATTTTTGATAAAACAACTGGTAACGATATTTATAAGTTAATGGTTACAAAAAAAATCAAATGTATTCTTAAAGAATTTGTATTCGTGGTTTGAAAAAACAGGATTCGAACCTTTGATTCGAATCATGTTTATCTCTTACGAATCCTTTATTCGAGTATTCGTGATTCGAATCATATTAGGTGATTCGGATTCGTGATTCGAATTCTTTTTTACGAGGATTCGTCCCAGCTTTGTTAAATACAATGTCTACTGTCATTTATTAGAAACACAAATAAATGTTGTAATACTTTTAATAAGTGTAATAAATTTTAAATAATACTTTCAATAAAAAATATTTGAATATTAAAGTTTCGACAGAAATATTAAACACAAATACAATTTTAAAATATATTTGAATAAACTATTAATGTAGCGTATTTAAATATGGAGTTAGTATTAGATATACTATTTAATAAGATGACATACTTAATTCTTAATTCAATTTTATTTGATGCATATTAAATTATCATTTTGTTGTACATGCAGAGAATTTTTTAAGTACACAAAACCCGATGTACACGCTGTCAATTTTTAGGAATTCGTTTGTTTTTATAAATGCGTTTGATACAAAGCTCGTCAAGAGTGTTTCTACTCCTTGATTAAACATGAAGTAACATTTCGAGTTTAGAAAAGCCTGAAAATTTGGATTGTCGCGTCTAAAACACTGAACAATTGTAGAGTTAAAAATATACTCTTTATGTTAATTATTTATGTTTATTATACCGAACCAAATCTTTTACTTTCAAAATTCGAGGGCTTAGAGCTATTTGCTTTAAAGACCATGAAAATGTCAGATAAAGAAGAAAGTGATTTTTGTTGCGCACTGTAAATAAGAATTTAGTGTAATTAAAATCCACAGGAATTTGTTTAAGCAACTAACATTAAAAAAATCCCTGTGGATTTTAATTATACTAAATTCGTATTTACAGTGTCCAACAAAAATTACTTTCTTATTTCATCTGACATTTTCGTGGTCGTGATAATCAGCATAAATTTGTTAGGCTAATAAGGCTATTGTTCTTTCGGATGCCTCGCCTATATTTATCCGAAAATTTCACATCTGCCCAACTTTTATCGGCTGGCTTTCTTTTTTTTTCTTCTTAATGTATTTATTTGCCGAGCAAATAGACACCGCAATTATTGTAAGTAAATAAACAAAAAGCGTAGTGGCTTATTTTTTCCGAATAGAAAGTTTTACACACCAGGTTAAAATAATGAAAAAAACGTAATTGCCACCGTAAACGTATAATTTTCGATTTTTCAAATTACCAGTGCGGTTTTTTACTTAATTATTCTCGTGATAAAGATGATTGATTCTGCGCTTTTTTTTAGATAGCTACGATTATTATTAAAACTGTTCTTTTATTCGTTTGTGAAAGATTGAAGTTATAAGTTTTTCATGTCCATAAATCCTGTATATTAATACAAATTACTGGAGCCATTTGAAGCAAATTGCTTCAAGCGCTCAAAATTAGGCTAGATAGATAACTTTTGTAATATTTATAAACGTAAAAGCAAACATGGGCAGGTGGTGGCCGAGCGGTAAAGCTGCCGATCTGTATCGCTCGGCGAGCCACAATTCGGGTTCGATTCCCGTGCACGGGAATAAATAAAAATAATATCTCGTCGTGTCCCTGGGTGTGATACGAATGTGTGTGTTCGTTCGCATGAATAGGAATAGTAACATACTATAGGGTGACCAGATCTATAAGATAAGAAAACGGGACAAGATATTTAATAAATAATTAATATAATATTTTTGTTATAACATTACTTTTAATGTTTAAACGTAAAAATTTATTATAATTTTCTCTGGATTATATAATTAGGCACTACATAGTGGATATAGAAGAAGACGCTTTTTGGGTTATATATTTATGAAATCCATTAATACCTTGTAATAATTTGGGCTTCGTCAGAAGAAAATTGTAGAAATCACTACATGAAAAATTTTTTAAATCAGTTTTATAAACTTTTTGAATGTTTTGGTGTATTGGAATTTTCGATTAGTTTGTTTATTGTTTTTACTATTACTACTATTTACTTACTATTTAAATGATCTCAAAACATGTCTGCATTGTTTCTATCATGAGGTCAAACCACCAATGTGTCTTCACCATATCTTAACCATAGTTTTGGTTTTAAATTAGGACTGCTCAAAGCTTTTTCTTCAAAATCTGTATGTTAAGATTAGCTAAGATTGGTGATAGTGGTGAACCTATCAGAGCACCTTCTATTTGTTTATATTTTTGGTTGTTATAGGTAAAGTATATGGAAAAAAGACACAGATCTGCCAATTACATAAT
The DNA here is from genome assembly GCA_932526585.2 of Philonthus cognatus. Classification (NCBI taxonomy): domain Eukaryota; kingdom Metazoa; phylum Arthropoda; class Insecta; order Coleoptera; family Staphylinidae; genus Philonthus; species Philonthus cognatus. The sequence goes on from OW052241.1 coordinate 104,107,931, forward strand.
ATCCTTTGAAGGATTGTGCTTCTCTCCTGTAAATAGCTTATTCACTAGGCACTTTTGTGAATAGAGATTAAACATCAAAACTAATAAGAAGGTCGTCACTGTCCAATTTAACATCATAAATAATTTTCAGAAGATGAGACAAGTTTTTTACAATTTGTTCCGGAAAAGGTTGCCATTGTTTTTCAATACATTTGGCTAATTTAGTTGTGGGAGATCCGATACCAATTACAATTGGTCGTAAGGGCACAAAGATAGCTGTTCTCTTGGTATAATTACATTCTTCACGTCGTCAAGTAAGTTAGCAGCTTAAATTTTGTTTTTAGTAGTAGTAGTAGCAATAACATCAACTGTATTTATTTTATGCGATAAACTTGACAACCAAGGAAACTGCAAAATAAGTTTCTGATTGATAGTCTAACTAAAATTTGGAGTTTAGAAAAGCCTGAAAATTTGAATTAGCTGGGGCGCGCGAGCCCCAAACGAATTCCTGAAAATTGACAGCGTGTACATCGGGTTATGTGTACTTAAAAAATTCTCTGCATGTACAACATACTGATAATTTAATATGCAACAAATAAAATTGCAAATCCAAATTTTCAGGCGCCACGCATATAAATCGCTAACTTCATGTGAAATCTTCAACCTATTGGTTAGAGAGAATTAAATTTAGTATGCCAATTACAGGGAAAGTGCTATGATGGACAATTCACCATTTTTTGAATTTTGTTTAATGTTATACATATATATATATATTGCATATTTATTATTTTATACATAAAACATCTTTATTCAGACAATTACAATAATAGATATAATATATTTATTTATTTACATACAATATAGGGTTATTCTATTTGGGCTATCGACCAGAGGTCGAAACAAATGATTTAATGTGTAGTAAGAGGAGGATGTTTATATTTGTGATGGATATTTAGGTTTCTACCTAAGTAACTCTAATGGGAGATTAGAGTTACTTAGGTAGTTTCGAAGAGGATGTTGTTTGAGGGATTATAAAGAGGATTCGCTGGGTTTTGTGAGAATCCGTAGGGCTGATCTTTCGGCGACTTGGCGAAATTTTGTGAAATTGAAGGACGGACATGAAGAAATAAAATTTCACCGTAATCTATCAATATCATATCGTTTTGTATAATTGAACTGCTGTTTTTAATTCATTATTATTATTTATTTAAAAATTCCTTGACTATTCACCGAAAATGCTAAATTTTTCTGACTTTTCCCGATGAATAAAATCCCCGGACTCTTCCGGTTGCTTGCCATTCTGTTCTTTCAAGATGTTGGATTTACTAGGTCCATGGCTTGTTCCACAGTTCTTTTCCATGTTTTCCTATCCTGGGTTTTCTCCTTCCATCTGGTAACTTTTTATTATTAAAATTCTTTGATGGCTTCTTCCTTTCACCTCGCTTCTCCTTTTTCCTCCTACGTTGGTTTCCATCAGTTTTTTTTGTATTATATCTTTGTTCATTCTTTGTTACTGCTGCAATATTTGGTTCATTGTATAGTTCTTGTAGTTCGTTATTTGTTCTTCTTTCCCATACTTCTTAAACTTTTTTCACACAGTATTTTCCTGTGTACTTTGATCTCCCATATACTTAATATTCTTTGTTCCGTTGTTGTAATCGACTTGTGTATATTTTATTTTTAGTTTTCTACTTATCTGATTATTATACAATATTCTTCTCAATCCTTGTATGCTTCTGTTGCCTTTCATCAGTCTTAATTGTATTTCTTCTCTGATATTCTGTCTCCTATAAAATTCCGTTGTAATTAAATTAAACGAATTGCTTGTAATTGGTCAGCAATTCAGCCAATTTCGGATTTGAATAAGCATACCTGAATTCAAATTCCGCGCGTATGAGTACATGCACTTGAAACAGTAATATCAAACAAAACGGGAGAATTCACGACCCATTTCAAGTTTTTCGGGACACGAAACTAAAAAAAAAGGAACAATCGCGTTAATACAAATACAGGGAATGTTTCATTCAAGTATACATTACATATTTCAATGCGTATGCATTTAGAGGTATTTTTCATTTTTTTAATAAGTTCTATTCTAAGTTTAGAACAAGTGTTTTCAGTGTTTAATATGCTTGGCACATGAGATAAAATTTCCAGTTTAAAAAAGCCTGAGTTCAAATCCAAACGTTCAGGCTTTTCTAAACTCGAAATTTTACCTCATGCGCCAAGCGTATTAAACACTGAATGCACTGAAATATTGTGAACAAGTGAACTTCACTTGAAATCAGCTTCTTAAACAAGTGACGCATGAAGTAAAATTTCAAGTTTAGAAAAGGCTGAGTTTGGATTTGGACGCTTTGCGTCCAAATCCAAACGCTAAAGTTTTTCTAAACTCGAAATTTCACTTCATGCTTAGTCTGGGAGTGGAAGACACTTGTTTGAAGATTAAACAAAAATTATGTAATAATATATAACATACAGTTAACTAAAGGGTATGAAGCAATTTTTTTCTTAAATATACATATGCATACATTTTTTGAAGTTTAATTTTTAGCTTTAAACGAGTGTTTTCCACTCCCAGACTAAGCATGAAGTAAAATTTTGAGTTTAGAAAAGTCTGAGCACTTTTCTATACTCGAAATTTTACTGCATGCGCCATGTGTATAAAACACTGAAATATTTTGAACTTACAAACATACTGCTAAATTAGTATTTAAAAAAAAAACAGCTACAGCAGAATTAAAAATATTCTGCTAGACAAGAATATTTTTAATTTACAATATTTCAACTTTATACGCGAGGCGCATGAAGTAAAATTTCAAGTTTAGAAAAGCTTGAAAATTTGGTTTGGGCTCGTACCGCTACGCGCTACTCAACCTAACCAAATTATCAGGCTTTTTTTAAACTCGAAATTTTACTTCATGATTAGTCAGGGAGTGGAATTCACTCGTTCTAAGCTTAAAATTGAACTCATTAAAACAACAACGAATGACTCAAACCGCCTACACCGAATCGAGATATGTATACTTAAGAGAAAAATTCCCTGTATATAAAAATATAAGATGTTGGCTAATGAGAAAGTTCCCAAGACCAGGCAAAAGCCAAAACCAAAAATAAAAAAATAAATAACAAAAAAGGACAAACATGAAAACAAACCGCTTTGTTTATGAATTATTGATTTGCATATCTAAACAGTATATTTTGAGCTTTACAATATATCAGTGTTTTTGGCACGTGTGGCATGAAGTAAAATTTCGAGTTTAGAAAAGCTTGAAGTAAAATTTAGCTTAAGTAAAATGAAGTAAAATTTCGAGTTTAGAAAAGAACTCGAAATTTTACTTCATTTTACTTAGGCATAAAGTGAAATTTCGAGTTTAGAAAATTCAAGGCTTTTCTAAAATCGAAATTTCACTTTATGCCTAAGTAAAATGAAGGAAACACTTGTTAGATGTTTTAAATTTGAAATAATTATTTTCCTTCGATTTAATAAATTAAATTTCATAACCTCTAATCTCCATCGATAATGATTTTAATTACGCAATCATCCAATTAATTAATTTACTACTATATTCGTGTACAATTAGTGCTTATGATTATTCTCTTATCTGATATCGAATTTAAAATACTCGATTTAATTAACCGCGTTTCTTAAACATGTAAACGAATTCTTGGCAAATCGGTTTCGCTGTTTTCGTATGGCATTCGTATTCCCATTTCTACCTTGAGCAAGAATTTAACAAACACACAAAATGCATTTTAAACTTGGCGTGCAAAACAAACGCTTAATTAATTAGACAATTAATTGTCCTGCGTTTGTGCTTTGTGTGTCAATCAAATTAAACCAGAAAACAATACAAAATATTGTGCAATTTTTCAGATTAATAGGTGAAAAATTAGACAATAATCACAGTGTATTACAAAATTAGCAAAGTAAGGTTTTTATTTTTACTACTGGTGGGACTTTAGGTTGGTTAAGTTGCAACTTCATTCATGATTATTTGGATCAGTGGGGCAACCAGATTTTTGTCTTGCAGGATGAGCTAAGCACAATTATAAATTAAATATGTAATATACAAAGTGCAAAAATAAGTGAAAAGCTTTAAGTAACGCGATTCGTTAATTAATTTTCAGTAATAATTTAATAAAAATAAGATGTTTTATTGTTCATCAGTAAACCTAATGAAAGTATAAGCAATCAACTAACATAACAAAAATGTTATAAATGTTTAGTTGATAATTTTGAAGATATTTATCATTTTATATTGAATTCATCGTTTTCGGCTAATTTTCCTTGAGTTTGTCAATTTTGATGATAGTCTTTTGTCTATATTCTTAAAGAAATTACCAGAAAAAGAAACAATCCTTATATATTTCAAACTTCACCCTAAATCAGTGTACGCCTGGCGCATGAAGTAAATATGTCGAGTCTAGAAAAACCTGAACATTTGGATTGGTCGCTTAGCTACGCGACCAGGCTTTTCTAAACTACAAATATATATTTCGAGCTTAGCAAAGGATAGGAAAAATAGATGTTTGAAAAGCAAATAAAACACCGCATTAAAAGATTTCAATGCTTAATATTAAACACAAAGTACAGTAAGTAAAATAAGTTATTTTCATTTTGCAAAATTTTTGAAGTTTTTGTTTTGAAACAATTAACATTTTTTAAGCTTTTTGTAGAAAAAATTGTTAAAAATCCGTCGCCATTAATCACGACCAATTATTTCCACTCCCAATATGCAAATACCTTGGAATATCCTTTGACACCAAGTATACCTTTAAAGCCCACACCAAATCCCTTAACGTACAAGGATGAAGGAATTTCAACCAACACAGCAGTACGCATTTATAAAATGATTTGCCGGCCTCTGCTTGATTATGCAGCTATCCTATTCCATGAACCCAATCCTACATCCTTAAAAAATATACAAGTAGGTGAACGATCAGCTCTTAGAATACTAACAAAAATTAGGCATCCAGATAATCCACACCATAACCCTTCTAATGCCCTCATATATCAACGTACCCAGTTAATACCAATTGAAGAACGCATCACACATCTAATTACAAAATTCGCCACCAACCCACACATCGTAGACACCCTAAATCACCTATGCCTTTCCCGCAATCCCAATCAAAATCCTAAATTCAAGCATCCAGCAAATACCATCTATCAGTACATCTCATCTCATCAATAACATAAACTAAAACATTAATGTCAGCAGACTACGGGCTGAAAGACCTCTGGTCGATAGCCCTTCAAAGATCAAGATCAAATTTTAAGATGTATACATTTCATTCCATATTGTAAACAATTATTTTGTACTGATCTTTAATAAAGATTATTATATATATAATTGTTAAAAAGTATTATAAAGTGCCTTAATAATGTCAACAAATCATCCTTCTATCATCAAAAATAACCAAGTTATAAAAGAAAATAAGAACTCGGCAAAATTGTTTTTTTTTCACAGTGTGCTCTGAACGTTTAACTATTTAGTTGGTTTTACACTAGAAATAGATAGTACTCATTGTCTTGCATATTTTCTTCCATTTACCGATTCTCTAACTCTTAGCGTTTAGAAGATACTTACGCATCGACTGCTTAATCGGGACACCCTGTATACTTTAAAGAACAAATCTTTGTGTATTTCTAAGATATAATTTTAAATCTTCAGTCAGGGTGTTAAAAGTTAAAAATATTTTTTAACGAACATTGCAGCAATGATTATTTACTACATTTCAATATGATAAATAATTTGCGGGGAGGGAGTGCCCTTTAGCTGCACCACTGACTTGGATTTATTTTATGTCAGTGAAAAAATACATGTTATAAAACCCTTTGGAATTTCTGAATTTTACGATTTTGGTCAAACAAAAAATATTAGAACTAAAGACAAAACATCGGCCCAACTTTGTTAATATTCTGTAAAATATATTATTTTATCAAATTTTAATTTTGGAATAGATTTATTTGAATTTTGGACAATAAAAGACTTTATTTTCTTTAAGTTTGAAAAATAATGGCTCATATTCTACAACAGAATTCATTTGGATTTGTTTTCCTGATTTCGAGGTTTTTTTTTACCTGTTGGACAAACACTTTTCTCCCAGTTCTCGAAATGTTAATTAACAGGTATTTTCGAGTAATTCTCGTTTATAAACTTTCAAAACTGCTTATGAGTAACCGAATTTCGTGTTAATAACAAATGACTCGAAGCGAAAGAATTTGTGACACAGAAACGGAGAAGAGCAATCAGACTGGAATTCCGAAATGATGCTCGAAAAACCAGTATCATGTGGGAGTTTTCCCAAGGATACCACAAGTCTGGGATTGGTTTGTTTTTATTGACTTTATATGACATTTATTTTGATGTCTGCGATTATTTTAAGTAAATATTGAATATTATTGTTATAAATAATTAAATAAGGGAAATTAAAAAAAGTATTGTATGACACACATGTTTTTACACTTATTAATTAATCTTATGACTTTTTTTAATATCTCGGAATGGTTTGTTTAAAGCAAATCCTAAAAATTGCTATTTCGTTTTAATTATTTTATTCCTAGATTACATTAATTTATCAATTCTAATAGCTATTTTAATTTGTATACTCTACAGGGAGTTTTTCTTTTAAGCATACACATCACAAATTTCACTGTAAATCTTTAAGTATTCGTTGTTCGAATCAAAGCTTAAAGCAAGTGTTTTCCACTCTCAGGTTAAGCATGAAGTAAAATTTCGAGTTTAGAAAAGCCTGAAAATTTCCAAATTTTTAGGCTTTTCTAAACTAGAAATTTTACTTCATGCGCCACGCGTATTAAACACCGATTTAAAATTAAGATCAAAATATACCGCTAACGCAGTATGCTAAAGACCTATATTGAACATATTGATAATTAAATAAAAGTCACTTGGTTTGATTCACTACTATTTTTTTATTCTATCCGACTAGCATTTAGCCCGATTTACCAACCGAGGAGCCGAGGGCCGAATCAAGAAAATGTAGAAATGTATAGAGAATTGCATAATTAAAAAAAATAAATGATGTTGAAGAAAAATATATGTATAATAGTAGCAAGGGTAAAGGGAGGGGGAGAGGCGTTGGTGCATGAGCCGAATGGTGGTGACTGCAAGGTAAATCGTTGTTTTGTAGTGGTTATGGAGTGGTTGGATGTAAAGGTCCGTGAAAAGGTTGGTAGAGATGGTCGCTTCGCTCCAGTCGCTCGTTTCGCTCGCTTGCCTTGCTCTCTTCGCTCGCTAGGGTGCTCGCTTTGCTCGCACATAGAGAGGGTAGTTGCTCCTTTATCCCCGCGAAAACAAATTTTCTCTAGCGCAATTTTTGGACCGAAAATTTGCTGAAACACCCGGAAGGCGGCCATTTGTTGGCTCGAAAATAATTTGCTGAGCACCGCGAGGTCAAACCATACCCGATTTACCAACCGGGGAGCCGAGGGCCGAATCAAGAAAATGTAGAAATGTAAAGAGAATTGCATAATTAAAAAAAAATAAATGATGTTGAAGAAAAATATATGTATAATAGTAGCAAGGGTAAAGGGAGGCGGAGAGGCGGTGGTGCATGAGCCGAATGGTGGTAACTGCAAGGTAAATCGTTGTTTTGTAGTGGTTATGGAGTGGATGGATGTAAAGGTCCGTGAAAAGGTTAGTAGAGATGGTCGCTTCGCTCCAGCCGCTCGCTTCGCTCGCTTGCCTTGCTCGTTTCGCTCGCTAGGGTGCTCGCTTCGCTTGCACATTGAGAGGGAAGTTGCTCCTTTATCCCCGCGAAAACAAATTTTCTCTAGCGCAATTTTTGGACCGAAAATTTGCTGAAACACCGGGAAGGCGGCCATTTGTTGGCTCGAAAATAATTTGCTGAGCACCGCGAGGTCAAACCATACCTCCCTACGTTTAAACAAATCGTTTTGGAGCATTTTAAGTTGGTCAAAAAAAATAATCAAGAAAATCACGGTTTTAGACCACCCTGTATATACACGTTAAACTTAAAAATTAATTAATTTTAATTGTTTTGTTTCGTCTTGTTTCATCTTGTCGGTTGCGGATAATTATCCGAAATCGAAATATGAAAACCAAATTCCTCTATCGCAATTTTTCGACCGAAAATGTGCTGACAGCCCGTGAAGGCGGCCAATAAAAAAAAAAAAAAAAAAACATGTCCCAACACCGCTAAATTTAATCCCAGCGATCTGCGTTTAACATTTTGGAGAAAAAATAAAAACCATCGATTAAATGCGAGATTTAGACACCCGGTATATATTTTTATGAAATTTCAATTGCAAAAAAAAAAAAATACTTTTCCTCGATAGAAAAAATTCTCGATAGATAGGTCGTGTTTCTAATGGAATTCTGAACACGATAGACGCAAAATTTTGAAAATCTATTTTTTTTTTGCAAAATCGATTAAATGCGATATTTTTTTTTTAATCGGGCGATTTGTGCGCTCGGAAGTGTCGCGTTGGAAAGCCCAGGTCAAATCCCATCGAAATTGTGCTATGCGCGACCTGAAAAAGTTCCGTGTGAAGCAAGACCAGCGTGTAAAGTATTGAGGTTAGGAAATCTTCCGCCCGGCGTAAAATTAAAAAAATGATTTAAAATAGAAAACGCGATCGGATTTGAACGCCGCTTAGCCTAAGACACGCGGAATTTTTTTTTCAGTCCTGTGAAAATTTGAACTTTCTAAAATGAATTCTTCGATTTTTCCACTCCCGGTGACAGTCTTCTCCCATAAGAGCAATGTAAAAGTGGTTGCCATGGTGACCGAATCGCAGCCTTCTCGGATCCCCGCTGCTTTAACGTTCTTATTATGGGAGACTAGTTTCGATTTCTCGTCATTCTCAAGGAGTAAAACAGAAATATATTTTACACGATATATATACATATTTTTTTGAAGGTCAGGTAATAAGAACTTGTAAGAATTGGGGAGTTCCAGATGTCTCCGTACTCGTTTACGATGTGTTTTCCCTGTTTTATTGCCTTGCTAATTTCCAGGCCTTCTCTAAAATTCAATTCTCGTCCCTTATTACCTGAATATAAAATTTGAAAATTGTCTGAGTTAAAAAAGTGATTGGATGCGATGCAATGATGGGCAAACCCCGTTGTTTGTGTGTTATTTAGGATGGATTTTTTATGTTCTTCTAGATTTTTTCAAAACTTCTACCCGTTTGTCCAATGTACATCGCATTCACTACATTTGATTTCGTAAATACCGCATTTTTGATTTTTATTAATTGGTGGTTTATTATTTACAAATAATATTCTCAGGTTAAGTGGATTCGTCATGATAATATTTAATTCTTTTGCCTTTATGCATTTTTTATCAACGGCCTATCACAAAAAAATAGAAAAAACGCATAAAGAGAAAAAAGAGAAAAGAATTAAATATTATTATGACGAATCCACAGTTTGCTCATCATTGCATCACATCCAATCACTTTTTTAATTCAGACGATTTACAAATTTTATATTCAGGTAATAAGGGACGAGAATTGAATTTTAGAGATGGCCTGGAAATTAGCAAGGCAATAAAACAGGAAAAACACATCGTAAACGAGTACGAAGACATCTGGAACTCTCCAATTCTTAAAGCCCTTATTACCTGACCTTCAAAAAAATATGTATATATGTTGTGTAAAATATGTTTCTGTATTACTCCTTGAGAATGACGATAAGTCGAAACTAGTCGGAGAGAATAAAAAATAGTAGTGAAACAAACCAAGTGACTTTTACTTAATTATCAATATTGTAAACATGTTTCATCAAGTGATTAATGAGAACCAAATTGAAGATATATTCTGAACTTTACAACAGTTCAGTGTTTTATACGCGTGGGCACATGAAGTAAAATTTCGAGTTTAGAAAAGCCTGATAATTTAATTTGGCCGCCCTGCTTCGCGGAGTGACCAAACCAAATTTTCATGCTTTTCTAAACTCGAAATTTTATTTCATGCTTAATTTAAGATTGGACACACTCGGTCGAATCTTAAAATTAAACGCTTTTAAACACAACGTATGCCTGAAAATGTACAGCCATGGTGGCGACCAATCTGAAATGATAAATTTCCCTGACTTTTCCCGAATTCTAGATTTTTTAACTGAGAGCTTCATACGCGTGGCGCATAAAATTTGGATTTGCCGGGCGGCCGACAAACGGCGCATTTCTTAATAAAAATAGAGTCTAAAATGCTATGAATAACCTTCCAAAAAGTGTTCATAACAGAATAGAAGAACTAAGCATCGTAGCATCCTACGTATAGTAGTATAGTATAGTATCTTTATTTCGTTGATTGTTAAGGCATTTATTTTTTGAAAATCCATTATCACTTAATATAATAGCAGACTATTTATGATTTTCAACTTTTTATTTACTCACTACAATTGTTTTGCTACACTGTAGCTTCATTAGGTGAAGAAATATAATACATTTTTTACAAACTAATTTACATTATATACAGTTTTCAGATGTGTGGGTGGAGGGGGTATTTTTCTTCAGTTTAAGTAGGGGGGAGTTGGAGAGTTCAAGCTGGTCGTTCAGCAAGTTTCCTGAATTTATTTGTTTATTTATTTCTAAATTTTCCAATAAATTTAATTTCCGTCCTTTATTAGAGATGTGGAGGATTTTGAAGTTGTTGTCAAATTGGTGGTTTTCTTCAATTAGGTGGTTTGCGTAAGTTGAATGATCTTTTTGATGAATGAACGCTTTTTGGTGTTCATTTATCCTTTCACTGAATGCTCTCCCGGTTTGGCCTATATAAATCTTCTGGCAATCCGCACAATTAAGCAAATAAACCCCACAGTTTTGACCCTTTTTAGTTTTATCCTTATTGTTTTTTATTATTTTTGATAGTGTGTTGTTAGATTTAAACGCAACATTTATGTTTAATTTTTTTAAATGTTTACTAATTTTTTGCTTAAATAGCCATTATAAGTTATTGATCCATAATTTTCAACCTTGCATTTTCTTGTGGGGAATATTGATTTATTTATAATTTCTTTTTCTTTGTTAATTATTAATTTATTTATTGTATCTATTTTAAAATTGTTTCTGACTGCAATGTATTTCATTATGTTAATTTCTTTTTCAAAATTTTGTTTTGACATTGGTATTGAAAATGCTCGATGAATCATGGATCGATAAGCAGATAATTTATGTTGTATCGGGTGAACTGAATTATTATTTATTGTCGTATCAGTGTGCGTTGGTTTATGGTATATTGAGAAGTCGTGTTTATTATTATTGTTTTTCATAGTTAGATCTAAGAAAATTACAGTATTATGTATTTCACTAGAAACCGTTTGTAAAACTAGTTTGTAAAAAATGTATTATATTTCTTCACCTGAAGAAGCTACAGTGTAGCGAAACAATTGTAGTGAGTAAATAAAAAGTTGAAAATCATAAATAGTCTGCTATTATTTTAAGTATCTTTATTTGTCCTAGAGACCATTTGCATAATTTACACACGTGAATTGAAAATATAAGGTAATAGAAAATATATTACCAAAATAATGTTACATGTACATAGGACACACATGTTCAAAAATAGATGTACCTAGAGCATAAATAAAATAAGTCTAATAATCAAATAAAGATTGTTACTAATTAAACAAAAATATAAGTAGTATTAAAATAGAACACAATTATTAAACACAATACTATCAAAATTTAAACATTTCTCAATGCTATAAAATGCTTTAGAGATTAAAAAATCGTTTATAGTTTGTAATTTATAAAGTAACATTTTCTAAAAGCTGTAGGTAGTTTGTTAAAAAAAGGTTATCCCATAGTAATTTACCCTATTTCGACTTCTAGATAATCTAGTGTGCTTTTGGCAGATATTATCTTTACGCCGGGTGTTGTAATAATGGCAATCGTGCATCACATATATTCGTTTTTTTTTTTTTTTAATTGGCTAACCAGATTAAAATTTTTTTTTTTAGGTTCTTTGATTATTTGGGGGTTCGTATAGTCCAGTCGGCAGCGACGAAAATACCACTCAACATCTATAAATCGTCCTAATTAGCTAAACATTTGTGTGCATGTCAAATACTGCACTCTTAATAAGATAAAAAAAAGTTTACCACTTCTACCCCGAGGTAGAATTTTTCCAGTAGGACACTGCCATCAAAAGTTATCGAATTTCTACCGTCGCGACGCACAGTATACGATTTGACCGTTCTAGCGGGACAAAATTCAAATTATTGAAATGTGAAAATTACAAATGCATTGCTACAAATTATTCATATACATCAGAAAAAGATACCTGATACACAATTATTTCATTTTACTTTTAATTCTCTGCTATATCAAGTAGCAAAATTGAAGTAAACAAATAATTTTATTTGTAATTTCTTTTTATTATAAATTATTTTACAATTGCATCGTTTGATCAAAGCTGAAGAATATTTTCTCTTTGGGGTCTTTTTCTGCTAAAGTGTAGCTACAATACCATATATTATTTGTGTTAATATAACACAATATATAAAAAATCGTAATAGAATATTAAATTTATAAAAAAAAAACAAATATAAACATAGTAAAAACATTCACATGTTTTGTGTCATACATCGTCATAAACTGCTACCTGTTTTCTAATGATTCTCAAGATTTACAATAAATCTTGTTAGAATGTGCGACTTTTTGCGATTACTAAATTATTTAACATTTTTGTTAGGTGTAAAAATTAATATAAATATAAAATGTATAATATAGCTCTATTAATTGCAAACTTATGCCTTTTTTTTTCAAAGTTAGAAATATGTACGTTTGTTCAAATCAACTTATCCAATACTATTTTCAATAACTCAAATAATATTTTCTAACTTCCTATGTATTTATTTTATATAGGGAGTGGCGCATGAAGTAAAATTTCGAGTTTAGAAAAGCCCCGTGAACATTTTTCTCGGGTCGCTGCGCGACCCTAGACAAATCTTTTACGCGGGGCTTTTCTAAACTCGAAATTTTACTTCATTCTTAGTCTGGGAGTGGACGACACTTGTTTAAAGCTTAAAATTGAACTTAAAAAGAAACGAATATCTAAAGATTTACAGCATATACTATTACTGCATGCTTAATCTGGTAGTAGAAACACTCGTTTAATGCTTCAAATTGAACTATTTCAAAAAGACATCGAATATCGAGGATATTACTTAAAATAAAAATGTCCTGTACAAAAAATGTTTTATAATGATACACAATGATACACAGTATGAGCAAGAAAACCTCCACAAATATGAATTGAGTGACAAACATAATGCTAAATGAATGCAAAATGAACTACAAGAAAAAAATATTTGTTTTGTTGATAATCCACCTTAAATCTCTTATTGAATTTAATTGAGTACAAAAACTCTTAACTCTATTTGTAAACAATGGATTTAGGTGTTTTTAGAAATAAGCGACTCAATTATTGACTTATTTAAATATTTTTTTGGAAAACTATCTATTTTTATATTAATCTAAAATTAATTAATATATGATCCTAAATGGACAATAAAAACTAGTCCATGAATTTTGTCTCGCTAGATTGGTTAGATCGTATTCTGTGCGACTCGTCGACATTTGCTCAAATACGTCACTTCGCTCGCGAAACTGAAATTCTAAATTACCGGTTAATTGAATCGTTATTTCTGAGAGAACGGTTCATTTCGCAAAAATGTGCTAAGGAACTTTTTTGTTTAAAATCCTCTTAGCTACATTTTTTGTTGGAAAAATTTTTTTTTCATGTGCAGATTTGTGGGAAATCGAAGTTTTCCGTTTTTTACCGTCTACGGAGGTTGTTTTCATGGGAAGCCCAGGGATAAGAGTGGTAAACTTTTGTCATCTTATTAGGAGTCCAGTACTTGACATGTACACAAATGTTCATCTAATTCGGGCTATTTTTAGAGGTCAAATCTCTGACTACTGGGCTACTGCTGTTTGTTATGTAATGACATTGATATATGAATGCCATGTGCAATTGATTAATTATTTGACAGAAAAGTGGTAATAAGATGCCAAAAGTATTGTTCCGCCACTTAATTAATTTTAATGATAGGGTAATAAAGCACATGGCAACCATGTGAAAAACATAACCTCAAATTTATTTTGAAGGCAATAGTCAGAATTACAATCATAGTATCCAACCAAATACCCAACATTTAAAAAAAATCACCAGATCTTTTTGGACAATTTCTTTTACGTACCACAAGCATTCTAATATATACATTGACGGTAAAGTTAAAATTTAAAATCTTGTAAAATCTTCTTTGTAGAGAAAGGAGCCCATGCCGCCTGGATGCATGGCCCCAGATTATCAGCCCATAAGTTAAATGTGTATGAACTAGGGTGAAGTGTGCTGTACGAAGCATATTGGGAGAAAGGTTATCGTAAGGATTTCTGAGTAAAAATGGTGACTTGTTAACTTTTTTCGCAACATCATCTAATTCCACAGTAGGCCTGGGTGTCTACGCTAAACCGTTCGTTACAAGTTTATGGGGTTGCCGTTGCACTAAAAATTTGAAAAAAATCCTTGTCATACGGTTGAATCAGTTCTTCTCGTGTAAAATATTTTTAACTTTATATCACTTCCGGTTCCACCGGAAGTAGCATAAAAGTTATTATTTTAAATAAAACACCCTATATATTAATAATTTTTTGGATTCCTGGTTTAAATGTCAATATCTAAGTACCCTCTTGAATATCTAGTAAGTTTTTTAAAGGTAATGACCCATTTTTTATCACATGGTACAATTAGGGGGCAAATTTCCTACAAAAATGTTTTATACAACTATACTCCTAAAGCAAGTAGTTTTCGAATTATTTCGAAAAATCTTTTATCGTCGCATTTATGCAGGGTAAAATGCGCGCATAAGTCGTAATTGAATTTTAGTAGGCAAGTAGTATGCTTTTGTTTTGTCGCGATTGTATTGCGAAATGTTAAACAATAAAAATAATTAGTACAAAGATTTACAGAAATCAACAAAATGAATAATTACGCAAATCAACAAATTATCAATTTATTCTTTATACATGGCAACTGCCAATTGAACAAAATTTGATTCCAATCTTCTATTTTTTTTTTATTCATCGGCGGCAAATGTGGTTAAGTTTCATTAACGCAGTTGCCACGTCTAAAGAATAAATTGGCTCACGGGGCTTTTCGAAACTTAAAATTTAGTAAAGTTAAAAATATATAACGCTTAGATGTGATGGTGATCAATATTTACCGAGATGTGGCAAAAAAATACCACACTTTACTTTTATTTTTTTTCTGAATAGTTTTGGAATAATAATAATAAAAGTTGATATTTGTTGATATTTAAATCATATATCTTTAACGGGGAAAGTGCTATGATAGGCACATCATTTTTTTCACTTCTGAATTGCAGACTAGTGTACATTTTTGGTTATTGCAATATAGAATATACATTTGACATTTATCTGAATTTTAGAGATGAACTGTAGTTCAAATATTGATGCAACTGATCCTTAATCATTCTAATGTTTCAATATGACTAATTTATCTTTAGTGCAAACTCATATTGAGGTCAACATCCGACCTCCGTTGTTATTCGCAAAACGGAATTTTCGAACGTGTTTACTTTTCCTCTGAACTCGGGAAGATATACTTGTCTTTCAAAGAAAACGATACACAAAAAAATACCGAAACATTACGGACCATGACTGTTTGTAACTTAAAACATATAGTTGTATTCATTTATTCGAATGTATTAAGAATAAAATAAAACGTAAATTGGCAAAAAAAAAAGAAATAAAAGATGATTAACTTTATTAAATCAAAATTAATGACATTTGTAGGCACTATAAAAAGAAAATATATATATATATATATATATATATATATATATATATATATATATATATATATATATATATATATATATATATGTATATATATATAGATGTGATAATCTTCAGGTAGTGTGATTCGTTGATTAATTTTGGATAAAAAATCTAAATAAAAAAATATTGTATTCTTCCTCGTAACATCTCACGAGGTCGTTAAAATATTAAACGTATCTCTGGAAATTAGTGTTATTTTCTATTATTTTGGAAAAAATCAATAGAACTTACAATCAATTACACATTTGTAAAATTTAAATGACATAGGTGATAAATAAATTGGAAACTTTAACAAATTAATAACTTCTTCAGAAGCATTTTTTTAATAAAAATAGACCTGGCAACTATGTATTTTCATATGTAACCTTATTAAATTTCACTTGACTTTGACATATACTTGTCATAATTTATTTGTGTAAGTTTGTATAAGTTCATCATACTTTTTGAAGATGTACACATTCAACGAGTATGCAGATATGTACATGATATTTGGATTCTGCAATGGTAATGCAACTAGTGCCAAAGATGAGTACCAAAGAAGATATCCAAATCGCCAACAGCCCTGCGTAAATACGTTTAGAAAATTAGACCAAAGGCTACGTACTTTTGGGTCGTTCGTTTATAATAACATAGATGGAGGGAGGGACACCTAGGGAACGTCGCACTGTTCACCTAGAAGAACAGATATTGAATGCAGTTCAAGAAGATCCCAATATTAGTACGAGACAAATAGCTCAACAGTTAAATGTCCCCAGTAAAACAGCAGTCCATGCAGTATTGAAAGAAAATCGAATGCGTCCATTTCATGCAAGAAAAGTTCAACCACTGTATGAAAATGATAACGAGCGTAGACGTATGTTTTGTGACAGGATTTTATATCAAATTCGGGAAGAACCAAATTTTTTATTTAAAATTCTTTGGAGTAATGAATGTACATTCACTAGAGATGTGGTATTTAATTGTCATAATTATCACTTTTGGGCAGAAGAAAATCCTCGGGCGGTTAGAGAAATGGGACATCAAAGGAAATTTTCAGTTAACGTCCGGCTTGGTATTCTAAATTTTCGTGTAATTGGGCCTTTTTTTATTCATCAAAGATTAAATGCCTTAAATTATGTAAATATTTTAGAAGAAGTTTTGGAGAATGTTCCCTAAATTTAGTAAACAACATGCTGTACGTGCATAATGGTGCACCACCTCATACAGCAAGAATTTCAAGAGAATGGCTGGACGAACATTTTACAAATAGATGGATTGGGCGCAATGATACTATGGCCAGCAAGGTCGCCAGATATGAATCCACTTGATTTTTTCGTTTGGGGATTTTTTAAAGAAAAGGTGTATGCAACACCTTCAGTGGACAATGTAGACGTCATGAATAGAATTCGTGTTGCAGTGGAATTAATTACTGAAGAGATGTTGCTCCGAGTAATTAATTCTATCCCACGACGGCTCCAGATCTGCTTCGAAACGGATGGTTATCAATTTGAACATTTACTTTAATCTTTCATTTTTGATGTATACTTCAAATATAAATTTTTGTAGATTTGTTAAATTTATGATTATTATTAAATTAAACACTTGTTTGATCCATTGTTGCCAAATTTACATTTCTTTAAATTGGCTCGTGAGGAGTTATAAGCCACAATACAATATTTTTTTACTTAAATTTTCTGCTTAAAATTAATCAATGAACCACTCTACCTGAAGATTATCACACCTTTTCTGGCCACCTTGTATATATATATATATATATATATAAATATATATATATATATATATATAGAACAGAGACGTTCGGAAAACGGATCCTAACAGGGCATTCGACCAAAAAAGGAGGCAGGAGTTGCTATTGTAATCTACTTTATTGTTTACCAAGCTTTCGGGACTGACTTTGTCCCTTCCTCAGGGTTACACTATAACAAAACAATGAGTTTGGATTTGATACATTATCTGACTGTAAGTGTGATGTTAATTGCTTACATTTGAGAATTGTGAACTAAACTGGTGTCTTCGCACCGACGGTATTTACTATGCATTGCAGTTAAAACTATTGTTTATTTTCGTGGCACGTGTGCTGAGGGCTGATGTGAGGTTAAGTTTGCGGTGAGTTGAAAAACACATATTGTTACTGCACTAACACGTTAAAACACGTAACTGATTAATACTGGTTAAAATGGAGCATTGGTTGTTGTACTGAATGTTGTTTAAAAATTATAGAAGCCGCCGCATCATGAAGTGGTGCAGTGTTTGTGCGAACACGAGTGCGGAAATAAACACAATGGCGGATGCTGGAGCAACAGGTCCCGCCTGTCTCCCTCTCACTCTGTCACCGAGAGAGGAAGGCACGCGAGGAACAGGGCTGCCAACTTCGTTACTTTCGGGGCGCCCGAGCGCGGTCGAATGCCCTGTTAGGATCCGTTTTCCGAACGTCTCTGTTCTTAACGTAGTACGACCGTTACTTCTTGTCCTGGTATATATATATATATATATATATATATATATATATACCAGCACAAGAAGTAACGGTCGTACTACGTTAGAGGCAGAGTTCGGAAAATTTCCTAACAGGGCATTCGACCAATTATTATTGGTCGAATGCCCTGTTAGGAAATTTTCCGAACTCTGCCTATATATATATATATATATATATATATATATATATATATATATATATATATATATTACTCAGAAGTAAGATCAAAGTTAGAAGAAGAAACTGGAAAACATATTTATAGAAGTATAAATGAAATTGCCAATACTTTGTTGTAAACAGAATACTTTAAAAAAATATTTTAGCGGTCTACAACTATTTTCTCTTACAACGACTAATTCAATTTATAGAAAATAATGTAAATATCCTGAACACATGAATTAACGTCTTTAAACCTATTAAGTTGTTTCAATATTTCAATCACTTTCAGTTACCTAAAAATATTAATGTAGTTTCTATAATCTTTCTAAAATAATCAGTAGTATTAATATTTTATTGGTTATATTAGGTAGTTTATAAAAACACACAAAAGCACACACTTTTTAAACGTCCTAAATACAGCAACTTTTAATTTATTTATTTAGAATTGACAAGTTGTTAGTTCTGTTTGGAGCACGAATTTGGCACTTTAATTAATATTAAACAAAAAAAAAACACTATTAAATTGATTGAATCGACAAAATTCAAGATTGGCAAATTCAAGAATAATTAGACGCCCTAATCAAAATGTTATGCAGAGTAAACTGCCACTTTTGGTTTTCGTATTTTTACTAAAAGTTGATCGAATACTACTATTGTAATAAATGTATAGTATCATCTTAACAGATCAATCGGCTTAGACTTTATCTTGACGACAGAATTACAGAATCAACTCGGAGGACCTCAAAATGGATATATCCACTAAAATGTTGAATTGAACATTTTCGCGAAAACAATACTTTGCCTTTGTTTTGCACGTGGGGGAATGTAAAAAAATCTTTGTATTAAGCAATTTAAAATTGAATTACTTAAATATTTAACAAACATAAAATACAATGGATGCAGACTGAATGGCTAAGGCCGTGGCCATAAAACATACTTTTACATATTTTTACTTCAAATCAAAAGTATGTAATTTAAACTTGCCCAGTAATGGAATTTCATTATTAATATCTGCCTCAAACTATATTTACAATAACGATTAACATCTTATGTACCTAGAAAATCAACTACATAATTTTCTTTTCAAATTTCATAGAGCATCCAATTCATAATATTAGATACAAATGAATAAATCTGTACCTGTTTTCAAACAATGGCATGAAACCATAGCCCAACACATAATTAAATTTCACAAAAGGCACGCTTCCTCAAAACGCTCCACTTATCAATAATTATAATTACCATTAAAGCGATCAATTGTAGCCAACGAGTATGATTTTTTG
The DNA here is from genome assembly GCA_932526585.2 of Philonthus cognatus. Taxonomy (NCBI): domain Eukaryota; kingdom Metazoa; phylum Arthropoda; class Insecta; order Coleoptera; family Staphylinidae; genus Philonthus; species Philonthus cognatus. The sequence continues at coordinate 104,127,686 of OW052241.1, forward strand.
TTCAAAGTCGAAAATCCTCACAAGCAGGCGGGTTTGGTCCCGCGTATTTTCTTGGCTCTGGTCCATTTTATTTTTAATTCGACGTTTCGATGACGTCGCAGTCATCATCGTCAGGAATAACTATCAAAATTCCATTGCTCTAGCAACCACTTGTTTGACTTTTACGTACTACTTGATGCGTGAATTTCTTGTTTGGCTTCGTGTTAACAGTCTAAATCAAAGAGATGATGCTAAAAGACTACCACAAATTTGGAAAACTTGTATAAATTCTGGTCAAAATATATTATCTCCGAACAACAACCAAGAAATTCAAAATCCAACCCCTTCCGAAAATAATATTGAAATTGTCACTACTACATCATTAGAAGAACAAAACAGAAGAGTAACACGAAACCAAACAAGAAATTCACGCATCAAGTAGTACGTAAAAGTCAAACTCGTGGTTGCTAGAGCAATGGAATTTTGATAGTTATTCCTGACGATGATGACTGCGACGTCATCGAAACGTCGAATTAAAAATAAAATGGACCAGAGCCAAGAAAATACTCGGGACCAAACCCGAAGAAACAGTGATACATGTTACGCCCGCGAAAATCTACGTTTTAAGATATATATATATATATATATATATATATATATGTAAACATTCCGTTATGGCATGAATTAGAAAGGAATCGAGAAGTCTGCGGGAGTTTATGTAACACCAAATTAAAAACGCAAATTAGTCGCGCTTATACGTAATATGGATAATTATCGAAGGTGTTTATATCGGAAATTGGTGTAATTAATACCTTCTTGAAGAATATGTACAATCAACAAGGTTTATTATAACAATCGATTTCGCACTTCCAAATTTGTTGTTGTTTTTTGTCATAAAGAATGTTTTTTTTTAGGTGTGATATAACTTCTGGTTGAGATAGCTCTGATATTAGCTATCATGTCTTAAGGTTGTAAATTTACTTTGATTCAGTCATATTTGCCATTTCATCGGCATTAAAACCAGGGCTTTAAACCAGAACTGATCTTCATTTATTTATATCATTTAAAAATGAATCACTCACTGTCAACATTTTTTCCTTATTAATTTGTATTAGATCATTTATAAAACATAAAAATTGCGCCCTTGTGGTAATGTTTCATGTAAGAATAATTAACATTTTGTGTTTTTACCGAAATGTAGGCATATTTTATATTGTCTCCCGCCTACGAAGACTATTAATTAGCATCCTGTTGGCACACTCGATTTGGGCCAACAATTTATGCCAGGGTTGTTCAAGCTGTGGCCACAGCTTGGACAACCCTGGCGTAAATTGTTGATCAAACTAAAAAGTTTCAATACGTATTATGTCGAGTGTGGAGGTTAAATAATCTTTTGTAAATTTGAAATTTTACTTCATGCTTAATCAAGAAAATTGTAGTTTTCTTTATTTTTAAATAGAACTAAACACAAATAGATTGGACGGTTTTGTTTATAAACATTTACTCTTTCTATTCAATAGGATTATTGTGTAAACCAGGGTTGTTATGTTTAAAGTACTTTGTTTTAAAACAGTGTTTTAAACATGTTTAAAAACAGCTGTCGTGTTTTAAACGGTTTTGTTTTAAACATGTTTTAAATCTTAAATTCGTTTAAAACGTGTTTTAAACGTTAAATTTGTTTAAAACGTTTTTTTAATTATTTTAAATTTGCTAAATTATATTTTATACTACATCATTAAGATTTTTTGTTTACATTTCAAAATTTTAACTAAATTGTTGAAGATATTTCAAATTACATTATTTAACACAACATTTTATTACAAGAAAATATCAAATATGTGTGCATAAATGTGATTTTTAAACACAGGAAATGTTTCTTTCAGGTATACAAATGCACACACTGTAAATTTTACAACATTTGTTGTTTTTTTTAAAGATTTTAATTTGGATTTTTAGACGAGGGTTTTCCACTCCCAGACTAAGCATGAAGTAAAATTTCGAGTTTAGAAAAGCCTGAAAATTTGTACTGGCCGCGTAGCGAAGCGGAGCGGCCAATCAAAATTAGGCTTTTCTAAACTCGAAATTTTACTTCATGCGCCATACGTATAAAACACTGAAATATCGCAAAGTTTAAAATATATGGCTTTAGCAATCCAGTATGTAGATATGAATAAAATGTGAGTCAAATTCTGCGCTGAACAAATTGTATATAACAGTGATTATAGGCAACCCAATAACTCTAACGTATATTAGATTCCTATAATCGTTGTTGTATGTGTGTGTTTTTTTAACTTCACTGTAAATCACTGTTTGTAAGCGTGGCGCAGGAAGTAAAATTTCGTGTTTAATAAAGCCTAATTCTTAGGCTTTTCTAAACTCGAAATTTTACTTCATGCTTAGTCTGGGAGTGGAAAAAACTCAGTAAAAGCCTTAAATCAACCGCTTTTAAACAAAGAATATCCGCAAATTTAAAATACGTAATTATATTTAAACACCTTTTAAACGCGTTTTAAGCCCGTTTTAAACATGTTCTTAATTGTTAATGTTTTAAACGATGTTTCGATGAAAAAACACGTTTTGTTAAAAAAACTATTTGTTTTAATTAAAATGAAACAAAAAAACGTTTTTTTTAACAACCCTGGTGTAAACAAATCAACGTTTAGCGTCTACAATTGACAGAATCGTTGATTATTTTTCATTTGTTTTTGTGAATTTCATGGTAAATTGCATTCGGTTGATTTTTTAAAGATTATTTACATAGTTTAGTGTTTTCAATTCGAAACATACTTAAGGTTTAAGATTATTTAAATTTCATTTTGAAATTATTTATTTAAATTGTCATAAGCAAAGCTAAACTGAAGAGATAAATCTCGACACGCGTATATAGATGGCCCAAGACATTGGTTTTAATCTAAGTCCTATTTATTTTTATTTTAATTCCACATTCTTGTTTCTTGTGTGTTAGTTGGTTTGAAGAGATTTTGACCAAAAAGTTACATATATTATTGATAGCAGTGTAACACATCTGATAAGATTCTTTACGTGATCATTGTACCAGGTGTTCAGTTAAAAACACGATCGAGTTGACTGAAATTTTCAAAACATTGTAAAGTAGGTCGTACTCAAATTTGTCAGTCGCTTCTGTCGCTTCCAGTTTTTTTTAAGTTTTTTATTTTATTCGGCATTTCAATACCCACCAACACGAAGAAAAATAAGCAAATAAATCAGCTTGCACAACAACTATAAGAACAAGGCAAACTAATGTGCTGCTGATTAATTCAATCTGACATTCATGTCAGGTAAGAAAAATTGTAAATTAAGCTGCAACTTCACTTTTTCGTTCCATTTCCTTCTATCACAAAAGCAACGCCTTCTCGATCGTGTTTTTCAATGAATACCTAGTATAATTCAATATTTTGCGGTGTATTTGCACTAGAAGTAGTTGCTTCAATAGATATGTGTTGTCTTAGTAGTCTTATTAATTAAAACCTACTGTCTACGGTTTATACGAATCTTATCGTAGATTTACATTTAATATTCATCTTTTCATATGTCCTTTGGCATACCTCTTCCTCTCCTGCCTGGTTCTTTCCATTACTTTCCTGTCTAGCTCTCAACACATATCCCAACCATTTAAGTCTCATCCATTTTATACAGTTAATAATAGTTTTTCCGCCAAGTTCTTTTGCAATTTCGCTATTCATTCTTTGCCTTAGGTAATTATCTTCCGTTGTTACTGGTCCTAATGTTCTTCTCATAATCTTTCTTTTAAATATAGCTAAGGTGCAGAGCTGGGTGGTACTCAAGTACAATTACTAAAAATTTGTACTCTAAGTACTTTTCGTGTACTCGGTACTCAGTAAACGGGTACTTTATTTTTAAAGTACTTCTACTTGTACTCTTGAGTACATTTGGATGCACCTACTTATTTAACGTCAAAATGTTAAAATCAATAGTCATATTATATCAAAATGTTGATGAAAATAGTCAAATTATATCAAAACTTGAATAGAAATATTCAAATTATATCAAATTTAAAATAGATAGTCTATTAATAACAACATTTTATCAAAAATATTCAATCTATATCAACAATTTAAATAGATATAGTCAATTTATAATTACAGCTGAATAGAAATAATGAAATTATATCAACATTTGAATAAATATAGTCAAATTTTATCAAAATTTGAATGGAAACAGTCAATTTACATTAAAATTTAGATAGAAATAGTCAAATTATATCAAAATTTGTATAGAAATAGTCAATTTATATCAAAACTCGACTTTAAAGAGACAAATTATACCAAAATTTAAACAGATATAGGAAAATTATATACAAATTTAAATGGAAATAGTTAAAATTTGTCAAAAATTAAATTTAAATAGTAAATCTATAACAAAATTTCAATGAAAATATTTATATTATATCTAAATTTAAGTGGAAATAGTCAAATTATATCAAAATTTGAAACGAAGTAGTTGAATTATGTTATTATGTAAATGTAAATTATGAATTTACATAAAAATGTTATTGAAAATAGCCGAGTTATATCAAAATTTGAATGTAAATAATTAAATTATATCAATAGTTAAATAAAAATAGTCAAAATAGTCACATATAGTTATTTTATATTAAAATTTGAATATAATATGTCAAATTGTATCAAAATTTTAATAGAAATAGGCAATTTATATCAAAATTTAAATGGAAATAGTCAATTTATATCAAAACTCGACTTTAAGTAGTCAACTATATCAACATTTAAATAATTATATTAAATGAATATCAACATTTATATGAATAAAGTCAAATTATATCAAAATTTGAATAGAAATAGTCAATTTATATCAAAATTAGAAATAATATAGTCAAATTATATTAACATTTAAATAGATATTGTCAATTTATATCAAAATATCAAATAATATTGTATGTTTTCTTACATTTTAAAATGACGGTTTCTTATCAAATCTTTGAAATTAGTTCTAATTTTCGGAATTATCAAATAAATTTTAAATAATTTTCTAAATATGTCTGTTTTGTGTATTGGACAAAAAAAATGAGTGAATGTTTAAATTAAGGTAACGATTTAAAATTGATTTTAAATGCAGATCGTTTTTAAACACATTTTTATTTTAAAGTTTTTTAAGAAAATTGATTATATTCATATCATACAATATTATATTTAGATTTTGGGATCTTATAACTTTGATATTTCTGCTTTTTGTATTATAAATATAAACACAAATAGTTAATTTTAAAATAATGGTGACTATTTTAAATAATTCCAAACGTAGATCATTCTTTACTTAATTTCTGATCTTATAGGAAAAAACCTATTTTCATACAATATTATGCTTTGATTTTGGGATTTTATAATTTTAACATTTACTAGATTTTTTTGTTTTCTGAATTGAAAAATAAAATATGTTTATTCATAAATATAATTTTCATAATTATAAATAATATCCGCTATTCTATAATTTTTGGTGAATCTTTAAATAAAAGTCTACAAATAATATCAACATTTAATTTTGTGTATGGATGTGTGTATATAAAAACATTTTTTGAATTATAGTTTTTCGTATTTTCATTTATTGTACTCAGTACTTTGTTCTCACAAATGTACTTAAGTACTAATGATTACGAACTTGTACTTAGTACTCGAGTACAATTTGCGTGGAATACTTCCATTCAATACTTAAGTACATTTTACTTGTATTTGGAACAACTCTGCTAAGGTGTGTTTTTGTTTTTTTTTTTAGAGTCATGGTTTCTGCAGCATAAGTTATTACTAGTTTTATCATTGTTTTGTACATTTTTATTTTTGTTTTGTTACTGATTGATCGGTTTTCCAGAACTTTTTTGTTTGCATAGTAGGCTTTACTTGCTATGTTCATTTTTTTTTAATTTTGACGTTTTCCATGATATTTGATATTGTTATTCTGTGTTTAAAATGATTTTCTTCTTGAAACTTGTGATTCCTAATTTTGATTTTATTTAAGATGTCCTTGTTCCCAATTCTTAGTTATTTGTTATTTTGGGTTTTACGTCATCTATTTCCGCTGCTAAGGCCAATCATGACGCCGGAGATTAGGGCTACAGCTATCCGTGAATTTTGCCGAACCCGGTGGGAGTTCCAACCCACCGGTAGGGATCTTTAATGTGCACGCAACATCCAGGCAGTACACGGGTCCTACATACATTTAACGTCATATCCGAGAAGACGGAGTGTTTGGCATTTTTATCCTAACCTATATAAATGCAGACAACTTGTTAGGCCGGTATTTGAACCCCGGTCCGTGGCGTGGCAGTACAACACACTAACCACTACACCACTAAGCTGCCCCCCAATTCTTAGTATCTTGTTTTTTGTATTGTTTATTATTATCCTCATTATTAGTCATACTTTTAAGAAAATTGATGAATACCATAAATTAAGAATAGACGAATATGATTAGAATTGTGTAACATGTTGAACAGTCGTAAAGAATTGTCAAATTTAAAGAAATTAATAAAATTTGTAAAACACTTTTATTGATTACACAAAATTTACAAGAATTTGTGTTACACTTTTATCGACATCAGGAATACTTCATAATTTATCTTATCAATATTTCGTTATTTGTAAAAATTAAAAATTGACAGAATTCATAAAATTTGGATGAAAAATCCTACAATTTTACAAAATGATTTAAATTTATACTATAGATGCATTTTTACACTTTTAAACGTTAAAATAATGTTTATTCAGTTTTCAATAATGTCTGAAAATTTGATTAAACATAAACATTTTGATGATTTTTAAAGGTTATTTTTATTTTTTTAAAACATCTTTGCTGCTCTTTGTACAGGGTTCGGCAATTAAATTGAATGGTTTTTGAAAGCTTGCTGTTGAGGAGCGAATAAAGTATGTGAAGATGTTTTTAAAGAAATTGAAACTATAGTAAGTAACGTAACCACACTATTAGTATCCAAATCTCACATCTGTAAGATGTCCACTACCCGTTTCTATGCATTGCTGCAATCTGTCTCAGAAATTTAACATAACGCGCTAATATAAATATAATATAACAATATTTTTTCTTCCTGAATTAAGTTTTTCAGCTCTTAAAGTATTTGAGGACGTCAGTGCTAAACGTTAGCATTCAAATTTTCTTAAAGAAAAAATCAGGAGAAGTTAAATGGGCCGATATTTCAGGCCAAACAAAACGTCTCTGTGTTAGCACAATAGATTCGATCAAAATATACTCTACTGCGAATACTCGTTGATTAACAGGAGAATTAGCCATAGTACGTGACAGAGCTGGGACGAATCCTCGTAAAAAAGGATTCGAATCACGAATCCAAATCACCTAATATGATTCGAATCACGAATACTCGAATAAAGGATTCGTAAGAGATAAATATGATTCGAATCAAAGATTCGAATCCTGTTTTTTCGAATCACGAATACAAATCCTTTGAGAATACATTTTATTTCATTATTTTTTGCAACCTTTAATATATAACTATCGTTACCAGTTGTTTTAACAAAAATATTCAAAACCTAATTAATTATTATTAACACTGAACATCGTTGATAAAAGACTAAATATCTGATTCCCTGTTACTTTGAATAAAGATGTATTTGTGTGTTTCTGAACTTCACTTCAAATCAGTGTTTTGTACGCGTGGCGCATGAAGTAAAATTTCGAGTTTAGAAAAGCCAGAAAATTTGTCTCGGCCCTCGACAAATTTTCACGGGGCTTTTCTAAACTCTAAATTTTACTTCATGCTTAGCCTGGGAGTGGAAAACACTCATTTAAAGCTTCATATTGAACTTAAAAAAAAATACAGAAAATAGGCTAAATTTTGAATACGCATTCTTGAAAGAAAGCTCCCTGTATCTGTTTGCTCCTAACCCCCCCCCCCCCCCTGAAGTTTTCAAAATGATAAATTTTTGTATGTAAAAGCGGAACTGTAAGAGCAAAAACAATATTTTTTCCTAATCCCCCCCCCCCCCCCCGCGCAGCGACCTTGACAAATTTTCTAGGCTTTTCTAAACTCGAAATTTTACTTCATGCACCACGCGTATATAACAGTGATTTACCGAGAAATTTTAAAACACACAAATGACATTTTTCATGTTAATCCTCACAATTAATTCGAATTATTTTTGACGATTCAAATCCTTTTGTAAGTATCCGTATCCTTTTATAAATATTCGAATCCTTATATAAGGATTCGAATCACCCACATTTGGATTCGAAAACGAATCCTCTTAAAAATACGTAACAAATCCAGATCACGAATCCAGTTGAATTAAAGTATTCGAATGCCTCTTTTGAATCCTCTAAAAGAATTCGAATCCAGGATTCGAATCCTGAATGATTTGAATCCTGCCCAACTCTGGTCATTGACACTTTAAATATTAATGTACGAATAAATCGTTTTTGTGACAAACGTTACATCAGCGAAGTTTCCATAGAAAGCAATAAAAAACCATTCAATTCTATTGCCGGACCCTTTATAAGTAACGATTTTAATTATGTAAAGTACGTGTCTATTCTTAAAAAAAACCTTTAAAAATCATCGATAATTCAATGTTTAATCAAATTTCCAAAGATTATTCCGAAATTAATTAACATTGTTTTGACGTTTAAGCGCGTAGAAAATATGAGTCTTATTTAAAAACAAACTTTGAAACATCAACCAAGCTTAATGTAAGGTATTTTTGTTTTACTTTAAAGGGAAATTAAAAAAAACAATGCAATTTGGTTAATCGAAAAAAACGATTTTTTTGGGTGGGGAGCTAGCGGTGCGGATAGTCAGCCCCCCTATTAAGTATATATTAACTAATTAAAAAAAAACTATGCCCAAATTATACACTAATAATGCACTTTCCAAAAGTCTTAATGACAATTTTTGCACCAACTCCAATTTCGAGAAAAAAAAATATTTTCGATATTTTGGTCGTTTACACAACATTTGTTTATAAAATGATTATTGATTGATATAATTTTAAATGTTAAATTTCCCTGACTTTTTCTTGACTCTTTTCAGATTCCATATTTTTTCCTTGGCCCCTTAAAATAATTTCATACAACCAAACCAAATATCGGGGAGAAAAATGGTGATGCGTCAATACTTTCCCTGTTAAAGATATAATGATTTAAATATGAACAATATTGAAAAGTTGCTCAAACGAAATTTATTCTACTTTTATTATTATTATTCCAAAACTGTTAGCAAGGAAAAGTTATTTGTTCTGCCGTGTACGGTAAAAACTTAACGCCACGTTTTTTGTAACGCTATTGTGAAAATAAACAGCAAAAAACTAGCTGCAATTAGGTGCAATTTTGTTTGCAGTGCAGTTTTTTTTATTAAGGGTCCTATCTGGTTAGTTGCTTAGATAAATGTATTCTACTTTTATTATTATTATTCCAAAACTGATAACAAGGAAAAAGTTATTTGTTCTGCCGTGTACGGTCAAAAACTTAAAGTCACCTTTTTGTAATGCTATTGTAAAAATAAACTGCAAAAAACTAGCTGAAAAAAGTTATCTGTTCTGCCGTGTACGGTCAAAAATTTAACGCCACCCTTTTTGTAACGCTATTGCGAAAATAAACAGCAAAAAATTTGCTGCAATTAGGTGCAATTTTGTTTGTAGTGCAGCTTTTTTTTATTAAGGGTCCTATCTGGTAAGTTGCTTAAATAAATTTATTATACTTTTATTATTATTATTCCAAAACTGTTCACACATAAGAGTTATACAGGGTCCTGCATCTCACCTCCCGTCTTCTATAGCTCAGTTATTAATTTAGTTAGGATTTTGATATTTGGCAGTCTTTGCCTGTATCCTAGAGCGTATTTCAGGAAAACATTTTTGCTTATATAGGGTGTCCCAAAAAAGTGTGACCTCACGATGATATATATTTTTAAATTAAATGGTGTACATTTTGTTAATAATTTGAGTGCCTTTTATGGTTTCCTTCATACCCCTAATTTTTTTATAAAAATCGGTTTAGTGATATTAGCCAAAAACAATAAAAACTAAATAAAATCGGTTTTGCACTATTATTTTAAAAAATTAATAACAATTAAAAATAGTATCTCGTCAATTAAATTATAGAAGGTACTTATTAAAAAAGGTCTAATGGTCCCGATAACGAAGTTTGGTGGATATGAATTATACAGAGTGTGCAAAATTTAGTGTCAAACTTTTTAAATTTTAATGCACTGTATTTTTCTTATTTTAAATTGAAACCCATGTATATTTTTATGTCATTCCATGCGGAATTAAAAAACAAACATTTTTCCTAATTACAACCCTATCACAATTCCTAACACATAAAAAGTTATTTGCAGATAACTCGTTTTATCAACTAATCCAGTAGCCATTTTAATTAATAAAAATCGAAGGTGGCTTTGAAAAACAATTTATTGACATAACATGTTTTGTAATTAAATTGCATCTCGAAAGTCTTAAAGGGTTCACAGATTTTCGTCTAAACATATTACACATCGTGAAAGTACAATGAGATCGAAAAAGAATAATGATTCAGAGCAGGCATTGACTACTACAAATCGATTAGCAACACTGATTTCAATTCAATAAAAACAGGCAACTTCAAATAAATTTAAACACAAAACAGTATTCTGAAATGTGTCTTGCCAACCATGTTGTTCTAGTCAAGGCCTGCTCTGAATCATGTTATTTTACGATCGCGAGGTATTAAGTTTTGTATAAAAATAGTTTTAGTAATAACATTTCATAAAAAACATAAAAAAATACGCATTTCTAAAATTAATCACCTACTAGAACTTATGTTCGATATGTCTTCCGTTCTCTTGGAGGCACAATTGAAGACGAGTATGAAATGACCTTACAACTCTTCGTAATTGCTGCATGTTTTCTGGTGTGGTTGGAGGTTCTTGATAAACGATTTCCTTAACGTAGCCCCACAAAAAGAAGTCTAATTTAGTTAAGTCCGGTGATCGGGGCGGCCATTTACTTGGCCCTCCTTTTCCAATCCACCGATTCGGGAAGGTTGTGTTGAGATGATCCCCGACTTGTAATGAATAATGTGCTGGAGCTCCATCCTGTTGCAGCCACATTGCATCCCTAACAGCCATTGATAAATGTTGACATAAATCTGGCAATTGACTTTGCAAAACATCCAGATACGTTGGTCCATTCAAATGTCCGTTAAAAAAGTGAGGACCAATAATATGTTCACCAATAATTCCCCCCCCCCCCCCACACACACACATTAATTGCCCGTCTGTGTTGTTGATTAACATACCTAAAAACTCTTGGGTTGTGGTCGCAATAATTATGGAAGTTATGACGATTCACAAATCCATTTTTATGAAAGGTGGCCTCATCAGAAAACAAAACCTTATCAAAAACGTCAACATGTACCCTAATTTCAGTTTGCGCCCAGTCGCAAAATTCGACACGTTGATCCTTTAAAATTCGTTGAACGGTTCTTTCGCTTACATCCACGGCAGCAGTGACTGCTTGTTGACTAACGGAAGGATATTCCGTAATTGATAATAGCACAGCCAATTGATTTTCTTCAGTTCGAACCGGCCTATTTCTAACTGGTTTTGTATAGTTTATATTACCCGTATGTATAAATCTCTCCAATAAGTTTTCCAGGCTCCTGTTGTCTGGATGTCGTCGTTCCGGATACCGCTGTGCGTAAAATCGACTTGCCAAAAAACAGTTCTTTTCACATTCTCCTAATATGAAAATCATATCTACGAGATCGTCTTGGTTGTACTTCATGACAACAAATTCTTGGATATAAAGAGCTTAACTCATAATGCTTTTAACTTTTACATTACTAAAGTCAAAATGGCTTTTGTCACTTTGTTGAACAATAAATTGTTTTTCAAAGCCACCTTCGATTTTTATCATTAAAATGGCTATTGGATTAGTTGATAAAACGAGTTTTCTGCAAATAACTTTTAATGTGTTAGGAATTGCGATAGGGTTGTAATTAGGAAAAATGTTTGTTCTATAATTCCGCATGGAATGACATAAAAATATACAGTGGGTCTAATTTAAAATAGGAAAAATAAAGTGCTTTAAAGTTTGAAAAGTTTGACACTAAATTTTAGACACTCTGTACAATTCATATTAATAAAACTTGGTTAACGGGACTGTCAGACCTTATTTAATAAGTAAATTGTATAATTTTATTAACGAGGCACTATTTTTATTTTTTATTCATTTTTTAAACCAATGGTGCAAAGCTGATTTTATTTAGTTTTTACTTTTTTTTGCTAAAATTACTAAACCAATTTCTATAAAATTTTAGGGGTGTGTAGGTATCCATAGAAGGCACCTAAATAACGAACAAAATATATAGCACGTAATCTAAAAATATATATCATAAGGACGTCTAACTTTTTTGGGACACCCTGTACAATCAAAAATATTTTCCTGAAATACGCTCTAGGATCCAGGTAAAGTCTGCAAAATATCAAAAGCCTAACCTAATTAGTAACTGAGCTACAGAAGACAGGAGGTGTGATGCAGGACCCTGTATATTTTTAACTTTATTATAAATCTGTGGTTTATACGCGTGGCGCATGAAGTAAAATTTCGAGTTTAGAAAAGCTCCGTGAAAATTGGTCTCGGGTCGCTGCGCAACCCTCGACAAATTTTCTACGCGGGGCTTTTCTAAACTCGAAATTTTACTTCATGCTTAGTCTGGGAGTGGAAGACACTAGTTACTTTAAAATATGTCACTACTATCAAAATGTATATCGTAACTGTCACAGAGAAAAACAATGACATACATGGTGATCTCATTATAGTTTAATTCAAACTCGTGTCGAGTTGGCACGATTCGTGAAATGTCGGCTTGCGCCGATTTATGTCAACTGCCCTTATAGTTTAAATGTCGGCTAGCGCCGACTTAGGTCAACTGTTATTATAGTTCAAAAGTCGGCTAGCGCCGACTTATGTCAACTGTCATTTGAGTCCTTATGTAAAGTTGACACGATTAGCTAATTGACTTATATCAAATGTTATTATAGTTGCAATGTCGGCCACCGCCGACTTATGTCAACTGTTATTTGAGTCCAAATGTCGGCTAACGCCGACTGTTGTAATGTTGACACGATTGGCTAAATGTCTTATATCAAATGTCATTTTAGTTGTAGTGTCGGACACCGCTGACTTATGTAAACTGTTATTACAAGCCCAGTTGCAGATGAATTGGATCAAAGCAAACTATAAAGAGAAGGTACTTTTCCAATATCAAATAAATCATTTTAAAATAACTTTTAAAACTAAAACTAAATATAATTAATTAACGTATATTATGAACAAATCAATAGTTGACATTAGGATAATATATTGACTACAAGTGTAGCTGACGCAGAGAAATTGGACCAATATAAGTTTGAGATAATTCAGTTGAAACTGAATTTATCAAGTCACCATTGGAAAGAACAGCAGCGCATAAATAAACACTGATGGTACATTAGTGAAGTTAATTGTTATTTAGCTGTAAATATAGCTATTTTCAACACAAAATGACAATTTTGGCCAACTATGACATTTAAAGACACTTTTGACAGTTTTGTTTGTTTATAATTTATTAAAATTAAGTTAGGTTAGATGACAAATTGCAACGAAAGAAACCTTATTTTTCTAACCTAACCCATCTTTTGGCCATTACGACATTTTGCTATTTTCAACACAAAATGACAATTTTGGCCAACTACCACATATTAAGACACTTTTGACAATTTTTTTTGTTCATAATTTAATAAATTTAAGTTAGGTAATTTTGGTCAACTATGACGTTTAAGGACACTTTTGACAGTTTAGTTTGTTCATAATTTAGTAGAATTAAATTAGGTTAGATGACAAGTTGCAACTAAAAAAAACGTTACTTTTCTAACCTAACCCATCTTTTGGCCATTACGACATTTTGAAATTTTGCTATTTTAAACACAAAATGACAATTTTGGTCAACTATAACATTTAAGGACACATTTGATAGTTTTGTTTGTTTATAATTTAGTAAAATTAAGTTAGGTTCGATGACAAGTTGCAAGAAAGAAAATGTTATTTTTCTAACCTAACCCACCTTTCGGCCATTACAACATTTTCACTTTACGTGACGTTATTGTCAATTGTTTGTTGATTATTTCCACTTTTATGGCAAAAAACGACTGCCTCTTCTTTAACTTGTTTCAAAATCGATATTATGTTTTAATCTCATGGAACTTTCTCCCTCAATAAAACAACAATAATCAATTATCAATTGTTTTAATGATAAAACAAACGAGTGTTATCCACTCCCAGACTAAGCATGAAGTAAAATTTCGAGTTTAGAAAAGCCTGAAATTTTGACTCGGGCGCGTAGCGAAGCGGAGCGACCGAGCCAAATTAGGCTTTTCTAAACTCGAAATTTTACTTTATGCGCTACGCGTATAAAACGCTGATTTAATGTGAAATGTTCTTTAACCAATTAACAAGTAAAAAAAGTTTGATATGTCAATTATCAATTGTTTAATTGACGGGGAAAGTGCTAGGATGGACATATCATCATTTTTTTATTTTAATTTTGTTTTGTATTACTTAATGTGTCAAATTTGTGCTGAACTAATAGAACTAACAATTTGGCAATTCTTTAATCGTATTATCTGCATATTTATCATTATAATTTATTTTAAAATTCCCTCACTGTTTGCTAAAAAGGCCTAATTTCTCTGACTTTTCCATGACTATTCCCGATGAATAAAAACCCCCGACTTTTCCTAGGTAAATGGAGGTAGATGTACACCAATTTATTTTTTGTACAATAACATCAGTAGAATTTTGAACAATTCTATTACTTTTCTATGAATTGTTTGAATGGTTCGTCCCTGAGATGGGTGTAGATCTCCTCGATTTAGGGCTGAAAGTGTGAGAAACGCACTGAATTATAACGGATTTAATTATCTTTGAGGGAGGGATGGAGAAGGGGAATCGCAGAGAGGATGAAAAGGGAAGAGAAATCGCTCACCTCAAACAGCGTCACCGGCACATCGTTTCTTATTAAGTGCCTATGTATGTGCTGTAAACATTCGCTGTTTTAATAAAAAAAATTAATTTGAAGCCTCTCACAAGTGTTTTCAATCCCAGATTAAGCATGAAATAAACTTTGGAGTTTAAAAACGCCTGCAAATTTGCTAGCATTTCAAATTCGAAATTTTACTTCATGCGCCACGCGTATGACACTGATTTTTAAATAAGCTCAAAAACTACTGGTTAGGTTTGATCACATGTCCATTAATTTAACAAATGTTTATATGGAATATGTGAAAGCATACTTGAATAAATATCTATTATTTTGCATGAAAATATTGATATTCCAAGATATCGATATACATCGAATATCCCTAATGCAGATAAACATGTGACGTTGAACCATTCTGAGATGAACATTGTGCGAGTGATGACGAAATCGGGAAAAAAGTTGTAGAAAATTGAACTTACTATAAATGATTTTTGAATGTAGACCTAGAAAATCTCTACTTATCATAATAGTTATATTACAGATATTATGATAGAGCTCTTTTTGTTGTCTCTGTTGTTGCATTGTATTATTATTTTTTCCTCTGATTTTCCTTCTTAAGTATAATTTATTTTAATTACACAAACTCCAATTTGGCCAATTTTCCCGTACGCATTCGCATCCCATTTGCATTTTCTCCTTTCTATTCGCAAAAAAGCGACGTCTTACACATTTTCCTACCGAACGCGCAATTCCTCCAAGCCACACAATAGGATTTTATAGGATCTAATGTGTGTTTTGAAATGGCCATTATTTCACCATAAAAAGCAGACGATGATGTAACACAGATCGCCAATACAGATTTATTCATCAGGATCCGGATGTAACATTCACGGAATGGACGTCTATAGTAGTAATTCAACCTGTAAGTTGTTGTGGTAAACAATAAACATTTTCATACTAATGAAAGTTTTATTAGCGATTGAGATGCATCTACAATGTGAAATGAGTATATGAAGAGTTGAATTGTAAGAAATTAAAATGCTTTTTTTCAGTTACGAAACATGCATATTGATTAGTATACTCTAGTTAAATAGAACGTTAATTATATAGGGAATGTTTCTTTTACGTATACATATCCCGATGTATGCATTGTAAAATATCAGACGTTAATTGATTTTATAAATCATTTCATTTGAAGCTTCTAACGAGTGTTTCCACTCCTTGATTAAGCATGAAGTAAAATTTTGTATTTGGTAAAGCCTGAAAACTTGGTTTGGTCGCGTAGCGAAGCGGAGCGAACAAACCAAATTTGCACTCTTTTCAACACACGATATTTTACTTTATGCCCCAGGCGTATAAATTACTGATTTAAAGTGAAGTTAAAAATATACTGCTAAACTTTGATTTCATTTTTATAAATGTTACAAATATTTATTTCGTCGAATCAAATCTATCAAAATTCAAGCACATTGATATACCTAAAAAACTCTATTAATTTGTGTTACAATTCTCAAAACAAACGAGTTTTGTCGGATAAAAGCATTATTTTGACAATTCTTTCAATTTTGTCAATTCTGTCAATACCAATAGTACGGTCTAACCTAACCTGAATAACTAACACCTAGGATAGGTTCTCATTGACTACTACCTAACCTACCCTTATCTCAATGACTAGTATCTAACCAAACCACAGTAAAAGTATATAGACTTCTATGTAATGTATTGTAATGAAATGTTCTGTTTTAATGCAATCGTGTGTACTCGTTTCAATGAAAATATTTTTAAGATTACACGAATTGCAGTTGTACCGAAATTAAACACTAACTCCCTTATTTTAATTAGATTGCTGTATTTTTTATTGCGACTTTAAATTTTACATAAAATTCTATGAAATAAATCATCAAGTAACATAACCTCTAAATTTAACCGTTCTCGAGATATTTGTTATTTTGTTAAAATTTAGTGCTTTTTCATAATTCACTTAAAAATACGTATCTATAAATAAAAATCGTAGGGATGCCATGTTTTCTATAAAGAGCCAATACCCGAAGGTAATGGTGATACATTTTTGAAATAATAAAATACAGAGTGTTCAAAATTTGATCCCATCTTTAAATAAATAAATCTCGATTTTTTCAAATAAAACACACCGTATATATTGACACATTCTGACGCAGAATTGAATTATGCATTGATCTATACTAGCATTCCCTATACCTATCTTCTTTCGTTTTTAATATATTTTTATATACATAAAATTAGTGAAAATAATAAGAGGTTTCAACAAAATTGTCTTTTTTCATTATTTTTTAGAGAAAACCAAATAAATATTTTATTTTTTTTTTTCGATATGATCAATATTTAACAATAATAAACATAATCTTTCCAAAGTTAATATTCAACAAGGTATAAAAAAATGAACAAAGATAAGAGTAAAGTACCACTTCCGGTTTCCTTATTTTTACCAAGAGGTTTTTAAATCCTAAGATTTTATTAAAATTATGAGAAAAGACGCCAACTTAAAAAAATAGATTTTTTTAATTTCCAGAGTGGTCTAAAGTTTAAAGTTTTATCTCAATATTTTTAATGGTGCAGCGCATACAGACAAACAGACACACAGACATTTTTCAAAAATAGTCTAAATCGACTTAAGGGACTTCAAACATTTATGACTTGAATATGTTCACGAAAATAATACTTTCCTTTTGTATTACATACCGTGAAAGTAAAATACAACAGAACTTACTATTACATAATTAAATAGCGAAACGACGTTTTATAATAACTAATAAATTACACCTAATAAATGTTCAATATGGTCACCATTTTGTTTTAAACACTTCAAAATTCTACGGTTTATTTCGCTATTTGTTGCCTTATTAATTTTGATAGCGTTCAATTTACCAAATTCAAATACTATACGTTGGATTAACTCTTTTTTGAAATCAACTGTCTTGTCATATACATTGTTTTTAATGGGTCGCATTAAAAACAATTTAATTATTAAAAATCAAGTGGCGTAAGATCATGGGTTCTTGGTGGCCATCGCTGTAATCTATTTCGTCCGAACCAGCAATTTTCAAACATTATTGATAGTTCTGCATCTACAGCATACTGTGAATGCGCTGGAGCGCCACCTATTTGGTACCAGCAACTTCTAATAATATTCAGAGGTAAATTATCGATGAAATCTGTAATAGTTGTTTTGAGAATTTGTAAATATCGATCACTAGTTAAATTTTCATTGCAGATTTGAAATCCCAAAACATTAGCCATCACATAAGCAATCAAGTGTGGGTTTTCATCAGTCCAAAAGTGCAAACTATGCCTGTTTATAATGCATTCTCTGCTAAATTTTGCTTTATCAATCCAAATTATATTAGGCATAAAATTTCCATTTTCTTGAAGATTTACTAACATAATTTCACAATATTGCACACGACGTATCTGATCATTTGGATTAATCGCTTGCACTTTAACAAATGAATATGGGTGCATTTTATTCTTCTTTAAAATACGTTGAATAGATGTTTGAGTTATTCCAAGAGCATGGCTCACAGATCTTATTGAAGCATAAGCTGCTACTGCCAGTTTAAAGAAAGTTCGCGTCGATTCTACCAAATTTCCACCTATCTATTGGCGTTAAATATCTCTGTTTAAATGTACGGCAGGTCCCCTGTATAACTCTTTGACATTCGCCGTGAATGTAAAATAAATTTAAAATATCGTTGTTAGAGTAATTACCCCGGGGATTCATTTTAACTTCACTTCACTGTTAAAGCAAGTAACAACAATTCGATTGACTATTTGATTCAAACAAAAACTTAATCAACTCTTAATCAACAAATAGTTTATGTTTATTTTTTAGACTTGCTTGATAAACTGCATTTCCATTGTTTTCCTATTGCACTGAATATTGACGTATTATTACAAACATCTTAATATCTCGAAATCGAAATAAGATAGTTATAGGGAATGCTGGTATAGATCAATGCAGAATTCAATTCTGCGTTAGAATAAGTCAAAATATACAGGGTATGTCACTTAAAAAGAATCGAGATTTATTCATTTAAAGTTGACTAAATGTGGGATAAAATTTTGAACACTCTGTATTTTAGAGTTCCAAAAATAAATCACCATTGACTATTTATAGCCAACATGACTTTCTATTGTTTGGAGATACGTGTTTTTTAACGAATTATGAAAAAGCACTAAATTTTAACCAAATATCAAATATCTCCAAAACGGTAATCTTAGGCCTATACCGAGTGTCTGGGATAATGGGCGAACATAGGAATTTAACATGTAAAATTAAATATGTGTAATTATTAACCCTCCTATTAATTTTAGAGAAAAATCGTAAAGGAATATTTTTTTAGAAAATTAAAAACGGTATTAAATGTATCCATTTAATTTAAGTTTGTTCCAGAATCCACCTTAAAAATAATAAAAATAAGTTGAACAATGTACCATTTATTAAAAACCCTTGCCATGAGCTTGACAAATGTCATGTTATAGTGAAAATAATTTTGCTAGTCAGATATCAATTCACGCATTATAATTGTTATGAAAAATAACATGAGTTATTCCAATGAAGAGAGGGTATTCATTTTAAAAACATTTTACAGTGGCGTCAGTTTACGCAGAGTTCTTGACTTATTTTTGCTTAAATTTAACAATCGACGAATTCTGTCTGTATCAACAATTACCAAGTTTGTGAAAAAGTTTGATAATACAGCAAGTGTGGCGGCAGATGATTCAAAAGGTATTTTAATAGTCCAATTTCAACAAATAGTAATTCAAAAACATTAACCTTGCAGGCAAACGGAACAGAAGATGCAACAATGAATTGGAAGAAAGAGTTTTAGGTTTGATAAATGCTGAACCAACAACTAGCATACGATGTATTGCTCGTGAGTGCAACGTGTCTAAATTCTCTGTACATATGATTCTGAAGAAGCATGGATACCATCCCTACAAACATCAATGTCATCAGGAGATACTACTAGTGGATGAAGAAAGCAGGCGTGTATTCTGTGAAATACTGAAGGATCGATCAAACACAGACCGAAAATTTTTGCAGTCTATCTGTTTAACTGATAAATGTACCTTCACTCTTAATAACGAGCCCAACACACAGAACACGCGATATTGGACCCAGGAAAATCCACGGATACGCTTGCAAACTAGAACCCAGTTCCCGCAAAAAATAAATATTTGGGCTGGTATTTTTGACAATAATATTATTGGGCCATTTAAAATTTATGGAAATTTAAATTCGAATTCGTATTTAGACCTTTTAATCGACCAGGTTGGCCCTGCGTTAGAAGAAGTTGCACGTGTAAATCAGGAGATATGGTATCAGCATGATGGATGTCCGGCCCATTATAGTTTAAATGTGAGGGAATATTTAAATGCTAATTTTCCCAATTGTTGGATTGGTCGCGGTGGCACTATCAACTGGCCACCAAGATCTCCTGATTTAACACCATGCGATTTCTTTTTATGGGGTCACCTGAAAAACAAAATTTATAAAAAACGCCATCCAAATATTGAATCTTTGCGGGAAGCAATTTTTGTGAATTGCAGATTAATTACAGATAGGCAGTTGGCTAATATAAGGCAGGAATTTTATAACAGATTGGGTTATTGCTTACACCAGAATGGAGAACTTTTTGAGTACTTGCTCTAACATTTCCCATTTGGCGTAGATACAGTAAAATAAAAATGTAAACAAAAATAAATCACGAACTGTTTGTAATCTGACACCACTATAAACGTAAATTAAATCGATACATTTAATACAGTTTTTAATACTCTAAAAAATATTCCTTTGCGATTTTTCTCTGAAATGAACAGGGGAGCTAATATTACACATATTTAATTTTACATGTTAAATTCCTATGTTCGCCCCTTATCCCAGACACTTGGTATATCTCACCCTAGCAACACCAAGCATCGCGAATGAACAAAACTGGAAAACTATTCCTAGCCTTCACTATAGCGGCCATTTTCCCATCTTAGTAAATCTACCATTAACAAAACACTCCTACCAACATACTAGAAGATGGCAACTTAAAAAAGCGAACCGGCCTGAATCCAAAAACCAAACAGTATCTATCAAATTAGGAAGTGGACAAAATGCAGACGAGATGGTAAACAATATTACACGTGATATCATCACTATCGCAAAAAATGCATAATGAAAATAAAACCACATATCCATAAAACGTCAGTACCATGGTGGAACAACGAGATAGCTGCAATAAACAGAAACAAAAAAACATACCTCAACAAATTCTGCAAACACAATCAAGTAGAAGACCTGATCATGTTTTAAAAATTTAAAGCACAGGAGAGAATACAAAAGTACAAAGCAAAAAAACAATCATGGGAGGAGTACGTATCCAGTATAAACGAGCAAACACCCATCGAACAAGTGTGCAAACACTTCCGAAACATATCAGGTAGAGGACACCACAAACAAAATCCAACACACACCACATACACCCCGTAGAAACATCTAATATCCTAAGAACTACGTTTGAGAATGTATTCAGTGACAGCAGCTACACAGCAGACTTTATAGTCCATAAACACATATTAGAACAAAACCCCCTAAACCTAGAAGGAGGAGAGAACGAAGGTTATAACCGACCTATAACGATGGAGGAACTTAACACCATACTAACGTTAACAAAAGACACAAGCCCAGGAGCTGATGAAATTTGTAATGCGATCATACGGTAACTTTCTGGTCCCACAAAAGAAAAACATGTAGACGTACTAAATACAATCTTTAAAAAAAAAAATATTAACCGTCTTTCTGGAAAAACGCTACTATAATACCTATCCCGAAGCCTGGAAAGGATCACAGTGACCCAGGAAACTACCATCTAATTTCACTAACGTCGTATCTGGGAGAAATCTACGAAAAAATTATAAATACACGACTAGTACATATACTTAAAACCAATAACCTTATCAGCGACTACTAGGCAGGCTTCCGGAAGGGTTTCTCCTGTACGAACCACATTGTCCGGCTGGAGAATATAATCAAAGAAGCCTTCTGCGAAAGGAGACACACCTCAGCGGCATTCTTTGATCTCCAAATGGTCTATGACACAACCTGGAGAACAGGCATCTTAAGAAAATTGAATTATGGGGTCTCAAAGGGCACGTACCACTAATGATAAGGTAATTTCTAGAGGATAGATGTTGTCATATAAAAATAGGAAACAGAACCTCTCAAAATTTCAAGGAGGCAAATGGGATGCCTGAGGGCTCAGTTCTTAGCGTAACGTTATTTGTAATAGCAATAAACGGAATCGCTGACAACCTCCCTAAACGAGTCACCATTATTGTATGCAGATAACCTGGTAATAATAAAGGCAGGAAAAGCCTAAATTTAATAAGGGGAACGATGTCCAGAAGAGCATTGACATAATCTGCAAAGGGACGTGTATTATCAATACACCAATATTTAAACCAACACGATTCCCTAAATGATTTACACTAGAGCTGACTAACTTAGTAATCCAGAAGAAGAATCTGCATAAAGCTTATACGCAGTCAGGCTTAAATAATGATTACCGTCAATTTAGTTTTGTTAGGCAGCAATGCAAAGATTCGGCTCGTGTTTATCACACCAATAATATCCAGAATGTGGAAGAAAACATTAAACATAATCGCCAAATCGTTTTGGAACTATGTTAACTCCAAGCGAACAACTAATAACATTCATTTAACTTTCACTGCTGGTGATAGCTCAATTGACACTCCCGAGGGTATAGTAAATAATTTTGAAACGTTTTTCGGGTCACTTTACAATCCTCATACTCATGGTTTAAAGTGCAAATATAATTCTATCTCCTCTAATCATAATAATGAATGTATTTTTAAAACAATAAGAATCACGGATGTTTTAAAAGAACTCACTTCAATTAAAACAAGCCATATCTCTGGGCCTGATGGTCTACCTGCTTTATTGTTAAAGAATTGCGCCTTTGCATTTAATAGACCTTTTTGGATTTCAACAGATCTCTTACTGAGGGGACATTTCCCTTCATCTGGAAGGAAGCGTTCGTCGCTCCCGTTTATAAATCAGGGAATGAGAAAATATTTGAAAATTACAGGCCGATATCAATTTTGTCATCGATCCCTAAGCTTTTTGAACGACTAGTAACTCGTTACTTAACTAAAATACTCCAACCATTAATCCCTTTAAAACAGCATGGATTCCGTACGGGTAAAACAACCGCAACTAATCTCTTTATTTATGAATCATACATTGTCAGTGCCTTTGTCGATCGAGTACAAGTCGATTTCATCTATACCGATTTCTCGAAATCGTTTGAAAGTGTTGATCATTGTATTCTTATTAATAAATTACGTAACCCCGACATTTCAAGTTTTGTTCTCAAATGGATCGAGTCGTATATTACGGGAAGATCTCAACGCGTTCGGATTGGCCAGTGTGTCTCGCGTAACATTATTGTCACCTCCAATGTTCCGCAAGGGTCTCACCTGGGACCACGGCTTTTTAACGTGTTTGTGGACGATGTAATTAAATGTTTTTCTAACGCTCAATGTCTTCTATGCGCCGATGACATGAAAATTGTCATTCGAGTTCGCACATTCGAAGATCCCGCTCGCTTACAGAATGATTTGCTATCATTTCAATTATGGCGACAGTTGAATATACTTCAACTAAACTTAAAAAAACACAAACTCATAATATTTTCTCGACATCAGTCTACTGTTGTGTATGGATACCGATTGATGGATGAGAAAACTCCACACACTTTAGTGCGTTCCCATTTGGAATATGGTTCTTGTGTTTGGTCTCCATACACAGCGGTAGACAAAGATAGGATTGAATGCATCCAAAGGAAGTTCGTTTTTTAGATTATAGATGTAACATTATCGAAAGCACTGCAGAACTTTGTAACCATTTCGGCATCAAAAGTTTAAAGCAACGTCAGTTTAACTTTGACGTAATTCTTGTATACAAAATTGTAAATGGTCAAATCGATTGTCCGGACCTTCTAAATTGGATAGGAGTGCATGCTTCCTCTATAACTCTAAAACAGATCTAACATTTAACGTTTTATTTAGAAGGACGGATTACGCTCTGCACTCGGCCTCTACGCGTATATTAAGGAACGCCAACGAAGTCAATATTGACTTCTTTGTTAACTCCTATTATAGTCTCATTAATTAAGAAGAAGTATAAAAAACAATAGTACCATAACACAAAAACTAAATTATGTTTTTATTAGCGCACCTTATACAAATTTAAAAAATATATCTTGAAAGATTAGGTCATTTAAGCTTTTTAACTTCTTTGTCTCCTAATACAGCGTGTAAACGAACTACTGTACAGGCTCTCTACCACATAAGGGGCAGCGTTATAATAAACAATACCTGCATTTGGAATTACCATACCTTTAGTAGATAGCTCACAAATAATTATTAAAAATAATTAATAATAATAGGCCACATGTTTGTGGTATCTGGTATACGCGCACATTGCGTATATTAAGAGAGATTCCACATAGACTGGTAGTTTATAAACGATTTGGATATCGAATTACACCATCCAGAGAAAAGTGGGTCAGATTGTGAAGAATTATGTCTATGTTATCGTTTTCATAAGTACCCATTGCTGACTAAATTCCGAATATTTTCTAAACGTGTTAATGAAATTCAATATTTTTCCTTATTAGGTTCACACTTCACTTTATCTCCACTCTTATTGAAATGTTTAGATAAGAGCGGCGAGGGTGAATGATTTTTAAACATAAAAATAGTTTGCGGTTTAGTCTATGGTGAAACTTATTCCATGAAACATCTACATTTTGTAACATGGCGCGATACGTTTATTCAAACATTGAATTGGCAGACATGTTTCTTATTTACGGTGAAACTCGGTGTAATTCCGCGGAAGCTGTAAGAATTTATCAAGAGCGATTTCCTGAACGACACTTACCACCGCCAAACCGATTTAGAAATTTATTACAAAGAGCACGCGACACTGGAAGTTTGCACCCCGTCGCCGTCGCCGGAGACGCCGAAGGTGGTGACCGTCCAATGCGATATTTGCGAGCGGAAGATGAAATTTTGAATCTGTTAGAAGCGGATCCTGGTTTAAGTACCCGTATTATCGCCGCTCAGCTAAATGTATCGCACACATTTGTCAGCAGTGTTATACGAGACAATAATTTTTATCCGTATCACTACCAGCGTGTACAACATCTTCAACCCCATGATTTTCCCAAAAGAATTGTATTTTGTCAATGGATTTTGGCACAAAATGTTCAAAATCCTAACTTTACCAAAGACATTTTAGTGACCGACGAATCGTGCTTTACGCGTAATGGAAGTTTTAATTTCCATAATATGCATGTTTATGCAATAGAAAATCCTCGTGTTACGCGTAGAACTCATTTCCAGCATCGCTTCTCCCTTAATATCTGGGCAGGTATTTTAAATGATCAATTAATTGGGCCATTTATGTTCCCATTTAATTTGAATGGAGAACGATATTTACGATTTTTGCAAGATGACCTTTTAGATCTTCTAGAAAATGTACCCTTAGCGGTTCTTAGAAGAATGGGGTATTTGCAAGATGGTGTGCCAGCTCACTATGAAAGGCGCGTTAGAAGATATTTGGATGATGAGTTTCCAGGACGTTGGGTTGGTCATGGAGGCCCTGTACCATGGCCTCCAAGAAGTCCGGATTTAAACCCCTTAGATTTTTTTCTTTGTGGATACTTTAAAAGTGAAGTCTACACTACGGATATTGACAATGCGGAAATGCTGATACAACGAGTAAACGCCGCGGCTCGTACAATTCGTGAAAAACCTCGTGAAATGTTTGCTACTGTTCGTGCAAATTGGATACGTAGAGCCCAAATGTGCATTGAGTGCGGCGGACGTCAATTTGAACACGTATTGTGATTTTTTTTATACGTGACCCAGTTTCATGTAGTAATTCTAGACAGTGTGTGTGTGTGTAGTGCGTGCGAAGTGATTTATACGTCTCGCAGTAGTAACAGTAAATAAACAATACCACAAATGAGTACGTGCGAAGTGATTTATGCGCCTCGCAGTAGTAAAAGTATATAAAAAATACAACAACTTACGCATCCACGAAAAATATCATGAACACAGGTAACCAGAAGTTCTCAAAAAGTAAAAAATGCATGAAAAATTATGAAAAATCCAATATTTTTTTTCCGATTTTATTTTTGCTGCAATTGGTGTCAAAATATTTTGTGTATACGCCCTTATGAGGATGTACATTAGTTCGATTACACGCTGTATTGTTTGATATCTTGTACCGTTTTGCCACAACAAAATAAAATGCAAATACATTATTTTTTATTATTTAGTAAAAACGAAATTTACTTTTTCGGGTGATTAAAAATACATGTTTTTTCTTTGTCGCCATTGTTTAACAAGCGTCAATTGTGTATAACATTAATTAACGAGTGTTTATGAGAATC
Organism: Philonthus cognatus; assembly: GCA_932526585.2. Classification (NCBI taxonomy): domain Eukaryota; kingdom Metazoa; phylum Arthropoda; class Insecta; order Coleoptera; family Staphylinidae; genus Philonthus; species Philonthus cognatus. Next base: position 104,154,190 of record OW052241.1, read on the forward strand.
AATTGTTATCATCATTATGGTTTATAATTATTCATATTCCTAGGTAGCGAACATCTGCAGGGAGTTTTTCTTTTAAGTATACGTATTCCAAATTCAGCCTATTTTCTGTAAACCTTTAGATACTCCTTTTTTAAAGTTCAATGTGAAGCTTTAATTAAACGAAAGTTTTCCACTCCCAGACTATGCATGAAGTAAAATTTCGAGTTTAGAAAAGTCCCGTGAAAGTTTGTCGAGGGTCGCGCAGCGACCCGAGACAAATTTTCTGGGCTTTTCTAAACTCGAAATTTTACTTTATGCGCCACGCGTATAAAACCCTAAAATATTGTAAAATTTATGTATATTCGAACTTTAATTGAAATCTGTGTTTTATACGCGTGGCGCATGAAGTAAAATTTCGAGTTTAGAAAAGCCCAGAAAATGTTCACGGGGCTTTTTTCTCAACTCAAAATTTTACTTCATGCTTAGTCTATAAGTGGAAAACACTCGTTTAAAGCTTGACATTGAACTCTTTTAAAAAACAACGAATGTCGGAAAATTTGTTTTATATACTTGTCAATCAATGATGACCATAATAACTTAAATTATGTGTTATGTTATGATAATCAACCATAACAAGTTTCACCCACACCGTAATTGAAAACCTATACTTACCCTAAGATGGATCCAACAGCCACAGCAGCTTAAGATCACTAAAACAAACAAAAAAATATTAGACTATTTATGATTTTCAACTTTTTATTTAACTCACTACAATTGTTTCACTACACTGTAGCTTCTTCAGGTGAAGAAATTTATTAATATATATTATATTTCTTCACCTGAAGAAGCTACAGTGTAGCAAAACAATTGTAGTGAGTTAAAAAAATATTGGTCTTAGAGGTTGAGTTAACAAAAATAGACAAGTCAAATATACAAATACAAATATAAAATTCGAGTAAAATACAGTTAAAAAATAGTTAAATAATTATTTAGAATTAGAATAACGTAACGAAAATGTTCACTAAATACCAGAAGAAACATGTAACATGCGTACGCAATGAATATCTCCTGGCATTTCGATGTGTGTCATTAAATATTAAGGAAATTTTACGTAACTGGTTCAGATTTTGCAATCAGCGAGGATTGCATTTCTGTTTGATCGGTAATTTATATACACTTATTTATGTAAAGAAGCAGAAGAAATAAGTTTAACACTATTTACGGAGAAATGAAATACCAAAAGTTGTATAATTATTTGAGCCGTATATTTTAAAAGCGGCTCAACTCCATTTCTCAATTTATATTGTTGACTCAAATAATTTCCATGATTTAGAGATTTCTGTCATAATCAACAATTTCTGGTTTGTTCAAACTATACAGGGTGATTCAGTTTGGTGTTCCACCCCCTTCTAACTCTTTTATTTTGAGAGTAAAGTATAACAAAACATATATATTTGCAAACGGCAGAAAATTCTCTATTTAACGATGTCATCTAATTGATAATACGATGATAACTGTCAAAGTAGCGATAGTAAACTTTTTATTTCAAATGACATCATACCTATTTTTTTTTCAATTCGAATAAAGGGCACTTTCCTGCATCCGAATATTTTTCACAACTATACGCTTACATAACAAAAAAAAAAAAAAAATGAAAAAATCGTATGTGGCTACGAAAATTATGAAAAATAAACAAACTATTTTATGAAGTGTTTAATTCTTGAAGGAAGGTCATTTAAGTAATTGAATCATTCTTATAAAAAAAATAGGCACTAACGAAGGTAAAAAAGTGGATATTTTGGTAAATTTTTATATTTCAATTCTATAGACATATGATTTTTTTATAAAATAAAGAGATTTTTTTATTTTTTTATCATCTAAGCGTATAGTTGTGATGAATATGCGGATGTAGGAAAGTGCCCTCTATCTGAATTGAACAAAAAATAGGTATGGTGTCATTTAAGAAAAAAGTTGACTATCGCTACCTTGACAGTTATCTTCGTGTTGTCAATTCGGTGCCCCATTAATTAGAGAATTTCTTGCCGTTTACAAATATACAGAGTTTGTTATACTTTACTATCAAAATAAAAGAGTTAGAAGGGGATGGAACGCAAAATTAAATCACCCTGTATAGTATATGTTTTAAATACCGGGTGTTCGATAAAAAACCGCTCAACGTCATAACTCTGTTATTTATTGACCCATTTGAATGAACCAAAAAAAAAACAAGTCAATGGCTGGTTTCTTACTATAAATTGACAATAATTATATATTTTTTTAAAATTAACTTCATTCCGAAATAATTGACAACTTTAAATTTTTAAATAGCTGCTTATACTTTTGTTATTTTATTATATTGGACATTATTTTTCTAAATCCAATTATGCCCGAATTGTAGATTTTAGTTTTATATTTATGTCAGAAAATTATAATAATAAATTAATCGCACATAAAAAGACTGTTATTCCTTACTCCTCATTTGTTTAGTTTTATAAAAAGTTTTGTGAGCGGTAGCGGAGTGGGACGGATCGTTTTTTCCTCTCCGCTCTTAGCTCTTATACGGAGCGGATTGAACGCGTTTTGCAAGCGGGTGCTAGGCGAGTTCGCCGCCGAGCCTTCGGTGCCGTCTACGCTGTGTAATAAGCATGGACGAAATAGATTTAATTGCGTCATATTATTATTTATTTATCCTTTATTATTCACAGACGTTACTGTATTTATGTATTTAATGTTTTTATAAATATAAATATTACTTACCTGAACTTCACATGCACTCCGCCCACTGAGCAAAAAGCAAACAAATAACGTTATATCAACAGTGCAGCAACATTAAACGTTGTTTTAATGTTGATGAAACATTACTGAAATGGATTTTTTCCTTGGGCGGTGCCTGAATTTCTAAGATAAATCTTTCTGTATCAAACATACTTATAAAATCACGTTTTAGCGCTAGGATATAGACAATCACTTTTTTTTCTTTTTTATTTAACCCGTAACCGGTATACAAATTTCTGTCCAAAATTTTATACACTTTGATGGGTAATAACCTGCATAATACAAATAGACTGTAGTATGTTGGCCAATTGGAGAGTCAGGGAAAAGAGAAGCTGCTGGCGGTACAAAATTTAGGAGCACAGAGACCGCTCTCAAAAACATGATTATTAATTCTTTTAATTATTTTGTTCTCATCACACTATTTTTACAAGAGATTGGGGCGATTTTAAAATGTTAGTTATTTTATTTTTCTCAATTTCTATAAAATATCATAGATTTTTTAAATATTAAATAAATTTATACTCATATCTTAGAGATGGAAGTTTACCTAAAAATTTATAGTTTATATTTTTTGTTTATTTATTTTTTAAATATTGTAAGGAAAATATTACGAATTTAACTCGCTTTGGCCGATTATTTACAAAAATATTGAACCCCCGCTTTGAAAACGCGTTTCACCCGCCCGTATAAGAAAGCGCATAAGAAACCATGAGTTAAAACTGAAAACGCGCCTGTCCCGCTCCGCTCAAATTTAAACAGGCGCGAGTGTTGGCGTTTTCTCCGCCTCGCTCCCGTCCGTCTACGGACTCTCATATAAACATATGTGTTAAAACGCAAACGCTTGCGCCCGCTCCCGTTCCGCCTCGCGTTCAAAACGTCCATCTAAGAGCTCCTTATCGGTATTTTTATGTGTAATAATCGCTTCACCTAAACTCTAAACATTCAGTTTTAAATCTATTAATTTATTGGTCTATTAGATTGTATAATATAATATAAGAAAACTCATGCAAACACATAATAATAAAAATGTTGTTCAGGTGATTTTTTTACAATAATTGTAGTGTGTCTTGGAATGAAAAAAAGCACGATGTTGTTAAGAGATGCAGTTAATGTATTTAGCAAAAATATTGTCAAATATCATTAATTGTAAAGTAAAGTCAAGAAAAAAAAAACATTTGCCAATTGTCCTTTAAATATTGTTTAAATTGTTAATTGGTTTATATTAAATTCGCGTGTTCTATTAACAAATTTATTATCCATTCACAGTTTGTTATTATTTAAATCGCAATTGTATTATTTAATAAATACTTCATTTCATAGAAAGAATATTAATTTAATACTTGCCACGTATCCAAATAAACAAGATTCAACTAATCTAACTTCCAAATTTGATGTTAAGAAACAGGATTTATCAATCCTAACACCCTCATTTCATGTAAACAAACACGATTTAACCAACCTAACCTATAAATTTGATGTAAACAAACAAGCTTTAATTAACCTAAAACTTAATGTAAACAAACAAAATGTTACCAACGTAATCTACAAACTTGATGTAAACAAGCAAGATTTAATAATCTTTAACTCCCAATTTGATCTAAACAAACAGGTTTCAACAAACATAACCTCAAAGATTGGTGTAAACAAACAGGATATTACAAACGTTAGCTTCGAATTTGATTTAAACATGTAAGCTTTAAGAATAATTTCTAATGATGAAACGAGTGTTTTCCACTCCCAGACTAAGCATGAAGTAAAACTTCGAGTTTAGAAAAGCCCCGCGTAGAAAATTTTCACGGGGTTTTTCTAAACTCGAAATTTTACTTCATGCGCCACGGGTATAATGTACTGGTTCAGAGTGAAGTTGGAATTTATAAATTGATGTATTTGAACATTTTTCCAAGGCACACCTATTAAATTTTTTTTTAATATAATTTTAAACAGAAGATTTATTTCAATTTAATTTCGACGACAATAATTTTGAAAAACAACGTATTGGGCATTACCAGATTCGGAAAAATTAGGTCTAATGCAGGGCTTCTCAACCTTTTTTAGGTCGCGCCCCCTTTCATAACTCCACGCCTCCCTTCCTGATTTTATTTGAGGTTTTCAGTTAAATTGAAACACTATTATAGACCCCCAGGTTGATAAACCCTGGTCTAATGTAATATAAATCAAAAACTACCGACAGCCGTTTACAAATTTTAAGTTGATTAGTATTTCTTAATGAAGTTATTCTTGAAAAAAAAATAATATCATTTCTTAGTACTTTAACAGCCTCTGACTGTCTCTTTTAGTTCAATAAAATCGGTCAATAAATAATGGAGTTATCGCTTTGGACGTTTTTTTTTTATCAAACACTCGCTATACTTAACCATAAATTCTGAAAACATCAAATTATTAAGGTTATTAGAGTTACCAACAAACATTTGAGAAATTGAGTTAGGCCACTATCAAAATAAACGGCCCATTTAACTATATTTAAGAAAAGGTCAATCAACAATTTTTAGAAGTTTATATACTTTATACTTTTATACCGCTTTTTAGAGATAATACTCATTATTATGGGTACCATTTACATGTTTTTTAAGGCATAAATAATAATAAAACACGTATGTGCCTACTTAAATTGATTCATTTTATGGTGAAATTTATTGTAAGAAAACTGATTTATTCATCAAGGATAATTTTCTTGTACAGTACTGAAACGGTACTGTCAACGGCATACATATCCTACAATTATGTGTATTATATGTAAATAATTATTATCAAGTGAGTATGGCACCGAAATTGGTACATGAGATCATGCAAGGCGTTTATTTATTGAAGTCTCTGTACACAATAGAACATTAAAGATTCTTTTATATTGCAAAAAATAATAGGATAGTTCATACAAGGAATACTTAGATAAAATGTACCTTTGTGTCCTAGTTTATAGATAATTAGAATAATCATTTCTTATACAATATAGACAGTTATAGACATGATTGTGTTACTCTAGTTTAAAGATTAAAATTAAACTGAATGATTTAAATATTCATATAATTTATTTCACTTTCATTCAGTTTGTGATTAGAGTAACAAGATAAGACTTATAACTGATAACTAAGCTTTTTAAAACATCAAATAATGCCCTTGAAATTTTAATGAAAATGTTAAATTTAACATATACAGAGTTTTTTTTTAATATACATGTACATACGTTTTTGTTAAAAGAGTGCAATATGAAGCCTAAAAAAGTGTTTTCCACTCTCAGATTAAGCATGAAGTAAAATTTCGAATTATAAAAGTATGAAAATTTGGTTTGCGGAGCGACCAAACCAAATTTTCAGACTTTTCTAAGCTTGAAATTTTAAAAACACTGAAATATTGTACACAAGCAAACTACACTAGAAATCAGTGTCTTATACGCGTGGCGCATGAAGTAAAATTTAGTTTAACAAAGCCTGAAAATTTGGTTGGGTCGCTCCGCGAAGAGGAGCGACCAAATCAAATTTTCAGGTTTTTCTAAACTCGAAATTTTACTTCATGTGCCACGCGTATAAAACACTGATTTCAAGTGAATTAGGATGGTAATTTTTCTAATATAAGTATTAGAATATTTATTTAAAAACATATTAATATATTGGAATATTGAAATATTTGGATATTTTAATATTCAAATGTGTGATTAATTTTATAATTGAAATATTTGTATTTGAATATTCGAAAATTCGACTATTTGAATTATCATTTCAAATATAAATTAGAGTAGGCTTTGAATTTTAAATTAGATTGGCACTAGTGACTGTTAACACATAGTTTAACTGTATGTTTTTGAGTTTACACATAAAAAAATACTGATATTCTTTACTTCACTTTTTATTTGTATCGTAAGATGTACATTTCGAGACACATGGTGCTTATTATCAATAACAAACTGTTATTGTTATTTATTATTTGTTATTGATAATGAGCACCTTGTGTCTCGAAATGTACCGGGTGGGCAAATAAGCGAGGTAAGCGGCTGTATCTCAGAGACTAATGATCGTAGAGAGTTACGGTAATTTTTTACCGTAACTCTCTACGATCATTGGTAGGTAAAGTGGGCAAGGGAAAATGCTGGAAATCATTTTCGTTTCCAAGATGGCTGCCAGTGGGCGTTTCCACCATCTTGAATTACATAAAGTTACGTTTCTCGCGATTTTCCCCAATGAATGTAACAAAAATGTATTTGCGTTTTAATGCTAACCTAAAGTGGAAAATTTTTTGTAAAAACAATTTTTCTCTATCTTTCGAAATAAAGTGGTGGGGGGTATTTGAATGTTGTTTTAAATAAATGCCTGTAACTTCGAAACGGCTTAATGGATTTGGATAAATTTGGTATCATTGAAAAGAGCATTTCTTGGGCTTTTAGGTTTCTCGTAATCATGACAGTTGTGACCTACACGGCCGCCGATAGAGGGCGTTATTTGATATTATAACCAAAATATTGGATTTTCTCAAAAAATTTAAATGCGATGATATGACTTTTTTTACACTAGAAAATAGACAAATGACTAACCAATAAGCCTGCGTAAACCGCATCTTAATTTCTTTTTCCTAACTCAAATTATTAAAAAAAATACTAAACCAGGAAAATTTATATATCCCCATTTAAAGATTTCGATATTAGATTAAATTATTGTCAATGGATGCTAGGCATGCTTGAGGAAAACAGAAATTTCTTAACGCAAATTCTCTGGACCGACGAGGCTACCTTTAGTAGTGATGGTAGAGTAAACCGTCATAATATGCATTATTGGTCCGCTGAAAATCCGCATTGGTTAAGAGAAGTCTAGCACCAGGGACGCTGGAGCCTAAATGTGTGGTGCGGTATCATTGGGGACAGAATTATTGGACCTTATTTTTTTGGTCAAGCTTTAACTGGTAACCGCTTCTTAGAGTTTTTGATCAACGACTTGCCAATTTTGTTGGAAAATGTGCCACTCGCAACAAGGAGAACTATGTTTCTGCAATTAGATGGTTGTCCGGCACATTATTCAATTAATTTTTTTGAAATAAAACAACACAGTTGGGAGGGTTTCACTTTTATTGTTCAACACTGCAACATGTTTCACCACACATTGGCTTCATCAGGCAGATGAAATAATGATTTTACAAAGTACAGGTAAAAGCTTATATACTAATGCAATTAAGTCAATAGAAGGGGAGGGGCAATGAGGCAATTAGGCTGAAACTAATACAAACAATTTTGAGCGACTAAATATTGATTAGGGGTGAGTTGTTTACTTCTATTTGGTCATTTAATAGAATACCTTTTTTGTTATATTTATTAATTTCTAATTCTTCTAATAAGTTTAATTTACGACTTTTGTTACATTCGTGCAAAATTTTGAATTTAGGGTTGAAGTTATGTTGGTATTCGATTAAATGATTGGCGTAGGTTGAAGAGGTTTTCTTAAATTGAAAGCATTTTCAAAAATGCTTTCAATTTAAGAAAACCTCTTCAACCTACGCCAATCATTTAATCGAATACCAACATAACTTCAACCCTAAATTCAAAATTTTGCACGAATGTAACAAAAGTCGTAAATTAAACTTATTAGAAGAATTAGAAATTAATAAATATAACAAAAAAGGTATTCTATTAAATGACCAAATAGAAGTAAACAACTCACCCCTAATCAATATTTAGTCGCTCAAAATTGTTTGTATTAGTTTCAGCCTAATTGCCTCATTGCCCCCCCCCCCTTCTATTGACTTAATTGCATTAGTATATAAGCTTTTACCTGTACTTTGTAAAATCATTATTTCATCTGCCTGATGAAGCCACTGTGTGGTGAAACATGTTGCAGTGTTCAACAATAAAAGTGAAACCCTCCCAACTGTGTTGTTTTATTTCAAATAGTATTATGGAGTTTCATCTTGTATCCGCCTCATCAATTAAATATTATTCAATTAATGTCCGAAACCATATTAACGGGACCTTTCGAGAACGCTGGATAGGATGGGGAAGCCTATTTCCTTGGCCGGCAAGATCTCCCGACTTGACATGTCTTGATTTTTACTTATGGGGACGCTTAAAAGATATTGTTTTTCAAACTCCACCAACAACACGAATGGATATGGAAAACAGAATTCGAAACTAATTCGTCAACTATCAACGGCAGAAATCGAGGCTGCGGTTCTGTCGACTCAAGAAAGACTGGAACAATGTGTGGAATATGACGGAAGGCAATTTGAACACAGAATTTATTAATCTTTTTTCAAAATCGGTCCTTTTCAGGACCACAACTTTATTTAAAAGGACAATCGCTTATAAATACGAAAACGTGTAAGTTAAAATCACAGCAATAAATAAACTGACATTTCTTGTGAATATTTAACCGATGCATTTTTTAATGGGGATATATGAATTTTCCTGGTTTAGTATATTTTTTTTAATAATTTGAGTTAGGAAAAAGATATTAAGATGCGGGTTGAGCAGGATTATTGGTTGGTCATTTGTCTATTTTCTAGTCTTAAAAAAATCATATCATCGCATTAATTTTTTTGAGAAAATTCAATATTTTGGTTATAATATCGAATAACGCCCTCTATCGGCGGCCGTGTAGGTCACAACTATCATAATTACGAGAAACCTAAAAGCCCAAAAAATGCTTTTTTCAATGATACCAAATTTATCCAAATCCATTAAGCCGTTTCGAGGTTACAGGCATATATTTAAAACAACATTCAAATACCCTCCACCACTATATTTCGAAAGATGGAGAAAAATTGTTTTTACAAAAAATGTTCCACTTTAAGTTTGCATTAAAACGCAATCACTTTTATGTTATATTCATTGGGGAAAATCGCGAGAAACGTAACTTTATGTAATTCAAGATGGTGGAAACGCCCACTGGCAGCCATCTTGGAATCTTGAAAATAATTTCCAGCATTTTCTCTTGCCCACTTTACCTATAAAATTTGTTACCATAACTCTCTACGATCGTTAGTTTCTGAGATACAGCCGCTTACCTCGCTTATTTGCCCACCCGGTACATCTAACGATACAAATAATAAGTGAAGTAAGGAATAACAGTTGTTTTTATGTGTAACACATAGTTTACCATAACCTCAAATTAATTAGATTATTCAATTAGCATTCTGCACAACCGCACAAAGAAATGCCGCCTATTCTAATTTATAATTTAATTGATCGCTCAATATCATCTGCTTCTTGAATACACGTTTGTTTTCTTTTATTTTTCCCCTTTTTCTAAACTTACACCTGACATTTGCATGCGATTTATTTATTTACGTCCTTTTTCCTGGGCTCGGGTAATAATTTTCAATTATGGCCGTAATCACATGTTATGGTTTGATATATTAAAACAGCTCTTAAGTGCGTGGAATGCAGGAGCAGCCATTTTCTAAGGTACTCGTTTGTTTACGATGGCAATTATTGGGGATTGTGTGCATATTAAAAGGCCGACGTGAAATGGCCAAGTGTGTTTATAACTAAACGCTTTTCCATCTAAATTAATTACAGCCTGTGCGAATCGTGCCCACTCTAACGAAATTATAATATTTACAATTTAAAAACGTACATACAGTTTTAACCAGAATTTACAAACGATTGACAAAGCTTTATGGTAGACTTGTTATTGACAGATTTTATTGTTGAAGGAATATTTGTACCTCAGTTCATATACATGGTGTTCCAATAACGACAGAAATTTCAATTAATTACCTAATGGATGGGAATCTCGGTTTTTTTTTTTGAAGAGATAGAGAGTCGGTTAAATTAGAGCAAAGTTGCGTATTTTACGGCCTAATAATAATTTAAAAACAAATTTAAAATATCTTCTTTCGTTTTTAAGATATTGTCAAAAACAGATTTTTTGAAATTTCGTTTTTATTTTTTCATTCAAAAACTACTGAATCCAGACATTTACAACTTCGACATTATACAGGCACTTTTTAACGAAAAATCTAGTAACATATTTTATTTTAAGATAACTATAACATTTACCCAGGAACCATAGCCATCTTTTGTTTTTCTTATGGGCGCCATTTCGAATTTTTATATTTTTTGGAAGAATATTTTATTCTGAATTCAATGATTTATCACACTTATAGTTTATTGTACATTTTATATGTAAAATATTAATCTTTTGTTTTTTGTAAAGAGTGCCTTGGAAACAGTTGAGTAACTCACTCATTTGACAACTCCTAGGACCCATAATTTGCTTACATATCACAACAAACTGTATTTGTTTATAAACGAAACGATTTTGTCATATTATATCTTTATTGGCCGTGATTTCACTATTGTTACTGTAAAAGGCTATGCTAGGATTTGTCTGATTATATCTCTCTATGGACTGTATTTCGGCTATTGTGATGTTTATGATTGTAAGTCACTTAAATCACTATATCAAATACAATCAATATAGGGATTTAATGACAAAATACTAATACGATACATTATAACAGTTGTGATGTATTTTAAAGTAACGAATGTCTTCCACTCCCAGACTAAGCATGAAGTAAAATTTCGAGTTTAGTAAAGTTACAAATATACAACGCTTAGATGTGATGGTAATCAATATTTATTGAGATGTAGCGAAAAATGCAAGATTTACTTTTGTGAATAGTTTTGGAATAATAATAATAAAAGTAAAATAAATTTAGATTCAGCAACTTTCCTATACTGTTGATATTTAAGGCATTATATCTTATACGGGGAGACTGCTTACCATTTGTTTACTCTATGTTTTGTGTGATAATCGATACTTGTTATTATTATGTCAAAAGATTGACAGATATTAATTAATTTTGACTGCTAACAATGATTGACTGCTGTCAATATTTCATTGATTAGTAGATATGACGTCATTGTTTCCAAGGCACTCTTTGCAATAAAGAAAATATTATAATTTGAAGTGTCAAATGTATAATAAATCATAAGTGTGATACATCACTGAGTTCAGTAAAAAAAAAAAAACTTCAAAAAAGATTCTATATGTCTCATTAAAAAGTACCTGTATATTATCAAAGATCTAAATGTCCAGATTCAGTAGTTATTGAATGATATCTCGAAAACAAAACAAGATATTTTAAAATTGTTTTCAGATTATTGTTAAGTCCTAAAATATGCAACTTTGCCCCATTTAACCGACTCTCTATCTCTTCAAATTACTGAGATCTCCATACATTCTGTCGAAATACGGACACATTGTAGAGGGTGTCCTATGACTTCTGGACCAAATACAACTTTGTAATTTTAAATCGGATACCTCATATATTATTGACTTTTTTGATTGGGAATAAAATTGTATAGTTTATTGTTATAACAATACCTCGAAAAAATGTAAGCAAAAAACAGTATTTTAAAGAAAAAAAAGCAAAATATTATGCAAAAACATTATTTTAACTAAAATATACAGGGTGTTCAGAACTAAGTGCGCACCTTTGAATACTTTATTATTATTTGTGCTTAAGAGTCGGTTAAAGGAGCTGAGTAGTAGGAAATTTAATGGTCAAATCAGAAAAACAATTAAACGTCGTATCTTCTAAATATTTAAAAAATATACATTTTTTTTAAACGTACCACCCTGTATATTTTACTACCGATGGATAGAAAAAAATATTATATATATACATATAGCTTTATTTATGAATTTTGTACATAACATAATTCATAATAAAATATTACACAAAACTCATAAATAGGCTATCAACCAGGGGTCTTTCAGCCTGTCTTTGTCAAGTACATGTCGGTTTTTTAAAAGTCATGATCACTAACGTCGTTGTCCAAGTCCGGGTGATTAGATGAGATAAATTGGTAAATTGTCGTTACTGGGAATTTATATTTTGGTTCGATGTTGGGGTTGTGGGGAATGCAGTGATGTTGAATAATATTGGGAATGTTAGGATTAGTGGCAAATTTTAAGGATAGAATTTCAAGGTGTTGGCTAATAGGAGGAATGTTGCAAATGTCATAGAGGAGTGCGTTTGGAGGATTGTGTAAGGGATTGTTAGGGTGTCGGATTTTGGTTAGGACTCGCAGAGCAGAGCGCTTTGCAACTTGAAGGTTATTTAGGATAGAGGGACGGAGATTGTGGTACAGGATAGCCGCATATTCGAGCAGGGGACGGCATATCATACTGTATATATATTTTTTTTTTTGTGGAAATGCCCTCATTTTTATAAGTCAGAGCTCTGAAATGACGAGGCCAGCTCTTTACGCTGGCTTTTAGGTGTTGGGTATGTGTTGAAAAGGTAAGGTTGGGGTCGAATGTTATTCCTAAGTATTTACAATGGGGAGATGGTGAGATGCGTTGGTTATTTATTAGGATATGGAATGGAGAAGTTGAAGGCCGGTGGAAGGGAATAAGGAGTTGCGCTTTATTTGGATTTATGGATATTCTCCATTTCGCAAACCAGGTTTGTAGGGAATTTATTAGCTTTTGCAGGGTGCTTAAGGCTTTAGGTAATGTGGGAGCGTGAGCTATCAGAGCGGTGTCGTCTGCATATAGGAGGGGGTACGCGGAGGGATTAATATATAATGGGTCAGGGTTGTATAGGTCGTGGACAAATATATTGTATAATATCGGGGAGAGTGGTGAACCTTGGGGGAGACCTTGCTGGGGAGTGAATGATTGAGAATAGGAGTTTCGGATTCGGATTGTTAGGTATCGGTTATTCAGGAAACTGTCGAGGATATGAATTAAATAAGAAGGGATTCCTAAACAACAGACCTCGATGCTATACTGAATCGTATGCTTTCTGGATGTCTAGAAATGCGATGGCTGACTTCTGGTTTTCGAGGTGTGTTGTTTGGCAATTCGATGTGAGGATTGATAATGGAAGTGCGGTTGAGCGGTGTTCTATGAAACCAAATTGATACATAGGGATGCGGTCGAGGATGAGGGATGATAGTTTTTTCTGGATAATGGATTCAAATAACTTACCAAGGACTGGAAGAAGAGTGATTGGGCGATAGCTTGAAACTAAGGCTGAATCGATGCCAGATTTATGGATGCAAGTGATAATCCCTCTCTTTCACTCCGTTGGTAAGGTTTGGGAAATAAATATGTGATTAAATAAAAAAATGATATGTTCATGGATGTTTTCAGGAAGGGACTTCAAGATACATCTAGGGATGCCAACGTATCCGGGAAAAAATATTATTAACATCATTAAAACAAAAACATAAATAGGAAAGTTAATCACATATTACTGATTATTTTTTAATAAAATCAAGGATCCCTGAAAGTATTTAATTTTGTGTAACAGAAATCACTTTAAATGAGAATTTTACCGACAGATACAATAAAAAACTTTGGTTTCGTCATTTGTTAGAATGCTCTCTTCTTCTAAATGCTTCTTGATTATATTGAAGAAAATCTAAATATGTGAATAACTTTCTTATTTATTATTTTTTATAATTATGTATTGTAACTTTTTTGTTAAAAATAATCTTCTGTATCGATCGGCAATAAAATGTAAAGGGTGTTTCATACATTCGATTCTTAATATTTCAATTGAAATAATAATCAATTAAGTGCATCAAAATGTAAAAAAAAATCATCACACATTCCTCTCAATTATGAGAGAATTTACATTTTAAATTATCTGTAAATGTAATTATGTAGCTTGTATTTCTAAACTATGGAGTTATTGACATATTCTCTATTCAGTTTCAAATTTATACAAAAAGTTGTAAATTCTAAAATCAGATCATAGTTTGCTATTGTTTCATTAGTTAACAAAAATATCTCACTAATGTTTTTTTAACCGCTAACAAAGTTAAAGACCCAACTTTTGCGGTCAGTTGCAACCGCGAAAGTAAATATTTAATCGATGTTTGTATAAAGCATATTCAAGTTAAGTCAAATAAACAAATATAACTGTTTTAACTTGTTTTTATAATAATAAAAAAACATAATTCTAAAGAAATACAAATTTAAGAAGTTTTTCTTTTAAGTAAACATATCCGAATTATAATGTTTGTCTTTGAAAAACGTTCAAATTGTAGCTGTAAACGAATGTTTTCCACTCCCAGATTAAATTTATTTCGAGTTTAGAAAAGCCTGAACGTCTAGATTTCCTAATTCAGGCTCTTCTAAACTCAAAATTTTACTTCATACGCCACGCGTATAAAACACTAAATATTTTGATGTAAGCAGTATATTTTGAACTTCACTTGAAATCCGTGTTTTATACGCGTGGCGCATGAAGTAAACTTTCGAGTTTAGAAAAGCCTGAATTTGGATTTGGACACAGCGTCAAAATCCAAACGTTCAGGCTTCTCTAAACTTAAAATTTTACTTCATGCTTAATTTGGGAGTGCAAAATACTTGTTTAAGGGTTTAATTTATAGTTAAAAAATAAAAACAACAAGTGTCGGAAACTTTACAGCATATGCATATATATACTTAAATAAAAATTCCCGTTATAAAGAAACACTACGCGTTTCTTTTTATTCATTAAACTAGATAATAGTATATTGTACAACGACAGTTTTACAGTCAACTTTTCCTACGACTGGTGAAAGAAACGGAATTAACAGTTAAACATTATCACAATAATTATTTGTTGCACATAAAAATGTAATTATAGAAAGTACATACGTTCAATGTAGTGCTTACACACAGTAGTGTGTAAGTTCAAGACAAATTTTCTGGGCTTTTCTAAACTCGAAATTTTACTTCATGCACCACGCGTGTAAAACACAAAAATATTGTGAACTTTATGTAT
This sequence comes from Philonthus cognatus, assembly GCA_932526585.2. Taxonomy (NCBI): domain Eukaryota; kingdom Metazoa; phylum Arthropoda; class Insecta; order Coleoptera; family Staphylinidae; genus Philonthus; species Philonthus cognatus. Next base: position 104,169,676 of record OW052241.1, read on the forward strand.
ATTTGAACCCCACTTGAAATCAGTGTTTTTATACTTCATGCTTAGTCTGGTAGTGGAAAACACTCGTTCAAAGCTTCAAATTGAACTCTTCTAAAAAACAACGAATGTCGGGAAATTTACAGCGTGTGCACATGTTTACCTAAAAGAAAAATTCCTTGTAAATCCTCCGGCTTACAGGATTTTCATATGCTAATTTATTATTTTTAAAAGCAGGATCATGGAATGTCCGAGGAACATTTGAAGAAGACACACTTAAACATTTAACAAGGGAATTACAAAAATATAAGTATGACCTTTTGGCGATACAAGAAACAAAACAACTAGAACCGGTAATAAAAGAAGTTGAAGATTAAATATTCTTCAATAGTGGTGGCAAATACAGAAGACTAGGAGTGGGTTTCCTAATCAACAAAAAATACAAAACAGCAATAGTTGAGTTCAAACCGGTACCAGAATGATTATGTTATCTAAGACTACGGGAAAAATACCAAAAGCTAAGTTTTATCAACATACATGCGCCAACAGAAAAATCAGAAATGGAAATGAAAGAAATATTTTATAACACATTATGAAGTATACGATATAAAGATTATTCTAGGTGATGCTAATGCGAAAATAGGAAAGGAAGAAATATTTAGAACAACTATAGGCAAGTTTAGTAAACATGAAAAGACAAACGAGAATAGACAATTGCTAATTGAAATCGCCAGATGGATCGTATATAAATCAAATAGACCACGCAATCGTAGAGAAAGATACAGAAAAGTGGATAAAAGATATAAGAAGTTATAGGACTCAGACTCGGATCATTTCTTAGTAGTCATTAAAATAAATCAAGAAATTCCGTATGAAAAAAACAGCGAAAAAATAAAATAGATAAAACAGCTATAAGACTACAGATCAGGTATGATACAGAGAAAAGAAGATGTGGATCAGCTGTAGGGGGATTTATAAGAGAAAATCGAACGAGTATCAAAATAAATCCAAAATATGGATCATAAATGAAACAAGAAATGGTTTGACGAAGAATGTCAAGTGGAACCGGACAACAGAAACCAACTACGAATAAATTGGCTAAAAAGTAGCAACGCACATACACAGCTAAGATACCAGGAGCACAGGAGGAAGTGTAACAAAATAATAAGAGAAAAAAGAAACACAACGAAAGACTCATTGATGAAATAGAAGAGGATTATAGAAATAAAGAAATAAGAAATTTGTATCGTGGATTGAAATTAGAAAGAGGAGAACCTAGTACAAGATCGATATTTTATAAAAGTAAAGAAAGACAACTAATAGGAGGCGAAGAAGAAATATTAGAACTATGGAAAGACCATTTTAATGAATTGCTGAACGAATCGATAGATGGGGACGAAGTAGGAGAATATGTAGAATTAGAACAAGAGGAACCAAATAACGACGAACCACCTTCCCTAAAAGAAATAGAAGAAATCATAAGAAACTTGAAAAAAAAATAGATGTCCAGGTAATGACCAAATAACAGCAGAATTGTATAAATATGGGGGAGAGGTCCTACTAGACTGGATCCACACACTAATGGCCAAAATTTAGGAGGAGGAAACATTCTCAAAAGATTAGAATGAAGCTATACTCTTACCTGTATATAAAAAAGGAGATAAAATAGAATGTTCAAATTATAGAGGAATAGAACTCCTAAATGTAGTATATAAAATTCTAGCAACACACTTAAAAGATCGAATAACGCTGAAAATATGAGAAAAAATAGGTGAATACCAGTGTGGTTTTAGAAAAGGTAGGTCGGTGATCGATGAGGTATTTGCGTTAAGAGAAATAGAGTCCAAAAGTTTCACATACGGTAAAGAAACATATGTGCTATTTATAGACTTTCGTCAAGCATACGATCGAATTAAATGGAAGGAGTTATACAGGGCCCTAGTAGAACTAGGAATAGATGGCAAATTACTAAGGCTAATAAAGTTAACACTGAACAAAACAAACAATAGGGTGAAGATCGGCCACAGAACATTAGAATATTTCAAAGTCAGGAAGGAGTTAGACGGGGAGATCCATTGTCAGCATAACTTTTTAGCTGTGCTCTGGAGGTAGTGATAAAGCTAGCAAATCTCCATAGAAACGGACTGTTATGCCACAAAAAACATCAGTGCTTAGCATTTGCTGATGATTTGGCCATCATAACCAGAAACAAAAATGAACTCCAGGCGTATGTAACCAAACTGAAAGAAGCCTCTCGTAAAATCGGTTTACTAATAAATGAAGAGAAAACGAAGTTGATGACATGGACAGACAAGGAATACAAGGAAAATGGGAACATCAAAATAACAAATAACAAAGGCAAAACTTATACTTTTACGGGGGTGGAACACTATACATACTTGGGCACCCAATTTTATAGAAGACCAAATATGAGAGAAGAGATACAAACGAGACTCATGAAGGGAGACAGATGCCTACAAGGACTGAGAAAAATATTCTACAATAAAAATTTTAGTCGAAAACTAAAAATAAAAATATAAAAGTCGAACATAAGACCTATAGCATTATTTGGAAGTAAAACTTGGACGTTAGGAACAAGGGAAGAAAGAATGCTAGGTGTATGGGAGAGGAAAATGCTAAGAAAACTATACGGGGGGAAAAAATTCAAGAAGTGTGGGAAAGAAGGATAAATAAAGAATAAAAGAATCATATAATGAACCAGATATTGTAGCTGTAAAAAAACGATAAAGATTAAGTGGTTGGGCCACATAATAACTGTGGAACAAGCCATGGGCCTACTAGACCTGAAGTGCTAGAATATATATATATATATATATATATATATATGTGTATATATATATATATATATATATATATATATATATATATATATATATATATATATATATATATATATATATATATATATATATATATCTATACAAGGTGGCCAGAAAAGGTGTGATAATCTTCAGGTAGAGTGGTTCATTGATTAATTTCAAGCAGAAAATTTAAGTAAAAAAATGGTGATGAGTCCATCATAGTACTTTCCCCCGTAAATTGCGTATTAAATCACTTTTAAAATATTTATAGCATTATTATTTTCAAAATGTCTTCAACTTTTTGATAACTACAACTTTTATTTGAAACATTTTTCAATTGGATCAACACATACTGACACAAACCAATGACTAGATAAAAAACACTATTTAATTAATATCTCAAAAACTAAGAGTGCTATGACAAAAAGTGAAGATACAAAAAATCTTTAATATTTTATTTCCTACAACTTTTATTTAAAACATTTTTCAATTGTAACGACACATACACTGTCACACACCAATAACTAGATAAAACACACAACTTTTGAAATATATCAAAAACTAAGAGTGCTATGACAAAAAGTAAATGAACAATACATCTTTATTTTATTATTATCTACAACTTTTATTTGAAAGAATTTTTTGTTTGATGAACATTTATTGAAAAAATCTGAAAAAACTGAAAAACGCTAAGAGTAAAGTACCACTTCCGGTTTTCCGATTTTCACCAAAAGCTTTTCAGTTCTTCCGATTTTAACAAAATGCTTAAGTTTCAAGTTTTATCTCGATATCTTTAGCGGTTTTTGCGGTACAGCGCACACAGACACACACACACAGACACACAGACAGACAGACAGACATTTTTCAAAAATGGTCTTATTCGACTCAGGGGACCTCAAAACGGATATTTCCGCAAAAATTTTTGATTCGAAAATTTTCACGAAAACAATTCTTTCCCTTTGTATTACATACGGGGGAAAGTAAAAATATTGTATTGTGGCTTATAACTCCTCACGAGCCAATTTAAAGAAATGTAAATTTGGCAACAATGGATCAAACAAGTGTTTAATTTAATAATCATCATAAATTTAACAAATCTACAAAAATTAATATTTGAAGTATACATCAAAAATGAAAGATTAAAGTAAATGTTCAAATTGATAACCATCCGTTTCTAAGCAGATCTGGAGCCGTCGTGGGATAGAATTAATTACTCGGAGCAACATTTCTTCAGTAATTAATTCCACTGCAACACGAATTCTATTCATGACGTCTACATTGTCCACTGGAGGTGTTGCATACACCTTTTCTTTTAAAAATCCCCAAACGAAAAAATCAAGTGGATTCATATCCGGCGACCTTGCTGGCCATAGTATGGGTCCATTGCGCCCAATCCATCTATTTGGAAAATGTTCGTCCAACCATTCTCTTGAAATTCTTGCTGTATGTTGTTTACTAAATTTAGTGGAACATTCTCTAAAACTTCTTCTAAAATATTTACATAATTTAAGGCATTTAATCTTTGATGAATAAAAAAAGGCCCAGTTACACGTAAATTTAGAATACCAAGCCAGACGTTAACTGAAAATTTCCTTTGATGTCCCATTTCTCTAACCGCCCGAGGATTTTCTTCTGCCCAAAAGTGATAATTATGACAATTAAATACCCCATCTCTAGTGAATGTACATTCATCACTCCAAAGAATTTTAAATAAAAAATTTGGTTCTTCCCGAATTTGATCTAATATCCTGTCACAAAACATACGTCTACGCTCGTTATCATTTTCATACAGTGGTTGAACTTTTCTTGCATGAAATGGACGCATTCGATTTTCTTTCAATACTGCATGGACTGTGGTTTTACTGGGGACATTTAACTGTTGAGCTATTTGTCTCGTACTAATATTGGGATCTTCTTGAACTGCATTCAATATCTGTTCTTCTAGGTGAACAGTGCGACGTTCCCTAGGTCTCCCTCCATCTATGTTATTATAAACGAACGACCCAAAAGTACGTAGCCTTTGATCTAATTTTCTAAACGTATTTACGCAGGGCTGTTGGCGATTTGGATATCTTCTTTGGTACTCATCTTTGGCACTAGTTGCATTACCATTGCAGAATCCAAATATCATGTACATATCTGCATACTCGTTAATTGTGTACATCTTCAAAAAGTATGATGAACTTATACAAACTTACACAAATAAATTATGACAAGTATATGTCAAAGTCAAGTGAAATTTAATAAGGTTACATATGAAAATACATAGTTGCCAGGTCTATTTTTATTAAAAAAATGCTTCTGAAGAAGTTATTAATTTGTTAAAGTTTCCAATTTATTTATCACCTATGTCATTTAAATTTTACAAATGTGTATCTGATTGTAAGTTCTATTGATTTTTTCCAAAATAATAGAAAATAACACTAATTTCCAGATATACGTTTAATATTTTAACGACCTCGTGAGATGTTACGAAGAAGAATACAATATTTTTTTATTTAGATGTTTTATCCAAAATTAATCAACGAGTCACACTACCTGAAGATTATCACACCTTTTCTGGCCACCTTGTATATATATCTATATAACTGGCTGGAGGTTTTTGTGCTGCTATCTCGCGGTTATTGATTTATTTTCGCTCTACGTTTCGGCAGCATCACTTCTGCCATCCTCAGGAGCTTTTTTATATACTGAGTGATAGATGTCACGTTCACTGGCAGTACATTTGTTTTGTAAACTAGGGACTTGTAGTCTAGATCTGCTGCGTGTTATTGGTCCACTCGATGTAGAAGTTGCCAGTTATGGGCAGGTATTCTTGCTCTGTATCTATGGCAGAATGTTTTAGCTCCAAGGAAGTACACGGATCACTTTCACACTTACTATACATAATGTTATTAATTATAATTTCTTATGACGAAATCTCTTAACATGGGTCGTTTATAAAACTTCAATGGGTTCAGTACGAGTTGTTACCCGGGTACGAAATACAAACGTAACTAACACATTTTTACATCCTAACAGGAGTAAATAATATGCTTATATCTTTACACTTTTGTATGCAAATATGATATAAATTTCAGGGTAGTAGGAAAATAAATTAATAGTTCGTGTTTTGATTGTACAGATAATAATTGTCCACTATCTAAAATTGAACACAATAACCTTTAAATAAGCATATGTAAGTAAAATAAGCATAAAACCGAAAAAAAAAAAACCGAAAGAAAGCAAGAAAGCAAGAAAGCATAAAAAAATTGGTGTCAAATGATTCAACTTTCAATAATTCGTAAAGATTTTATTAATTTGTATTGATGCTTTTCATTTTCAGTTAAAGCTGTTTGCTCTAGTTATAATAGTCGGTCTAAGTCAAACCATTGCGGAGATAATCCAATTTTGAAAACAAACATGTGCCCATCACAGTAGCGGCTCGGTTTTTTTATTTTTTTCTAGTGATGAGATAAATTTATTTGAAAAATCATTGAATGAGTGTTAGGTGCAATATCAAGTTATGTGTGCTTAGAGCAGTGTTTCTTAACTATTTCAGTAATGAAATGTCAATAATTGGGAGCATTCTGAAAAAGTGTGAGGAATTTATTGATGCATATATCAGATTTTTTTGTTAAATATGCAGTATATTTAAAACTTTACTATGAATCAGCGTTTTATACGAGTGGCGCATGAAGTAAAATTTCGAGTTGAGAAAAGCCAAAATTTGGATTTGGTCCAAATCTAAATTCTTCAGGCTTTTCTCAACTCGAAATTATACGTCATGCTTAATCTGGGATTGAAAAACACTTGTTGGAGAATAATTAATATTTTTTTCAAGAATTTCATTCGTTTATAAAATCTTATCAGGACCTAGAATTAAAGGATAATTAAATTTTTATTAAAATCAGATTATTTTGTAAGTTTAAATCCACCATATTGAATTGATCATTTTATTTCAGCAAAAATCAATATCAATATATTTGAAACAAATATATTGATATTGATATTGATTTTTGCTAAAACAAAATGATGAATCCAATATGGTGTATTTAAACTTACAAATTAATCAGTTTTAACAAAAATTGGATTATCGTTTATTTCGAGGTCCGATGAGTCGATTGGGTTTTTTTTTAATTGGCTGTCAAGTACAGCAAAAAACACCAGAGATTGTGAATTAAAACTTTCAATAAATTTGTAATCTATAGTTCTAAAAAACGTTTAATAAAATTGCGGAAACCGGAAGCAGTTGTTAATATAAAATGTAATATAGATAAACCTGTTTACAGGTTTACTGGTAAATCTTCGAAAACGTATCGGTAACTACTGTTTTCTACCGGTTTTTCTATAAATTAGTGTAGTTGTTTGATCATTAATCGTTTTTATCTGTGTATAAATCCAACCAATTGTTCGAAATAGTAATTATAATAATAATTATTGCAATATGTGTTTTTAAATATTACTTTTTTCCATTTTAATTAAAACAAACAGTTTTTTTAACAAAACGTGTTTTTTAACAAACCATTTTTTATCATTAAAACACCGTTTAAAACATTAACAATTAAAAACATGTTTAAAACATGTTCAAAACATGTTTAAAACACTTTTAAAACGTGTTTAAAACAGAACATACGTGGCATTTATCTTTTAAGTATACTTATCCTGACAATTAAAGCGTTATTTAATTCGCGGCAATTCCTTGTTTTAAAGGGTCTGTCAACTTGGCCCCCCCAACTCAAAATTTTCAAATAAAAAATATTGCGCCCGAAAGGTCTTAACTTGCGCTCACTTGCGCCCAAATATTAAAACTTGCGCTGTTAAGGGTAAAAAGTTATAGCGATTTGAAAATAGGGGGGGCTAAGTTGACGCCAGCCCCCCCATCTCGGAATTTTTAACTTTTTCTTTCATAAATACATTCTATGGAACTTGCGCTGTCGATACCACCTAATTTTACAAGTTGCGCTGCAAAAATACACCCCCTATAAACGAAATAAAGGAGGGTGCCAGCCCCCCCACTTTACATTTTTTAAGTATTATTGCATTGTACACAAAGCTTAGAAGTTGCGCTCACTTGCGCCATCGAAATTTCTTCAATATCAGTTCTCATGAAAAAGTTATGGCATATTTTATATATACTCGAATCCAGTGCGCGTATTCCCATAATCTCCATGCAACTACAGAAGAGTAATACAATAAACATACTTAACTCACAACCACTGTCCATCTTCGTCGAAAAGCATACATTATACAACCAAAACAGTAATTTTCTATAATTTTTGCATATTTATTCCAGTGCCGTATCATGGTGGAAATATATATTTTTATTATTACTTAAATAATTTTATTTCCAGAACAAATAACAATAATTCGATTCAATTAATAAATATAACTTTAACAATGTATTTATAATGCAATTCTGCTGATTAGAAAAGTTGCGCTGTTTTCCCAGTAGCGTTACAAATAATTTATTATTTAATTTAATTAAATATTTTTAAAACCAAACGTGAAAATTTAAATTTTTTAAGTGATTTTACTTAAACAATGCATAAGAAATGCATCTATGCCAATGAGAAAAGTTTCGCTGTTTTCCCAGTGGCGTCACAATTAATTTATTATTATTTAATTAAATTAAATATTTTTCAAACCAAACGGAAAATTTTAAATTTTCTAAGTGATATTACTTTAACAATGCATAGAAAATGCATTTATGATAATGAGAAAAGTTGCGCTGTTTTCCCAGTGGCGTCACAATTAATTTATTATTATTGAATTAAATTAAATATTTTCAAAACCAAACGGGAAACTTTGAATTTTCTAAGTAATATTACTTTAACAATGAATAGGAAATGCATTTATGCTAATGAGAAAAGTTGCGCTGTTTTCCCAGTGGCGTCACAATTAATTTATTATTATTGAATTAAATTAAATGTTTTCAAAACCAAACAGAAAATTTTGAATTTTCTAAGTGATATTACTTTAACAGTGCATAGGAAATGCATTTATGCTAATGAGAAAAGTTGCGCTGTTTTCCCAGTGGCGTCACAATTAATTTATTATTATTGAATTAAATTAAATATTTTCAAAACAAAACGGGAAACTTTGAATTTTCTAAGTGATATTACTTTAACAATAAATAGGAAATGCATTTATGCTAATGAGAAAAGTTGCGCTGTTTTCCCAGTGGCGTCACAATTAATTTATTATTATTGAATTAAATTAAATATTTTCAAAACCAAACGGAAAATTTTGAATTTTCTAAGTGATATTACTTTAACAATGCATAGGAAATGCATTTATGCTAATGAGAAAAGTTGCGCTGTTTTCCCAGTGGCGTCAGTGATCATTCCCAAAAACAGATGGTTCCCGTCGGTCACCCTACATTGTATATAGGAACATATTAACCTCTACTTCTTTTGATCTTGAACAATGATTTTTGCTTGGAAGCAAGTCATTGCCATTATGTCTTCTGCAAAATGCTATAAAATGACCCGGTATAAAACCCACCACACCACGTAAAATAAACAGTTTGTTCTGTACATTTAGTTTAATCGGAATATTTTCTAAATGAGTTACTAAATTCAATGTTTTACTGTCCGTGTTAACGGGTTCTATGAATATGAAATTGTTTAACTGTGTTTCAAATAATAATTTATTATTACACAAACTGCAATTTTGTTTTGTTTTTGTTTTTTGTTTTCGCTCCTGGGAAAACAGCACAACTTTTCTCATTAGCATAAATGCATTTCCTATGCATTCTTAAAGTAATATCACTTAGAAAATTCAAAATTTTCTGTTTAGTTTTGAAAATATTTAATTTAATTCAATAATAATAAATTAATTGTGACGCTACTGGGAAAACAGCGCAACTTTTCTTATTAGCATAAATGCATTTCCGATACATTGTTAAAGTAATATCACTTAGAAAATTCAAAAATTTCCGTTTGGTTTTAAAAATATTTAATTTAATTCAATAATAATTAATTAATTGTGACGCCACTGGGAAAACAGCGCAACTTTTCTTATTAGCATAAATGCATTTCCGATGCATTGTTAAAGTAATATCACTTAGAAAATTCAAAGTTTCCCGTTTGGTTTTGAAAATATTTAATTTAATTCAAAAATAATAAATTAATTGTGACGCCACTAGGAAAACAGCGCAACTTTTCTTATTAGCATAAATGCATTTCTGATGCATTGTTAAAGTAATATCACTTAGAAAATTCAAAGTTTCCAGTTTGGTTTTGAAAATATTTAATTTAATTCAATAATAATAAATTAATTGTGACGCCACTGGGAAAACAGCGCAACTTTTCTTATTAGCATAAATGCATTTACAATGCATTGTTAAAGTAATATCACTTAGAAAATTCAAAGTTTCCCGTTTGGTTTTGGAAATATTTAATTTAATTCAATAATAATAAATTAATTGTGACGCCACTGGGAAAACAGCGCAACTTTTCTCATTAGCATAAATGCATTTCCTATGCATTGTTAAAGTAATATCACTTAGAAAATTCAAAATTTTCTGTTTGGTTTTGAAAATATTTAATTTAATTCAATAATAATAAATTAATTGTGACGCCACTGGGAAAACAGCGCAACTTTTCTCATTAGCATAAATGCATTTCCTATGCATTGTTAAAGTAATATCACTTAGAAAATTCAAAATTTTCTGTTTGGTTTTGAAAATATTTAATTTAATTCAATAATAATAAATTAATTGTGACGCCACTGGGAAAACAGCGCAACTTTTCTCATTAGCATAAATGCATTTCCTATGCATTGTTAAAGTAATATCACTTAGAAAATTCAAAATTTTGTGTTTGGTTTTGAAAATATTTAATATAATTCAATAATAATAAATTAATTGTGACGCCACTGGGAAAACAGCGCAACTTTTCTCATTAGCACAGATGCATTTCCTTTGCATTGTTAAAGTAATATCACTTAGAAAATTCAAAATTTTCTGTTTGGTTTTGAAAATATTTAATTTAATTCAATAATAATAAATTAATTGTGACGCTACTGGGAAAACAGCGCAACTTTTCTCATTAGCATAAATACATTTCCTATGCAATGTTAAAGTAATATCACTTAGAAAATTCAAAGTTTCCCGTTTGGTTTTGAAATTAGTTAAATTAATTCAATAATAATTAATTAATTGTGACGCCACTGGGAAAACAGCGCAACTTTTCTCATTAGCATAAATACATTTCCTATGCATTTTTAAAGTAAAATCACTTAGAAAATTCAAAATTTTTTGTTTGGTTTTGAAAATATTTAATTTAATTCAATAATAATAAATTAATTGTGACGCCACTGGGAAAACAGCGCAACTTTTCTCATTAGCATAAATGCATTTTTTGTGCATTGTTAAAGTAATATCACTTAGAAAATTTAAAAATTTCCGTTTGGTTTTAAAAATATTTAATTTAATTCAATAATAATTAATTAATTGTGACGCCACTGGGAAAACAGCGCAACTTTTCTCATTAGCATAAATGCATTTTGTATTTATTTTTAAAGTAATATCACTTAGAAAATTCAAAGTTTCTTGTTTGGTTTTGAAAATATTTAATATAATTCAATAATAATAAATTAATTGTGACGCCACTGGGAAAACAGCGCAACTTTTCTCATTAGCATAAATGCATTTTTTTATGCATTGTTAAAGTAATATCACTTAGAAAATTCAAAGTTTCCCGTTTGGTTTTGAAAATATTTAATTTAATTCAATAATAATATATTAATTGTGACGCCACTGGGAAAACAGCGCAACTTTTCTTATTAGCATAAATGCATTTCCTATGCATTGTTAAAGTAATATCACTTAGAAAATTCAAAATTCATTGTTTGGTTTTGAAAACATTTAATTTAATTCAATAATAATAAATTAATTGTGACGCCACTGGGAAAACAGCGTAACTTTTCTCATTAGCATAAATACGTTTCCTATTCATTTTTAAAGTTATATCACTTAGAAAATTCAAAGTTTCCCGTTTGGTTTTGAAAATATTTAATTTAATTCAATAATAATAAATTAATTGTGACGCCACTGGGAAAACAGCGCAACTTTTCTTATTAGCATAAATGCATTTCCTATCCATTGTTAAAGTAATATCACTTAGAAAATTCAAAATGTTCCGTTTGGTTTTGAAAAGATTTCATATAATTCAATAATAATAAATTAATTGTGACGCCACTGGGAAAACAGCGCAACTTTTCTCATTGGCATAGATGCATTTCCTATGCATTGTTTAAGTAAAATTACTTAAAAAATTTAAATTTTCACGTTTGGTTTTGAAAATATTTACTTAAATTAAATAATAAATTATTTGTAACGCTACTGGGAAAACAGCGCAACTTTTCTAATCGGCAGAAATGCATTTTAAATGCATTGTTAAAGTTATATTTATTAATTGAATCGAATTATTGTTATTTGTTTTAGAAATAAAATTATTTAAGTAATAATAAAAATATATATTTCCACCACGATGCGGCACTGGAATAAATATACAAATATTATAGAAAATTACTGTTTTGGTTGTATAATGTATGCTTTTCGACGAAGATGGACAGTAGTTGTGAGTTAAGTATGTTTATTGTATTACTCTTCTGCAGTTGCATGGAGATTATGGGAATACGCGCACTGGATTCGAGTATATATAAAATATGCCATAACTTTTTCATGAGAACTGATATTGAAGAAATTTCGATGGCGCAAGTGAGCGCAACTTCTAAGCTTTGTGTACAATGCAATAAAACTTAAAAAATGTAAAGTGGGGGGGCTGGCACCCTCCCTTATTTCGTTTAGAGGGGGTGTATTTTAGCAGCGCAACTTGTAAAATTAGGTGGTATCGACAGCGCAAGTTCCATAGAATGTATTTATGAAAGAAAAAGTTAAAAATTCCGAGATGGGGGGGCTGGCGTCAACTTAGCCCCCCCTATTTTCAAATAGCTATAACTTTCTACCCTTAACAGCGCAAGTTTTAATATTTGGGCGCAAGTGAGCGCAAGTTAAGACCTTTCGGGCGCAATATTTTTTATTTGAAAATTTTGAGTTGGGGGGGCCAAGTTGACAGACCCTGTTTTAAAGCGGTTAATTTGGGGCTTTTAATGAGCGTTTTCCACTCCCAGACTAAGCATGAAGTAAAATTTCGAGTTTAGAAAAGCCTAAGAATTTGGATTGGCTAATCCAACTTTGACTTTTCTAAACTCGAAATTTTTCTTCATGCGCCTTTCTTAAAAAAAACTGATTTACATTAAAATTCAAAAAACACAAACATACAACAACAATTATAGGCAACCTAATATACGTTAGAGTTATTGGATTGCCTATAATCACTGTTTTAAACAATTTGTTCAACGCTAAATTTGACGTACGTTTTATTCACATCTACATGTTGGATTGCTAAAGCCGTATATCTTAAACTTTACAATATTTCAGTGTTTTATACGTGTGGCGCATGAAGTAAAATTTCGAGTTTAGAAAAGCTTAATTTGGATTGGCCGCTTCGCCAATCCAAATTTTCAGGCTTTTTTAACCTCGAAATTTTACTTCATGCTTTGTCTGGGAGTGGAAAACCCTCGTTTAAAGATTCAAATTGAAATCTTTTAAAAAAGCAACGAATGTCGTAAAATTTACAGTCGATGCATTCGTATACCTGAAAGAACACAGTTGTGATATTTTATTGTAATAAAATGTTAAGTTTAGTAATGTATCTTAAAATATCTTCAACAATTTAGTTAAAAATTAAAAAAAAAATCTTATTTGAGTAGTATAAAATATAATTTAGCAAATTTAAGATAATAAAAAAACGTTTTAAACAAATTTAGCGTTTAAAACATGTTTTAAACAAATTTAAGATTTAAACATGTTTAAAACAAAACCGTTTCAAACACAACGGCTGTTCTTAAACATGTTTAAAACACTGATTTAAAACAAAGTGTTTTAAACATAACAACCCTGCTTAATATCAGTGCGTGGCGCGTATGAAGTAAAATTTCACCGTTTTTTTTAAGAGTCTAATTATAACTTTAATCTATATCAGATTTTTTTTGTTTTGTGTATTGGGTAATAAAATAATGCTTATTATTGTTAAAAATGAATACATTTTTAACTCGTTTTTAAACTAGTATCTACAAGAAAAATAAATGTTTAATATTTTTAATTACTAATACAGGAAGTTTTTATTTTAAGTATACAATCCCAATTGTACACTGTAAATCTTCAGGTGTTCATTGTTTTTTAAAGAGTTCAATTTAAAGCTGTAATCGAGTGTTTTCCACTCCCAGGTTAAGCATGAAGTAAAATTTCGAGTCGAAAATTGACGAATGCCTTACATTTTCAGCGTATACATTATTTATATTTAAAAGAAAAATTCATAGAATATAATACAATACCTCATTCGCAGAAATCATATAAAAAAGTGGGTAGGCTTTTCTTAACTCGAAATTTTACTTCATGCGCCACGCGGATAAGACATTGATTTCAAATGAAATTGACTTGTTCACAATATTTTCAGTGTATTTAAAACCCTTGTATCTCAGTGTTCATTTATAACATATTGTATTGATTCTGTCGGTTTACTATACAGAGAGTTTTATGTAACACCGAACATTTTTATAACGACAATTTTTCTTTGAAGTATCCATATGCATAGGTTGTACATTTTACGATGCTCAGTTTATTAAAAGAATCTTATTTTAAGCTTTAAGCGAGTGTTTTCCACTCCCAGGCTAAGCATGAAGTAAAATTTCGAGTTTAGATAAGCCTGAAAATTTGGAAGCGCGGAGCGGCCAAACCAAATTTTCAGGCTTTTCTAAACTCGAAATTTTACTTCATGCGCCACCGGTACAAAACACTGACATATTACGAAGTTTAAAACACACCGCTAAACTTTACATTAAATCAATGTTTTTTTACCGGTGGTGCATGAAGTAAAAATTCGAGTTTAGAAAAGCCTTAAAATTTGGTTTGGCCGCTCTGCGCTTCGCGCTAGGCGACCCAACCAAATTTTCAGGCTTTTCTAAACTCGAAATTTTACTTCATGCTTAGCCTGGGAGTGGAAAACACTCGCTTAAATCTTCAAATTAAATTCTTTTAATAAACCAAGCATCGAAGAATGTGCAACGTATGCGTATGAATACTTCAAAGAAAAATTCTCGTTATGAAAATGTTCGATGTTACATAAAACTCTCTATATGTGTTATTGTAATAAATTCTATATCTATTTCTATCAGAAGTTTTTTGTTGAGGCACTGCCTCACCTGCCTTTTCTGACCAGCCGCAACTGTTTTATCACAATAATAATCATATAATAGTTTGTACAAAAAACTGCCCCCTTGCCTATATGTGCCGACGCCCATGGTTGTATTGCTAATCTTTTGATTCTAAAATATGATTCTAATTGCCAACTTATCACAAAACGAGATCTGTTATTTACATATTTCATTTTTAATTATTCATTAGATTTTTTTTTAAATGAAGCTCTCTTCTATTAATATAAAACCTCGTCATTGTGACACTTTCTACGCTTTGCATATCACTCACTCACATCACATATTATGCAAATTTGGCAAATTTTTTATGCGATTTTGATACGCTTGCCCATTAAATAAAAAACGAAATTTTAATTTGAATTTATTGACGATTACCTTTGAGCAATTACGTAAGATCGACCTGTGGTACCTAATACAGCTGAGACAGCCGCCTTCCGACTTTCATTTCTCCTCCTCAGAACAACCAAATGAGAATATAACTCCCGTGTGAAAAAAATACTCAACAATTATACCGTGCGATCATTTAAAACATGATTTAGAGTAGGCCGGACGTCAATTGCCTGCCCGACATTGGCTAATGTCAATGGTCCGGCGTCTATATGTCCCACCGGCCATCGTGTGGCAATGTGGCGGCAGCTCCAATGTGTCGGCGTTGGTCCGTTATTATTTAGTAGATGGACCGCAATTATTGCTAGTCTATTCACCGCTCTTTTGCTGAGCAATAAAAATCTAACTTGAATACCCTCAATAAAATTCTAATCATTATACAACCTTGCGGCTACCGGCACTGCGGGTGACCAGCGCGGGGGGTAGTTGGACCGGGACGACAAAGACGCTAAATGGTTTGGTTTACTGTTTCTTCTTCTGCCGGTTCAAAATATACATGCGATCCCGACTCTTTGCACTATTCAAAGGTCGTGAGTAAAATAAACGTATCTTCCAATATTTGTTTTATTCTTTCAGCGAAACCTCATACTTTTGGCATAAACATAGGTCTTCGGATGCAAAGCATGCCCTGATCAGACGTATATTTGTATTATTGAAAATTGTAATAAGATGTTTATCTAACACTTAGGTCAAAGTGTAAGGTTAGAAATAAATTTTAATTAATTAAATTACATTGTCATTGAATAAAACAATATTTACATATACAAATATAAAATTTTAAACAAAATACTGTTAACTAAACACTTTATTAAAATTCTTATATACATTCATATCTATTTAATTTTCCTTTCCCGCTCTAATAGTATGTTTCACACATCTCCACCAGTGAAGCGAGGCTATTTTTTTCATTTCCATATTGATACTATACCGAGTGTCTGGGATAAGGGGCGAACATAGGAATTTAACATGTAAAATTAAGTATGTGTAATTATTAGCTCCCCTATTCATTTCAGAGAAAAATCGCAAAGGAATATTTGTTAGAGTATTAAAAACTGTATTAAATGTATCGATTTAATTTACGTGTGTACCAGAATCCATATTATCGAAATGCTACCAATGAAATGTAAATGATGAAAAATAATTAATGCATGCTTGTCGATTGGGATAAATCATAATAATAACACGTAATTAATGGAAGGAAGATAATTAATTTATTATCAAGATAATTTAGAGTGGTGTCAGATTACAAACAGTTCGTGATTTATTTTTGTTTAAATTTTTATTTTACTGTATCTACGCCCAATAGGAAATGTTAGAGCAAGTACTCAAAAAGTTCTCCATTCTGGTGTAAACAATAACCCAATCTGTTATAAAAGCCTGCCTTACATTAGTCAACTGCCTATCTGTAATTAATCTGCAATTCACAAAAATTGCTTCCAGCAAGATTCAATATTTGGATGGCGTTTTTTATAAATTTTGTTTTTCAGGTGACCCCATAAAAAGAAATCGCATGGTGTTAAATCAGGAGATCTTGGTGGCCAGTTGATAGTGCCACCGCGACCAATCCAACAATTGGGAAAATTAGCATTTAAATATTCCCTCACATTTAAACCATAATGGGCCGGACATCCATCATGCTGATACCATATCTCCTGATTTTCACGTGCAACTTCTTCTAACGCAGGGCCAACCTGGTCGATTAAATGGTCTAAATAAGAATTCGAATTTAAATTTCCATAAATTTCAAATGGCCCAATAATATTATTGTTAAAAATACGAGCCAAAATATTTATTTCTTGCGGGAACTGGGTTCTAGTTTGCAAGCGTATCCGTGGATTTTCCTGGGTCCAGTATCGCGTGTTCTGTGTGTTGGGCTCGTTATTAAGAGTGAAGGTGCATTCATCAGTTAAACAGATAGACTGCAAAAAGTTTCGGTCTGTGTTTGATCGATTCTGCATTATTTCACAGAATACACGCCTGCTTTCTTCATCCACTAGTAGTATCTTCTGATGACATTGATGTTTATAGGGATGGTATCCATGCTTCTTCAGAATCTTATGTACAGAGAATTTAGACACGTTGCACTCTCGAGCAATACATCGTATGCTAGTTGTTGGTTTAGCATTTATCAAACCCAAAACTCTTTCTTCGAATTCATTGTTGCATCTTCTGTTCCGCTTGCCTGTAAGGTTAATGTTTTTGAATTAATATTTGTTGAAATTGGACTATTAAAATACCTTTTGGATCATCTGCCGCTACACTTGCTGTATTTTCAAGCTTTTTCACATACTTAGTAATTGTTGATACAGTCGGAATTCGTCGATTGTTAAATTTTACCGAAAATAAGTCACGAACTCTGCGTAAACTGACGGCACTGTAAAATGTTTTTATAATGAAAACCCTCTCTTCATTGGAATAACTCAGATTATCATTCATAACAATTATAATGCGTGAATTGATTTCTGATTAGCAAAATTATTTTCACTATAACATGACATTTGTCAAACTCATGGCAAAGGTTTTTATTAAATGGTACATTGTTCAACTTATTTTTATTATTTTTAAGGTGGATTCTGGTACAAACTTAAACTAAATCGATACATTTAATCAGTTTTTAATTCTCTAAAAAAATATTCCATTACGATTTTTCTCTAAAATTAATAGGGCGTCTAATAATTACACATATTTAATTTTACATGTTAAATTCCTATGTTTGCCCCTTATCCCAGACCTCCGTATATAACTGTTTTGTTTAAATTCGGTAAAGTGTTATTGTTTTTTAATGTTCGCTTCAATTAGGCCCAGATTAATGCAGTGATACGGGGGTAGCCGTACCACCGTATGCCCATGTTTTTCCGCCAAAGTGTTAATATATAATGTTATTTATTTGTTTGTGTTTTCAACACTTCCTGAAGCTGCGCCTTTGTATAGTTGTCCTCGTAAAATAAATCATTTTTATATAAATAATCAGATATTTCTGATTTTATACTGGACGTAGTCGGTGCCTTATCAATTTTTCGACTATGGTATGATGCATTGTCCATAACTATTACGGAGTTTTTGGCCAAATTCGGTATCAATTTATTTTCGAACCAGTTTTTTTAATAAATCCGCAGTCATATCGTCATTATAATCGAGGTGGCATTTAGAGATCTGCTTTCCCGATAGAAGTAAACAATCGTTTACCCATCCATTTTCGTTGTCGCAATGTAAAATTGTTATTCGTTTTCCTCTAGATGGAGGAACTTTTATGATACTATTATCTGTTGGGTCAGACCACATTTTTTTGAATTATCATGTGTATTAAACCAAGTTTCATCTAAATAACAAATATTTCTTCCAGCGTCTCTATATTTTTTAATTGTCTGCAAATATTCATTCGTATCGCCATTTTTTTATATTTTGCCTTTCCATTAGATGCTTCCTTTTATCTATAGTGGCGAATTTAAATCCATTGTCCTTTAGGGCTATTATCTGCTTCAACGGCGCCCTCAATTAATTGATTTTGGTCCATGATGAAACAATTATCCCAGGGTCGCCACATATTTTATCAAATATAGGTAGTCGTCACAAGCAAAAAATAAACAAAATCCGTGAGAATATAAACTCGTAAGTAAAGTAGGCACAATAAGAATCAATGAGAAAACTGAGAACGAAATATGCACTAACACAATTGCTGATAAAATGATGAATTTTTAACCAAGCAAAACGACCTGTACTGACAAAAATGGGGGTAAAAGGAACATTAGAAGCTAATTATCAAACCAATTCACAGAAATACATTCCAAAAATGATTGGAAATGCATACAAGGTTTTCCCATTGGAAATCCAATGGACACCCCTGGATCAGTGTCGGTTTCAGGGAACATTTCGAAAAAGATTATTTTTGCTTTCCAAAAACAAGCAGGTAGTTAAAGATACTTTTTGTGCGAGGCGAAATAGAACCGATTTAGCATTCTTGTCGGCGCGCACCAACTACCCCCCGCGCTGCTCACCCGCAGTGCCGGTAGCCGCAAGGTTGTATAATGATTATAATTTTATTAAGGGTTTTCAAGTTCGATTTTTATTGCTCAGCAAAAGAGCGGTGAATAGACTATACGGGACCATTAGTCGCATGAGTATCAAATGCCATCAGAAGAGTAATTAATTTCCTACCCATCAAAATTATAAGATTATCATTTTAATTATGATTAAATTAAAAATAAATTTGTTAATTTGTTGTAATGCGTGCCATAATACCAATTTATTTTTTATAATAAATGACATCAAATGTAATATTTCCAACAAAATAATAGTACTGGTTATTATTTTGTTAAAAATATTACATTTTGTCATGTATTACAAGCAATTCAGTTGTTATTATGGCACTTATTACAACAAGTTATTAAATTTATTTTAAATTATTCAAAATTACATGAGAATATCATTTTATTGGTAGGAAATTCACTACACCTCATTAAACATGATTTCAGGATTTAGGATAATTCTAATAAAATTAAATAAAATGCACAAGCAACTCTGTGAATAATTTACTTAGTTGAAACATGTTTCATTTTTATTTTAGTACTAATTAAAAATTAAAACTCTTACAAGTATTTTTTTATTTTCGTTAAAACACAAAGACAATAAAATTTGACAAGTTATTGTTGTCGAAACTACAGTCACAATAAAAACCTTAGTTATACAAACAAAGTTTAAGTGTCTTATTTGTGTAAATAATAATGTATAAGTAGAAGCCTTCACAGTTAACAATTTATATGCTTATAAATAATCTGCCTCTTTTTGTTTTCAAAGAATTGCCAACCGAAAGGGAAATTCCTCTTACTAAATAAAAGAAAAGTAACTTGATTAAAAAAACTTATCAAAATATTTGAATACAAAGTAAGATAAAATGAATTCATCTTTATGCTGATTACACAATATGTTAATTTTTTAGAAGTTTTCAAATAAAATAAAATCTTAAACATAAAAAGTGCGATTCTTTTCGCTATCTACGACAGATTTTTCTTACTAAGACTAAATACAGGATTTCCCGTTAAAGTGAGCTAATGGCTTAGCCGTAGATTCCTAGGATAAAAATATGAAGATTTAATACAACTTATCTATATCCAAAAATTTACGGTTAAGCTGGAATTAGTCTTTAAAGTTCAAAAAAATATTATTAATTTTATTTGTTACAATTGAGCGCTTTGTTTGATTTAACTGAAATTTATTATGGTTGATTATCATAATATAACACATCATTTAAGTTATTATGGTCATCATTGATTGACAAGAAGTATAAAAAACAGTAGTACTACAACATAAAAACTAAAATATGTTTTTCTGGCGCACCTTATAAAAATTATAAAATATTAACTTTAAGATCGGGTCATTTGAATTTTTTTTTGTCTGTTATTAATGTTTGATATCTTGTACGGTTTTCCCACAAAAATATAAAATATGAACATGGTATCCTCAACTTCCTTGGCAAAATACTAATACAAGCAACATACAGTTATTTTTTCTTTTAGGTAAACATATGCACAAGCTGTAAATTTTCCGACATTTGTTATTTTTTAAAAGAGAATTTAAAGCATTAAACGAATGTTTTCTACTCCCAGACTAAGTATGAAGTAAAATTTTGAGTTTAGAAAAGCACCGTGAAAATTGGTCTCAGGTCGCGCAGCGACCTGAGACAAACTTTCTGGGCTTTTCTAAACTCGAAATCTTACTTCATGCGCCACCCGTATAAAACACAGATTTCAAGTGAAGTTCGAATATACATAAATTTCACAATATTTTAGTGTTTTATACGCGTGACGCATGAAGTAAAATTTCGAGTTTAGACAAGTCCAGAAAATTTGTCCCGGGTCGCTGGGCGACCCGAGACAAATTTTCACGAGGCTTTTCTGAATTCGAAATTTTACTTCATGCTTAGTCTGGGAGTGGAAAACAATCGTTTAAAGCTTTAAATTGAACTTAAAAAAAAAACAAGGAATATCTAAAGATTTACAGAAAGTAGGCTGAATTTGGAATACGTATACTTAAAAGAAAAACTTCCTGTATGTTTGCTCCGAAGGAAATTGAATATGAACAATTAATTCTCAAGAAACACTCGTTAATTAATATAATACACAATTGATGTTTGTTAAACAATGGCGGCGACAAAGAAGAAACATGTATTTTAAATCACCCGAAAAACTAGATTTCGTATTCACTAAATAATAAAATATAATTTATTTGCATATTAGTTTTTTGTGGCCAAACTGTACAAGATATCAAACATTATTAACAGACAAAAAATCTTCTAAATGAACGAATCTTTCAAGATATATTTTTTTAAGTTTTTGTAAGGTGCGCCAATAAAAACATATTTTAGTTTTTATGTTGTAGTACTATTGTTTTTATACTTATTGTCAATCAATGATGACCATAATAACTGAAATGATTTGTTATATTATGATAATCAACCATAATAAAATTTAGTCGGATCCAATATAGCTTTCAATTGTTATAAATAAAAACAAAAAAATTTTTTGAACTTTAAAGACTAATTCCGACTTAACCGTAAGCTTTTAGATATAGATAAATTATCTTAAATAATCATAATTTGATCCCACGAATCTATGGTTAAGCCATTTACCTACATTAACGGGACACCCTGTATATTAAGTTTGATTTCCTTCTTTTATATTTTTGAAAATATTTTAACGAGGTTTTCCACTCTTTGATTAAACATGAACTAAATATTTTAAGCCTTCCCAAGCTCGAGCAGCCCAATTAACACAATGTCTGTTAATATCGTTAACGTTTATTGCTAGTTAATTTTTACTAGACCCTTACAAACACGATACTAATATTTGGTATAAATAGAACAAAATCTATATAATCCTTATGAGTTTTGAACTATTGACAATAATGAATTGGCAACATCGCATGTTCCAGTATTGCAACTTTACTCTAGTTAAATTTAGAATAGTTTATAGATTATGTTTGTGAAAAATTAGTTCTTCTGCTGAATTATTTAATTGAAATGTACAAACAAACAACAGTTTCTATTCCCACATTAGGCATGAAGTAAAGTTTCGAGTTTAGAAAAGCCTTAAAATTTCAGGCTTTTCTAAACTCGAAATTTTACTTCATGCGCCACGCGTGTAATACACTGATTAAAGTGAAGTTCAAAATACACTGATTATTAAATAGCACGTGTATTTTATGTAATTGTAAATATATTTATTTCATTTATTACAATATTGATGTAATTATAATTGTCCAATAATCGTACGTCAGAAAATTGTATTGTTTGTATTCTTGGTTATAAAGTACTTACAGATATTAAATTATATGATGAAAACCAAAAACATTGCGAGTAAAAATCATAATATATTTATTACTACTTAAAAATATAATTTACTCATGATTGACATTCACCAAACACAACCACATCAGTACACTTCTCCTCTTCAAAATCCTTCCCTTTTCTTTGATCTCCAGTAATCGTTTTCCCTTGTTCTGCAGTAATTCCTTGTCCTTTATTTTCAGTAACCCCTCTCCCTACTTCTCCGTATGTGGCTGTCGGTTGAAACAATAGCTTCGACTTTAAATACTTCCTGTAGACTTGCACCATTTCCGGTTGCTCGGCTTTGTCGATATTCCCAAACTCCGCCATTCTCGTCGGTTGGAGATAATGTATAGTTTGCGGTATGACGTGCTGTTTGAGGTATTCTTGGGGTTTGTTGTAATAAGAATAAGTGTATTCAAGTTTCTTGGCGTGATCACTGAAATTTCGCACAGATCTGTGCGCTTTCGATATTAACTTGCTCGATAAAAGTTTCATTGCATTGTTGATACAGATAAAGACCATAATTTAGTTGAATTTTTTGTTTGTACTGGACAGATTTTGAAGTTTGTTTGATCGAATGTTCAAAATAAGTGTCAATTTTTTGTCAGGCGAGTTTATTGAAATTTATCTATTTTCTCACTTGATTTTAAATAATACTCGTATGCCAGTTTGCACCTACGTCCATTAACTTAATCAGTGATTAGTACTTCTCATAAAGAAAACAATTGCATTTACAAATTGTTGACACATTCGCATATTGATGAAAGAGACTTGTATTCTAGAATGTTGACTTAATTGGAGGTTTAATCAATGATTAATGGATGATTAAAGTTAATCAGTCGGGGTGCAAATGGGCTTTATAATAATATCTAGGAATAGATTTTTATTTTATAATATTATTAAATGTATTGTATTATTTAGTAGAGTCATAGTATGGAAGACAAACACACAGGTTTTAAGATAAAAATACAATTGTGTTTTTAAAAAGTACTAATTACTGATTAAGTTAACCGGCTTGGCTGCAAGTGGACACTAGGCGTCCATTAAAGTAATTTCAAAAATCAAGCAATAAGTAATTAGTGATATTACGTGTTAGTGAAATTTCGGCTAAGCAGAAGACACTCAAAAGGCAATCAGATCTTTTGCTAATATTGAAGCTATAAACCGTCTTCACACTAAGTTTGGTACAGTTAGCAACAGTTTAATATTATTACAAACTCGAATAGCTATATTTCTCAATATTTCCTCATTCCTTAAGAACGGACATCTTCTTAATGTAGAAAAAAAATTGTGAAAAGAACGCACATCTTCTTGAAGTGGAAAAAAAAAATGGGAACAAAAACAGAATACAAAATTGATGTACATTTAGCGATAAATAGTATGAATTAATCAAGAATGAAAGAATAGACAGTTTTTTTAGAAGGTAAGATTAAAACAATAACTTAGAACTGTCTGTGTTTAGGGTTTGTACAGTGATAATTATTTTTTGTAAGGAAATTAAGTTGATTGACAACTTGACGGCAAAAAAATGGATGATTGTCATTTTAAATGAAACCTTTACTAAATTATCAGCGAAAAAGAAAACGCATCACTGTACATTTTAGGTCAATTCAAGACTTTCACCTTTCAAAAACAGCGATTGCTTGTAAATTTACAGAAAATTCACATCGGGATATGTAATTTACATCGGGATATGGAAACTGAAAAGATAAATTCCCTGTATATTAGAAATATTTATAATTTCTACTTGTCGCCTTGCTAGAGAAACACTTTTAATTGCAAAATGTTCAAAATGCATTACACATAGGCAGAGCCGGGCAGTACTCAAGTACAAGTACTCAAAATTTGTACTCTGAGTACTTTTCATGTACTTGGTACTCAGTCCATGTGTACTTTATTTTCCAATTACTTGTACTCGACGCATTTTTAGACCGCAAAATGATGTCGAGTACATTTGGATGAATCTACTTAGGTTATTTTTTTTTAGCTGTCAAAATACAAGCGATGCGCTCGAAATGTTAAAAAGTGACATAACATGTGGATAATAAGATAAAGTGATGAAACTTCAAGTTATGTTATTTAGGTTCGGTTAGGTTAGATTTTGGTTTGTCAAGTTAGGTTAGGTTTAATATCACTCAAATGCGGTTAGGTTAGATATCACTCTGTGGACTAAATATCGGCTTACGCCATCTTATGTCAACTGTCACTATGTTATGTTATGATATGGGGTCGGTGGGTCGTGTGGCCTCTGGGCCTTTCGAAGTTACCTCGACCTAAAAGATCTTTAACTTTAACTGTCACTATAGTTCAAATGTCAATTGATGCCTTTGTCAATTGTCATAATTAACCTTACCTAACCTAACTGTCAAAATACAAGTAATTCGCTTAAACTGTCAAAAAGTCACATACAATGTGGATAGTACATTAGAAACTGATGAAACTTTAAGAGTTACGTTATTTAGGTAAGGTTACATTTCGCTTTGTCTGTCAAATGAGGTTAGGTTAGATATCACTCTGTCAAATGAGATTAGGTTAGATATCACTCTGTGGACTAAATGTTGGTTCACGCCAACTTATGTCAACTGTCACTATAGTTTAAATGCAGGCTAATGCCTACGTCAACTGTCATTGTATCAATTGTCATTATAGGACAAATATCGATTAACGCCGACTTATGTAAACGTAGTTCTCACATATAGGCTAAAGCCGATCTAAAGGGTGTCCCAATAAAAGTGCCCTATTTAAATTTGGTTCAATTTTTTTTCTGTGCAATTGGCAGCTCTGAAATTTGACACCTAGTATCTACGATTGTTCCGATTATTATTTATTGAGCGCTACACAACGGAACAACGAGTTATCATTGTGAAAACATATTACAAAAATGGGGAAAGTTACGCCAATGAGGCGCACTTTAATTTGAACGGGCTCGTTAACAAACAAAATTGTCGAACTTGGGGCTCAGAAAATCCGCACGTGATCCAAGAGAAACAAATGCACTCCCAGCGAGCCACTGTTTGTTGCGGATTTTGGGGATTCGGCGTGATTGGCTCATATATTTTTTTTTAAAATGAGGCTGCCAATCCAATACGTCATCAAAAATGTCATGAAAAGAGCAAGGGTCTGTATTCAGAACCGCGGGGCCATTTGCCGGATATTTTATTCCATTTTTAATCGGAACATGTTCACTGTATAATGCAATAAAAATATCACCACTCGCTCAAAAACTATTTGTTTTATTTTAAAATTAAATTGGGCATTTTATTGGGATACCCTTTACACGTAGGCTAACTGTAATTCTAGTCCAAATGCCGACTAACGCCGACTTGTCTTATTGTCAACTTATATCATATGTCGTTGTAGAATTATGTTTATGTCAAAAAACGTCAAAAATGATGGAAAATGTGGAAAGTGACATGAAAAGTATAAAAAAATCTGTTAAAATGTAGAAAGTAATATAACCATTTTTAAATTCTTCACTCCCTTGCATTTGTTGAATATCAAATGTGTGAAAAATGTTAAATGTCGAATGTGTGAAAAATGTGATTTAGATATGTAACAAAGAGTTAACGTATCAAAAGATTACTCGAAAGTTGCGTATGTTAGATATATAACTGTTAACTTAGGTTAGATGACAGTTAGTGAAGTTGGGTTGTAAGTTACATTAGTCAACAGTTGCATATGTTTGATATGCAACTGTTAACTAATGTAACCTATAATACAGGGATTTATATTTTAGATATAGATATTTCGATTTTCAGACGTTCGTTGTTTTTTATAAACTTTCAATTCGAGGGGTGTCTCCACTCCCAGACTAAGCATGAAGTAAAATTTAGAGTTTAGAAAAGCATGCAAACTTTAGTTTAGTCACTTAGCGAAGCGGAGCGATCAAACCTTTTGCTAGCTTTTCTAAACTCGAAATTTTACTTCCTTTCGCCACCTAAAGTTGTATATTTGAACTTCACTTGAAATCAGTGTTTCATACCGCGCCACCGGTAGTAAAATTTCAAGTTTAGAAAAGCCTGAAAATTTGGTTAGGTCGCTCCGCTCCGACCTCTTTTTCGGGATTTCAGGCTTTTCTAAACTCGAAATTTTACTTCATGCTTAATCCATTAAGCGCCATTGGTGCATACACGCAACATTAATGATTTGTTGTTAATTAAACTACTAAATAAGTTAATTCGATATATTATATAATTCGACCTGACTTAAAAATGTATGAAGAAAAATGTAAATATTTTGTTATTTAAATATTTCGATTATTGCTTATTTTAAAAAAATTATATATCAGTGTATTTCTAACTTCACAATATTTCAGTGTTTTATGCGCGTGGCGCATGAAGTAAAATTTCGAGTTTAGAAAAGAATGAAAATTAGGTTTGGCCGCTCCGCTTCGCGGAGCGACCAAACCAAATTTGCAGGCTTTTCTAAACTCGAAATTTTACTTCATGCTTTGTCTGGGAGTGGAAACACTCGTTCTAAACTTCATATTGCACGTTTTTATATGTAATTGACTAATGCCTAAAAATTAACAACGTATATATTATGTATATTTAAGAGAAAAATTCACAGTATGTAATACGATAAGTCATTCATAGAAATCATAAAATTAAGTGCAGCATTTTACCTAACATCAACGTTTACAGTTAACTCTATAATTGTTTGGTCGTTAATGGGTTAACCTGAGTGTGGAAACACTCGTTTGAAGCTTCAAATTAAACCTTTTTAAAAACAACGATTATCTGAAAATTTACAGCGTATGCATCTGGATATGTACACATAAACGAAAAATTCTCCGTGTGCAACTGTAATCTAACCTAACTTCTAACTAACCTAATCTATAACTCAAAATCATTCACCTAGCCTAATATACACAATAGAGCCAGAATGCTGTCACTTGACTCTCCACTGTCACTGTCAAAAGTCTTGAAATATGTGAGCTCATTAAACATTTTTAAAATGTATAAGACCTACTACTTTTAGTATTTACCACTTTTAGTAAATAAGTGTCATGCATTTTTAAAATTGTTCACAAGCTTACACTTTTTTAAGATTTTTGGTATAATTCACATTTTAGTTGATTTTTGTTAAACTTTAAAGTTTGATAAATAACTGAACACAACCACAATACAATGTACTATCTAACCTAGCTTCACAACTTGTGACATAACTCAACTACACAAAATTGTGAATCTAACCTTACTTCATAACTTATCATGCAACCCATCTACACTAAACTGCGAACCTAACCTAACCTAACTTCACAACTTATCATCTAATCCAATTACACTAAATTGTGATCTAACCTAACTTCACAACTTGTCATCTAACTCAACTACACTAAATTGTGAACCTAACCTAACTTCACAACTTGTCATCTATCCCAACTACACTAAATAATAAGGTTGGTTAAGTAAATTTTACAATTAGATGGCAAATCGTAAAGTTGTGTTAGAAGACTTAGCTTACTATTTGTCATCTGTCTTAACCTAGCTTCACAGTTTGTCATCTAACGGAGCTTGATTGTTTTATATGAATTGTTCTTTAATATACTGAGCAAAAATTAAAAATTAACTAATTGTTATCATTTTACTTTGTCATTAGATTTACTCAGTACTTTGTACTCCTATAAGTACTTAAGTACTTATGATTACATAATTGTACTTAGTACTCGAGTAAAATTTGAGTGGAATAATTGTACTCAATACTCGAGTACATTTTACATGTACTCCGAAAAGCTCTGCACATAGGTACCTTTCTATAAACGAATTTTACATACAAATATTTATTTAAATTAAAAAACAACACAGTTAAGAGTGCGTGCAGTTTTGTTGTTTGTTTAAAATTAGGTTGTAGTATAATAGTTCAATTATCAAGTTGTGATAAATGTTCAGTCTCGTATGAGTATATTTAAGTATATGACTTTGTGTTTAATCTGTGGTAAAATCGCCACCGTTTCCAGGATCCCATTAAACGGAGAATTAAGCTACATAAAACGTATAGATCACAAGTTCTGGGGTTAAACGACTCTATCTGCATTATTTCCACTATAAACCTGCAGTAAATAACAAACGGATTTGAATCGCCTATTTCGACAATTCAGACCAATGCTTATTAAATCTCAACTTTACATTCTAACAGTAAAAAGTCCTCAGCTCAATTTATGACGCCTTATTATATTTTCCTCCTTCGAAAAGATTATAGAAAGTGGGATTTAGATTTTTTTGTTGTTTTAGTTAATTGAACTTAAATATATTTATAATTAAAAATAGTAGTAGAAGAAATATTAAAATTGGTTAAAAGGGAATAATTTGGTAACAAAATTATAATGTTTATACATACCTACTTAAGAATTTCTAAACGTAAAAACTACTCAGAGTAACACATTAAATTAGTGAATCAAGCTAAGTGATTTTAAATTTACCATAATTAAATTATAACTCGCCACAATTTTGAAGAATCTAAACTAAAAACTAGATTCATAATTAAAATCTTAGCATGGTTCACAACCAATTAGGAATTCGAATAGTCAACGCATTCAGAATTGATCACGTTGTTTTTGTTAAACAAAGAAACATCTACGAATGACTGATTACAAAATTTATCATTCCGTCAGTTAGACGTCTAAATTCGGTTTCCAAATTCGCCGTACAAACCCATACCCAAACAAAAAATGATTGTATTTTCGAGGCTGGTAATTCCCAACATCTTTAAACTACACAGGTACGTTTGCAACTTAGTTGAATTACGACCGAATTTGGAACTTTCGAACGCGCAGAATGATAAAGAAAATAAAAAACAGAAGATGCATATAAAAGCGTTGACTAACGATAAGAAAGTCGTTGATGGTAAAATGGTGGAAAGCGATGATATTATCAAGCAGATACAACGGAAAATGATGAGGTCGGTTTCGCCGATGATGATCCAAGATCTCCAGCCGATGAACATGCCCAAGTATGGGAAGAAGCACCCGATTTCCAGTCCTGAGGCGAAGCGTGGTTATATTAAAGCTGCGAGCAGTTTAACGAGGGCTGCAGCGAATGCGGACAACCAATCTGAGAACACTCCTTTGGACTCTGAAAATAGTTTAACTTAGAATGTATGGGGATTTCAAAAATTTTTGATCTTTGGCAGTGTAAATTTTGTTTTATTAAATAATATGAACTAATACAGATGTTTAACCAATTAATGGCCGAGCATTATTATAGAGTTAACTCTAAAAGTTAGTTTTAGGTAAAATTCTGCACTTCTTTTTATGATAACTTATTGTATTACATCCAGGGGATTTTTCTTTTAAATACTGGGTGTTTCGTTAATGTGGGGAAATGGTTCAACCATAGATTCCTGGGATAAAAATATGATGATTTAACACAACCTATCTACATCCAAAACTGTACGGTTACGCCGGAATTAGTCTTTAAAGTTCAAAAAAATATTAATTTTATTTGTAACGATTGAGCGCTTTGTTCGATTTAACTGAAATTAATTATAGTTGATTATCATAATATAACACATAATTTAAGTTATAATGGTCATCATTGATTGATAAGAAGTATGAAAAACACAGTAGTACCACAACATAAAAAGTAAAATATGTTTTTACTCGCACACCTTATAAAAATTTAAAAAATATTACTTCAAAGATTGGTTCATTTGATAGCTTTTTTGTCTGTTAATAATCACTAATTGTTTTATTGAGTTATGTGGAGTATTTAATCACAATAAAAAACACTTTTATTCCTTATTTCACTTTTATTTTTATTCTTTAGATGTACATTTGGAGTGCAAAGCACTCATTATCAATAACTAATGAGTATTAGTTATTGATAATGAGCGCTTTGCACTCGAAATGTACATCTAACGAATAAAAATAAAAGTGAAGTTGTTTATCATACTTTTTGTCAATCAATGATGATCATAATAACTGTAACTAGTATGATAATCGACTATAATAAATTTTAGTCGGATCGAAAATAGCGTTCAGTTGTTATAAATAAAATTAATAATATTTTTTTGAACTTTGAAGACTAATTCCGGCTTACCCGTTAACTTCTGGATATAGATAAGTTCTGTTAAATCATCATATTTTGATCCCAATAATCTGTGGTTAAGGTATTTCCCCGGATTAACGGGGAACATAAAGTATGTTCAACCTTTCGTAATACGCGAGCTACCTTTGCCTAAGTTTTTTGGCGAGCGACAGGTTACAGGTAATAAAAACAAATAAAAAACTATATAAAGCGATTTATTCTTTTAAGTATACCCTAAAATTATTATAAATTGGTCGAATTTGAATAGCGTGAGATTTGGTTAAGATTTATTAAACATATGCAGTATATTTCCAACTCCATAATATGCTTAGTATTTTATACGCGAGCCGCATGAAGTAAAATTTCAGGCGTCTGTAAACTCAAAATTTTACTTCATGCCTAACCTGGGAGTGGACACACTCGTTCGAAACTTCTAATTGAACACTAGTCAGAAATGATGAATACCTAAAAAATTAAATCGTGATATAATCTTGTTTGGAGAATTATAAGATAATTATAAATTATTAGATCAACGTCAAAAGCTTCAATTTTGCTTTGAAATAATCACTTTTTAAGATTCTAAAATGGGGTTAAAATATCAGAACTATTTTATCTGAAAAATCATGTCAAATTTAAAATTGAGTGAAAACAACGTTAGATTTACCTAAATATCTAACGTTGTTTTCACTCAATTTAAACTTGACGCGATTTGTTTGAAAAATTATAAACTATCATGAATTTTTTAATCAACTTTGAAAGTGCTAATTTAAAATAAACAAGCTTTAAGAGCCTGAAGTTGGGGTTACATATCTAAAGTGGTTTTACTAAAAAAAAAATCCTGTCAAAGTTGAGATTTTAGTGAAAAAATCATCAGATCACCTTGAAAATCTGATGATTTTTCTTGATATGAAATTTATTTAATAACAAAATATTTAGTTAAAATAAACAAGTTTGAGATCCTGAAGTCGGAGTTTATTTATTTTATTTATTTACAAAATCTCCTTTTACATAAATTTACAATATTAGTATAACTTCAAATATATGGCAATTAATAGTATATTTATATACCAGGTGGCCACAAAGTACTGCCTACCGAATTAATCAGGTAATATATTCGACAATTGAGTTTTGGAATGTATATTTGAATTAAATATAGCTTGATTTTATTTTGGCACAGTATTAATTAGAATAGTTCCGGTTTAACTGGAAGTGATATAATTTTTCTTATTTTAAATTGCAACCCCAACTTTTGTCTAACTTGTAATATTCTTCTCTAAATTTCCTTTCCAATGATGCATAACGAGTTGGTATTTACATTAAAACTAATCTCAAAATTATTATTTTTCGCAATTCACTTAGTAGGCCGAGGAATTGTAACTGGGGTGGAACATCACAAAGTCGGCTGTGAAATAGTCATGTTACCTAACAACAAATTCTAATTACATCGAATATTTTTTCCAGTTACCGGCAAAAAAATTAAATGCTAAAATTAAAATGTCCCAAATTCAAATTTATAAACGCACTGCATTATCAACATTTTAAATAGCACACTGCTTCTTTTGTAATGATAAAATTCCCTATTCAATAATGTATTGCAAGTTGATATTAATTTAAGACTTGACCGTATTAGAGTTTTTAAAAGTTTGTACTAAGTAGGGTTTATCATAATAATAGCTAAAACATTAATGGTAGGTTGTTCTTAGATAAAACAAAGGCGTTGAATAGACTGTCATAACCATTTCACGGACCACTTTGTGATGTATCATCCTAGTTACAATTGCTCGGCCTATTAAGTGAATTTCGAAAAATAATAATCAAGAGGTTAGTTTTCACGAAAATATCAACTTGTTACAAACAAACAGAGTTCTGCTCGCTCGTGGACGAAACAGTGACCTGTATATGCACTTTGTGCATTCGTGTCACTGACGATGCCACTATAAAGTATTAGATGGCGTTAGCTATCGAAATCATCAATAGTTTTCACATATTGGCTTGAAATAGTTAGAAATGTTCAGTATTCCTCAGCACTGGGTCGGGACCACACTGAAGAGGACCTTGATGTCCGAAACGCGTCTGTGGGTATCTGGTGCCGGAATGCTGAACACAAATTCAATTTTGATATTTGTTTTCTGGTTTCACAAACAGAGTTCTACTCGCTCGTGGACGAAACAGTGACCTGTATATGCACTTTGTGCATTCGTGTCACTGACGATGCCACTATGAAGCATTAGATGGCGTTAGCTATCGAAATCATCAATAGTTTTCACATATTGGCTTGAAATAGTCAGAAATGTTCAGTATTCCGAAACGCGTCTGTGGGAATCTGGTGCCGGAATGCCGAACACAAATTCAATTTTGATATTTGTTTTCTGGTTTCACAAACAGAGTTCTGCTCGCTCGTGGACGAAACAGTGACCTGTATATGCACTTTGTGCATTCGTGTCACTGACGATGCCACTATGAAGCATTAGATGACGTTAGCTATCGAAATCATCAATAATTTTCACATATTGGCTTGAAATAGTCAGAAATGTTCAGTATTCCTCAGCACTGGGTCGGGACCACACTGAAGAGGACCTTGAAGTCCGAAACGCGTCTGTGGGTATCAGGTGCCGGAATGCTGAACACAAATTCAATTTTGATATTTGTTTTCTGGTTTCACAAACAGAGTTCTGCTCGCTCGTGGACGAAACAGTGACCTGTATATGCACTTTGTGCATTCGTGTTACTGACGATGCCACTATGAAGCATTATATGGCGTTAGCTATCGAAATCATCAATAGTTGTTATACATCATTGGTAAGGGAATTTAGAGAGGAACATGACAGGTTAGAAAAATGTTGGGGTTGTAATTCAAAATAAGAAAAATGATATCACTTCCGGCAAAACAGGAAGTAATATTACTAGTTAATACTATGCCAAAATGAAACTATAGTTAAATTATAGATACATCACAATACTCAAATATCTACCATTTATATTGCCTGAGTAATTGCGTAGGCAATACTTTCATGTTTATGTTACTTTAGGCGAATTAAAATTAAAATAATAAAAATAATAAAGAGAGTATGCAATATTTAGCGATAAAACTAATAAATGGGTACATAGACAAATACACAAACAACAAAAAATTGTACAAATAACAGATTGAAATTAGTATCAAACTGATGAGCCAAATATTATAATAAATACTAGATTGTATAATATAATATAGAATAAAAATACATAACACTATAAAGTTTCACAAACTAAGAAATTAAAATTAAGATAAAACGTTATAACCGGTAGTGTTATCGTTTGTTTCTATCTCTTTTAATAGCTAAGAAAAATCGATTTAAAAAAATCGACAATTCACATTTTTTTAAATATCTAGTTACCCTTGACTTTTATGAAAATTTTGCAATGCATTTTTATTCAACTTGTAAAACTGCACTACTTTGCCCATTTAACCGTTTCTCTATCTCTTATAATTTCGGAGATCCATAGGGAACATGAAAAAAACTTACCCTGTATAAAATATAAAACGAGTTCAAGAGAGCAGAACTTTCAAAAATAGCATGAGCTTTCTTTTTTTGTTCAGTTAGTTTAACCAAATTGGTGCAAACCCAAATTGGAAAGTTAAAACTTCTATCAATTTTAATCTTGCATACCTTTCAAATGCACTATACAGGGTGTTTCAAATTAAGATAGAATTGGTATCACTCATAAATACGGTTTCGCTGTCAGAAGCGTGAGAAAATGTCATTTGATGATCAGTACTTTGGAAGTGACTTTTCATATAAGAATACAATATTTTAAGGCATTTTTATCATATGCATATTTTAAAATAAATTGGCCATTTTTAAGTTATAACCAATTTTTATATTTTTAAGAACTTTAAATATGCACATTTGAAGTAGTACAACTTCTCCAAATTAGCATATCTAACAGTAAAAATTATTAAAATACATTGGAAATTAGGAAACAATGATAATAACAATAATATAATTTAATTTTTGCTAATAATTTTTTCTTAATTGTTGAACAAAAGTTTCAAGTTTCACTATTGGGCATAATAAATGGCTATTTAGGAGGTCCTCGTTCTTACGAAGGAACCTTAACAGGTCAGCGATATTTGGATTTCTTAAGAAACGAACTTCCAGACCTGTTGGAAAATATACCATTGGGTACAGTGGTTACAACAAGACGAAGCTCCTCCAGATAATGCTGCAATAGTGATCAATTATTTAAATACACATTTTCCTCGGAAGTGGTTAGGAACTAATAGCACATTAAACTGGCCAGCTAGGTCACCCGACTTGACACCGCTTGATTTCTTTTTATGGGGCACTTTAAAGGACATGGTTTACGTTGAGCCAATAGATGACATGGCAGACTTGATTAATAAGATTTACGCAAGTTGTGTAGTAATTAGACAAAGATCTCTTTTAGATGCTGGTCATCTTTCTTTTCTGAAACAATTTGAAATGTGTATTTTTCAATCCGGTAAAAGGTTTGATTATCTTTTATAACTTGTGTTCCTCCATTAAGAAAAAAATGTTAGCAAAAAATAAATTATATTATTGTTATTATTATTGTTTTGTAATTTCCAATGTATTTTTATAATATTTAATGTTAGATATGCTAATTTTGAGAAGTTGTACTACTCTAAATGTGTATGTAAAATGTTCTTCAAAATATAATAATTGATTATAACTTAAAAATGGCCAATTTAATTTAAAATATGCATATGATAACAATGTCTTAAAATATTCTATTCTTTTAGAAAAAGTCACTTCCACAGTTTTAATCATCGAATGACATTTTCTCACGACTCTGGCAGCGAAACCGTAATTATGAGTGATACCAATTCTATCTTAGTTTGAAGCCTTGAATGACATATATTGATTCTCCTTCAATAACATTTTTAATTTCTTTCCCAGACTAATTCTGGGGAGTTTTAGGTGAAACACCCTGTATTATACAACGCTATTAAAATTAGTAGTAGCAATATTAATATCATTGGCGTTCAAAAGATAAACCTAATCTATAGAAGAAAAACAGTTATTTATTGCGAAATAATCGGCACATTTAAAATAGTAAATCCAAATTTCCGGCATAGTAATATATTCAAACTTTTAATTATTTACGTCTAAAATATAAGGATAATGGTGTACATCAGAATGGCATAATGGATCAATAGCCGTTGCAATTTTTATACCTTCCCTAATGTTTGAAAAAGATAAATCCAAATAATTGCCTCTTTTATTACGAATACTACTAATTTGAGTTTTATGGTGGTAATTTAACACATTAGATAAAACGTAAGCTTGATGTAAAGTATTTTTATTGGCTAGAGTTTTGTTAGAATTAATGTTCCAAACCGCGTTAGGCAAATTATTGAAAGTTACAATAAAGTAACTGTTTTTTTTTTTCTTCTGGAAAATTGAATCAAAGTTAAGATTTAGTAAAAACATATGTAACATTCACGCTCCGCTCGAAGAGCGCGCGACCCTTCGCAGGTAGCCAGGCCGCCGCGTACCGACCACCGCTTCCCTTCTACCACTGTCTCCATTCCACCCTACTCCCACCATCCTCCGCTCCGGCCAAACACCTATTTAACCATCTACACCCTGCATCTAAGGCAGTCTATTAGCGCTCGTCTTCTCGGCCTAATAGCTTTACCACTACGACGCGCTAGCACACGTTTACTCGGTCTAGTCGCCCTTCGAAAACTAAGAGCTTCGCTCCATGCTGCACAGCACAAGTCGCACCATCAAGCCCGAAGCACCCGCCACATCGAGACCCGATCGCCCTCCGCATCGAGCCAGCCACCGCACCCTGACGCACTAGCCTGCACCGCGCCAACGAGCCGGACGACGCCAGTCCTGAGCGACCCAGGTCCCGCTACCATCACCGTTCAAGCCACTTCTTGATTATTCATACTTCTGTACATATTATTCTTTTGTAAATAAACGCATTTAAACACCGAACGGCCTTACAAACTGGCAGCCCAACGCGCGGCCGAAAATAGGAATAGAAGAATAACCAGAAGCAATGCAAATAATATGGTACTTACGGATGAGCAATTCCAAGCATTGATGAACCGGATGCTGGAGATGGGAAACCAGCCGCAACCAAGGGGAAGTTTCGCCAGCTATACCACAAAGTTTAGAGGAGAAACCGACAGCCAGGTAGTCGAAAGCTTTCTCAGCACAATCACGGTATACAAAAATACCGAGCACATCACTGAAGAAGACGCCATCACCGGATTCCAGCTCTTGCTCGAGAAGCCTGCTGACGTCTAGTGGGAAGGAATAAAGGCTGAAATAAATACGTGGGATCAGCTCGTCGCCGCCGTCCGCAACACCTTCGCTCCGCTGACCCCGAATTATAAGGTTTTTCAACAATTATACGAAGAGAAACAATATAGGCCCACGCAAACCGACCAATTTATTATAAAAAAACGAGCGATATTAAGTAAATTGAGCGTGGTAATGCCTATCGTACCTCAATTGGACTTCATCTACAGCCTGCTACACCTAGAAGTCCGAAAAAGGGTCGCCAGGAACGCATTTAATTCCTATGATACACTCCTAAACCAGTCGCGAGAAGCGGAAAACATCATTGGCGAGGAAAAATTAAATGTTAAAACAAACGGCCAGGAGAAAATAAGATGTGCCTACTGTAAAAACAGCGGACACCTTGTCGAGGAGTGCAGAAAGAAGCAACGCGAAACGGCAACCGGGAACAACAACTTCCAATGTTACGGCTGCGGGAAGCCGAACACCATCCGCAGCAAGTGCCCGACCTGCAACAAAAAGCCAGTTAATCACATCTCGTCACTCTCCACGAGAACCGATCCAAGAAGACCACACACATACATTAGTATTAATGGAAAGCCCGAATATGCTCTCTTTGACACCGGCTCCCACATCACGGTCGCCTCATTAAAGCTATACGACGCTCTTAAGAGAAACGGCCACAAGTTCAGAAAGGAGTCAGGAGAAATTGCGTTTGCCGACGGGCGAGCCAAAACCAACACCGTTCTCTTGACGGACGCAAACGTAATTTTGAAGCACAAAATTATACCCACCACATTTTGCATCCTGCCAAACAGCTTGACCAGGGAGACCCTCCTCAGCACCGACTTCATGGAACAAGCTGAAATAGCCCTGGACTTAGGTCAAAATACATGGACATTCTCAGGAGGACAATACCCCGCCTACGATTCAAAATAACCGAAGGTTGACAAACCCCAGGTAACCGGGAAATTCGCCGAAGAAGAAGACGAACACATTTTTCCGGAGCCGCCGCGAAAAATAGAGCCCGAAGAAAGCACACGCTTCCACTTCTATCCGGAGCCTATGCAAATAGCAATGATCGACCTCCAACTACGTGAAGACGAAGGCACCTCATTGACCCCTGCGGAAATGCGATCCATTAACTCCATGCTGAACCAACACACGGAAGCATTTACGAGTCCGAAACCACCGACTACCCTAGGATGTCACCACATAGACACCGGTAACCACCCGCCAACTAGCAGCTAACCGTACCGACTATCACCACCCAAGAAAGAAGAGTTGGAGCATCAAATCGAGCAACTCCTCGGTGATGACATCATACAGACCTCGTCGTCGCCATGGGCATCTCCGGTAGTGATGGTTCCCAAAAAAGATGGATCCACTCGCCTATGAGTGGATTACCGCGCCGTTAATGCAGTCACGACGCCGGATAAGTACCCACTACCCAGGATGGATGATTTGTTGCATAACGGGTCCACCAGCAAGTACGTTTCAACTATCGACCTACGAAGCGGTTACTGGCAAATCCCCGTCGCCGAAGCCGATATAAAAAAAACAGCGTTTATCTGCCCTTTCGGCCTGTTTGAGTTTAAAAGAATGCCGTTTGGATTACGAAACGCGCCCGCCACCTTCCAGCGAACCATGGACCGCTTCCGAACACGAGTTCCCCACGTCAAGATGTTAGCCTACCTGGATGATATCATTATATTGTCCGACACCTTTGAAGAACATCAGAGCGACCTAAGGGACGTATTCACGCTACTAGCCAGCGAATCAATGTCAGCCAACAGGGAGAAGACGTGCCTCTGCCCTACAAAGGTCAAGTTTTTGGGCCATATCCTGACACCAGAAGGAATCGCCACGGACCCAGAGCGAATCCAAGCCATTTCCACCTGGAGGATTCCCAGAGACAAAAAGGAAGCCGTCTCATTTATTTAAACGTGCTCGTGGTATAGGCGATTTATACCGAACTTCGCGCAGCAAAGTAACCCCATTACAAAGCTGTTCAAGAAAAACGTTACTTGGACCTGGGGGGAGCCACAGCAAGCCGCCATGGATAGTTTAAAACAACTACTCACCAGCGCCCCAATATTGAAGCCCGCCGTCCCCGAAGAAGCCTTCTTGATTCGGACTGACGCCAGCGACTTCGCCCTGGGAGCAGTTTTACTGCAGGGGGAGGGACCCGAAGAGCACCCTGTGGAGTACGCCAGCCGCCTGCTCACCCCCGCCGAACAGAATTATACCACGACTGAACGAGAAGCCCTAGCCATCGTTTGGGCCATAAATAAGTTTCGAGGATACGTGGAAGGCTCACCGGTCACCGTCGCTTCCGATCACCAAGCTCTGCGTTGGCTGATGTCCCTGAAAGCACCTACAGGCCGCCTCGCACGATGGGCCCTACAGCTGCAACCATTCGACCTCAC
Source organism: Philonthus cognatus (assembly GCA_932526585.2). Taxonomy (NCBI): domain Eukaryota; kingdom Metazoa; phylum Arthropoda; class Insecta; order Coleoptera; family Staphylinidae; genus Philonthus; species Philonthus cognatus. Next base: position 104,209,186 of record OW052241.1, read on the forward strand.
CATAGAATACAACCCCGGGAGGTCAAACCATTTAGCCGACGCTCTGTCCCGAATTCCGAACATAAACCAGATAAATTACATTCAGGTTGACAACCCCAGGAGATCAGCAGAAGATATCCGCCGAGCCCAAACCGAGGACGAGGAGCTCAACATCGCTACAGCCCGCTACAGCCCGGACGTCATCTCCAAAGATGCTCAACAGTGTATACCCCGAAGCGAGATACGCGCCCTGCTGGAAAAATTTCATGACAGCCCCACCGCCGGACACTATGGATTCCTAGGCACGTACCACCGCCTCTCGAAGATGTACTTCTGGAAAAAGATGCGCGACGATATCGCTAAACACATAAAAACATGTTTGGAGTGTCAGCGATACAAGGCCAGCAACTTAAAACCCGCCGGCCTCACACAGACATCACCACCAAATCAACGATTCGAAACTATTTCATTCGATTTATTTGGACCACTGCCCACATCGCCGGAAGGATACACAACTATCCTCATCGTCGAGGACCTCGCCAGCCGTTGGGTAGAAATCCTGCCGCTAAAACGAGCAACCGCCACCGAGTGTGCTACTGCCCTGCTCAACGAAGTTTTTATGAGGTACGGGATATCACGCCGCTGCCTCTCGGATAATGGAACTCAATTCGTCAGCGCAGTAATGCAGCAAATCATGTATTGCTTGGGCGTAGAGCACAGTTTCACCGGATCCTACCACCCTCAGGCAAACCCCGTAGAGCGCAAGGACCGCGATATGAAGACACAACTAGCCATCCTCGTGGGAAAACAACACAATACATGGCCAACCAAACTAGCCGCTATCCGCTTCGCAATGAATACACACCTCTCCGACACTCTCGAAGACGCTCACCGCACCGCAGACGAACACCAAGACGCCCGGAAAATCTACACAGATGCCGCCCGCCGACCTTCCCCGGAGTACAGCCCTGGTGACCACGTCTGGATCTCCACCCATTTGCTAAGTCGAGCTAAGGATCAATTTAGCTCAAAATTAGCACCAAAACGAGATGGACCCTATATTATCCTCAGAGGAAAAGGAGCTGCTACCTTTGAAGTCGCATCCATGGAGGATCCAGCTACCCCCATCGGTACCTTCCATACTTCTGCCCTCACACCGTTTGCCGGACAAATTGAAGATCAGCAGCCCCTGCACCCTATTCGAAAGAGAGGACGCCCCCGCAAGATAGCATAAGTCCTGGTCGCTTCATCGGGACGATCTCAGCACCAGAGGGGGAGGGTGTAACATTGACGCTCCGCTCGAAGAGCGCTCGACCCTTCGCAGGTAGCCAGGCCGCCGCGTACCGACCACCGCATCCCTTCTACCACTGTCTCCATTCCACCCTACTCCCACCATCCTCCGCTCCGGCCAAACACCTATTTAACCATCTACACCCTGCATCTAAGGCAGTCTATTAGCGCTCGTCTTCTCGGCCTAATAGCTCTACCACTACGACGCGCTACACACGTTTACTCGGTCTAGTCGCCCTTCGAAAACTAAGAGCTTCGCTCCATGCTGCACAGCACAAGTCGCACCATCAAGCCCGAAGCACCCGCCACATCGAGACCCGATCGCCCTCCGCATCGAGCCAGCCACCGCACCCTGACGCACTAGCCTGCACCGCGCCAACGAGCCGGACGACGCCAGTCCTGAGCGACCCAGGTCCCGGTACCATCACCGTTCAAGCCACTTCTTGATTATTCATACTTCTGTACATATTATTCCTTTGTAAATAAACGCATTTAAACACCGAACGGCCTTACACATACTAATATTTAAAAGTAATCTTGTTTAGAAAATTATAAATAAATTATTCAATGAACTTTAAAAACACTCATTTCGCTCAGATATAAACACGTTTTAAGATCCCAAAGTTGGAATCAAAATATCATAACCTTGTTTTTCTGAAAAAACAAAATGGTAAGAATTAGTCATGTAAAATTACCAGTTATTTAAAATTTGGCAATATTCTGTTTAATATTACTTACTGGAAACATGGTATCAATTGGTGACTTAAAGTTAAACTTACTGTCAAGTAAAAAAAAAGCATGTAATCCCAAAGCTTACAAGGATTCTAAATAAAAATGAAATCAAAAAGCGCAATCCATAGTACGTTTAAGAAATTACGAAATCAATCAAATTAAAATATAAATATCTTATCAATTGACAGAAATCTTTCATTTTTATTTATAATTATATTTTCATCTAACAATTAAGATTAGCTTAAAAATCATTCGATATTCTGAATTGTTTTCTAACTTTATTCAATATTTGCAAAAACTAAGAATTTTAGAAAAAACAAATTAATCTATTCGCATAAAATTTAGTTTATTTTTTATATCGTTATTATTGGTCGTCGAAATAAATAAAATAAATATACTGATAAAATCTACAGAAATCGCCAGCATTCACAATAGTAGTAGAGATATTACGAAATCAATAACATTTTAAAAGAAACATCTTAAGAATTCACAAATAAAACACATATTAACACTGACACTTTGTTTAGTGATTATAATTTCGACAAATTCAATTTGTAATTTTTAAAGACTGACAAAAATCTGTCATTTTAAATTATTATAATATTTAATTTTGAAATTTCAAATAGCAATAATTATTAGGGTTTTAAATAAAATCGTCACAACCAGCAAAGATCATAAAAATTAAGAAAAACCTTCAAGATTGTTCAAATTGACAAGAACAACAGGAATATTGGACACAATAAATTTTAAATTAGCCAATTAGCTAAAAAAAAAAAGAATCTTCAACAAACTTATTACACAAGTCATAGCAATTAATTACATTTAAAAATATACGTAAAATACCTACGCTCTATCTAGTAACCGCATCATACCACACTGTCATCTTGACGCGTATGATTGACATTACCTACACATGCACGTAATAGCGTTGACAGGTATATTACATGCTGACAGCTGAACAGATGATTGATTACCGCACAAATAAATGACATTTCTTTGATGTGTAAGAAGTTGAAGACACTAACATCCGACGAGATCAACCAATTTTTGAACACGGCGACTGATGAAGAATTTTTATTAACTAAGGTACACTTTTCAACAATACGATTAATAACAAGCAGTCGCAATTTATTCTCAATAATTGTCATGTTATTATTAACAATTATTGTAATAAATACATTTCTTACATATTCGTTGTTTATTTTGTTAGGGCGTAGGTAGAGTATCGTACGTTTCTTGAGTGGTATGGCAATTACATACTCGCGGAATACTGCAGTCGCCGCTGCGCGGCTCGTGAGCATCATATCCGCTCGTATGTAATATGCTGCATACCACTCTCGTTATCGTGATCAGAAACAATTTGTTTACAACGTGTATTTCATTTGATACAAAATACACAACTGACAACTTTTACATAACTATAACAACTGCCAGTAAGTACGATCGACAAAATCTTGATTAAATCAATTCAGAACTTGCTATATTAACACACCCTTTCAATTCTGGAATTTAGGTAAATTAAGATTCAGCAATATTTAACATTTTTCTAAAGTAACTGAACTTAACAGCTGGTAAGGCTTTTGTAAACATGTCTGCCACTTGCTCAGAAGTAAGTATGTAACATAATTCGAGTTCTCCTTTATTTACAAGATCTTTCAAAACATAATGTCGTACATCAATATCAGGGTTGTTATGTTTAGAACACTTTGTTTTGAAACAGTGTTTTAAACATGTTTAAAAACAGCCGTCGTGTTTTAAACGGTTTTGTTTTAAACATGTTTTAGATTATGAATTTGTTTAAAACATGTTTTAAACGTTTAATTTGTTCAACACGTTGTTTTTATTATTTTAAATTTGCTAAATTATATTTTATACTACTTTTTATACTACTTTTTTTAAATTTTAGCTGAATTATTAAAGATATTTCAAATTTCATTATTATATATAACATTTTATTACAAGAAAATATGAAATATGTGTGCATAATTGTGAATTTTAAATACAGTGAATTCTTCTTTCAGGTATACATATGCATACACTGTATATTTTACGACATTCGTTGTTTTTTAAAAAGATTTTAATTTGAATTTTTAGACGAGGTTTTTCCACTCCCAGACTAAGCATGAAGTAAAATTTTGAGTTTAGAATAGCCTAAGAATTTGGATTGGTCGCGTAGCGAAGCGGAGCGGCCAATCCAAATTAGGCTTTTCTAAACTCGAAATTTTACTTCATGCGCCACACGTCTAAACACTAAAAGATCACAAAGTTTAAAATATACGGCTTTAGCAATTCAATATGTAGATGAGAATAAAACGTGAGTCAAATTCTGCGCTTAACAAATTGTTTAAAACAGTGATTATAGGCAACCCAATAACTCTAACGTATACTAGGTTGCCTATAACCGTTGTTGTATGTGTGTGTTTTTCGAACTTCACTGTAAATCAGTGTTTAAAGCGTGGCGCATAAAATAAAATTTCGAGTTTAGAAAAGCCTAATTTTGATTTTCTAAACTCGAAATTTTACTTCATGTTTAGTCTGGGAGTGGAAAACACTCGTTAAAAGCCTCAAATTAACTGCTTTGAAACAACGAATTCCAGCAAATTTAAAAAACGCTGTGATTATCGGGATATGTATACTCAAAACAAAAATGCCCTGTATGTTCCGTTTTAAACACGTTTTAAACGTGTTTTAAACACGTTTTAAACATGTTTTTAATTGTTAATGTTTTCAACGCTCTTTCAATGAAAAAAAAAAACACGTTTTATTAAAAAAAAACTGTTTGTTTTAATTAAAATGAAAAAAACGTTTTTTTAACAACCCTGATCTATATGCTTTTTACTCTTAGTTTCAAAAGTAATGGCCATTTTCATACATTATTGATTATCCTCATAAATATTATTAGGATTCACATCATTTTTTAAAAGTTCTTTAAGCGATTTCGCAATAAATATGCATTCAGTTACACATGGAGAAAGAGCTGATATTTGATATACTGATAGTTTTCCAAAATACAACATTATCATAAACTTTTATTACATAACCAGTTTTACGTTTTCGATCATTCACATTATTTGCAAAATTAGAATCAACGTATGCCGTAATAACATTTACATGTTTGCTCTTAGAGAATAATGTTCCAGTATAAAAAAAAAATACATTAAAAATCCTATGTTTCGTTTTCTCTACCAGCACACTGTATGTATAGAATATGTTTTATAATCCTATTTATTTCTTGTATTGTTTCAGGTGAGTCAAACATTGATCCTGAAAGGTAGTTTAAATATTAGTGAAATAAGTAAGTAATAAGTAAAGTTCTAAAAATAAACAACTGAGGGAAGGCACCCCACGCTGTTTTCCAACTAGCTTAGGTTAGTTGACGTTATGAGAGATGAGCAACTAACTTTTAAAACACAGATGCAGTCTTAAATGATTTATTTAAGATACTAAAAAAAAAAAAATACATTAAAACAACAACAAAAGTAAAGAAAAAAAAGAATAACACAGTGCACAGAGGTACAGGGCAGACTTGGTTTGGCGTCGGCGTCGTGGTGTCGAGATCGGGATTTCTAGTCCAGCGACGGCGTCCGGCTTGTGGCGGTATCCGGATGACGGCGGCGTCTGGATGGAGGTGGCGTCCGGGTAGCAGAACGACGTATAAGACGCTGTCCTTGTGTTTTTCGACGGGATGTGGTGTCGGTGGGGTGTTGCGTCTGGCTTGTTCCGGCGGCAGCATCAAACACTACACTGGTAGTGCTGGACGTCGAGCGGAACGGCTGGGCTAAGTTTCCTGGAGTCGGTGGGTGCTGACCTGGTCTGAACCCGGCGAAAGCAACGAACGCTACACTGGTAGCGTCGAGGTGATTGCACTGGCAATCTGATGCTCGGCGTCGGTGTCCAAAAATAGGAACGATGGCCAGGACTACTGACGTTGGCGTCAGGTTGTTTCCTGTTATTGGCCTCTTTTATTGTACAGTGAATACTTTATGGAGATTTACTTTGGTTGTACAGGCAGAGCAAATTAGACCATATTTTAGTAATGGTTGACAATAAGTCATGTATATAGTACGAGCAGCTTGCTCATTTATGTCACTTCGTATAGCATAAATGAGGTATGAGTATTTAGGGAGTTCAGCAAAAATATTGCCTATGTAATAATAATAAGTACAACAAAATCAAAAAAAACTACACAAGACCTCCCGCAGAACAACTACAATGGTGACGACAGCGGCGCGGAAAAATGAACATATAATAGATATGCAAAATGGACAAAATAAAAAACAAAATCAGTTAAAATGTAGTAGAATAAATGTGGAACCACCAAGAAAATGGCCCGAGGAAGAAAAGAGTACAGATTGCAAAATCCGAATTCTGGAAGACGACGAATATGAAAAAGTAACAACAATAGTAAAGATTAATACAAAAGTAAAACAGAATGCGAATAATAAGAATGACAGAGAAAAACATAAACTATATAGTAAAGAGGGTACAGGAATATACAAACCGTTGAGAATAGGTACATGGAACGTAAGAAGCATTAAAGGGAAAGAAGAATAAATAGTGGAAGAAATGATAAAACACCAAATTGAAATATTGGGAATCACAGAAACAAAAAAGAAAGGTAAAGGAATGAAGAGAATACATAAAGGGTACTGGATGTTTCGGTCAGGAATAGAAGAATATAAATGAAAGACTTCTGATAGTAGATACAAATATATATGACGAAGAAACATGGACTTTAATAATAGCCTACGGGGAGAACGAAGACGCAAAGAAAGAGAACAAAGACATATTTTTTGAAAACTTGCTAGATGAGGGACGAGAGGCAATAATAATAATGGGGGACTTAAACGGACGAGTTGGAAACCAAAATACGGGAATAGAAGAGTATATGGGCAAAGAAGGAGAAACGATGAGAAATAATAACGGGGAAAGAATAATAGAAATGTGTATAGAAAACAACTTGATAATCGCCAATACAAAATTTAAACATAAGATGATACACAAATATACAAGAACTCAGCCAACCAGAAATGAACAGTCAATAATAGATTATTTCCTAATAAGCAAAAACAAATGGCAAAACGTGAAAAATGTCAAAGTGACAAGACAGGCAGAGATCGACAGCGACCACCACTTAGTGAAAATGGAAATGAAACGAAAGAAAATAGAAAAACCAGACAAGAGAAGAAAAATTGTAAAAGAAAAAATAAATAGCTACAAACTAAAAGATACACAATATCGAGATAAATACCAAGAGATATTAAAACAAAAATTTAAGGACAACAGAGAATCCATAGGAATTGAAGAAACATGGGAGACACTTAAAAACAATATACTAGAGGCAGCCAAAGAGAGCTGTGGAACAACAAAAATCACGAATAAGGAGAAAAAGAGGACAGAGTGGTGGACGAAAGAACTAAGAGAGAACATTAAAGACAAAAAAGAGAAGTGGGCAAGATACCTAAGTACAAAACAGGACGAAGACTACGAACAATACAAAATAAAAAGGAACGAAGTGAAGATAGAAGTCAAGAGAGCCAAACAAGAATCATGGACACAATTTAAAAATAAAATGACAAAGAATTACCGAGAAAACCAGAAACTATTTTACGGAACATTAAAACAACTGAGAAAGAAAAAAGAATATAATATAATGAATATAAAAGACAAAGAAGGAAACATAATAACAGAAGAGGGCAAAATAATGGAAAGGTGGAGACAATATTTTGAAGAACTTACCGAAGCACAGGAAAAAACAATAGAAACACTAGAAGAAATAATAGAACTACCAGAAATAAATGAAATACAAGAACAATAAGTAATAGATGCCATACAAAAGTTAAAAGCCGGAAAAGCTCCAGGAATAGATGACATAACACCCGAAATGATCTTATATATTAACGAAGAAGGTATACAACAGCTAACACACCTAATGAATGATATCGTAAAGAATATAAAAGTACTAACAGAATGGAATACAGGAATAAACTTACCAATATACAAGAAAGGAGACAAAAGAGACTGTACAAATTATAGAGGAATAACACTGACAAGTGTCCCAGGAAAGATACTGGCAAGAATAATGGAAAAGAGAATTAGAGATAAGATTGAAAAAACAATAGAAGAAACGCAATGTGGCTTCAGAAGAGGAAGAAGCACCCACGACCTCATATTTACAATAAGACAAATCAGTGAAAAACTTATAAATAAGGGAAGAGAGATACATGTATGTTTTATAGATCTGGAAAAGGCGTTTGACCGAGTGAGAAGAGAAGACACATGGAAAGTGTTAGAAATTAGAGAAATAGACAGAAGGACGATAGAAGTAGTTAAAGCTATGTACAAAAACAACATAAACATAGTTAGAACAAACAATGAAGAGTCTAGAGAGTTCATGACAAAGATAGGTGTAAAACAAGGGTGTATTATGAGTCCGCTACTATTTACATTGATACTAGATAAAGCTATAAAGGAAGCAAAGAAGGAAATAAAGACGTTAAAATTAGGATACTGGAAAATGGAAGAAACACACATAACAGAAATGATGTTTGCAGATGATATGGCGATAGTGGCAGAGACAGAGAAAGACCTACAACATAACATAGAAATACTCGACAAGGCATTAACAAAAATAAATATGAAGATAAATATAGACAAGACCAAAACAATGATAATAGCTAGAGAAAACAAATTGCATACAATAAAATTACACGGAAAGCAGATCGAGCAGGTAGAAAATTACAAGTAATTAGGAACAATAATAGAAAATAATGGTAAGACAGACAAAGAGATAAATGATAGACTGAGAAGAGCGGGAAAAATATTCAATATGATGAAGACTACGTTCTTTGCTAGGAAAGTAATAAGTAGAAACATAAAAGCGGAAATAGTAAAAAAGGTTATAAGACCTACAATAATATATAGCAGTGAAACATGGACCATGACGGAAAAACATAAAACGAAAATTAATGCAATAGTCATAAGATTCTTAAGGAAAATTGAAAATAAGACCAGACGAGATAGAATAAGGAATGAGACGTACAGACAAAACTTACAGATAGGACCTATTAACGATACCATTGTAGAAGGACAGCTAAGATGGTTCGGACATGTGTGTCGCATGAAAGAAGATAGAACAGCAAGAAGAATATATGAAACAAGAGCGCAAGGAAAAAAATACCGGGGAAGGCCGAGAAAAACATGGAATGACAGAATTAGAGAAGAAGCAGAAAAAAAGGACATAGACTGGAAGGACATTAAACAATTAACCAAGGACAGAAAGGCATGGAGAGAAAAATATAGAAACAGACACTAAACAAAAACTCCTTACACCTAACAACTTTAAATATGTGTGTTTAATTAATTTCTCACTTAACCCGTGGTGAAACATTTTTTAATCTAATTCTGGATATTAAATTAAAACACTTGTTTCGTTTCACTAATTTGTATTTTCTGCAACTAGTTTCGACCATTGGTCATCTTCAAGGAAGAATGTACAAAAAATAATAATCAAACTAGTCGGAGAAAATATAAATAAGTGAAGCAAACCAAGTGTTTTAATAAAATATCCAGAATTTAAATATGTGTATTAAAAGTTAAAATATAAAAATTGGTTATAACTTAAAAAGGGCCAATGCAATTTAAAACAATTTTTTTGTAAAAAGTCACTTACAAAGATCTGATCATCGAATGACATTTTCTCACGCCTCTGACAGTTAAACCGTAATTATAAGTGATACCAATTCTATCTTAATTTGAAGCCGAAGCCTTGAATAACATCTATTGATTACAACAAACAAAACTTTAATAACATTTTTAGTTTCTTGTTAATTAATCTGGGTAGTTTTAGGTGAAACACCCTGTATTCATATTTAAGTACCTGACCCATATAATTTGATAAATGTGTTTCTACAACTTCTGAGGTTGTCTATACATGAACTAAAATTCCTGAAGACCCGAGTATGTGATTTATTATATATTTGCAGATTGTAGCATTCAATTAGATTGATTAGATTTATGGTGCTAAGTTTGGTAAGTTTTATAAAATCAACATTAAAATCACCGCCTAAAATGATGTCGGTTTTTTCATCGATTATAATTTTATGTAGTATAATTTCAAGAATGTTCTTAAATTCGTTAAAATTACCACAAAATTACTACTTTACATTCGTCGATGAAACAGTCAGCAGCTGCTATTTCGATAGACATTTCGCATATTAAAGTTGCCTTTTGCAAATATTGCTAATATTGTTGCGCCTCAGTGTTTAAATCGTTGAAAAGTGGAAACTTGATGATATTCATTTATTTGTGGAAAGTTCTCACATTCTACCACCCAATGCTCTGTGATAATAAATTGATCGACATTGAGATTCATTAATTTTATTTTTTACTGACTGCATGTTTTGGTGAAATTTTATCGTATTTTGTTTTTGTTGGTTAGCTATCGTAATATGGGTTTTTTTAGGTGGACATTTTTAAATTTTCTGCCATCTTTTATTCAAATCTCTCAGAACTATTCTAACGAGTGTCATCCACTTCTTGATTTAACATGAAGTAAAATTTCGAGTTTATAAAACCCAGAAAATTTGGATTTGCTAGCGCGCTACTGCTCGTGTATATTGTGTGTAGAATACTCGTATTTAGTACTCGAGTACATTTTACTTGTTTCCGGAACAGTTCCATAATATAAAAATATATATAATATATATAAAAAATTATTAATAATAATTTGCAACATGTTGCCCTGCGCTGATAAATAGGCACACTTTCATTTACATGGTATTCCAAATGATTCTCCTGTAATTAAACGATCACGGTATTAAATTATTGTAGTTTTGGATCTTAATTCAGTGTTTAGAAAATGTTCAGGAATTCGTTGGTTTTATAATAGCGTTCAATTTAAAGCTTGCAATGTTTGTTTGCACTCCTTGGTTAAGCATGAAGTAAAAGTTCAAGTTTAAAAAAGCCTGAAAATTTGGTTTGGTCGCGTAGCGAACCGGGGCGACCAATCCAAATGTTCAGACTTTTCTAAACAAAAAATATTACTTTAGTCGCCACGTGTATAAAACACTGATTTAAAGTGAAACATACGTAAGTTTGATTTGATCTAATAATTAAAAAACTTTAATTTTTCTTAAAATGCGATGCAATCCGGCAAAAATAACATCGACACAAAATCAGCTCAACCCAATTTAATTCTATATTCGATCTCACGTTATAGACAATTAAAAAAAATAACACTCTGTAATGCGAAATAACCTATATTATTTCTTAATTATAATGAAAAGTGTGATATGAAATCTTGTGCAGGTGTGAACGTATGCCATTTACCTCAGGTAATAAAATTAATAAAAGATTTATTATTACAGCCGGTGTTAGTATCTATTAGAGAAGGCTGTTCTTCGAGGCGCTTACTTTCTCCAGAGGAACCGCACAAATCAACGGCAAATATTCCTTTACGTAACATCACTTACTATCAAAAAAGTACGAAAAATACAAAACGTGACGTTGGTGAAAGGGGCGATGTCTACTTTTCCAACAACAAGTTTTCAACTTAAGGTCGTTTACTGTTGTACACAATATCTAAAGGAAGATTGAAGTAGGAAGAATTTATTTTGAGTATTTCCTTTCAAAGATCATTAAGGTAAAGTACTGGTGAAATATTAAGTCATATCATAGGTTATAGCGTAAATAATGTATTATAATACTTTTAAAATAATCAATAATAAATAAAGTGAAGTTAAAAATGTTACTTTTTTGGAATAAATCTAAATATGTTTATCAAATGAAGAATTAATTGTATTCCTGGATCTAGCAGGCATTCCCTTGGTATTACATTTTCAATATTAAGATAAACAAAATTAGGGATTGTACAGCGTGGCCCAAATTCGATGTTTTCATAGGGTAGCTCGGTAACCTAAAGAGTTAAAAAAAATTAATATAAACGTCATGACCTATTTTTACGAGACATTAATAATGGCGTAAATGGCTAAATGACATGGCTAACTAAATTAGTTTGGAAGATATTAGGCGTTTTTCAATTATTGGCTATTTTAAAATATGTCTTTATCTTAATAACTATAAGATATACAAAATAACACTTCAATAATTATTTATGTAGTTTTTAGCGTAGAATGCAGTGGCGTACTTGTTTCTTTATTCGGACTTTTATTTTTCGAGTTATGATACAAAGTTGCCTTTTTTAATGAAACACAGTCTATAAATACAGGGTGTCTACAGTAAACCGTTCGTTAAAAGTTTATGGGGTTGCCGTTGCACTAAAAATTTTAAAAAAATCCTTGTCATACGGTTGAATCAGTTCTCCTTATGTGAAATATTTTCAACTTTATATCATTTCACTTTCCACCGGAAGTAGCATCAAATTTGTTATTTTAAATAGAACAACCTATATATTAGTAATTTTTTGGATTCCTCGTTTACATTGCAACATATTTTATTCGAACATATGTACACCTATCTCTTATAGTTTTCAAGCAAAAAAAATATTTCTAAAATTGTGACCTCTAAAAGGCATCTTGAAATCTGTCTGTAACTTCTCTTAAGAGTAAGATAAAAATATGATTTGTATCTCTACTTGTACCTACAGGATGCCTCTATGAGTGTATTAATTGGAAACTGTCAATTTTGACAATAGGTGTTCTTAAAATGTCAATATCGAAGTGCCCTCTTCAATATCTCGTAATTCATTTTTTTTAAATGGAATGACCCATTTTTTATCACGTGGTACGATTGGGGGAAGATTTCCTAGAAAAATGTATTAACAACTGTACTCTTAAAGCAAGTGGTTTTCGAATTATTTCGAAAATTCGTTTTTCGTCGCATTTATGCAGGGAATAATGCGCGCATAAGTCGCAACTGAGTTTTAGTAGGCAAGTAGTAATGCTTTTGTTTTGTCGCTTATGTAATGCGAAATGTCAAATAATAAAAACAATTATTACAAAGTTATACAGAAATCAACAAAATTAGTATATACACCCATCAACAAATTATCAATTTATTCTTTATACATGGCAACTGCGATACAATTGGTACTCAAACATGTAGAATATTTAATGAAACTTATCCACATTTGCCGTCGATGAATAAAACAAGATTTAGAAGATTGGAATCAAATTTTGTTTAATTGGCAGTTGCCATGTATAAAGAATAAATTGATAATTTGTTGATAATTTGTACTAATTCTTTTTATTATTTGACATTTCGCAATACAATCGCGATAAAACAAAAGCATACTACTAGCCTACTAAAATTCAATTGCGACTTATGCACGCATTATTCCCTGCATAAATGCGACGAAAATCGAATTTTCGAAATAATTCGAAAAATACTTGCTTTAGGAGTAGAGTCTTATAATACTTTTTTGAAGTAAATTTTCCCCCCAATCGTACTATATGATAAAAATTGGGTCATTCCATTTAAAAAAATTGAATTACTAGATACTGAAGAGGGCACTTAAATATTGACATTTTAAGAACACTTATTGTGAAAATTGACAGTTTCCAATTAATTCACTCATAGAGGCATCCTCTGGGTACAAGTAGAGATATAAATCATATTTTTGTCTTATTCTTAAGAAAAGTTACAGACAGATTTCAAGATGCCTTTTAGAGGTCAGAATTTTAGAAATATTTTTTTTTTCTGGAAAACTGTAAGAGATAAGAGGAATCCAAAAAAATACTAATATATAGGGTGTTCTGTTTAACATAACAAATTTGTTGCTACTTCCGGTGGAACCAGAAGTGTTATAAACGTGAAAATATTTTACATGAGGAGAACTGATTCAACCATATGACAAGGATTTTTTTCAAATTTTGAGTGCAACGGCAACCCCATAAACTTTTAACGAACGGTTTAGCGTAGACACCCTGTATATGTTTTATTTATCTATTTGTTTATCTATTTATTTTACTTCTTAATCTTTCAAAATTGTATGTTTAGCGCCCAACACACCTAATGTTATATGACATATGTAAACTACTGTTTTAACATGAATAAAGTATGATATGATATGATATGATATATTTTTATGTTATCGAATAGCATATTATATTAGCTTAACATTTTTCTATAAATTTTTTAGTTTTTTTTTTTTTTTTTTTTTTATTGAAAAATTGTGTTTTTAACTCTGAAGCTTTTAGATAAATATTTGATAATACATACAATTATAATCACAGAGATGTTAATATTATTTATTAATAATGAAGTGATCTGTAGAATTAATAATTGATCGCAAAAGTCTTCAAAAATTATAAAATGAATATTTAAACTAACTTAGATTATAATATAATCGTTTTTTTTTACGTATTTTTACGAATTTTTGTTAAATATAATAAATATAAAAATATAATAAAAAGTACGCCTCTGAATTCTACTTTGAAAACTAAACAAATAACTATTAAACTCTTTATTTGTATATCTTATAGTTATTGAGAAAAAGACGTATTTAAAAATAGCTAACAATTGAAAAACGCCCAATATCTCGAAAACCAATCAAGCTAGCTATGATCTGTTTTTTTTTTTTTTTTTTTCACATGAGGTGGTATCGCTTAGCGTCCCTGCACTACGGTCTCCGTGGTCCTTTTGTGCTCCTCTGGTTATTCTACTCTCTGTATATTCCTGTGTCTTCTAAGAAGTCCAGGAGTTTGGGCCAGGGGATGTTCTTGAGCTGTTCTTCAGGAAGCACGGGCTTCCCGAGTTGCTCCGTGCGTTGCCGTTTATAGGCTTCGCATGTGCACAGTAGGTGTTGGGGAGTTTCCTCTTCTTCCAAGCACCCACGGCATAGGGGGCTTTTCTCAAGACCCATCCTATGTTTGTGCTTATTCAGGTCACAGTGCCCAGTAACTAGTCCTGTGATTTTCCTTAGTTTCATTCTGCTCAGTCCTGACAGCGCTAATGCGCTATCAGGTACCGGGCCATCTAGGAAGAGTCTCGTGTGCCTCATTCCCATTTGGTTGTGCCATGCCTTTGTATGCTCCTCTGCTAACTTGCGTCGGATTATTTCCTTTCCGGTTTCATGTGGTATTCCGAAAGCGGGTTCAGGTCCTATAAATTCACCTGTTGCTCCTTGTTTGGCCAGCAAGTCGGCCCCCAAGTGTCCAATAATTCCTTGGTCCTTGGGTATCCATACTAGCTGTGTTTTTGTTGTTGTCGCCAGTGCGTCCAGTCTGTTTATGCAGTCTATAACCAGTCTGGACTGAACTATCGGCGAGGCTAGCGCTTTTAGGGCTGCCTGGCTGTCCGACATAATGGTAATTGGTCCTTTGTTGAGTCCCGACTCCATTATGTGGTGGGCACACCAGTCAACGTCGGCCACTTCTGCCTGGAAGATGGAGGCATGTTTCCCCAGAGCAACCATGAATTGTTTGCTCCGGTTACAGCCTCCATAGATACCAGCCCCGGTTCCTTTAGTGATTTTGGACCCGTTTGTCTACCAGATGGTTCCTTTACTCGTTCCCGGGTATCTTCCATTTGTCCATTCACTCCGCTGTGGTATGATTATTTTGAATCTGCGGGATGGGTGTACGATTTTAGTGAAATCGGACCTCATTTTTAGGATTTCTTCTTCTTGTAGCACTTTAAATGTTTCCGGTCTAGATGACCCTACATTTAAAGTGTGTCCATTTATGTGCAGTCTGTAGGCTGCCTGTCTGGCTTCCATCATAACATATAGATGTAGTGGTGGAAGCGATAATATGTGTTCCATGGCTGCTGTGGGCGTTGTTCTCATTGCCCCAGTAATCAGCAGACACGCCTGTCGTTGCACTCTTTCGAGTTTTACGGCTGCGCTCTTGGTTTGGGTTTTTTCTCCCCAAGCGAGCGCCGCGTATGTCACTATGGGTCTTATGACCACGGTGTATAGCCATTTGGTCATACTGGGTCTCAGTCCCCATGTGTGTCCTACCATTTTCCTGGTCGCAAAAAGTCCTCTCATGGCCCTTTTGCTGATGTTCTCCAGGTGGAAGTTGAAGTTCAATCTGGTATCAAGTGTGACCCCTAGATATTTTACTTCATTTTTGATTGGGACTTCCATTTCATACATGCGTAGCGATGTTATGTCATCGGTTTTTCGTCTCCTGGTAAAGGGGACTATCGCCGTTTTGGCCGGGTTTACAGCTAACCCTTCGTTCTTGCACCATCTTTCCACGGTAGTTAGTGCCCTCTGCATCAGGCTTGATACAGTGGTCCCAAACTTCCCGCTAACTAGAATGGTCAGATCATCTGCATACCCCAGGGCATAAATGCCCTGGTTTTCAAGTAGCAGCAGAAGGTCGTCCATGACGAGGCACCACAGGAGCGGCGAGAGAACCCCTCCCTGGGGGCACCCGCCAGCGACCACCGCTTCTGCTGTCTTTCCGTATAGAGTGGTTGTTACAGTCCGGCTCCTGAGCATCTTGTTCACCCAGTGTCGGACCTGCGGGTAAATCCCTCTTTTCTCCATTGCTGTTGCTATGGAGTTGAAGGTTGTGTTGTCAAACGCCCCTTCAATGTCCAGAAAGGCCCCCAACGCAATGTCTTTGCATTGTATGGTCCTTTCGCATCTGCTCACTAGCTGGTGGATTGCCAGTTCGCATGACTTTCCCGCTTGGTAGGCATATTGTTGACGGTGTAGTGGTGAGTCCTTTAGGACTCCTTCCCGTATGTGCCTGTCTACTAGTTTTTCTAGTAGTTTTAAAATGAATGATGACAAGCTGATCGGTCTGTAAGATTTGGCCAGGGCATACGAAGCACGCCCTGGTTTGGGTATAAATACCACCCTTACAGTCCGCCATCTGCTTGGAATGTATGAAAGGGCAAGGCTAGCTCTGAGGATATCACATAGTGGTCCCCTCAGCGCTGCTATCCCGTTTTGTAGCATGACAGGATATATCCCGTCAGGACCTGGTGATTTGAATGGTTTGAACGTGTTAATTCCCCACTCAATGTCACCAGGTTTGATAATTGTTTTCGCTGTGTCCCAGTCCTGTTTTGGAGCCCATGTGTTGGGCTCGCTTAGGTCCCCGGATACAGGATTTTCAAGTATTACAGAACCCGGGAAGTGCGTCTGCAGTAATACTTGAAGGGTCCCTTCTACCGAGTCTGTGTACTCTCCATCTTTGGTCAGCAGTGAGCCGATGTTCCCAGCATGATCTTTGCTGAGCGTCTTAAGTAGACGGGAGCTTGTGGGTTCACTTTCTATGTCCCCACAGAATTTTTGCCAAGAGTCTCTCTTGGCTTTTTTAATGGCAGTGTTATATGCCGTGAGGGCCGTTTTGTACTGCGCCCATTCACCGTTTCTCTTGGCTATGTTGAATAGCCTTCTGGTGCATGCCTTTGCCCTATCAAGATCCCTGTTCCACCAGGTGACCCTGGTGGAAGTGGGTTTGGTAGTTCTTGGGCAGCTTGCTTCAAACGCCGTATTGATGGAGTCCGTGATGCTTTGCACCATGAACTGCAGCTCATGCGTTGTTCTCGCTCCTGTTGGACAGTCCCCGATTCGGTTGGCTAGTACCTCATTGTACAGGTCCCAGTCAGTTCTCCTCGGGTTTCTGTTTTGGGTTTCCGTTGGTTTTTCTGATTCGATATCGAATCGTATATATCTATGGTCTAAAAGTGATGGTTCATCAGACACATGCCAAAGTTTTATCAGTTCACTTGCCTTGGGAGAGGCAAGTGTAATGTCAATTACTTCGCTTCGCACCGCGTTTACGAACGTGGGTACATTTCCAATATTTGCTATTTCAATGTCATTCTCTAAGATAAAATCTAATAGTTTCTCACCTCTTGGATTGATGTCCGTGCTGCCCCATATGATGTGGTGTGCGTTGGCATCGCATCCAAGGATCAGCGGTATACCATCGTGGCTCCCGCGATTTATCAGCCGCTGGACGATGTCTGGCGGCAGTGGTCCTGGTTGGTCGTAGGGAAGGTAACCGGATCCGAGTATAAACTCCCTCCGTGTTCCCCTTTCCACTACTTCCAGCCGTGCTGCCACTAGGTCTCTGCAACATAGGTCCCATAGGGGCATTATATTCAGTTCATGTTTTACGATTATACATGTATGTGGGTTACACATAGGTTCGGCCACTATCAGTCGCCTACCCTGTATGTTTAACCCCTTTACAATTCCCTTGTAGAGCCATGGCTCTTGTACAAGTGCAATGTCAATATTCTCATTAAGGATATATGCACTGAGGGCAGCGGATGCCGCCCTACAGTGGTGTATATTAATTTGAAGTAATTTGAACATTACTTACCCTTCGGTGATTTGGGCAACGGACTGCTGTCCATTGCTCCCTCTCCGGGCAATGGAATGTCTTCCATTGTTTCCTCTGTGGTCTCCTCAGGTTTGGCGCCGGTCTTTGCCGCCAGGGCCCTAAGGGTGATCGTCGAGAGGTCGAAGTGTAGCTTCTTCCTCTCGCTGACCTTCCCCCAAGAGAACTTGTCCATCAGTAAGATGTACTGAGTTCCCCTGGGGTCCGGCCTCTCGTTAACCACTCTCCAGGTATCGGTGCTCAGGTTGTTCTGCACCGATATTCTGTTGAGGAAGGTGGTCGCCTCTATGGGTGGTCCTGGAGCCTAGGTTAGCACTCTCCTGGGTTCCGGTAAGTCCTTCAGATCAATGATCTGAAGTTCCTTCCCGTTCCCCAGGAGGTTTTTCTCCTTGGAGATGCTCTCGAGCCATGCTCTGGTTTGCATGTCGGAGCATATTACTTTCAGGAATCCCCCTTTGTGGGTGCATTCCTGAAATCTCGGCGATGCTTCGCCTTTCGCCGTGGCATCAATGCATTGGATGATCGAGGTTTTAATAACCTCGGCCTCCTCTGCACTGATGCTATTCTCGGGATATCCCTTCGGTATAATAGCGAGTGCTATGCCCGTAAGGATATCGCTGAAGGTCCTCTTTGGCGGAGGCCCTTTCTCCTCCCTTGGGGTTTTCGCCGGTCTCTTGAGGAGTCCCGGAGGTGTGCAGTCGCTCTACAGGTTTCGCTTTGGCGTCCCTGACGAGCCGGGTGCTGACGTTGGTCCAGGGTATCGCGGATGCGTCCCCCCCCTAGCGTCGGCTTTCCCTGAGGTAGGTTTCGCCTAGGCGTCCCTGCCCTCAGGGCGAGCTTTTCTCTCCTCTGGCGTCGCTTGGTCGCCCCCGATGGCTGTTTAGGGCGTTCGGGTTCGGCTGCGGTGGCACCAGTGGAGGTAGGGTTCTCCGAAGAGCCCCCCTATGGTTGTTGTTGGTTTTGTTTTGGTTTTAGGTTCCATTTTGGTCCCACGAGTACGGAGGAAATAACCGGTCGCTGTGCGCAGTGCCCCGATACGCACAGAAGGCTCACTACGTTGGGAGGTCGCCCGGTATCCCAACGGAATCGTTCGCGACACTTAACCCTGTGCCATACAGCTATTGGCACGATATCTGTACACCGTAGCTTGGGGGAAGTTGGTTCGCGGCAACTGGTTTAGGCCGGTCATGCGGGGGTGTCCCACCTGCCCGACCCTATGCCAGCTACTGGCCGAATGCTCGGTCACGCTCCTATCCATCACCTGGAGACGCGCTCGGTAGCCTCTGCCTGCAGCTACCAGTCGGCCCCATTGCAGGTGCCAACTGGTTTCATCGAGTATGATCTGTTAATGATATTGTTATTTTCTCTGAAAAAGAGGTCATGACATGAATATCAGATTTTGTGTAACTATTCGGGTTACCCTGTACAGAATGGTTTTTTTTTCGTTGATATTATAGGGATATGTGTCCCGTTCTCTTTTTTAGTGTTTAGTTTAATGGCGCAATCAGATCTAAGCTAACTTGATTGGTTTAGAAGATACAGGGTGATTATCAAAATGTGCCGATTTTTATTATTTCTTTTGATTTAGTTATTTATGGAGATAAAAAAAGTTATATACGAAAGTTTTATGACTTTTTACGTAGAATCCAGTAGTCTACTTAAAAAAATATAGAGTTTTTAATTTTTGAGATATTATCAAACCAAGTATTTTCTTAAATGGGAGTACCCGATATCTGAGTACCTTAAAAAATTGCATTTTTTCTTGTGAATGCAACGATGTATTTATTAATATTTTGCTCCGTCCTAAATAGTTAAAATACTAAAAAACAAAAAACAAATATTTTCTAGATGGCCATGAATTGAATTCTTTAAGCGTTTTTTTTTGTTTTTTTACATGTCATAAAATTCAATAACAATTACGTATTGGTTTTGATATTCCGTTGTTAGCGAAATATTTTCGATTATATTTCTTTATAAAACAGGAGTCTAAAATGAATATTTTTCAAAACTATGAAAAATTAAACATGTTTGAAATAATGAGAGTTATAAAAATAAAGACGCAAGACAGCCAGAAAACAAATATTTCAAAAATTATATCACAACTTAAGTCAGTATGGATCATTTGGAAAACCAATAGATAAGATTTACAGTAAAGAAAATAGAGAAAGAGATGAAATAATTTCATTAGCTTCTGTTATTGCCGATCCGACGGTATCTAGCCGCAATATTAAGAAAGATATTGCTTTAAATGGGTGTTTTCCACTCCCAGGCTAAGCATGAAGTAAAATTTCGAGTTTAGAAAAGCCCCGTGAAAATTTGTCGAGGTTCGCGCAGCGACCCGAGATAAATTTTCTGGGCTTTTCTAAACTCGAAATTTTACTTCATGCGCCACGCGTACAAAACATTAAAATATTGTGAAATTTATGTATATTTAAACTTCATTTAAAATCAGTATTTTATACGCGTGGCGCATGAAGTAAAATTTCGAGTTTAGCTTGGGAGTGGATAACACTCATTTAAAGCTCCAAATTGAACTCTTTTAAAAAGCAACGAATATCGGAAAATTTGCAGCGTATGCATATGTATACTTAAACGAAAAATTTGCTGTATTATTATAAATTTTTGTTTGTTTTTTTGTAGCTGTTGTTATTTAATTTATCAATGTTTCAATATTCTTGTTAACTGGGTTTTTAATATACCTATTATAAAAGAAAAGAATAATCATTCAATTCATGGTCATCTAGAATTTTTTTTGTTTTTGTTTTTTTGTATTTTAGCTATTTAGGACAAAGCAAAATAGGGGGTTACATATTGTTGCAATCACAAGAAAAAATGCAATATTTTGAGGTACTTAGATACAGGGTGTCCCATTTAAGAAAATGTTAGTTTTGATAATATCTCAAAAATTAAATTATCTATGTATTTTTTAAGTACGCCACTGGATTCAACGTAGACAGTCAAGAAACCTTTGTATTTAAAATATTTTTTTATCTCTATAAATAACCGAGTCATAAGAGATAATAAAAACCAGTAGATTTTGAGAATAACCCTGTATCTTCTTAACCAATCTAGTTAGCGTAGATTTGATTGCACCATTAAACTAAACACTAAAAAAGAGAACGGGACACATATCTTATTTTTTTTGTATCTTTTGCCGTTTAGTCTATACCCTATAAAATCAACGAAAAAAACCACCCTGTACATGTAATTGATCTTCATAATTTACAAGTAATTTGCCTATTTTTTTCGGTATTTCGTTAAATTAAATAAAACTATTGTTTCGTTAAACCATTGCATTTTTGAACTTGACTCTAAATACGTAATTTATACGCGTGGCGCATGAAGTAAATTTCGAGTTTAGAAAAGCCTACAAATTTGTTTTGGTTGCTCCGCTTCGCTACGCGATCAAACCAAATTTTAAGACTTTTCTGAACTCGAAATTTTACTTCATGCTTATTCAAGGAGTGGAAACCTTAAACACTAATAATTGCCTATGTATTTAACCCATTAAACGCCATTGGTGCATACGCGCAATATTATAAATTTTTTGTTATTCAAATTACTAAATGAGGTAATTTTATATTATATTATTTGACCTGACTTGAAAATCTATGAAGAAAAATGTTTATATTTTGTTATTTAATTTTTTCGATTATTTCTCATTAAAAAAAAATTCATCAGTGTATTCCTAACTTCACAATATTTCAGTGTTTTATACGCGTGGCGCATGGAGTAAAATTTCGAGTTTAGAAAAGCCCCGTGAAAATTTGTCTCGGGGGGCTGTTCTAAACTCGAAATTTTACTTCATGCTTAGTCTGGGAGTGGAAACGCTCATTCTAAACTTTATATCATACGTTTTTATAAAGAATCGATTAATTCCTGAAAATTTACAGTATATTTTGCATATTTGATAGAAAAATTCTACATACTGTGAATTTTTCTTTTAAATATGCAAAATTTATACACTGTACATCTTCAGTCAATAATCGATTTTTTATAAAAACGTGCAAAATGAAGTTTAGAACGAGTGTTTCCACTCCCAGACTAAGCATGTAATAGGTCAGTAGGGGTCATGTGCAAATATTATTTTTGACGAAATTAAAAATTAAAATAGTAATACAAAAATCACCCAAGAAAATAATAAAGAAAAATCAACATCCAGTAAATACGAGAATAACATTAGTCGATCAAATTTTTTTTATCTAAAAGAAATAACAAATGCAGCATCGCCTTAAAATAATAAACAAGTACCGGCGCGTGGAGAAATGCTAAGACGTACAAAAAGATTCAGTTCAGGGTTTAACGAACGCAAACACAACAAGTATGCAAAGTCAGGGAAATGAAGTTGACATCAGAGAGGGAAGGGTTTTGTGACCATATATGGCAGTAGATCAAATTTAAACAACAAAATATGGGGAGGGGAGAACTTTGAGAGCAGCAAAGAAACGATGCTAAAAATCAGTTTGTTTTGGAACTGGGACGGGGACAATCAGTATTTGAATGTAAATGGGGACAGTTGAGAATAGGAAGTTTCAGTGGGATGTGAGTTAGTGAAGTAATGTTGATAAAAAGAGTTAAGTAATGAGAATGGAGTTAGAAAATGGAGAATGGAATTAGGGATAACAGCGCTGGAGAGACTATCACTTAAGAGTAAAATTAATTCTACATCAAACCGACTTAGTTGAAATGAAACAAACAAAACCAGCGAAATAATTTAAACATCTGGGAAAAGGAGGAAGATAAAAGGGGGGGGTGAGAATGAGGGATGCATGGTGGTTGATGTGTAAGGCCGAATTGAGCGAGAAAACGAGGTATGTCCTACTAACTAATCGAAACAGTCGATTGATGTGTTAGGCCAATCCGAGTTAGTATTGCGCTAAGTGTCCTACTAACTCATCACACGAATGAGGGATGTATGGTGGTTGATGTGTAAGGCCGAATTGAGCGAGAAAACGAGGTATGTCCTACTAACTAATCGAAACAGTCGATTGATGTGTTAGGCCAATCCGAGTTAGTATTGCACTAAGTGTCCTACTAACTAACCACAAGAATGAGGGATGTATGGTGATTGATGTGTAAGGCCGAATTGAGCGAGAAAACGAGGTATGTCCTACTAACTAATCGACCCAGTCGATTGATGTGTAAGGCCAATCCGAGTCAGTATTGCGCTAAGTGTCCTACTAACTAACCACACGAGTGAGGGGTGTATGGTGGTTGATGTGTAAGGCCGAACTGAGCGAGAAAACGAGGTATGTCCTACTAACTAATCGACCCAGTCGATTGATGTGTAAGGCCAAACCGAGTTAGTATTGCGCTAAGTGTCCTACTAACTAATCACACGAGTGAGGGGTGTATGGTGGTTGATGTGTAAGGCCGAACTGAGCGAGAAAACGAGGTATGTCCTACTAACTAATCGACCCAGTCGATTGATGTGTAAGGCCAATCCGAGTCAGTATTGCGCTAAGTGTCCTACTAACTAATCACACGAGTAAGTGGTGTATGGTGGTTGATGTGTAAGGCCGAACTGAGCGAGAAAACGAGGTATGTCCTACTAACTAATCGACCCAGTCGATTGATGTGTAAGGCCAATCCGAGTCAGTATTGCGCTAAGTGTCCTACTAACTAATCACACGAGTGAGGGGTGTATGGTGATTGATGTGTAAGGCCGAACTGAGCGAGAAAACGAGGTATGTCCTACTAACTAATCGACCCAGTCGATTGATGTGTAAGGCCAATCCGAGTCAGTATTGCGCTAAGTGTCCTACTAACTAATCACACGAGTGAGGGGTGTATGGTGGTTGATGTGTAAGGCCGAACTGAGCGAGAAAACGAGGTATGTCCTACTAACTAATCGACCCAGTCGATTGATGTGTAAGGCCAATCCGAGTTAGTATTGCGCTAAGTGTCCTACTAACTAATCACACGAGTGAGGGGTGTATGGTGGTTGATGTGTAAGGCCGAACTGAGCGAGAAAACAAGGTATGTCCTACTAACTAATCGACCCAGCCGATTGATGTGTAAGGCCAATCCGAGTCAGTATTGCGCTAAGTGTCCTACTAACTAATCACACGAGTGAGGGGTGTATGGTGGTTGATGTGTAAGGCCGAACTGAGCGAGAAAACGAGGTATGTCCTACTAACTAATCGACCCAGTCGATTGATGTGTAAGGCCAATCCGAGTCAGTATTGCGCTAAGTGTCCTACTAACTAATCACACGAGTGAGGGGTGTATGGTGGTTGATGTGTAAGGCCGAACTGAGCGAGAAAACGAGGTATGTCCTACTAACTAATCGACCAAGTCGATTGATGTGTAAGGCCAATCCGAGTCAGTATTGCGCTAAGTGTCCTACTAACTAATCACACGAATGAGGGGTGTACGGTGGTTGATGTGTAAGGCCGAACTAAGCGAGAAAACGAGGTATGTCCTACTAACTAATCGACCCAGTCGATTGATGTGTAAGGCCAATCCGAGTCAGTATTGCGCTAAGTGTCCTACTAACTAATCACACGAGTGAGGGGTGTATGGTGGTTGATGTGTAAGGCCGAACTGAGCGAGAAAACGAGGTATGTCCTACTAACTAATCGACCCAGTCGATTGATGTGTAAGGCCAATCCGAGTCAGTATTGCGCTAAGTGTCCTACTAACTAATCGCAAGTGTGTCGAGTGTGTGATGCTAGCTCTGAGATGGTTTTTGTGGGTTTCCCATCTCGTAATGCAAATGCAGGGGCTAGTTAATTTTGCTCCCACAAGTAGAGTCATACTTTTTTTTGAGTTTAACCAAATGCACATGACTTCTAAGCATAAACGTTGGGTAATATATTTTGTGAATATAAATAATATAAGACATATCAATTTATTAGAAATGTCATGAAAGGTCAATAAACTTTGCATACGTTAAGCTCATATCCTATCTTATTTATTGTCCACACATCCTCCTAGTCAAATTAAAAGGGAATAAAGACACAGTATTTACGATAATGCATATTAACACAAACAACGAACCTGGTAAATAAATAAATAAAAGGGTTACTACATACACAACACAACGTAAACAATAATACAAATTATAAATTTGTACAATACCTAGGGACGAATCATTACAAGCATGAAGTAAAATTTCGAGTTTAGAAAAGCCCCGCGTAGAAATTTTGTCGAGACATGCGTATATAACATTGCCTCTAAACAATTTGACACCTTAGACTGGCGGTCACGTTACCGTTCAAACATTAGTATAAATGAAATTGCCAATTCTTGGTTGCAGAATACTTCAAACGAATGCGAATAGAATCGCACTTTTAATGTTTGAAGTATTCTGCAACCAAGAATTGGCAATTTCATTTATACTAATGTTTGAATGGTAACGTGACCGCCAGTCTAAGGTGTCAAATTGTTTAGAGGCAATGGCAAAGCTATACTGAGGAGAGATAAATCTCGAAACGCGTCTATAGATGGCCTGAATAATTTGACCGGTAACGTGACCGCCAGTCTAAGGTGTCAAATTGTTTAGAGGGAATGGCAAAGCTATACTGAGGAGAGATAAATCTCGAAACGCGTCTATAGATGGCCTGAATAATTTGACCCAAATTGTTACATTTGCAGTAGGTTACTGTATGTAACAGCAAACACTTGTTGTATAATTCAATGTCCGTCGGGGTATTAGCCCGGGAAGTAGTTGTTTCAATGAGTGTTTGATATAGTCTTTGTATGACTAACTTGTTGTAGATTGCGAATAGAATCGCACTTTTAATGTTTAAAAACATTTTTGTTGTTTTGATGTTAAGAGATATTTTTGCTTTTTAAAATATACGAATTTCCAACGAGTGTTAGTAGCTCATCAAAACTCAATAAAAAACAACGAATGCCTTAGAATGCATACACATCTGGATATGTATACTTAAAAGAAGGTCCCTGTGTAATGAAACCCAACAAAACATTTAAAAATATAAGTTGTACAAAAATAACGCCAGAGTTTAAATTAATTTAAAACTTTGGCAACGAAAATGAAAAATGTCTTTAAGATTTTGTTTTCGTTCCGTTTTAAATACTTGAATGGCGTAATTTCTCACAATTACCTCAAAAAAAATGTTACAGGATGCTACATTTAATTTTATCCTGAACGGAAATATAGAAAACTTGCAGATATAACAGATAAAACTTGAAAGAATAGCAACATTTTCTTTGCATTAAACAATTGCAAATAGATGAGCTGAAAGCTTTAATATTTATATAGCTAAACAGCAAAAAAACAAAACTTGGTCACAAGAGTAATACGACAGAATGTGTGTTTTTTTTTTCGTTATATCAAGTTACTCTTTCTTGACGAAACTGTCAGCGTTTTATAATTTTTTGAGAACTTACTAAACAAAAACTTTGGAAAGTTGTATGTGAACCAAAGCCTAAAGTTACTCTTGTATCTTTATTTGTGTTTTTTTAAATATTTCGGTCTTTACCTGCTATTCTAGGAATCGCAGTGAACTGAAACTTAATTTCAGTTCACTGCGTAAAGTCTGAACTAGAGATGGGCGAAATGGCATTTTTCAGTGAGCTGGCTCAAAAGATCTGACTCACATTAAAGAGCTGGTTCAGTGATCCAGCTCAAAGGAGTTACATGACTCAGTTACGAACTACCGATTCGCCGGGAATTCTAACTCTTAGAGATCTATCCGATTCGCTAACTCATTGAATTGAGCGAGGCGGTGATTAATTATTTCGGTTATACAATGATTGCAATAATTTAATCATAAAATATATATATAAACGTAAGAGTGAATATTTAATCAAAAATAGTAAACGAGTATTTATTTCGTGCGAATACATACACATTCAGCACATCGTGATACAACTCCGAACCTCGGAGTTGGATCCCGATGAGTGAGCTATAGCTCAGTCGGATTCGTCGGATTCAAGAGCACCGTAAAACGAGCTAGTTCAGTTGGATTCGAGAACCGTCGTGAATCATCGCGATCCAACTCCGAACCGCGGAGTTGAATCCGGATGAGTGAGCAAGCTCAGTCGGATTCAACAGCCGCCCCGGGTCTTTTAGAGTCGATTCACCAACTCAATGGGTTTATTTAACTCCATTCGCACGCGTCGTAATTCGAATCGATGATGCTGCAATAACATAATAGAAATATAGCGATAGCTATTTTCTTACTACAATAACAAACACTTCTTATTAAATTTACAATTTTGGTTACAAAAAAGTGACGAAAGAATAATTGCACTTGTAATGTTTACTAGATAGTAAACAACGGCGTTTGCTTATGATATATTAAATTGTATTTGTGAACTAGGAAAAGGAAAATCTCAATTGAAATAAACGAATAACGCAGGTTTAGAAGTTGACGTGAAAAATATTCAGTTTTTAGAAATAAATTAAGTAGTGTTCAAATGTAAAAAGTAAAAAGTGCATGTTCAGTAAGGCTGATAGAAGCCGCCCTATCGATCCACGAGCCGTGTGAAAATCAAGATCTGTTAATACATTGCAAATCTACATTCGCTCAAGATGAGCGGGCGAATTAAAATGAGTTATGGATCAAAAAGAGCTACATATTTCGAACTGAGTCACTTGGCTCACCAGCTCACTTCACTGAGCTGACTCTTTGAATCGATTCGCTCAGGAGTTACCCATCTCTAGTCTGAACATATTTGAAAAACACAGAAATGACATAAAAGTAACTTAAGACGTGCACATATTATTTTTTAAAGTTTTTATTTAGTAAGATCTAAAAGATAAAAAAAACTTAATATAACACTAAAAAGAGAAGTGTAGAAAGTTTTAGTGTGTCATGAAGTTAGTAATTATATTCAACTTTTCGTGTATTTCAAACCAAATACATTATTAGTAAGTTATGTTGGTTACAGAATCAGTATAAATCAAAAGACTGATCAATTAAAATAAAACTTCTAATAGAAATGATCATTCTTATTTTCATCATACAACTAGAATGGTATTTTACATGAGTAACAATTACGCATACTAATAAGAAATTGTGTTGTGTCGGCTTATGTAATCCGTTTACATATTTTTCTATTTCAAATCTGCGGAACTTGAGTCTGCAATTTATTCATAGCAAAAACTGGTCTAGAATAGTACTATCCGTTATATTGGTAACAGGTTAAAGAATATTATACTGTTAACGGTACCACAAAACAAAAATATAGACCAGTCTATAAATTAATAATAACTAACGTCTTTATAATGATATAAATTTACTTAAAAAAGTACATAAAATGGCCAAGATAATAAAAATTCACTAACAAATTGTAATTTGATAAAAAAGTGAAATTATTTAAAACCAAAAAAAATTATAAAAATTGTGTTAAGTTGATGATGTTATTAATTTGTAAAATAATCACTAAAATGTACTATTTACCTAAATATGTTTCACTATTTAGTTTTCTCTAAACTAATACTGGCACTACTTATTTATTCTAAATTACATTCGACACTTTTTTTGCAAGGCACACTAATTATAATTTTTGAAAAATTTACTTTTAAGATTTATTTAATTTTTTTTTCGTGTAAAATACTAAACAAAAATCCAGAAATTTATCATTATTATAAATAATAATAACGGGCGTGTTTCTCGAGAGGAACGAAAGAAAAATACATGTCAGGGAGTGACTCAGATAAAGAGTCATACACAATGGTTAAGAAAAATCCAGAACATCAAAAAACCGCAATGTTTAAAATAATGAATTAATTATTCAAAAATGTCAATAGATTTGTCATAAACATCAACCCATTCTCAAGTAATATGTTGTCAATACTACCAATATTTTTACAGTGTTGTCGAAGTATGACTCACGTGTGAATTTTCCACTCATCCGACCCTATTGTTTGCAATGTCTATTAGTAAATCAATAAATCCACTAAAGTCAAACTTTGAGCGGTAGTGCTGAGCGCATTTTGAAACTGATTGAATACAATAAATCTCATTTAATCTTAAATAATTCTCGTGAATTTCATTTAAATCTAAAACCCGCTTGATTTTTTATTTAAAAAAAATGTGAAAATAAAAAAATCACAATAAATTTATGTTTCGATTTACGTTTTTCGACCAAGCGGTTGGTTTTTTAAAAAACGATTTTATTTAATTATATATTTTTTATTACACATAAGTACTGAATTACAACAACAATACGCGCAAATACTAATTACAGGCTGGAACTCTATCAGGAACTGACTACAATAGCAGGCATTAGATTATATATGAGAGTAAATGCGAATAATGCAAAGATAACATTTAATAGAATAAGCATAATTATTTATCATAAGGAATGCATTGAGAGAGATACGTAACTCCTTCCCACTTAGAGGGTGCTTTATATTTTCGATAAATATAAAGGATTTCCTAAATTTTGTATAGGTTCATGATTCGCATTTAAACTATGTTTATTTACAATATAAGGAATAATAACATATTTAAAAATAATAAAACATACACATACAATTACAATAATATATAAAATAACAGTCCAAACACTAATATTATGAAAGTTGTTCACTGTTTTCGGCGATAAATATTTAATCTGCTTAACATGATCTTGTAACTTTTTAAGTTTATCTGGTTTAATATCACTTATTTCAATTGTTGCAATTTCACTTAACTTATTTTTATTGTCAATTACAATATTAGGAAGTAATATAGGCGAACTATAAGATTCAACACTATAACTATTAATAAAGTTCATTTCTTTGGTAGAAAAACTACAATTGTGTGGTAAGTTAAATATAAAGTTGCCTTTTAAATTTAAAATATTTTCAGATTTACAATTAGTATTTATTTTAGTAACATTTTGAAAGATTCCTATATAATGGGAATTATCTACTTGTTCAATGATAAAGTTAGGTATATTAATTGATTGATAATTACATGAGCTATAATTATTTGTAAGTTGTAAAATTTGAAAAATACAATCAGTTTGTTTTTGACTATTAACAAGATCATTATTTGCGCAAAAGTAAGTACCATTTAGATTTCTGCATTTCTCAGCTGTGTATATGGAATAATTTTTATATGTAACTAAATATTTTTCAACCGGGATTAAGGTTTGATATTGGTTATTTGAGTTTGAAATAGGAATAGGATACAATTGGTAATAATTATAAATCTCTGAGTGAATAATTGGAATGGAAAGTACAAAAGTAACACGTGAATTTGAAATGTATGTTTTACCATCTAGAATTTCATAAAATTTATACATTGATTCTAAATTTATCGGAAACATAAGGTTTTCTTCTGATATATATATGATAAAGTTGTTGATATTAAATAAAGTAGTTCTTTAGGTTTAATAATTGAGTTATGCGCAATACCAATTTTTGCAAAAGTTACAGCATTTTCTAAATCCTGTAATAGTTGAATAATCATATTTAAAGTTGCGTTTATTTGATCCAACAGATTTTTAAGAATTATGAATTGATCATTATCAGAAAGTCTTTCATTTACGTCTTTAGTAATTTTATTAATTTGATCCTTTAAAGTATTTTCATTTTGTTGAATCGAAGATATTGAATTATTAAAAGTTTGAATAATTTTATTTGAAAGTGATATTTGTTGATTTACAGTATCAATGGTTTGATTTTGATTTTCTTGTAATGTCTTTATATAAGTATCATATTTTATAGCATCATTAGCATCTAAATTTCCTGTGATTGATTTCAATATACTACCAAGACCATCTATTAAACCGCGTTTGCTTCGTTTTAAGTGAGGCATAAAATTTAACAATTTTTGTTTCGCATTTGGAATAATACAATTTTTTCATAATTTTCTAATTCTTCGTGATATCTAGAATGTAAGTATTTTATAGTATTATTAATTTTAAAATAATGTTTACTAATAAGTTCAATCTCATCGCTTATATATGATACATCAAAGTAATGAATAAATGCGAGGGAAAAATAATTAATTTTAGCTTTTCCAATTTTGAAAGGTAGAATACCTGGGTTGTCCTTTAAGTTTGTTATTTCAATGTCGGCGAATATTATTGGGATAATTAATCTGTAATAAAAATCTTATATTATTTTGATGGACGTTTAATTTGTTCTTTATGTATTTTAGGGCGTACGTTAGTAGAGCATGTTTTATCTTGAATAGATTGTATAGTATGTGGTTCATATACATTTTTTGATTTATTTTTATTATATTGTTTTACATATACTCTATCTTCTTCTTCTACATCAACGTCAGGTTCTAAATTCCTATTTCTATTTGAGATTATTTTATCTCTATGTTCAATCAGTTTTTTTATTTAATTTACTATATATTAATTTTGATTGATCTCTATGTTTTTGAACATAGTCACTAACAAGTTGTTGTTCTATATTTAAATCAAAAGGATTATTGTTTTCAATATGTCCAGAAATTACTTCCGATGGTGTTAATTTAGTAGCGGAGTGAATCGAATTGTTATAACCTAAAATTGCGTATAACATTTTATTTATTATTGGTTCAATAGAAAATTCACTATTATTTAAAATACGAATATGTTCAATAATTGTTGAATGGAATCGTTCTATCATTCCGTTCGACTGAGGGTGATACGGTGTACAAAAATGTATTTCTATTTTATGAAGTTTTAATAAATCATTAATTATTGAATTTTTAAATTCTTGACCATTGTCTGAAATAATTTGTTTGGGGATTTGATGGTGTGAAAAGTAGTTTAATAAGGAATTTACAATTTCTACTGAATTCAGTGAATTTAAAGGATAAGCTTGCCCATATTTTGAGAATGAATCTACAATTGTTAAAAACTTTTGTTTTTGAATTTGAAAAGTATCAATATGTATAATTTCAAAAGGTTTACTTGCAGTAGGGGTTATACTTAATTGTAACTTGACTGGATTTCTATCATATTTAGAGACTTTACAAATTTCACATGTTTTAATATATATTTTTTTTTTTTTTTTTTTATATATTTTTTACGTAAATTTGGATAATAGTATTTATTTTTTATTTTATTCTCTGTTTCATCAATACTTCTATGGTTTGATTTTCCTTCATGAAGATTCATAATTACATTTTCAAGTTCCTCTTCATTTTCGATATCAATTAATTTTGTTAAACAACGCTTAAATTTATACGAGGGATATTTAAAAGTTTTTCTTACTATCTCGCAAAATGGTTCATAATTAGTACTTTCTTCAAAATATATATAATATACAACATCGGGAACAATATATTCTTTTATAAAATTAATTATATCTTTATTGAAACTTATTGAGGATAATTATACAATAAATTTTTGTTTATCGAATAATTTTATAACCTTTATTTTTGCTGGGGAGTGGTAAACGTATTGGAAAATAATTTGATTTTTTTCATGATTTAGAGGAGAATCAATAATAGGGACGTCGACTATCGGATGTTCATCTTGATTAGAATGAATGGTTCCTTGTGTTATATGTTGATCTTCGTTTTCAGATTGTGAATTAATTTCTATTATTTCATCTAGTTGATGATGTTCATTTTCATCAATATTAGCTTGTACCGATTGATTATCAATTTCTATATCTCCTAAGGGAGAGAGTTTTTTATTAACTTGTTCAATATAATCTTTTAATTCATTAATATTTAATTCCGCAATATTATTTTCTTTATTTAATTTAATTCGCGATAATGCATCAGCATTAGTATTTAATTTTCCACTTTTATAATACATTGTATAATAAAATTCTTCTAATTTGAGTCTCCATCTGACAAGTCTCGAATTAGGATCTTTCATATTAAATAAATATTTTAAGGGTTGATGATCTGAAATAATATTAAATTCTTTTCCAAATAAATAAGGTCTAAATATTTTTGTAGCCCAAACAATGGCTAACATTTCTTTTTCTATTGTTCCGTAATTTGATTCGGAATCATTTAGGGTACGTGAAGCGTATGCTACCGGTAAATCTTTACCAATAGATCCTTGTGACAAAACTGCACGAATTGCAAAATTACTTGCATCGGTTGTTAAATTAAAAGTTTTTGTAAGGTCAGGGTACTGAAGAATTGGTTCGTTTAGTAATACATTTTTACAAGTTTCAAAGCAATTTATAAATTCGTTATCATGTATAATTTTCTGATCCTTTTTCAAACATTTAGTAAGTGGTTTAGATATTTTTGCGAAATCCTTAATAAAACGACGATAATAACCTAATAAACCTAAAAATGAATTAATTTCTTTTGTAGATGCTGGAAGTGGATATCTTTTTATAGCTTCAATTGTTAAAGGGTTTGGATTTATACCTTGAGGAGTTACTATGTGTCCTAAATATGCAATTTCTTTCTTTAGAAATTCAGATTTATCTAGTTGAATTTTAAAATTAGATTCTCTTAGTCTTTGGAAAATAGTTTTTAATCTTACAATATGTTCTTGCAAGGAAGTAGAGAATATAATAATGTCATCGAGATATACTTGGCAAATTTCATTTTGATAACCGCGTAAAATATTGTCCATCACCCGCTGAAACGTTGCAGGGGCGTTCTTTAACCCAAATGGCATTCGAGTATATTCATAGTGTCCGTTTTCTACTGTAAATGCGGTATTTGCTATGTCATCAGAATGCATTTCGATCTGATGAAAACCATTTGCTAAATCTAAAGTTGTAAAATAATTACATTTGCCTAATTTATCTAAAACATCTGTAATGTTAGGGAGAGGATATACCGACGAGAAGTTAGCATTAAAAACTCAGCATTAAATTGTCGCCTCCACCAAAAAGGCTAGAATCATTATTTCATTAAATATTGTGTTATTCAAAACACAGCTCGACATAACTCGCACGGAATATAGATTATAGTTTATAACATTGGGCTAAATAAATAAATTTATCAATATGTAGAAAATAAACTCGAAAGTTCAACGGAAACTTGCAACAAATTCTATAATTAGATTAGAAATGTTCCTCACCCTTAATCATTTTGAAACTCACAGGAGTTGTTAACGAATGATTTACCAACAAAATATAAAAATAAAATTTAAACACATATTTTTTGTTTTTTATTTACAAGCTTAGCATTAAATTATAATACTGATAAACGATAATTATATAATCAAAAATTTAAATGGGGATGTTCCTTACCTTTAATCATTTTGAAACTCACAGGAGTTGTTTACGAATGTTTTACCAACAAAATATAAAAACAAAATTTAACCACATATTTTTTGTTTTTTATTTACAAGCTTAGCATTAAATTATAATACTGATAAACGATAATTATTTAATCAAAAATTTAAATGGGGATGTTCCTCACCCTTAATCATTTTGAAACTCACAGGAGTTATTTACGAATGTTTTACCAACAAAATATAAAAATAAAATTTAACCACATATTTTTTGTTCTTTATTTACAAGCTTAGCATTAAATTATAATACCGATAAACGATAATTATATAATTAAAAATTTAAATGGGGATGTTCCTCACCCTCAATCATTTTGAAACTCACAGGAGTTGTTTACGAATATTTTACCAACAAAATATAAAAATAAAATTTAACCACGACCATCATTTTCACTCATTCCATTTCTGTGTACTTGTTCATTCCACACACAACACTTTTTCTAAGTAAGTTTGTTTTAATTTTATTCCTAATTTTTTAAACGTCATAAGCAAAGCTATACTGATAAGAGATAAATCTCGAAACGCGTCTATAGATGGCCTAAGACATTAGTTTTATTCCAAGTCCTTTCACTTCTAATTTGTTGCTATCTCTCCTTTCATTTTAAATTGTATTGTTAGTTGGTTTGAAGAGAATTTGACCTAAACGTTACATATACTTTAATAGAGCGTTGTAACAAATCAAATTAAATAAGATTTTAAATATTTCATTGTATAATTCAATATCCGGAGGTGTATTTGCACGGGAAGTAGTTGTTTCAATGGATATTTATCGTCTTAAATTGTCTTATTAATTAAGACACTGTTTGCATTTTCACGACTAGTTTCTTCGTAATTTTATATATTATGTTTAAAGTGTGCAAACTATAAGAAGCGTAAGCTTATTTTCTCGAATTCAAATAGTTTTGAATTTGAATTTATCTTGTTTGAACTGTACCGTAAGGTAAATAATAAGGTCTCACATTCTTCATACCTGCTAATGACATAATCTCCTTTTTTACCTATAAATACCGACCATCATTTTCACTCATTCCATTTCTGTGTACTTGTTCATTCCACACACAACACTTTTTCTAAGTAAGTTTGTTTTAATTTTATTCCTAATTTTTTAAACGTCATAAGCAAAGCTATACTGAAGAGAGATAAATCTCGAAACGCGTCTATAGATGGCCTAAGACATTAGTTTTATTCCAAGTCCTTTCACTTCTAATTTGTTGCTATCTCTCCTTTCATTTTAAATTGTATTGTTAGTTGGTTTGAAGAGAATTTGACCTAAACGTTACATATACTTTAATAGAGCGTTGTAACAAATCAAATTAAATAAGATTTTAAATATTTCATTGTATAATTCAATATCCGGAGGTGTATTTGCACGGGAAGTAGTTGTTTCAATGGATATTTATCGTCTTAAATTGTCTTATTAATTAAGACACTGTTTGCATTTTCACGAATAGTTTTTTCGTAATTTTATATATTATGTTTAAAGCGTGCAAACTATAAGAAGCGTAAGCTTATTTTCTTGAATTCAAATAGTTTTGAATTTGAATTTATCTTGTTTGAACTGTACCGTAAGGTAAATAATAAGGTTTCACATTCTTCATACCTGCTAATGACATAATCCCCTTTTTTACCTATAAATACCGACCATCATTTTCACTCATTCCATTTCTGTGTACTTGTTCATTCCACACACAACACTTTTTCTAAGTAAGTTTGTTTTAATTTTATTCCTAATTTTTTAAACGTCATAAGCAAAGCTATACTGAAGAGAGATAAATCTCGGAACGCGTCTATAGATGGCCTAAGACATTAGTTTTATTCCAAGTCCTTTCACTTCTAATTTGTTGCTATCTCTCCTTTCATTTTAAATTGTATTGTTAGTTGGTTTGAAGAGAATTTGACCTAAACGTTACATATACTTTAATAGAGCGTTGTAACAAATCAAATTAAATAAGATTTTAAATATTTCATTGTATAATTCAATATCCGGAGGTGTATTTGCACGGGAAGTAGTTGTTTCAATGGATATTTATCGTCTTAAATTGTCTTATTAATTAAGACACTGTTTGCATTTTCACGAATAGTTTTTTCGTAATTTTATATATTATGTTTAAAGTGTGCAAACTATAAGAAGCGTAAGCTTATTTTCTCGAATTCAAATAGTTTTGAATTTGAATTTATCTTGTTTGAACTGTACCGTAAGGTAAATAATAAGGTCTCACATTCTTCATACCTGCTAATGACATAATCCCCTTTTTTACCTATAAATACTGACCATCATTTTCACTCATTCCATTTCTGTGTACTTGTTCATTCCACACACAACACTTTTTCTAAGTAAGTTTGTTTTAATTTTATTCCTAATTTTTTAAACGTCATAAGCAAAGCTATACTGAAGAGAGATAAATCTCGAAACGCGTCTATAGATGGCCTAAGACATTAGTTTTATTCCAAGTCCTTTCACTTCTAATTTGTTGCTATCTTTCCTTTCATTTTAAATTGTATTGTTAGTTGGTTTGAAGAGAATTTGACCTAAACGTTACATATACTTTAATAGAGCGTTGTAACAAATCAAATTAAATAAGATTTTAAATATTTCATTGTATAATTCAATATCCGGAGGTGTATTTGCACGGGAAGTAGTTGTTTCAATGGATATTTATCGTCTTAAATTGTCTTATTAATTAAGACACTCTTTGCATTTTCACGAATAGTTTTTTCGTAATTTTATATATTATGTTTAAAGTGTGCAAACTATAAGAAGCGTAAGCTTATTTTCTCGAATTCAAATAGTTTTGAATTTGAATTTATCTTGTTTGAACTGTACCGTAAGGTAAATAATAAGGTCTCACATTCTTCATACCTGCTAATGACATAATCCCCTTTTTTACCTATAAATACCGACCATCATTTTCACTCATTCCATTTCTGTGTACTTGTTCATTCCACACACAACACTTTTTCTAAGTAAGTTTGTTTTAATTTTATTCCTAATTTTTTAAACGTCATAAGCAAAGCTATACTGAAGAGAGATAAATCTCGAAACGCGTCTATAGATGGCCTAAGACATTAGTTTTATTCCAAGTCCTTTTACTTCTAATTTGTTGCTATTTCTCCTTTCATTTTAAATTGTATTGTTAGTTGGTTTGAAGAGAATTTGACCTAAACGTTACATATACTTTAATAGAGCGTTGTAACAAATCAAATTAAATAAGATTTTAAATATTTCATTGTATAATTCAATATCCGGAGGTGTATTTGCACGGGAAGTAGTTGTTTTAATGGATATTTATCGTCTTAAATTGTCTTATTAATTAAGACACTGTTTGCATTTTCACGAATAGTTTTTTCGTAATTTTATATATTATATAATTATCGTTTATCAGTATTATAATTTAATGCTAAGCTTGTAAATAAAAAACAAAAAATATGTGATTAAATTTTATTTTTATATTTTGTTGGTAAAACATTCGTAAATAACTCCTGTAAGTTTCAAAATGATTAAGGGTGAGGAACATCCCCATTTAAATTTTTGATTATATAATTATCGTTTATCAGTATTATAATTTAATGCTAAGCTTGTAAATAGAAAACAAAAAATATGTGATTAAATTTTATTTCTATATTTTGTTGGTAAAACATTTGTAAATAACTCCTGTAAGTTTAAAAATGATTAAGGGTGAGGAACATCCCCATTTAAATTTTTGATTATATAATTATCGTTTATCAGTATTATAATTTAATGCTAAGCTTGTAAATAAAAAACAAAAAATATGTGGTAAAATTTTATTTTTATATTTTGTTGGTAAATCATTCGTTAACAACTCCTGTGAGTTTCTAAATGATTAAGGGTGAGGAACATTTCGATCTAATTATAGAATTTGTTGCAAGTTTCCGTTGAACTTTCGAGTTTATTTTCTACATATTGATAAATTTATTTATTTAGCCTAATGTTATATACTCTAATCTACATATATTCCGTGCGAGTTTTGTCGAGCTGTGTTTTAAAAAACACAATATTTAATGAAATAATGATTCTAGCCTTTTTGGTGGAGGCGCCAATTTAATGCTGAGTTTTTAATGCTAACTTCTCGTCGGTAGAGGATATCTATCAGTAATAGTTTTATTATTTAATTTACGATAGTCTACGACTATTCTCCATTTTTGTTTATTAGAACTGTCTAATTTTTTAGGGACTGCCCAAATTGGAGACGACCAAGGTGAATCACTAGATCTAATTATGTTTTGGTCAAGCATATTAATAATTTGTTTATTAACTTTCCCTTTGTGAATGAAAGGATATCTATATGATTTAGTGTAAATTGGTTCTTCATCTTCCGTTTTAATTCTATGTTTAACTTGATTAGTGAATGTTAACTTTTCTTTTTTATTATAAAATATGTCAGAATATTCAATACAAATATTTTCAATTTGATCTTTCTCTTCACTATTTAAATGTTGAGTTCTAAACTTTTTTAAATCTAATTTATGTTCATAGGGTTGAACATCTAAATTGAAGTTATTTATTTCATCAATACTATGGATACAAATTTCAATATCAACGTCATTAAATATGTACATTAACATTTTTCTTACGATAGAAAAATTTAACTTATCTAATCCTGAGCCTATTTTGGGTATTGCTAGTTTATTTTTTTAATTTTTATTTATTTATTTATTTTTTGTTGTATGGGAGGGGAAAATCCATTTACGGACGAAGTGTCGGACTTCCTCCAAACTGGCTTCGACTGCATGGTCATTAGCCGGTTTGCTTGTGTTATTTAATAAGAAAAACAAACAATAAATTAATTAAAATAAGCAACACTGAGCAAATCATAAATAGAATAAATAACCCTAAACCTAATATCACAGAAATTGTGGTGGCAGGGTTGTAAAAGACCCTGTCACCGATCGTACATAAAATGGACAAAGACATTTTAAACCTAATATCACAGAGCGGACGACATCGGGGTTGTAAATGATCCCGATGCCGGACCCAACATATAACGGACGACGCAACCTAAACCTTATATTACAGACTGATGGTATCGGGGTTGTAAATGGACCCCGATGCCGGACCCTAAAAACTATATACAATATGTACTCCAGAGTTGTAAAAGGACTCTGGAGCGGACGGACACAAACTAAAAGATGGCACCGAAGTTGTAAAGGAACTTCGATGCCACTATACATAAACGAGACAAATACAATTAATAAATTAATAATAAATTAACACTTAAGGAACATACACAAATCGCTATAATCGCTTCAGTAGACTTGTTTCACGTAGAAACGTTATACATGTTTCTACGGACCCCTTACTATTCGCCAATATGGACGCCACATTACCACCAAGCCTCAGCCTATTTCGCTGTAATGCGTAGGCTGGGCATTCGACTAATATATGCTCCACCGTTAACCGGTCGTGACAAGATGGACACTCTGGCGCTTCATCGCCGGCAAGGAGATACGAAGAGGTTAAGTTGGTGTGCCCTATGCGAAGACGGCACAGAGCGACCTCCTCCCTCCTCGTAAGTTTCACCGGCGATTGCCAGGGAGTCACGGAGAGCTTTACAGACCTTAATTTGCTCTCGGAGCCGTTCCAATTCTGCTGCCAATCCTCTCTTAGTTTATATTTAATGTACCCTTTGATATCATCGGGTCTTACTGGTATATCATCAGTGGAGTCCGCGTCAGCTGCCTGACGGGCAGCCTCGTCGGCCAGCTCGTTGCCCTCGATACCCACATGTCCCGGAGTCCAGACGAACACAATCGTCTTTCGCATCCGGGACATTTCAAATATCGAGGACTGGATGAGCTGGACCAGAGGATCCACTGTGTACATCGATGATATATTTTGGATGGCGCTTAGAGAGTCGAACATATAATAAAAGACTTGTGATGGTGATTCATAATCGTGTAGCGAAGAGCTTGATAAATAGCATACAATTCGGCGGTGTACACGCTGGTCGACTCGTGGAGTGACCACGAATGTGGGGTTCCGTCGATAACGACGGCAGAGCCCACACCGTGATCGGATTTCGAGCCGTCCGTGTACAACCGCGGAGAGTCCGGGTATTCAGTGATAACTTGCAGGAAGAGGCCCCTTAGAATATAGGGGCTCGTATCACTTTTTCTTAATGAGGTCAGATCCAGTCGGCAATTAATCCTAGGCATAAGCCAAGGAGGTACCTCCAGGAATCCGACCTCGAATACCCTTGGCAGACTAATGTTAAGACTCTCCATCAGCTCATTCGCACGGACGCACGCCGGCCTACTGACGGTAGGTCTTCGGGAGTATTTTCTCTGCTGCTCAGTGTTGGAAATAAAGTATCGTCGGTTGATGTGTCCACTCCTCGCACGCACTGCCGCCGCGTACGAAGCGGTTGCGGCGTGCGGACAGTGGAGGGACACCCGACTCGCAGCAGAGACTCGGTGTGGGGCTCGTCCGGAAAGCACCTGTGGCGTACCTAAGACCGGCGTGGTGAACAGTGTCTAGGGCTTTCAACCGGGACTTTCTTGCCGAAGAGTACACTGCGCAGCCGTAGTCAACCCTGGATAAAACCAGAGCTGTGTACAGCTGCAGCAGCACTTCTCTTCCAGCGCCCCAGTTGATGCTGGCCAAGCATTTAATAAGATTTAACGCTTTTTTAGAGCGTTGGACCAGTTTATCGATGTGGGTCCGATAGGAGAGAGTCCTATCGAACCACAGCGTTAGAAAACAGATACTATCCACTACTTATATCCTAGTACCCCGAAGAGACAATCACGGTGTGGACGTCTGAGTCTACAAAAGTGGACGCATGAGGTTTTTGTTTCAGAGAAACGAAAACCTCTTGACTCAGCATCACCCGATGACCGCTTGAAGCTTACGATTTATGGCGGGGATGGTATCTCCCGCCATGTATATTACCAGGTCATCGACATAAAGACATTTTTTTACAGGGGAATTTACAGATGCAGCGATTTCATTGACAGCGATTCCGAAAAGGGTTACGCTAATAGTTGAACCTTAGGGAATCCCGTTTTCCAACACAAACTGTGTGGATTCGGTATCCCCGATTCGAACTTTAAAGCATCGACTGGACATGAAGGATTCAATAAAAAGAGGCATGCGGCCCCTAAATCCCCATTCATGTAATTTTTGGAGAACTCCATATCTCCAGGTCATATCGTATGCCTTCTCTAGATCAAAAAACACCGCAACGAGGTGTTTTCTCTCTAGGAAGGCATCCTGGATGGAGTTCTCCAGACAGACTAACTGGTCAACAGTGCTGTGAAATTTCCTGAAACCCGCCTGATATTTCGCTAGGAGACCGTTTGTCTCCAGCATCCATACCAGACGGTTGTTGACCATTTTCTCTAATACTTTCCCTAAGCAGCTGGTTAACGAAATTGGCCGGTAACTTTTGACATTTGTGGGGTCCTTGTTAGGTTTCAAAAGAGGCACTATTGTTGCGAGCTTCCAGCGGCAGGGGTAGACGCCCCTATCCCATATCATGTTGTATATGTCCAACAGATATCCCCTCATATGCGAGGGGAGTTGTCGGACCATCTGATATGGGATGTCGTCTGGACCTGGCGCTTTTGACTCGCCCATTGACTTCAGTGCCTCTTCAAGTTCTTTCCGTGAGAACTCAGCGTTGTAACATAAGGACCCCCT
Source organism: Philonthus cognatus (assembly GCA_932526585.2). Taxonomy (NCBI): domain Eukaryota; kingdom Metazoa; phylum Arthropoda; class Insecta; order Coleoptera; family Staphylinidae; genus Philonthus; species Philonthus cognatus. The sequence goes on from OW052241.1 coordinate 104,251,240, forward strand.
AGAGGAGAAATCGAGAGGGACTTCGAGATTACCCTTGTTACCCAGGAACGATGCTTCGTAGTTCTGAGAGCTACTAGCGGAGTAGAAGTTGGATGCGATCGCATCCGCTATTTCTAGTTTGTCGGTTATTTCCCGCCCATCGACCTTCAAGATGGGTGCTACCGCAGGGAATTTCTTCCCTGCTATTGCACCCACCTTTCTCCACACCTCACCAACAGGTGTGGTCGATGTGAGCGCCGACACGTAGCTCTCCCACGATAACCTTTTGCTTTCAAGAATTGTGCGGCGCGCGATAGCCCGCCGCTTCTTGAAAGCTATTAGGTTTTCCCGGGTAGGGACTCGCCGGAACTTATTAAACGCCCTCTTCTTCTCCTCTATCGCCACCTTAACTTCTCGGTTCCACCATGGAACAGGTGGACCGGCCATTATCCCACTAGACATGGGGATGTGTCTATTCGCTGCTTCTATCACCCGTTCTGTGAAGTCTTGCACGGCAGTCTCGACGTCGTCACTGTGTGACGCAGGCGGGGTAAGGCTGGCTTGGAAACCAAGCCAGTCCGCCTTGTCGAGACACCATCTCCGAGGGATAGGTTGTCTTACTCGTCGAGCGATGGTTTTAACAGCGATCGGAAAGTGATCGCTCCCGTGCATGTCATTAATGACTTGCCATGACTTGTGGTTAACGGGGGGAACAGAGAGATAAGTCGATCGCCGAGAACTCCGACCCTCTTGCACTTAAGTGTGTTGGGGATCCCGTGTTAAGGAGGACCGCGTCACTTTGATCAAGAAAGTCCTCAATCAAGCGACCGCGGGGGTCCCTCCTCAGGGAGCCCCATAGTGGGTTGTGGGCGTTGAAATCGCCCACAAGTATATATGGCGAGGGGAGTTGATCGACTAGCTCGGCAATGTCTTCAATTGTCCAGTCAAATTCAGGGAGGTATAAGGTGCAGATCGTGGCTTTTACGGGATGGGCTATACTGACTGCCAGCGCCTGGAGCCCCGTTCTGAGATGGACCTCCTCATAAGGGAGGTCTTCTCTCAGAAGGATGGCGACTCCGCCTCTGGCTCGTACGTCAGGCACAACATCCCTTCTTACAACCGAAAAACCACGGAGTTGAAACATATCTTTAGGTTTAAAATGTGTCTCTTGTAGAGACACACAAAAGGGAGTGTGTCTTGTCAAGAGTAGTTTCAACTCACAATAGTGTTTTCTGCATCCATTACAATTCCACTGAATGAATTGTTCAACCATTTTTATTTAAAATTAAAACGAGCACAAATAATAAATATGAATAATAAATAACACAAAGACGACAAAGACGAGTGTCATCGGAGTTGTAAAATGCTCCGATGCCATAACATATACAACAAAACCTTAAAACTAACATCACAGATGTCATCGGAGTTGTAAAGGACTCCGGTGCCAGGACTAATACAACAAAAGGCCTTAATACTAATATCACAGTTGACATCGGAGTTGTAAATGACTCCGATACCAAAGTATATACTAGAAAAACTCTTAAAACTAATATCACGAAAAGCACCGGAGCTGTAAAAGGCTCCGATGCCAGAACGAACACAATAACACATAATATCACAGACGACACCGGAGTTGTAAAGGACTCCGGTGTTGACAAAGACAGAACAAAACCCTTAAATCTAATATCACAGACCATACTAAAGTTGTAAAATACTTTAGTTGTAAAATAAATAAATAAAATAAACAACAAAGACATGGGAAGGATTATTCCTAGAGACCTTACTTTCTAGGAACACCCTTCTGCCATCCGGGTTTTCTCTTACCTTTCCCTCGTGTGGCCTTACCCGTTTCATCGACGGTACTATCGTCTGTCGATGAGAGGGAGGCCTCAGAGGCTCCCCTCTTCCCGGGCAGGTCAGTAGACGACATGTAGCCGTCTACATCAATAATAGGGGGCTGCTTGCTCTTGAAGCCCTCCGTCAACGGTGTTGTTGCCGGCGATGCTCCGGTAGCTGCAGCCTCCAAGATTTTTTGAACGGCAGAGGACAGCGTAGCAGTCCTCTGCTGTTCAGGTGATGGGGATGGCGTGCTCCCCTGTTTTGACGATCGCATCAATGCGACCGTCGATGGTGGAGGCATTTGACTTGCCTCCTTTGGTGGAGGCAGTCTACTTGCCTCCTTTGGTGGAGGCAGTCTACTTGCCTCCTTTCGCGGAGGCAGTTTACTTGCCTCCTTCTGCGGCTTTAAGCTATTTATTTCTTGTTTTACCGTCTTTGAAATAGCTTCTTTTAGGTGTGGCAATAATTGTTCCACCAGCTCCATGTATGCTGGCTTAGCTGCAGTCGCTTGCGAATACAACACGCCAGCAACCGGAGTCCGTGGAACCACCCTCTTCTTAGCTTCGAAGTAGCTAAGCTTTTCTTTTGCTTTGATCTCTTGTATTGCCATTTCAATTTTATATTGAGGGCAATTTCTCGATCTCGCCGAGTGCGAACCTCCACAGTTTACGCATGTTACCGGCTCAATGCAGCTTGTACCTTCGTGGACACTTCTGCCACATACACACAATTGTTCCTTAGAACAGCGTGTTGCGGTGTGACCGAAGACTTGGCATTTAAAGCACCTCAGGGGTGCGGGAATGTATGCACGAACCGGTAAACTGTGGAACCCTCCTTTAACAGTGGCGGGAAGTGTTGCCCTGTTGAATTTCAGAATATGGTTTGGTGTTTCTTGCACCAAACCATCCCGCTTCGTACTCATACGGCGCACTTCGATAACCCGTTGACTACTTAGGTTTTCTTGTATTTCCTCAACTGTGCAGTTGAGGAAATCCTTGTAGTAAACTATACCTCTACTATAATTCAAGGTCGCATGTGGACTCACAGTCACCTTGAATTCGCCTAGCTGCTCCATTTGCATTAGCTTTTTAGATTGACCATTGCTAATGGTCTCTACGAGTAATCCATCTTTCACTTTTTTTATAGATTTGCTTGCGCCAATAAAGCTATACAAAGCCTTATCTATAAAAAAGGACTGACCTTATCGAAGTTTCCTTCGGTTTTCGAAACAAGCAAAAACCGGGGGATCGGCTCCCCCGTCAGTTGCGAGTTTTGGTTGTTTTTTAGAGGGGATGTATTCATTTTGTTCCCACGAGTACGGCAGAACTAAAAGTCGTCACCGGCAGTGCTCCCTTACCGATGAAAGGCTATATACAACCGGAGGTCGCCAGGTATCCGGAGGTCACCGTTAATAGACACACTAACGTAGTGCCATTCATCCCATCGGCACAGTACGTATAACATTGGGGATTACGGATTCTTTTATCGAGGTTTACTCCTCTAGATCCGACATGTTTGCACCTTTAGGGCGCGGGTGTGGCTCGTCACCACGCATGTCGGTCTTGAGGGAGGAGAGGCTAGAGAAACCTAGATGGTATCTTAACATCGCTTCACTCCCTCCTTCCATGTTGGTCCGCGGGAGGCCATTCCTCCTGCCGTCAACGAGTGACGACGTTCCCCTATCCGCCACCTGGGGACGCGCCCTGTAGGGGTAGGATCCCCCGAGGGTGCTAGTTTATTAACATTTTTATTAATGCATAACTTCTTTAAATTAATTAATGTATTGAACATATCTTCATACGAAGGTTTCTGGAAACATTTATTTTTAGTAACTAAATATAAAATATATCTATTATTATCTTTTAAGAAACATACTTTGATTTTTATAGGTTTTTGTAAAAATTAAATATCTTTATTCTTAAATTTCTTATTAAATAGTTTTGCTATACCTTGTCCCATTTTCAAATCTGCGCTAACACAATGTGCTAATGAATATTTAGAATTAAAAAGATTTCCATTTAAATCCTTTACATTTGAATTTTTTATTTTGTTAGTCTTTGCTAATTTATTAAACATTTTAAAAATTATGTTTTGAATGATTACTCAAGATTTCATATTTACCTTTGGTTGCTACAGGAGTATCATTTTCATTATTATTTATTCGATTATTACTCGAGAATTCAATATTTATTTCATTTGTTACAGGAGTAAAATCAATATTATCTTTATCATTTTCATTATTATTATTTTTAATTTTATTGGAACTATATATTTCATAATTATTATTATCAAACTTAATAGCTTTTATTGGTACAAAGAAATTTAAATCTATTGGTTTTGGGTTTATATTTATTAGTTCAATATTTGCCAAATTATTTTTAGCAATTGTTAGAGTTTCAGGTATTTCTAAATTATTAAAATTATTATGACGAATAATTATTTCTCTATTATTATCTACAGGTACATTAATTATATGTTTTGTATGCGGTTCTAAATGTAATACACAAATTTGTTTTTGATATTTTAAATTAATTTTTGTTCTAGGAGTATACAGTATAGAATTTTCAAAATCAATTTTTACTTTTAATGTTTTTAATAAATCCATTCCAATCAACCCATCATATTTATTATGAAATTTAAATAAATAAAATGTAGAAAAACTATTCCGAAGATTAAATTCATCCGGAGTAGGACTGATTATTATATTTTTATGTTGTGTTGTATGGAATGCTGTTGAAACTACAAAAGGTTCTTCAACAATTTCATTATAGAAATATTATTTAGCAATTTCAGGATTCATAAAAGATTTATTAGAGCCTGAATCAATTGAAAATTTCAAAATATTTTCATTATTAAATTTAATTTCTATATACGGTAAACCTTCATCTCCTAACGTTAAATTTTCTACCTCTGTAATTTTTCTTGTTCGGCCAAGTAAACATTTTGATTATCATCATTATTATTGCTTCTAGATGCACTAGGTTGATCAAAATCTTGATATTTTGTTGTTTCTGTATTATATAATTCTTCCGCAATATGATTTAATTTAGGCTGATAATTTTGGTAGTAATTGGGTCGTTGTACATTTGTAAATCTTGTTTGGACACTCATTGGTGTTGATTTCTGATTTTGGAAATTAGTTCGCTGACTCATTGGAGTTCAGTATTCCTCAGCACTGGGTCGGGACCACACTGAAGAGGACCTTGAAGTCCGAAACGCGTCTGTGGGTATCTGGTGCCGGAATACTGAACACAAATTCAATTTTCATTGGAGTTTGTTGGTAATTTTGTAAGTTTCGTTGAGTGTTTCTCGTTTGTACACTCATTGGTGTTGGGTTATAATTTTGGGTTTGACCTCTGGGTTTCCAAACATTTTGTGGTTTAGAAAGTTGTGTTTTGATTAAAATTTTGAAAATTATTATTATTATAATTTCTTGATGGATTCCACGGTTGGGTCCACCTTCTTGCATTTGAATTATTAAAATTTTTATTATTATAATATCTACCATTATTATTGTTATTATGATTATCTCTTGAAAAATTATTTCCGTTTTGAATATTAGGTTGTTTAAATTGTTGTTTATTTTGTGATTGTAAATAATAAATGTTTTCTTCTTAATTGACAAATTGTAATGCCTCAGCTAAATCAGCTGGTCGCATTGAACGTATAGTTGTACCTAATGGGTCTTTTAATCCTGCTAGAAATGTTTTTAAAGTTAAGCTTTTATATGTCATTTTTCAAATTCCTATTATTCAATAACTGTTCGTGAATATTAACGTACAAACAAATGATGTTCAACATCTCCAAACATCTCTCATAAAATTATGTAGGTGTTTCATTTGTATTTTGTATTAAACTAATTAAGTCTCTATTAAGACATGCTTCGTCTCTTGGATCTGAGAAATTTCGGATTAAAACATTTTTTAATGTATCGAAATCATTGATAGTATTTACATTAACAACAAGCTTTACTCGTCCTGTTAGTTTATTGATCAAACTGTTTAAAATAAAATGATTTTGAAAGTTATTCTGATTGTTATAGAATGTGTCCACAATTGTTTGCGCCACCTCTATAAAATGATTCAATTCATTCGAATTTCCGTTAAATTCCAGAACGCACTTTAAAAATTCCGGGCTAAATTGAGCCATTTCGTTGACTTGTAAATGATCGAATAAGTCAAATAAATTTAGTAAATTATCTTCAAGATTTATATTATTTCCGATCGATCAGTAGGAATTAGGGGACGATGGGATAGAATTTTGTGAACTGTCAGAATTAGTTGACATAAAATAAAACTGATCTTTGAGAAAAATGCAAACATTTAAATTCGACTTACATTAAAAACACTGTCTTCATTCTTGAATATTTATCCTAAAATGGTGTTGCTGAGTTGAGTTGTGGTGAGTTCTGATTTCGAGTTGCCTTCGCAGGTGTTGTTACAGTTGTGTAAAGTTGCTGGATAGTACTATGGAAACTATGCCTTGGAGTACTGTGCCTCTTGATCCTTGATTTTTGATTTTTGGACTCTGGAACTATGCCTTCTGGTCCTTTGAACACGGGAAACTATGCCTCTGGTTCTATAAATTCTTCGGTAAATACCTCAGTGAATTAGTGATGCTCGTAAACGCTTTCTGGGTTCACTACTAACTTTTCGCGAAAGTATACAGATTTTTTGCTTTTAAATTTTTAAGCACTTTTTTCACTAATTTTTTTTCACTGGAACTGCGCCATTTACGTTTTTCGACCAAGCGGTTGGTTTTTTAAAAAACGTTTTTATTTAATTATATATTTTTTATTACACATAAGTAGTGAATTGCAACAACAATACGCGCAAATACTAATTACAGGCTGGAACTCTATCAGGAACAGACTACAATAGCATGCATTAGATTATATATGAGAGTAAATGCGAATAATGCAAAGATAACATTTAATAGAATAAGCATAATTATTTATCATAAGGATTGCATTGAGAGAGATACGTAACTTTCGTTTAACGAATTTCTAGAAATTACCGAAACACCCGATTTTTATGAGATTTATAGAAGTTAATGGAGAAAATATTGGGCTTTGTTTCTATCTAAGATTTAACAAATCTGTTAGTTTTAAGAAAAGTTACAGAAACTTAAATTTCATTGAAATTATGAAAAAGTAAACAAAATCTCATTATATTGATGTTCCGTTTAAGAAATTTTAAAAATTACTAAAACATCAGATTTTCATCAGATTCACGGGTATTATTAAAAAAATGACAGAGCTTTGTTTTTACGTAAGATTAAACAAAATCAAAAGTCAATTTGGGGAAAAATTACAGAAGCTTAAAGTTGATTGAAATTATTAAAAAGTAAATAAACTCACATAAAATGTATGTATTTTACATAATTTTTGTAAAATTTAAGCTTTTGCAATTTGTTCGTCAAAGTTTACTAATGCACACGAATTTGTTTTTGTTCTAAATTTCAACTAATAAATGACATCAGCTCTATTTATTTTATGTCATAAATTTAACACAAAAGGAAACTAAAAAATGAGTTTCTAATGAAAGCATGAAGTAAAATTTAAAGTTTAAAAAAGCCTGAAAATTTGGATTTGCTGAGGCGCGCGAGCGAAGCGAGCGAAGCGAGTCGCGTTATAGCAAATCCAAATGTTTAGGCTTTTCTAAACTTGATATTTTACTTCATGCGCCAAGCGTATTAATCACTAACTTCAAGTTAAACGTCCAACCAATTGGTTAAAGCAAAATAAATTTAGTATGTAAATTATGAATTGTTTAAATTGCGGAGAGAGTGCTATGATGGTCACATCACCATTTTTTATTATTTTCATCCTAAAATTCTTACTATCAAATTTGCGGGAAATTTTCACATTTTTTTTAACATTTAAATATTCGCGTATTTTGGCATGCACTCGGGATATGATGATGAATATTTTACAGCACATACTGTTTTCCAGTTTTTACAAATTTCCTCAAAATTGTTGATAATTTATAAAATTAAGAAATATTAGGAATGTATTTTTAACGTGTTTGATAATAAAAGATTAAGTACAATTTTTGTTTCGTATATCCACACTCCACCGGTCATATTGTATTTTTTAATTCACCGAATTACCGGTAATATATCGTTAAATTTCCGGTGATATTTGGAGAGCATTTTTTACCAGTTGCATAATTGTTATTTCCAGAGCACTGCATAAAATATGCTATTATTCACGATTCCTGAATAAATTGTAATGAATGATTGGTAATAACTAAAATTGCAAATTCTCTGTTGGGAGGCAGTTATGTAATAAATTTTCAATGTCAATACAATTATGAAACGAGAAGAATACCATCCATCCTTTAATAGCAAATATTTACAATTTCAAATGCTCGCTCGTTGAAGTGAATTACTGATTTATGTGTACATTCTTTCGCCCACGAATTTCACTTGAATAAACAAACCAATTACGCCTACGAAATTATGCACAGCATTAACTGCTGACAAAAAACTAGATATTGAGGTTTAATTTATTAATTTATTACTAATTTACATCAAACAATAATATTGATGTTTACACAAAAAAGTTCATTTAAATTAAAATATATCTTTGCAAGTTTTAAAAATAAATAGCTTGAGATCAAACAAAAACCGCTAAACTCGAAATTTGACTTGATACTAAAACAAGGATTGCAAATCGCTGTATATTTAAACTGAAGTAATTCTTGATCTCACAATGCAACTTTGTTGTAATAATAATAATATACTAGTACATACATTCCACGTTGCGTATTTATAATTTTACAATTACTGATTTTGCAACGATAAAATTAGTGGCAACAACACGAATTAAGAGCATTTTTTTTTGTTTTCGAGTCGATTCCATCGCGAATAATAATTTCACGGAGCAAACAAACAAAAGACCTGCTCACGATTACCCCCGAGCGCATCCATTAAAATTCCCAACGAACACTGCATTTTATTTTTTTAAATCATTCGATACGACATTGACTCGTTCTGCAGCCTCGCTAGCGAAGGTCGTCTTCGAATACTTTAAAACAATTACAAATTTACAAACTGATGTGTATGAATACAGAGAGATAATCAAAACACGCAAGAGATTTTATTTAAAAAATATGTAGATTTTTTTTGAGTTTTATACGTTAAAGCGACCATAGTGATAAGATTTGCCAAATCAGGAATTTATATAGAAAATGTTTCTTGTAAAGATCATGTTTAATTTGGCAAATACAGATATCAAGTTACATTGCATAATGTTACATAATAGAATGGTCATTCCGAACCGGCGCATAGTGGGTCCAAATCAGAAAAAAGACGCGCATAGAAGGAAAAAGTAAAAGTCACTGTAACGGCAAAATTGATAATTATTTGCGGTAATTAAATCCATATTAAGTGATGTTTAAGATTTGTAGTAATATCAGATCATGACGTTTATCAGAAAAATGTTCACAATATAAAGGTTTTAACTCAATAATACTTTCTCCATATAAATTCAATGGGAGTTTAAGTCTTTCTTAAAAATGGTGCAACTTTTAAACACATCGAAGTACAAAGCTGGGATTTTCCCAAAATGATGTCCATTTAATGACTATATTTTGCGACCGTGAAAATGTTGGCTTTGAAACGGGAATTGCATAAAGTATCAAAATTGTATTTTCGTTCCTTACGTATTTTGGTCATATATTATCCGATTTCCTTAAATAATAAATTATCAGTCCCATTAAAAAATCCATATGAAATATTCATTCTGACAGTATAGAGTTCAATACTTGTACCATAAACATTCGATTTCGAGTTTCGGGGCAAACTATGAGAAATTATCTCACGTCATCGAAAATGCTTCAACGAAAAAAATGTTCGGTGCAAATTGAAGCCTTCAGCTCCAATTTCATCATCATTATTGAAACAACTACTTTCCGAACAACTACCCCGACGGATATTTAATTATATAAAGAATATTTCTCGTTACACGCTTATCTAGCTTAATACGCTTACCTTACCTACCATAATATTTTGAAATGATTTTGTATTTGACATGCACCAAAAATATCTTTAAGAAATCTGATTTTTTCAAATTAGTTTAGCCAATGAAAAATGTGTTAAAAACATTTTTTTATTTATTTTGATACTTATCATGACAATATTTCATGCAACAATCTATCAGAATGATAAGTAATTTGAACTAGTAAATTTTACTCAGAATCATCAATAGCCATCACAAAAGAGTTGAAAACACGTAATTTTATAATGTTGCCAATTGTCAATCCTTCAGAATAATACTTGATTAGAATTGTGCGGGCCATAAAACCTATGCGCGCTATTTCGGCGGTCCGCGAAACATTTAAGAAACAGTAATTTTTAAAATTTGGTTTGATCGCCCCGCACAGTATACGATTTAACCAATCTAGCGGGACAAAATTCATGGACTAGTATTTATGGTCCATTTTAGATAATAAATTAATTAATTTTGGATTATTGAAAAATTATTTAAATGAGCCAGTAATTAAATTTAGTAAGAGATTTGAGGTGTATTATCAAAAAACAAATATTTTTTCTTGTAGTTCAATTTGCATACATAAACTAATTACAAGCAATTGACTTTTATAAAACATTTTTTATACAGCGATTTTTTATTTTAAGTAATATACTCGATATTTGTCTTTTTGAAATAGTTCTATTTGAAGCTTTAAACGAGTGTTCCTACTCCCAGATTAAGCATGAAATGATAGTATATGCTGTGAATCTTCAAATATTCGTTTTCTTTTTTCAAGAGTTCAATTTGCACTCCCAGACTAAGCATGAAGTAACATTTCGAGTTTAGAAAAGCCTGAGCGTTTGGATTTGGACCAAATCCAAATCCAAACTTAGGCTTTTCTAAACTCGAAATTTTACTTCATGCGTCACGAGTATAAATCACTGAAATATAGTAAAATCAGTGTTTTATACGTCTGGCGCATGAAGTAAAATTTCGAGTTTAGAAAAGCGCCGTGAAAATTTGTCTCGGGTCGCTGCGCGACCCACGACACATTTTCTACGCGGGGCTTTTCTAAACTCGAAATTTTACTTCATGCTTACTCTGGGAGTGGACGACACTCGTTTATAGCTTCAAACTAAACTTTAAAAAAAAAACAACAACGAATATCTGAAGATTTACAGCCTATACGCAGTAATTGACATCTGTATACTTAAAAAAACTCCCTGTATAGAATAAATACATACGAAGTTAGAAAATTTTATTTGAATTATTTAAAACAGTATCGGATAAGTTAATTGGAACAAACGTACATATTTCTAACTTTGAAAAAAAAAACGGCATAATTTTGCAGTTGATAGAGCTATATTGTACATTTTATAGACTTTTATGAAACCTGCAATTAATATTTAAAGGTTTTTTTTTAATTAACAGTATTTTAAGAAATATTGACAATAAACAAGGCAGGTTCACTTATTTTTTCACGCGCCTATTTAAAGGTCAATAGTAACACTTATTACTAATAACTATATATTAATAATATAAAATATGATTACAAACAAACCTATTATATACTTAAACTTATAAAAAAATTACAAACCCTTATTATCTTTCGCTACAGCTAATATCCAGGAAATGGCAAAGAAGACGCTATAAGATAAATTTCAAATTTCCAAAAACGAGGGACCGAAAGATGGAGAATCCAAATGAGTGACGAGCTGGAAGATATGATAATGTGTGAAAATATTGTACGATTTATTAAAGAACAAAGGATACAGTGGTTTGGGCACGAAATGAGAATGGTGAGAACGTGAGTCTGCTGAAAAATAACTAAGTGCCAGTAAAAAAACACAGCAGAGAAAGACCAAGGAAAGACGATTTTGTAGACTATCTATGCAAAATGAAGGTTAACAACTGAATGCTAGTTGTGGAGCACAGGAAGTACTGGAAGAGTAGTCTCTTGAATGGGCCTAAATCCATAAGAGGTTGTAACGCGTACAGAAAGAAGCAATATTTATATAATATTTCAAATTTCTAAGAATCGCCCAAGAAATATCCCTAAAAATGTTGTCATTCATTTCCCCTATAAATTGTTGTTTCAAATAAAATAATCTCATCAAAAATACAGGATTTTAAAACCAGGTTATCTTTTTTTTAATAAATCTAGTCACGTCACGGTTGCAGCTGGTGTAATAAAAGTAACAGTTCCCCAGTTTATCAAATACCTAATATCAGAACGTGCTTCTGTTCTTTATGCAGTGTTGGATCTGTTCTTTATTCTTCGTTTCGAGTTAGTGTAACAGTAATTTAAAACCCACGGTGCGGTATTCCGGACTTGGAAAAAGAATGGATGATACCCGGTTTTGTTGCATTTTTACTATGCATCCAGTAACGTGCTACTAAATTACATCTGTTGACCACCTAATGTTTATGTCTTGGGTGTGGCGGAACACGCAAACTCTCATCGATTTAAATTGACGAAAAAAAGTTATGTACATACGAGTGCAGAAACGATTTATTTTCAATGGATTTTAAATACTGTGTGGTTGGCCATACATCTGAACATAGGGAAATAGTATGGCAATAGCAATCACGTTTTTAGAAATTTCTGCTCACCAAATTTATGTATAATTATAAAAGTGGTATCAATCGAAAGAAACTATTATTGGGGATTTATTGATGGCAAATATTTACATATTTATGCCTATTTTACTTTCCCCCATATGCAAAACAAAGGGAAAGTATTGTTTTCGTGAATAGTTTCAAATCAAAAATATTAGTGGATATATCTATTTTGAGGTCCTGCGAGTTTATTAAGACCGTTTTTGAAAAATGGTTGTAATTCTGTCCTTTTGTAATTCTGTCGCCACGATAAAGTCTAAACAGCTCAATTATAAGATGACACTATAAACTTAGGCTTTTTATTGCAATAGTAGTATTGGATCAAATTTTGGTGAATATGCGGAAACCGGAAGTAGTAATTTACTCCTAGCATTTTTTTGAATTTTTCTCTAATGTTGATCATATAAAAAAATCCTGTTAAGAAAAGTTGTAGATAATCGAAAAATTAGCATTTAATGCGTAGTCAAATTATGTCGTAGCTCATTTAGTTATTTTATTGATATTGTTAAATATCAATTTATCGGATTAATTACTCTGAATAAGTAAGCTGTTGCCATAAATGACGTTAGTTTGACTTCGTCATGGTTTCTATTAAATAGTTAGGTACGGTTGATTTTTCTAAATACAGTTTTAGTTTTTTTCCTGCAAATATTAATGTTGTTTTTTATGTAAATTTAATAGATTACCGTTCACTTCCTTGATTTTTAATCATGACGGTTTTTCGTGAATTTTCAAAATATTCGTTAATTATCACTTTGATGAAACTCTTGAAAAATATATATTAACGATTTGCGTCAAAAATGTATTTAATTTTTTTTTAAACAGCGTCAAGCTTTTGAATATATCTCGATTTTTTAAATGTTAACTTAAAAAAGTTAAAGTTTTTTCATAAAATTCCAAGGTTTTCGTTAGTTTTTAATATTCTGGCGGTTTTCCTGAATTTCCGATAATTTCAAAAATTTTGATTGTTTCCATAAATTTGTAAAATTTTCTTTAATTTTAATATTCTTGGCAATTTTTATGAATTGCCTAAACATTCGATAACCTCAAAATGTTGAAGTTTTTCATGAAATTCCAAGATTTCTGTTAAGTTTCTAAATTTTTATGAAAAGTATTTAAATTTTTAAAATTAACAAACATTTAATAAATCCAGGAAAACCGTCAGAACTTTTTAAATTTATGGGAATCTTAAAAACAAAAAGCATTAAATATTATTAACCATTTTGATAATTCACAAAAAATCGTGAAAACTTTTTTCCTTAATTTCAAAAATGTTCCTTAATTTCTAAAATGTTCATTTATTATACAGTTTTCCGGAATTTTTGTCAGTTATTTTAATTTTTGGTAGTTTTCGTAAATTTCTTTAATGTTCATTAAATGAAACCATACTTTTCATGAATTTTCAAGATTTTCGTCGAATTTTAAAACTTTAACGATGTTCGTGATTTTTCTAGATTTTTTTAAATGTTAGTAGTTTTCGTAAATTTGTGGAAAATTCATAAGAATTGTCAAAATTGTTAAATGTGAACAATGAACATTTTCCTGAATTTCGTATATTTTCGTTAATTTAGTGAAAATTTACTAAATGCGTTAAACATTAACTAAAATCTTGAAAATTTACAAAAAATCGTCAAAACTTGAAAGTTTATCAACATTTTCAAAAAACTGAAAGAGTGTGTTTTCCATTCCCAGCATGAAGTAAAATTTTGTCCAAATTCTGGCTTTTTTCAACTCGAAATTTTACTTCATGCGCCACGCGTACAAAACACTTATTTAAAGTGAAGATATTGGCATTTAATAATAATCTTTATTACTCATCTTTTTTGTATATAAAAGTAAATATTCGATCATATTTACTTCAGTATACAAAAAAATGTAAAATTAATTAAATAGACAAAATTTGTAAGATTACTAAAATTGACTAAAATTATAAGATTAATTGCAAAATTTAGAAATTGATGAAAATCAATGTACGAAAACTTGTCAAAATCATCACAAACGAATGGTTATGTCAAATAAATAATCATTAATGAAAAACCTAGAAATTTGTGAAAATTACAGATATTTTCGAAAACCATGAAATAAAATAATACTTTATTGCTTACGAATGTCTTAGGAAATCGTTAAAATTTAAATAAATTAACAAAATATTCAAATGATACACAGAATTTTTCTTTCAACTATACACATCTCAATATACAGGGTGTCCCGATTAAGCAGTCGATGCATGGGTATCTGCTAAACGGTAAGAGATAGAGAATTGGTTAAATGGGAGAAAATATGCAGGACAAATAGTACTATCTATGGCCGGTGTAAAACCAACAAAAAAGTTGAACGTTTAGAACTCACTGCGAAAAAACCGATTTTGTCGATGTTGTATTTTCCTTTATGCTTTTTAATAATATGTAGTTAATTTTACCATGAAGCAAATGTTTTCCAAGATACGCATACTAACTTCATTTTTTCATATGGACCTCAAAGTTGGCTTATTTTGTAGATTTTTGTATTCTCTTTTATTTGATGTATCATATGATAAGAAATAATTTTCTGGTAGGGTTTGAAATTTTATATCAGAACAAAATAATATTTATACATTATAAATTTAGTACAAGTGGGCTACAAATTAAATAGGTTTTTAACACAACTTTAGTATAATATACATTAAAAAACACGAAAATCTTATCTAATTTTCTCATAATAAAAAAAACCCACCATGTGGTATATCAACATATTAAAGGAAAATGAAAACTCTACAATGGTCAACTTTATTAGCGTCCATATAAAAAAATTAGGTTGTTATGCATATCTTGGAAAAAAAAATACATAAAAAGGATAATGTCAAAAAATTATTGATCTATCATTAATAATAACCAAGTTATAAACCAAAATAAAAAGTGGCCAAAATCGTTTTTTTCGCATTGTGCTCTAAACGTTCAACTATTTTGTTGGTTTTACACTTGTTATAGAGAGTACTCATTGTCCTGCACATTTTCTCACATTTAACCGATTCTCTATCTCTTACCGCTTAAAAGATACCCATGCACTGGGACACCCTGTATATATTGTAAACTTTTAAAGAGTCGTTGTTTTCGAAAAGAATTGAATGTGAAGTGTTTTTCACTCCCGGACTAAGCATAAAGTAAGATTTCGAGTTTAAAAGAGCCTAAAGCGTTTCGATTGGTCGCGCAGCCAATCTAAACTTCAAGCTTTTCTAAACCCAAAATTTTACTTCATGCGTCACGCGTATAAATGACTGATTCAATGGAAACTTGAAAATTTATACTGCTGAGATGTGATGGATCAATATTTATCGAGGTACAGCAAAAAAAAAAACGCAAAAATTGCATTTTTTATGAACATTTTATAAATAATTATAAGGAATCTTCTGAGCAAGCACATTTAAGTAATGTTTCAGCATTAAAATAACGTCCAATCGTCTTTGCTATAACGTTATTTGTTTGTTTATTTGCTCAGTGGAAAATTTAGTATGAGACACTTTTCCATATTTATAATAATTGAATTCAATAGGGAGAGATGCACACATCACCATTTTTACTTTCCCCCGTATGCAATACAAAGGGAAAAGTATTGTTTTCGTGAACATTTTCAAATCAAAAATTTTTGCGGAAATATCCGTTTTGAGGTCCCCTGAGTCGAATAAGACCATTTTTTAAAAATGTCTGTCTGTGTGTCTGTGTGTGTGTCTGTGTGCGCTGTACCGCAAAAACCGCTAAAGATATCGAGATGAAACTTGAAACTTAAGCTTTTTGTCACAATCGGAAGAACTTAAAAGCTTTTGGTGAAAATCGGAAAACCAGAAGTGGTACTTTACTCTTAGCGTTTTTCAGTTTTTTCAGATTTTTTCAATAAATGTTCATCAAACAAAAAACTCTTTCAAATAAAAGTTGTAGATAATAACAAAATGAAGATGTATTGTTCACTTACTTTTTGTCATAGCACTCTTAGTTTTTGAGATATTTCAAAAGTTTTGTGTTTTATCTAGTTATTGGTGTGTGACAGTGTATGTGTCGATACAATTGAAAAATATTTTAAATAAAAGTTGTAGGAAATGAAAAACTAAAGATTTTTTGTAGATTCACTTTTTGTCATAGCACTCTTAGTTTTTGAGATATTTAATAAATAGTGTTTTTTTTTATCTAGTCATTGATTTGTGTCAGTGTGTGTGTTGATACAATTGGAAAATGTTTCAAATAAAACTTGTAAGTAATAAAATATTAAAGATTTTTTGTATCTTTACTTTTTGTCATAGCACTGTTAGTTTTTGAGATATTCAATAAATAGTGTTTTTTATCTAGTCATTGGTTTGTGTCAGTATGTGTTGATCTAATTGAAAAATGTTTCAAATAAAAGTTGTAGTTATCAAAAAGTTGAAGACATTTTGAAAATAATAATGCTACAAATATTTTAAACGTGATTTAATACGCAATTTACGGGTTAATGTACTATGATGGACACATCACCATTATTTAAGGATGATTTACATGTTGCGGCGCTTATTAACAATTGAAAACCGACCCAGTCGACTCCATATGATTCTATAAGTTCACATATATAGTTGACCGACCCACTCGATGGGAGGACGCATATGTCGGAATTTCAAATTTCCTGCAATTTCTAACGTGGGCTCTAGTTTTCAATCAACAGCGGTCAGATCCGTCAGATCTAAAAACACAAAAATGCCGATAAGACGAAATCGTCTCGAGATGAGCGTTAATAAATATAAATAATTATAACCGTAAGTATATCTAATATTTTTAAATTTTAACTTATTGTGTATTATTTTAAATAAGTCTAGAGCCAAACAAATTTAAAACCGGGGTGTTACTACATTATTTATCTTTATTTATTCGTAGCATGTGTACACTTCTGTGCAATAAAATTAAGCACACAAAATATGTTATAGTTTAAAGCGGACATGACGAGTTTCCTAGTTACAAGAATATGTAAATATGTCAATTTTCTTAGTGTCAAAATGCTGCGTCAGTTAGACTACAATTCAAAAATCCGAATTCTAACTAAAATAGAAGATGGTTTTTCTATTTCGGCTTTATTGTATTTATTACGTGTGTTTTTTCAAAAGGTCTTAGTTTTGGTTTTTTAATAAAGGCGTTATTTTCAAGTTATGGTGTTTTATCATTTATTGAAACTGCTGCTAGGCAATAACCACAGACCCGAATTACACAATTAGGATATTATGAAAAATAGTTGTAAGACTTGTACTTAATTTTATTGCACAGAAGTGTAGATGATCTTCAAGTATACGAAATACCCATGGTCGTAAATATTTTCATTATACTGGATTAGGAGCATTTTTTTTATGGGGAATATTGTTGTTGTTGTTGGATTAGGCAATCTTTGGGGATGGGCGTTAACATAAATAATTAAAACCGTAAGTTTATATAATATTTCAAGTTTTTAAGCTATTGTTTATTATTTTAATTAAGTCTCCACTCAAACACATTTAAAACCAGGTTGTCTTCATTATTTCTCTTTATTTCTTCCGAGCAGTCGTGAATGATCTTCAAGTAGTATGCATGAAACAGCCACGGACGTAGAGATTTTCTTCACACCGGGCTAGGAGTCCATTGCGAATGTTCCTGTTGCTGTTGAATCAAGCAATTCTAAAATTTTATCTAGTCACAAAGTACGATCCCAGAACATAAAATAATGTCTTAAATTCAATTACAGGGTTATTCTGTTGCATTTCACCATTGATCAAATGAGATTCACTATATCCCAAATATCTTTCACCTTGTCAAATATATGCCAAAAGATTTCCCGATTTACGAAATGAGTTTCACTATATTCCCTTCAATATTTTTGCTGAACATTTTTGCACTAACAATAACTTTCTTCTGGAAATATTTTATTTGTATTTATACATACAGAGAGTTTTTCTATTAAGTATACGTATTCTAAATTCAGCCTATTTTCTGTAAATCTTTAGATATTCCTTGTATTTTTTTTAAGTTTAATTTGAAGCTTTAAACGTATAAAACACAGATTCGAAAGTGAAATTCGAATAAACATAAATTTCACAATATTCTAGTGTTCTATACGCGTGGCGCATGAAGTTAAATGTCGAGTTTTGAAAAGCGCAGAAAATTTGTCTCGGGTCGCTGCGCGACCCTAGACAAATTTTCATATTTTTGTGTTTTGTACGCGTGGCGCATGAAGTAAAATTTCGAGTTTATAAAAGCCCAGAAAATTTGTCGCGGGTCCCTCGACAATTTTTCATGGGGTTATTCTAAACTTAAAATTTTACTTCATGCTTAGTCTGGGAGTGGAAAACACTCGTTTAAACCTTCAAATTGAACTCTTTTGAAAAACAACGAATGTCGGAAAATTTACAACTTATGCATATGTTTACCTAAAAGAAAAATTCACTGTATGTAACACTATTTACGCCAGCAGGATTTTTCAGGTAATCGCTCTAATCGAAATAATTCAGATTTGAAAGGAAAAGGTCTGGGACTAATCAATATAAATTCTAATTTGAGTAAAAGATACATTGCTCGCGAGTACAATATAAATCATGAATTGGTATTACAAATACTAAAAAAACATAACATAAGAAGTTTTACCTCTTAACGAAGAAAGTAGGCGTATATTCTGCGATGAAATGCAAGAAAGATCAAACCAGGATCGTAACTTTCTTTTATCTATTTGTTTTACGGACGAATCAACATTTACCTAATGTTTAAAATACTAGATTTTGATCTCAAGATAATTCAAAAATATAATTGTCTACCAGAACGTAGTTCCCTCAAAAAAATAATATTTGGGCTGAGATTTTTAATAACACAATAATTGGACTACTGAAACAAGTGGAAATTTAAACTCGTCCTATTTGAACCTATTGATATCTAAGATTGGCCCTGCATTAGACAAAGCAGCTCGAGAAAATCAGGATGTTTGGTTCAACGCATTTTGGACTCGATGTTAGAACTTATTTAAACCAAGCATTTCCAAATTTTTGTTATTTATTTATTTATTTATTTATTTATTTATTTATTTATTTATTTATTTATTTATTTATTTATTTACTTATTTATTTCAATCAACGGACGAATCCAGTTACAGATTGATTAAAAGATATGAGACAATATAAAATAAAGATTGGATCGTTGGCTTGGTCGTGGTGGAGCAATTCACTGGCCCGCGAGATCTCCTGATTTGGTACCGTGCGACTTCTTTTTGTGGGATCATCTTAAAAATAAAGTTAAAAAAAACACCACCCAAGCCTAAATTGTTTAGTTAAAAACAGAGGATTATTTAAATACGGCGGATTATTTAAATACCTGTTATAAATGTATCTTGTCGTGCAATTACGTCATTGTTTATTATTTTATTTTATTTATATTTATACATAAATTCCTTCTTACTATAAATACTCGTTCTTTTTAAGAATAGATCATCTTTTTCTTGTTAAATTCTGTTTTGCAGTTTCTATTTGTCATGGCTATTGACATTACGTTTCACAACCTACATTTATTTTTCTAATCCTCAAAAAAGGTATTAATGTAGGATTTTTATGTTGTTCATAATCTTGGTGAGTAGGAATTTCCAAAAACGTAATTTGCCATGCTATTTCCCTATGTTCAGATGTACGGCCAACCACACTGTATATGTTATTGAAGTAGAATTTGAGTAATTCAAAATATTGTATACTATAGTGGTACTTCAATATAGAAGTATTAAAGTCCTGGGTGGCTGTGGATTGAAACATAATTGTCGATTCTTACTTAAACATTATTGATTCTAACGTTTGGAAGTCATAACCTACTTCAGAGAAGTAAGAATCGACATTCATGTTTGATTCCACAGCCACCCAGGGTTTCCCTTAATAATTGGTAATGAATTTACAAAAACAATCGAGTTGTATTCTAAATAAAAGTCATGATTTATTCAAAATGATAAGTGAAACACAATTGTTACCATTCAAACAGGACATACGTAGTATATCCACACAGTAAGTTCCGTTTTACCGGGTTAAGAAAACAAATACATATTCGGAAAAAAAAACAGTGAAAGAATCTTTGAACCTTAAACTATTTTTTGATATAACTTCCACCATTTTGTAGGCACTTGTCCTAGCTAGGCACTTGTTATAGCTAGGCACAAACTTTTGTACTCTCTCATTATAATAAGGTGTCCCCTGTAATGTCAACCAAGTAACATGGTATCTGATCTCATCGTCCTTGTAGAACCTCTTGCCACCAAGGCACATAGAGAGAGCAGAAATTGTACACTTACGGTTTTCGTGAATTATTTCTTCAACTGCAGCAACCAGTACACTACTAGTTAAACATGGACGCTCACTTCGTTCGTCAAGATGCACATTACCAAGGACGTGATATCCTCCATTGAAAATGTGATAAGTGATTCAATGGTAAAGAGGTGGGTGAAAATTTCCTTACCATTAAATCACATATTACATTTTCTCCATATACCTCACAGATCTGTTGATGAATACGGACTGGTTTAACGTTTTTTGCATTGAGAAAAACAATTTCAGACCTCATCTCACAGGCGGCGGAATTTTCCATTTTATTTGCCATTTCAAACAAGCACCACTAAGCGTACGCAACATTAAGCTTACTCATATTAACGTCAACTTCATCTCAGTAAGTTATGGTAAGTATCGCGTATGCGCAAAATTCCGATCGCAGTGCTGCGGTGACAAGAAACACAAACGGAACTTACTTTCTGGATACAACATGTATATCAAGTTCGATTTCTTTCAAAGCGGACTTATATCGAAATACCACTATATTTTTTTTATCGAAATAAATGATTTAGTTCAATCGTGGCTTTCGTTAAGCTTGCATTGCGGTGAATGTAATTTAAACAAAACTTCATAAGATAAACTTTGTTTAGGCTATTATTGAACAACTATCTTAGAAAAATATTTAAAACAAAATATTTCGTACAAAATTAAAGTGATGATTACAATCTGTTCCTGTTAAGCCGCTATTTCATTTTAAAACGTTGCTCAACACTTGAATTCTTGAGAAGGCTATCTTGTTCATCATCATGCTAGTTTATTCGTAATGCACAATTGCTCCCGCATTTTTCTCCACGGATTACGCAACTCAGACGTTTCCGCATTTACCGTGAAGAAAGAGAAATAATACAAAAAAGAGGAAAAATAAATGTTTTGCAGCGCACACAAGTGAAACCTGGCGATTAATTATTCATGGACAATAGCATAGAAATTTCTTCTGGCCTACCGAAATTTGTTATACTAAAATACAATAATAAATTGAAATCTTGAACATTATTGCATATAAAAAAATTAAATAACATTTTTTTTGTCAGAGTGGGATCAGATATAAAACGACCAAACCAAACTATTTTGCTTAAACAAGGAGTGGAAAACACACGTAAAAAGGTTTTAAATTGGACACTTTTATTAAAGTGGCGTATTATTGTACTTTTAACCATATTATTAAAAACAGAATTAATCCTAATAATACAGAAATATACCTCTGTATTTTGTATTAATAAAAACGATCGAATGATTTGTAAATATTATTTTATTATTATAATTTCATATAATCAAAAATAATTTATGAATAATTAATAATGATAATTAAATCGAGGTGGTCTTGCACTTGTTCGCTTTTTCTTTCGAACCGGTTGGCCAAAAGGAAGTGGACACAATGAAAACATCGCCTTTGGTTTTTGGCTGAGGTGAAATTTTCGCAACAGCACGATAATGCCTTTAGGGCGCAACCATCACACTTGCTAACTAAAGCTAATTAATTCAACTTGCGAATATTTATTATCCTAATTGAATTAATTGCAAATTCTAAGAGCCAATCTTAATTACCATCGCAAGTAATTGTAAATAATTACAGTTTAAATGTAGGCATATTCGTAATTGTGTACTTTATGTTCACGTTTTAAAGTTTATATAATTAAAAGTAAAAATCTGAACATTGATATTTTCTGAATATATGAGTAAATTTCTACAGATTTAATTATGATTTTGTGTGAATAATTATAATATTACGACTTAAATTAACGATTATTTTATGTGAGCAAAAATATAAACTTTATTATCTCAGCATTTATTAAGTATACAGGCACAACATCTTTGTTTATAAATAGAAATTGCATACATTTTTGGTAAATTATAAATTTTGGAGACCAGTAATGGTAGTTTAAAAATTTTGCGATTTATGATTTTGACTCATTATTCTGAAATTTAGATGCTTATACACTGATCAAAAGAATTAGCGGGTCACTAATTTGTACCTCCATAAAATTCAAACGGGAAATTACATGCAAATAATACTAAGGACATCTGAAAAACGCTCTATTTAATTGTTATACTTGACACATAGGGAATTATCAGCATCGCACACTTCCGGAGTATCCGTAATAATGAACAAGAACTACCAAAACTAAAGTGAAATAATGTCTCCCAAATTTGATTCAAAGAGCTAGGAAAGCCTTGTTGAGATCAATAAACAAACGAAAATGTTTGCAACTGACAGTTTGACTTAAGTTAAGTAAAAATGAGGCATCTCAACGAAGTGGAAGTTGTTCGTGCTACAACATTAATTGAAAATGACGAATGCCTTCGACAAGTTTCAAGAAACTTCAACGTAAGCCTGTCTGTGATTCAGCGATTGTGGAACAGGTACTTAGATACAGGTCAATATACTAGGCGAGGTGGGCAAGGTCGCAAGCGAAATACAACTCAACATCAAGACCGATTTTTACTGATTTCGAGTCTTCGCAATAGAGTTTCTACGGCGAAAGACCTCTTAAATTCCCTCAGGACGGCGCATGGAGTCACTGTATCAGACCAGACAATTAGGAATAGGTTGAGGGAATCAAATTTGAGGGCAAGACGACCCGTCCGAAAACCCTCTTTGACATGACGCCACAGAAAAGCAAGGATTAATTTTGCTCGTGAACATGTCGCATGGTAACTTCGACAATGGAAGTCTGTGCTCTTCACGGATGAATCAAGGTTCCGTATTACTCGTTGCGATGGCCGAGTACGTGTTTACAGACGCCCAGGAGAACGCTACGCAGCTGCTACTGTCCAGGAAGTCGAAAGATTTGGAGGTGGTTCAGTTATGGTTTGGGGTGGGATTAGTATCGACAGTAGAACCGACCTTGTTGTAATTCCAGGAAATTTTAGTTATTAATGTTAATACGTTTTATCAATTTTTATATATTATTGTTATTATTTTGTACATATTCTTTGTAAAAGGGGTTTCCCGTGAGAGAATAAATAAATTAAAAAAAAATAAAAATCTTAACGCTAATCTTTATGTTGACATTGTGTTAGGAGAACATGTTGTCCCTGTGGCATATGGAATAGGTCCTAACTTTTTGTTAATGCAGGATAACGCAAGACCACATACTGCGCGAATCACTTTAGACTTCCTACAAGAACTGGAGATTCAAACAATGATGTGGCCTGCGTTAAGTCCTGATTTAAATCCCATAGAGCATGTTTGGGATATGCTCGACAGACGTATTCGTGGTCGCCCGCATCCTCCTCAGACCATCCAGCAGCTAACGGCGGCTCTTATTGAAGAATGGGACGCTATACCACAGGAAGACCTTCGAAGACTTTTGCGAAGCATGCCAAGACGGTGTAATGCCGTTATTCGTGCTATGGGAGCACATACTCGTTATTAAGTTACCACTTTATGTACAAAAGTTTACATTGACAATTAATTTAATTTTGTTTTGCACTTTGGTTTTGGTAGTTGTTGTTAATTATTACAGGTACTTTAAAAGTACGTGATGCTGACACGTCCATATGTGCCAATTAAAATAATTAAATAGAGCGTCTTTCAGATATCCTTAATTTTATTTGCATGTAATTTCCCGTTCGAATTTTATGGAGGCACAAATTAGTGACTTGCTAATTGTTTTGAGCAGTGTATTTTTAAAAACGGTTCGACATTTTATTATATAATTAAATATTGTTCTTTGTCTGTATAAAGGCAATAAATGAATAAAATTTTAAAAAAATCTGCGATGGAAAGGTTAAAGACTGTGTTGATTTGACATGGAATTACCCTTTTATAAAAAAAATTACACTGTTTTTATTAAAGTTTAAACCCAACAATATATCCTATTGGTATAAATAATATAATTCTATTTTTCTCTCTATATTTTTGCAACAATTTACAAAATATAACAAAAATCATCAGGTTTAACTATCTATAAAAATAGTCTATTTGAAATTATCATTTCTAATAAATCATGAATTTTATTTGCATGTTTTCTTGTTATTACCTATTTGACAACTATTCCTCTTCTTTGTACTATCTGAACGCACCCTGAATTTCCACTTATAATAAGACTGTTGAAATCCCATTTAGTATCTGAGAACAGGGGCAATTGAGGAGTAATAAATTATTACGTTGCGTACGAATCGTGCTGAAGAAAATATTATTACGTCTGTAAATTATGTACGTGTATTTCTTTCCACCTCTGTAATTTTCACCTGATTATTATGGTAACGTCACAATTTGCTGATGTTTCTCTACTGCGATTGCAAAAAAGAAATATTAACAAGATAATGAATGTATGATTGAAAGTTTAAGATTGATAATCACTAGAAAATTGTTGGGAAAGTCTCACATCACAAGGTGTAAAACTAAAATCACGTTTATGTTTTATTCAAAAAATCTTGAAGGAGGTTGATTGTAAAAAAAGTTCAGTTAAAATGTTGTTCACCTCATTTTAATTTCTCAAAATTTTTGATATAACCTAAGTTTTTATGATCTTTAAGTGCTAGTATTTCAATAGTGGGTTAACACAGGTTTAACTTAAGCATTACAATGAATAACATTGAAATTGATTTAGAAAGAATGAATGCTTTGAGTTTATCTTCTCCAAAAATGCATGGCCTATTCTAAAACAAAAATTTTCATAAATCGTTATATCATTGACAAACAAACAATTCCAATAAATTTATTTGACATCGTTCAGATAAACAAAATCACAAAATTATCAGTGATCATTACATCATTTCATTTATTCCAACGTTTAGATCTTAAATATAGAGTATTTAAGATCTAAATAAAGTCCGCCATGCATCCAAGATCCCTTTACTTCCTATCAAGAAGATTCATCAGTGAAAAGTACATAAATAAATACATACAGATGGATTATCCCGACGAAACCTTGCTGGAAAGGGTCAACCGAAAAATGTGCCAATCCTGGAATCCGGAGAAGCTTAAGAGACTCCAGCCCAGATACATGCCTGCTTATGGACAATCGAAAATGGTTGAAAATGTCAATAATCTTCCAGTTCCAAAAGGATATACGAATATGTAATGTATTGAAAATAAAATAAATATATTTCAAACACATACATTTTAATGGTTTTATTATTGTGTAGAAAGATTCTTCAAATATACGTGTTATTGTCAAAAGAAGATAGAGATGTCTAAACTCTTAAGACTATAAACAATAATTTGATTGATTGAGTTATGTGAGGATCAAATTAATTTGACAAATAAATCACTAATAACCTTTCTTCGCACGTTTATTTGAATTACCAAATGTACATACATTTCAAAGACAGATTATACCATTATCAATGTGTTAATCCATTGATAATGGTCACTTTGTGTCCGAAATGTATGTACATTAGACTGTGCCTAAAAAAATCGATATTTTTTTATTTTGCTCTTCATTAGGTATATTGTTTCCTATTTAAATTAATTAGAATTCCCTAAATTGTAATCAAATCGAACAGTATTTAGAGGTCCATCAAGTCTACTAATAAGCTTTCTTCGCACGTTTATTTGAATTACCAAATGTACATACATTTCAAAGACAGATTATACCATTATCAATGTGTTAATCCATTGATAATGGTCACTTTGTGTCCGACTGTGCCAAAAAAAAATCAATATTATTTTATTTTGCTCTTCATCAAGTATATTGTTGCCTATTTAAATTCATTAGAATTCCCTAAATTTTAATCAAATCGAACAGTATTTAGAGGTCCATCAAGTCCAAAACGTTTAAGGTACTTTTTCCCAATTTTTGACGTTTCATAACACCAATCTGCATTAACCTATTATGTGCCATTGATGCATATACGCAAAATTATTAATTTTATGTTAGTTAAATTACTAAATAACTGAATTTGATATATTATATTATTTAACTTGACTTGAAAATTTATGAAGAAAAACGTAAATATTTTGTTATTTAAATATCTTGATTATTACTCATTTAAATAAAATGTTTTCAGTGTATTTCTAACTTCACAATATTTCAAAGTTTTATACGCGTGGCGCATGAAGTAAAATTTCGAGTTTAGAAAAGCCCCGTGAAAATTTGTCGAGGGTCGCTGCGCGACCCTCGACAAATTTTCTACGCGGGGCTTTTCTAAACTCGAAATTTTACTTCATGCTTAGTCTGGGAGTGGAAATACACGTTCTAAACTTTATATTACACGTTTCTATAGCTTTTCCATTTTTCGTCAGTTTTATTGCTTCCATTAGTTCTTCTTTTGTAATACCTACTTCTTCTCGTTCGTTCCCTTTTGATTTGTCCTTATCTTCTATCGTTCCATGCATGTTTGTTTTGTTTAATAGTTTTTCGAAATATTCCTTCCATTTTTTCATTACACCCGCTTCGTTTCTTAGTATTATTTCTCCTTCCGTTTTTATTTCCATTTGGTTAATCATTTCCTTCTTCCTTAGTTTTTTTTAGTGCTTTGTAAAAAAGGTCCTGGTTTCCTTTGCTGCCATGTTCTACTGTTTCTTCAATCAAATCATTCCAAGTACTCCGCTTTTCTTCAATTGCCATTCTCTTGACTTTTTGTCTTAGTTTTTTGTATCTGGTATAATTTTCTTCTGTGTTTTGGGCTAGGTATTTGTGCCAAGATTGTTTCTTTATTCTGACTTGATCTCTAATTGTTTCTGTCCACCAAGCTGTTGTCTTTCCATTGTTTGTATGTTTCTGCTTATACCGCATGCTTCTTTAGCTGCATTAAGTACTGTTTCCTTGAATGTATTTCTCATCTCTTCCAATTTCCTGTTTATTTATGTTTTTAGTATGTCTTCAATCTCCCAAGATAACATATCTTCATATTTTTTGGCTGTCTTAATTTTTTAAGTAATAGTTTCGTATATATTTACATGGGATTTGTACCTTTCTCCTAGTTTCGCTTTCAGTTGATAATCCAGTATCTCTAATTTTAGCTACAACCAGATAGTGATCTCTATTTCAAAACCTCTATATACTTGTGTATTAATCACCATTTTTTTATTATCTTTTTCGACTATGATGTAGTAAATTAATAATTTTTGTTTCCTGCTTGGTTCCTTCCTTGTATACTTATGTATGTCTTTATGCGTAAAGAAAGTATTGCTTATTATCAGATTGTGTACTTGACAAAAATCTAAAAGTCTTCGTCCATTATTATTAATTTTTTCCATACATACCTATACTTTCTGCATATAGTGCGTGACAGAGCTGGGATGAATCCTCGTAAAAAGGATTCAAATTACGGATCCGAATCACCTAATATGATTGGAATCACGAATACTCGAATAAAGGATTCGTAAAAGATAAATATAATTCGAATCAAAGATTCGAATCCTGTTCTTTCGAATCACGAATACAAATCCTTTAAGAATAAATTTGACTTTAATATTTGTTTGCAACTAATAACATATAAATATCGTTACCAGTTGTTTTATCAAAAATATTTAAAACCTAATTATTTATTATTAATATCCGATATTAGAATAGAATAGAATAGAATAGAATACCTTTATTATGCTTTTGCCATACATAGTATAGATACATTCGTCAAGTATAAATAAACATACATAATTTACATAATTTGTGAACATTAAGTCATATAACGGTAAATACATGCATACATAGAAATTCACAATGACATGGTAAATTCTTCTACTGAGTACTGTACATTCAGAAGTAGAATTTTTTTTTAGATTATTTTTGAATTTATTTAGACTTAAATTTCTTAAATATTCAGGAAGTTTATTATATTATTGAATTCCTGCGTATATCGGAGATTTCTTGTAAATTTAAAGTTGGCATTTCTTTATATGGATATTTGAGGAATACCGAGTGTTATAACTGTGTATTTCAGTAATACGAGTGAATATATGTTCTTTCTCATGAATATATTTTAACAGCTTGTAAATGTATATTGCTGGAGTTGCATGAATTGCCATATTTTACATTGAAAATTAATCGCAATACTCTCTTCTGGGCTATGAAAGCCTTCATGGCTACTGAAGACTGTCCCCATACGACAAT
The DNA here is from genome assembly GCA_932526585.2 of Philonthus cognatus. Lineage (NCBI taxonomy): Eukaryota > Metazoa > Arthropoda > Insecta > Coleoptera > Staphylinidae > Philonthus > Philonthus cognatus. The sequence continues at coordinate 104,279,966 of OW052241.1, forward strand.
TCCGTAGCTAAGACGGGAGTACCCTAGTCCATAGTAAACGGAGATTAAGCTATCTATATCTAAAATATGTTTTAACCTACATAGTGCAAAGTAAGATTTGTTAAGTTTACTCAGAAGACTATTGATATGAGATTTCCACGATAAATTTTTGTCAATTTTTAATCCCAAAAATGAGGTCACTTCGCTAATTGACAAGGTATTGTTATTTAAGTTGATTGCATATTCTGATGGTTTTATATGTGTGTTATAAAATTCTATACAGACAGTTTTTGAGTAGTTAATTATTAAGTTATTGTTAACACACCATAAATTAAATTGGCTTAATATTTCATTTAATTTATTATTGCAGGAGTTTGCGTCTGGTCCATTCACCTTGATAGATATGTCATCAGCAAACATACACACATGTGAATTTTTGATATGTTTAGGTAAATCGTTGATGAACAAAATAAATTATAACGGACGCGCCACGCTTCCTTGCGGCACACCTAGGGATACACCCCAATGGTCTGACATTGTGTCACTTATCTTTACAACAATTTCTCTGTTCTCGAGGTACGATTTGAACCAATTATTCAAGGGTCCTCTAATCCCTAATGTATTTAACTTTTCCAATATAAAATTATAGTCTAGCCTATCGAATGCTCGTGATAGATCGAAGAAAGCACCAATCACATTATGTCTTTTATCAATCATAGAGTAAATGTGTTGAACAAAATCAATTGTTGCTGTTTCTGTTGATTTGTTTCGTCGGAAACCATGTTGTTCATTGCAGATTCTGTTTGTTTTGTCCATGAAAGTCATGATTTTTTTGCATACAACTTTTTCACTGATTTTTGAGAATGTACATAGTAGCGAAATAGGTCTGTAATTTTCAAGATTACGCGCATCTCCTTTTTTTAGTATAGGTGTTATAATAGACAATTTCAGATGATTAGGAAATCGACCTAGTGATATTGATTTGTTAATAGTTTCTGTAAGGGTTGGTGCTATTTCATTACTGCATATTTTGATAAAAGTGATCGGTACTTCGTGGTGACCAGTAGAGTGTTTATTTTTAAAATCTTGTATAATTTGGACGACTTCATACACACTGACAGGTTGAAAAAACATTGATTGTGAATTTATTGAATCTGTTGTGCATTTCGCTGACATGCTGCCTTAAAAAATGATTATTTTTCATCTCTATAACATTGGATGTGAAATGTTTTCCAAATGCATTCGTAATTTCTTTAGTATTTGTAATTTCAAGATGGTCGACTATAATTTTATTTGGTGCCATTAATTTTTTGTTTGTGTTGTTTGTCTGTAATTTGATAACATTTCATGTCATCTCTGGGATATTTGAAGAAGTTGATATTAACTTAGAATAATATTGTTTTTTTGTATTGGAAATTTCCTTTCGATAATTTGTTTTAAAAGTTTTATATTCTTGCTGGATTCGAATTGAATTACAATTTTTACGTAACCAGTTTATCTCTTTTAATCTATTTGCTTTGGTTCTTAGTTCATTCGTGTACCATGGACATCGCACATCCCTTGTCTTGTTTTGTACTCGAGTATATTTAGCCGGTATACATTCTTCAAAGCATTTTAAAAAATGTGTCCAGAATTCTTCATACATATCATTAATATTTGTGTAATCTTTATTTAAAATAAATGGTACAGTTTCGCAATATTGTTGTTTAAATTTCAATATATTTACCTCATTAAAAAATCTACGTTTAATATATCTATCAATTGGCTTTTCAAACTCAGTATTTACAAAATGTTTACATGTTAAAATTTAGTCTGTTATCAACAATCTCAGTATTGTTGATAACAGACTAATTATCTGCTTCCGTGTTACTCTGATTAAAGATGTATTTGTGTGTTTTTGAACTTCACTTCAAATCAGTGTTTTGTACGGGTGGCGCATGAAATAAAATTTCGAGTTTAGACAAGCCTGAAATGTTACTTCATGCTTAACCTGGCAGTGAAATGACTAGTTTAAAACTTCCAATTAAACTCTATTATAAAATCGAGGATTGCCTGAAAATTACACAAATATAAAATTGACTTAATATCATTAAAACCGGAAAAGTCAGAGAAAAGTCATAGAATTTTATTCAAATTGACCAGAAACACTAACAAAAATGCCATATGATATTATTAAATAAGTCAAAATCAACAAGCATTATAAAAATTATAAAACACGTAAACCTTTATAAAACCAACTTAAATATTGACAAAAACAATTAAAACAATTTACAAAATAAGGGTTTCCCACAGAAAAAAGTTATATCAAAAGGTGAGGGAAAAATCTTGAATAAGGAAAATGTCGAAAAAATGTAACATTTCAGATTGTGGCTACCATGTCAGTTTTACTTTAAATAAAAATAAACGAAATTTTAAAAACTAGATTATTATCTTTAAAAACATTTTCAGTCATTTAATATTCTTATCAAAGCAGTTTGAAGTTTTGAACGGGCGTTTCCACTCCCAGACTAAGCATGAAGTAAAATGTTGAGTTTAGAAAAGCGTTGCGTAGAAAATTTGTCGAGGGTCGTGCAGCGACCCGTGACAAATTTTCACGGTACTTTTCTAAACTCGAAATTTTACTTCATGCGCCACGCATATAAAACAATGATCTAACGAGAAATTTAAAAGCACACTAAACAAATATATTATGTTAATCCTCACAATTAATCCGAATTGTTTTTGACGTTTCAAATCCTTTTGTCAGTATTCGAATCCTTTTGTCAGTATTCGAATCCTTTTATAAATATTTGAATCCTTTTATAAGGATTCGAATCACCCGTATTTGGAATCGAATACGAATCCTCTTAAAAAATGTAACGAATCCGGATCACGAATCCAGTTTAACTAAAGTATTCGAATTCCTCTTTTGAATCCTCTAAAGGATTCGAATCCCGAATTCGAATCCTGCCCAGCTCTGGTTCGTCAGTTGTTAATATTGAGTAAAATTTAGTGTAGATTACGATTTGTATATTTTGAACCTAACTCAATTTAGCAGTTTTTTGATAAAAATCTGTTTTTGTATTTGGCGATAGATGTTGCGCCCTCTAGCAGCGGAGGTAGGGACTTATAACTAATATCCAGTGATTTATTTTGGCCACTCTCACTATGTAAGTTTTTACTCCAACATGCTACGCTACATAGTTTCTTAAATACGGCCGGTGGCCACGCTTAATCAAACACCCGGTTTTAGTACGAATGAGTATGTTCAAGGTATATTACAATAATGTAATTAAATTTGATATCGGTTGCAGTTCGCTAATTTATTAGTAAAAAAACTCAAGTGCGAGGTATTTTATTGCTAGAGGCCGTACTCTGAAATAACCCTTTGCGTCTTCACTACTTTTCTGTATTTTTCTGTACCATTATTTCCGCGGGAAAACATAAAACTCCAATTACAAACTGCAAATCTCATTACACTAACAAGATTATTTCACACGCGCAAAAACTCATCAATCGATCGATTTTTTTTTTCAATGACGTACTTGAGAAAAACCCATACTTACAAACGATCACGTTCAACCCTACCAATGTCAAAATAGCGAAGATCAATTGAAAATCAAACAACAAATACGTACATTAGATCACGTCTTTTCGACTCCTGTTTAATTCATGGCACTCTCGTTTCGCGCCTTCTGTGCAAACTTGTCGAGAATACGAATAGTTTGTATTTCGTACGATTCGTAAATATAAATTAAGCAAAATTGCATAGCATTCTGCTTCCTATGTAATGAACATGCCGTTATGAATGATGGTAAAAAATTAGAGAGTATTGTCTCTGAGGATGTTGGCGGATTAATTTGCTTATTAAAAAGCGCATTTCCCACAATTCATCAAGAGTTCTAAACGTAGTGGTTAATTTGGAGTTTCTTTTGACGGGATGATGAGAAGGTTTACGTTGATGAAATGTAATTTTATGTGTGAAAATGTTTTTCGTTTAACGAGAAAAGAAAACGAATTGCATTTGAAGAATATAGAATTGAAAACATTTTGAGATTGAACTTTGGCATAAAAAGAATGTACGTTCACTAGCGTAGAAAACTAAAATATTAAGTTAAGTCTATTCGTATTTTGTTTGATCATTGCTGCAATTCCTTGAATACTACTTTAATATTAAAAACTTCTTTACTTCACCTATTAGACTCTACTACGCATTTTAACTAGGAGGTTTATTTTGTATACATAAAAGTACAGGGATTTTTTCATTTAAATCTTCAGATATTCGTTGTTTTTGAAAGGGGTTCAAGTTGAAGTTACAAACGAGTGTTGTACACTCCCAGATTAAGCATGAAGTAAAATTTCGAGTTTAGAAAAGCCCGATGAAACAATAATCCAAAAGACGGACTTTTATTAGTTTTTGACATATTTGAAAAAACATTTAACATTTTCTAAAAAAAAAAAAATCTAAGAGATATTATTTAGTAGACTCACCTAGTAGGTTTTTCTGAGATTTAACAATTCAGTTGACATTTTAGGTCACAATTGACACGTTTGACATTTTACATAAAAATTACACTTTTGCTGGTGTGTAATACCATGTTGTATAATGTCATTTTTAGCATTTCCATTATCAAAATTAATGTTTAAAATAAAAAGTTAGTTTTTAAATGCAAAATTACATTTACAACCATCATTTATGCAATTATGTCAGTTTTTTACATTCGAACTTCAACATTGACTTTTATTGACTTTAAGTGTGATTTTTGTGATTTTCTTTATTTACATTCAAGCAGTTTTCTTTAATTAACAATGGAATGTTTTTTTCGAAATAATCATGACATTAAGTCACTTATAAAAACACTATAATAAACTATCTTTTGACTAAAATTGATAAATGTTGGTGAATTGAAGTCATTAATCTGTTATTATTTAAATATAATTCTAACGAGTGTCTTCCACTTCCAGATTAAGAATCAAGTAAGATTTCGAGTTTAGAAAAGCCTGAAAATTTGGATTTGCCGGGGCGCGCGAGCCAAGCGAGTTGCGCCGAGGCAAATCCAAATTTTCAGGCTTTTCTGAACTCGAAATTTTACTTTATGCGCCACCCGTGTGAAAAACCGATTTGAAGAAAAATTGAAAATATATATATATATATGTACACAGATAAAAAACTCTCTATATATATTAAAACATTCACTTATATAATTATTAAACTCCCTCCGGTGTATTTTATTGAGACAATTTACTTATAAAATGAATAGTTCTAAACTGGAAATCGTCAATTCAACAAGCCTTTAATTTTACGAATTTGAACTAATTTTATGTGTGTATAAATGAATGTATGATTATTATTATTTATTGATGGTGTTATTATTGTTTGACGATCGTGACTCGGTAGAATCTCTGATGGATTATTTTCTTGTTGGGTCGTGGGTATTTTCGTGTGATGCCATCCAATACAATTGAAGTCATCGAACTCGATCGTGAAATTTATAATTTACCGCAAAATAATTAGCGGTGCCAGCATTAATCATGCGCCAAAAGTGGGATTGACCGTTTCCGAAAACATGACGACTCGGGGAGATAATTTTCGGAACTTTTTTGGCAAGTGATTAATTCCATCGCTTGTTTTCTGAAAAAAAAAGAAACATTAAAGTTGTGTATGACTATCGCATGTCAGGTCAACTACTCAATTCAGTCGACCACTTCAGAGATTTAGGTGTTACATTCGATGAAAAACTGTCTTTTGATATACAAATTGATACAATCACAAAATCTGCAGCAAGGTCCATAAGTTTTATCATGCGCAACACCAAACACTTTCGTAATCCCGATGTTTACAAACGGTTGTATGTTGCGTTAGTGAGAAGCAAAGTGGAATATGCTTCCTTGATATGGACTCCTCATTATTTCTGCCAACAACTCAGAGTGGAACGAGTTCAAAGGCGCTTTATTAAATATTAAAATTTTAAGGTCACCGGTTCTTATCCTGAAAGAAACTGATTACCTGCCTCTGCTGGATACCTATGACTTAAAGTCCTTATCAAAACACAGGGAGCTTCACTGTGCTTTGTTTTTAAATAACTTAATAATGGACAGCATAGATTGTATCTATCTGATGCAAAAAATACCGTTTAATGTACCGAGAATAGCTTCATGACAAACCAATTAATTTATTGGTGCTAGATACATGAAGTTTACACAGGTCAATATAAAATACAAAAAACAGGTTAAAAGTGACGTTACAGACACATTAAAAGTGACGTTACAAACACATTAAAAGTGACGTTACAAACACATTAAAAGTGATGTTACAAATACATTAAAAGTCAAATAAAATAAATAAATAAGCAAATTAAAGAAATGAAAAACATGTCAGACCAAAAATATCATTAGAAATTTAAAAATTTGCTAGAGAGGCATTCATTTATTGTACTTTTTTAGGTATATTTTCAGTGCATGTTTCACTGTTTCTTCGGGTTTGGTCCCGCGTATTTTCTTGGCTCTGGTCCATTGTATTTTTAATTCGACGTTTCGATGACGTCGCAGTCATCATCGACAGGAATAACTAATAAAATTCCATTGCTCTAGCAACCACTTGTTTGATTTCTACGTACTACATGATGCGTGAATTTCTTGTTTGGCTTCGTGTTACTCTTGTGTTTTGTTCTTCTAATGATGTAGTAGTGACAATTTCAATATTATTTTCGGAAGGGGTTGGATTTTGAATTTCTTGGTTGTTGTTCGGACATAATATATTTTGACCAGAATTTATACAAGTTTTCCAAATTGGTGGTAGTCTATTAGCATCATCTCTTTGATTTAGACTGTTCGGCCTCTTTTCACGTTTGTGAAATCTTATTTGTTTACATCAATTTTTGAGGTTATGTTTGTTGAATCCTGTTTACTTACATCAAACTCGGAGTTTAGGATTGTTAAATCTTGTTTGTTTACATTAAATGTGTAGGTTAGGTTGGTTAAGTCTTGTTTGTTTACATCGAATTTGTAGGTTAAGCTAATTAAATCCTGTTTGTTTACATCAAATGTGTAGGTTAGGTTAGTTTAATCCTGTTTGTTTACATCAAATTTGGGGGTTAGGATTCTTAAATAATATTTCTCTACATCAAATTTAAAGGTAAGATTACTTGAATTTTGTTTATTTGGAAACTTTATGTAGCATTGAATAAGAAGTAGTGCAAGTGTTAAATATATATTCTCTCTAATAAATGAAGCATTTATCAAATATTAAACTTGCTTTTAAAATATGAATAAATTGTGAATGTTTAATAAATTAGTGACGGGACCAGCGGATTGAATATATTATACAAATAAAAAAAAAAAATTACAAATGTTGGTCTTTTTTTGATTGACATTACTTTACAATAAATGACATTTGTCAATACTTCTCTTGAATACATAAATTGCATCTGTTTCCAACATCGTGTTGCCTTTTTTTTTCCTATAAAAAAGATTATTTTTATTATTATGTGTTTGCATGACAATATAATAGACCAATAAACTGTTTAATTGATTGATTTATAACTGCATGTTTTGAGTTTACTTGAAGTGATTATTACACATAAAAGACTGTTATTCCTTTTAATTTTGTTTTTGTTGCATTGATAAGTCGTTTACCCTTATCATTCGGTGTCAGCCATTTATACCTTTCTTCGGTCATTTAAACTATGTGTAAAATGTTTGTTTTGGAGTGGGTACACGACCCGCTTTCGGGGTGACAAAAACTGTGTGGATGAACTGAGGTGGTCCTTTACGTATCCACGTTTTAAGAATTAATCACCTTAAAATGAAGGGTAGCACAAATAATAAATAAATGTGTGTTTTACCATTTATTTTCTCATGATGGAATTACAATATTGGTTCATTTCAAAATAGGTAGAACCAAGAATCATTTCGGTGATCAGTAAGTAGTCATGAAATTTGGTACATCTACTAAAAAATCAGAAGACGCAATAAATTAAAATATATTTTAAAATCAGCATAGTTTAATATTCTTGAACCTTGTGGTCCCTGCTATTAACAAAAACATTGCAGTGGTCCCTGATCAAAAAAGGTTAAGAGCCACTGATTTATCCGAATGACCGGACCGGTCATTCAATAACACAATGTCCGTTTCATCTCGTACACAATTCACTATTTGTATTAGCGCAGGTTTGACTAAAACACCAGCTATATACATTAGCATTAGCTGTCGCTAGTGAGCGCAGGTGAAGGCAGAAGGCGAAACGCAACTCCATTCAGTCCGCGGCGGACCTCCGACAGGTGCGAACGTTTACAGCGAAAGTCGTGTTTTGTTTTTATTATCTTATCACTATTATTATTATCATCGCGCAGATTACAAACGTTTCACGTGCCAGTAACAAATAGTGCGACAAAAAAAATCACAACGACTGTGTACAAAATTTTAAAATTTATAACAGTTTGTGAAAAAATCGTGTGAATTTAGTTTTCTTATCACACCGAGGAGAAAATAAGGAACGCTGTTTTTGTGTGGATTATCTAAATGATTAGGATTACTACACGTGAAAGTAAGAGAATAGTTTTGAGCTAGGATTTAAAATTATCTTATTGTGTTTATTAAAATTTGTTATAAAACGTCACATGAATGCAAAAAACTAGGTAATTTAAAATAGCGGCTAATTGGATTTTCTGAATGATTACGAAGTACTGCAAGTGAAAATGAGAGAATAGTTTTAGGGTAACTAAAACAATTAATTTTAATTTAAATGGAAACGCTTGGTTAAATTTCACTAATATTTTTGTTTTTTATTCCAACTTGTTTCGACAGTAAAATGTATGTCAACTCAAAATTTACTATTTTGAACTTTTGAAGTGTTAAAGTTAAAGTATACTAATGTTTATTAATAGGACTGATGATGATTTAAATGTTAAGAATATGAAACAGTGTCTTAAACAATAGTTGTAGTTTTCTTCATAGCTTTTAAAATTTATGAAATACTCACAAAATAGTTACTTTTACATTTTTCCCTATGTTTAGTCGCGTAGCGAAGCCGAGCGACCAAACCAAATTTTCGGGCTTTCTTAAACTCCAAATTTAACTTCATGCGCCATGCATATAAGAACTGGGACGAATCATCGAAAAAAAGGATTCGAATCATCTAATATAATTCAAATCACGAATACTTAAATAAAGGATTCGTAAGAGATAAATATGATTCGAATCAAAGATTATTATTCAATCAAAGATTCGAATCCTGTTTTTTCGAATCACGAATACAAATCCTTTGAACATTTTAATATCACTATCAGTTGTTTTAACAAAAATATTCAAAACCTAATTATTTATAATTAACACTAAACATCGTAGATAACAGACTTAATATCTGATTACTCTGATTAAACTTGTAATTGTGTGTTTTTGAACTTCACTTAGAATCAGTGTTGTTACGCGTGGCGCATGAAGTAAAATTTTGAGTTTAGAAAAGCATAGAAAAGTTGTCTCAGGTCGCTGTGCGTCCGTCGACAAATTTTCACGGGGCTTTTCTAAACTTTGTAAATTTAGCTTCATGCTTAGTCTGGGAGTGGAATCACTTGAAACTTCAAATTGAACTCTTGTAGCAAATCGACGAATGCCTGAAAATTACGTAAAAGAAAATTTTACTGAATATCCTTAAAACCGGAGAAAAGTCATGGAATTTAATAAAAATTGACCAAAACACTAAAAAAGCGTTTTAAATAAATCGTGAAAAGAAACAAAGTATACAGAAATTTAAAAAATATAAAAATGATTGACATTTAACAAGAACCATTAAACAATAAAAAAAAATCAATATTAGCAGAGTAATAGGAAATAATAAAAAAACTAATACCTTGAATAATTATAGAAATCTGGAAAATTATGAAAGTCAATAAAATTGAATAATAATTGTGCAATGTTCAATTTTCAAGAATTCTCTTTCTAGTTTTTTCATCAATTAGTTTTGTTGGCGTTGGCAATATTAATTGTTGTTATTATTTATTTTAAATGTTGACAATTATCATTTTATACAGATTATGAATTATATAAATTTAGACAATAACAAATTTTATAAATATAATGTGTAATGGCAGTAATAAAAATTGTCAACATTTTAATTGGTAAAATAAACTGGAAGTTACAGAAATCTTCTAAATTTAATATTATGCAAATAAGATTCATTTAAAAAAAAAAACGTTATAATTGAAAAAATCATTCAAATTAACTTAATCAGCAAAAAATTGTCAATATTGACAAATTAAAAAATAATAACAATAAAATAAACTTGTTAGAAACCAAATAGGACCAAAATCCTTATTTTTAGTAATTTTGTTTTCTTTATATGTATCATTTTAAAAATGTATCTTTCTAATATTACTCTGTAATTGAGTTGTCCTGTTGGGTAATATATATTTTTATTATTAATAAATAAATAAGTTATAACATTTTAACTTGATAATTTTTCTAAATCGATAAAACTTATGAAAAGTGGTTCTAAACAAATTTGTAAATTATATAAAAATAGTCAAACAAATCAAAATCAATAATATTTATATAAATATTCCAAAAGTTAACCTAAAGAACGATTGAATTTGCCAATTGTTTGCAGAATATTTAGAAAATATAATTCTTAATTAATTTTAATTTTTTTATATATTCCAAAAATGGGCCATAAACATAAACTTTCAATAAAATTGTCAATATAAACAAACATTGTTAATTAAGTTTTAATGTGTAATTGTATATCTTTAGTTGTACTATATTATGTATTTCTTAAATGTACAGGGTAATGCATATTTCAACTTCCGTTTATAGAGCGGAAACGGTTAGAGATAGATCAATTTTCTTTTCACCATTAAGTAAAACACGAAAAAGTGACCCTGGCTCGCGAACTGGTTTTTCAATATCTCTTTAAATAAAAAAGTTTTCCATATGTGCCATCTCCAAAACGCACCAAAATGACTAAATAAATAAATAAATTGGCAAATACGAGTCAAAATCATCAAAATCAACAGAAAAGTGTAATTAATTTTTTTCTGATTTGTGCATTGTTTTTTTTGGTAAAAATTTTAAAAATTCAATCGCATCCAGAAAACATCAAAATTAAAAACCAATATCTCAAATATTATAAATTATTAATTTTAAAACACATTTTTATTTTATATAAATTTTTTATTTGTTAAACTTAGAACGTAAACAATATAAGTTAAATTTAACATTTCGCTTACAGAACCAAGAGCATGTATAACATTTTACAAAAAAAAGCAAAGTACTTTTCGCAGAAACTATGAAAAACTGGAAGAAAGACTTGAAAAGTGTGGATGCTAAATACTACTTTTTTTGTGGATAGAAAAATTTAAATATCTTCAATTTGGTTCTCATTAATCACTTGATGAAACATGTTTACAATAATTAAATAAAAGTCATTTGGTTTGTTTCACTACTATCTTTTATTCTCTCCGACTAGTTTCGACTGATCGTCATTCTCAAAGAGAATGAAAATGACGATATGTCGAAACTAGTCGGAGAGAATCAAAAATAGTGGTGAAAAATTAAATATTTACAAGACGTTCAATTTATATTTGTAAGCCTACTTGTAAGAAGCGAATTATTATAGATTTACAATGTTTGTGGTTTTGAGTTATTATATAAACCTAAAAAGCTAAAAGAATTAAGAATTCATAAATACTACTTTTTATAATTCAATGATTGCTGAATGAAGATTAAATAAAAATTATTATTTCTCCACTCTCAATTTCCGCGATGAGAAGAAACTATAAAAATGTTATTATTTCGATTTAAAAAATGTTAGTATACTTAATATAATTACATACATGTTTTGTTTTAAATATACATAATTAGTATAAAAATTATAAGAAAAATGGTGATTCAAAGCACTTTTCCCACCATTTAAACAATTGGCACGCTAAACTTAATTCACTCGTAAATTGGACAGTTGACAATCGTGACATTAGTCTGTCAATATCATTAAAAATCATTCTCATATTAAATCAGTATTTTGTACGCGCGGCGCATGAAGTAAAATTTCGAGTTTAGAAAAATGAAATTTTTCATTTTCATTTGTTAGTTGGTTTATAGAGAATTTGACCTAAATTTTAATAATAATAATAATACTTTATTTACGACATAAACCT